>JAOEGL010000001.1:166268582-167472332 GCA_034509955.1 Urosaurus nigricauda | reverse complement strand
GATCACTCCCTAATTTTAAATTCCAGCAGCACTTTCTATCATGCCTTTTTAGCTGAAAATTAATCCTTAGAATTCATTAGTGTTATTGCCTTAAACATGGATTGCAACCATTTGTTAGGTTACCGAAATCTAGCATCCAGGTTCCTAAATACCAATTTCAGTCTGCCACAATTATAGGCAAAGACAAAGAATTGATTGGGCAAGAACAAGGAGCGAGCAAGCCTAATTCACAGACAGTTCCTGAAAACCCACAGGCCCATTTGCACTGAGATGATAACATTGTACAGATAGCTCTGCCTTTGACAATGTCAACTGTCATTTTGCAGCCAGAGGGCTAAAAGAGGAAAGTATTCATCAAACATCCTGGTGTGAGCAAATATTTACAAATGAATAAATGGATTGAAATAGATTTTACAAGTGCAGTAGAGATGGTGGCATATCTTGTCAGAAACAGCCTGCCACTGCTAAAGAAAACATTATGGTGGCCAGAACTGATACGCTTGTGGTTTTTATTTTATTTCTTCAAATGGGGAAAAAGATGAGAAAAACTTACTTATGAAGCCAGCTAGTAGTTTCCAAACTTTCTACATTCTGAAAATGCTTTCTACATTGAAATATCTGCTGAGGATGCTGAAGTGGCTTCCAAAGTATTTCTCTATGTACATTTACCATGTATGGAGGCACAGGGCCCTATATTGGAGAGGGGAATTGCATGGACTTTGCAACTCCCAGCAGCCCTAGCCAGCATAGCCAATGCTGGGGAAAGTTTGCAGTCCAAAAATATCAGGACAGCTACATGAACCTTATCAGTGCACTTAAGCACTCCCTAAGCAGTTTACAGAGTGTAAGCCAATTGCCCCCAACAAGCTGGGTACTCATTTTAACAACCTATGGAAGAATGCAAGGCTGAGTCGACCTGGAGTCCCTGGCTGGTACTGAATCAACCTTGTGGTCTGTGAGTGACTGCAGTACAGGTATTTAGCCACTGCACTACCAGGGCTCTTCTTTAGCAAGAACGTTGGTACCAGAGACAGAAATAACATGGAGAAAATAGGGATAGATTACTATGCTGCAAAAAAGAAGAGCTATTCAACATGTTTCAGCAAACCTTTTACTCAAACTAACATTATGCCCATATAAAATGAAACAACCAGGTCAGGTAAGCCTTGCATAAACAAAAACATTTTAATCTTCTAGAGATCATTTAAAGCTTTTTCCAGAATGCATCCTAGGATTATTATTATTTTTCTCACAAGCCTTCACTTTTCTTATGGTTTCCATTTTGTTGGCAAAACTTATATATCTATACTTTTTCAACTTTTTGCAGAATGAGGGTAAGATACAAATAACAAGATAACAATAAAGCTAAAATATTATAAATAAGACTAAGCTATAAACAAAAAACAATTGGATAAAATTAAAAAGAAGCATCTTGAAAATATTTGAAATGCTATTTTGCTATCACTTTGGTAGTACAAGGTGTTCAATATTAGCCAAAAGAGGCATTTATTTGTTTAAGGATCCAGAACACCCTTTGGCAGGATCTCTGGTAGAGTCTACCAAACTGAGAAACAATGTGTACATGGTTTGCATATTATGCAAACTAGGCTGCCCAGATTTGAGGTTCTGCAATTAGGCAACCCTAGTCATTATTTGCCTCATTTCTTTGGGTGAGGAAGGGACACAAAGAAGGGTCTCAGATAATCTTATTACAGTTGTCCAGCTGTATTGGGGAGGGTTCAGTTCTGGAACCTCCCACAGATACTAAAAATTGTGAGACCTCAAATCTCATTATTGTCAACAGATGCCAAGGTGCATGCAGCTGTGTTGGCACAGCCACATGCACACACTACCATTGATGATAATGGGGCAGGACCAACCACAAGTGCTTTAATCGGTGGGTGGCTAGCACACCGATTCAGAGGACCAGCTCTACCTTGGCAAATCCATGCATGAGAAGATGGATGAGCAACTTCCTGAGTTTGTGGGGCCACATTACATCAGATCAAGAAATGCTTTGAGGGCTAGTGCAGCTATTTCAAGGGCAAAGGGGAAGATTTCATTTACATAGGCTCCAACACTTCACAGATTAAAACCAAGACATATGTGGCCGAGCAACATAGACTCAGCAAAAGCAACATCAAGATGGCAATAGGACAAACAAGCTAGGAGTGGCTGCAGCAGTCTGTTTTTGCCTGAGCTGCTACACTTTCCAGACCCTAAAATAATTGCTCAGTACTTGTAAATATGGGAGATCCAGCATGACAAACTGGTTTGAGTGTTGGACTATGACTCTGGAGACTTGGGTTCAATTCTTTGCTCAGCCATAAAACAGTGACCTTGGACAAGACAGATGCTCTCAGCTTCAGGGGAAGGCAATGGCAAACCTTCATTGAACAAATCTTACCTTGAAAACCCCATGATAAGATCACCTTAGGGTCCCCATAAGTCAGAAATGATTTGAAGGAAAATAACAAAAAATAACAAACTTTTCGATATGGTGTTTCATGTTATCCAATACTGTTTGGGTTATATTTCAATTTAAAAGAGAAAAAATAAAAAATTATTTCAGAGGCAAGCCCACGTATAACCCTTTACATTAGTCTAAACAAGATGCTATAGCAGCACAGATCCAATCCACAGGGGGACAGGTGCATTTCACCAGATCAGCTGCAACACAGATGTTAATTTTCCCCTCCATTAAACCCTTCAGTAGGCCCACCAAAGATTCTCCAGGCAAGGGAGCTGAGTCACTTGGTGCTCCTTTGAGGGAAATCCTGGTGCTGACAATTGATAGAAGGATTGGATGTTGTTGTTTTTTTCCTTCTTTACATAGAGAAACTAATCATGAATGCCCATTTCCAGGGTTACTAAGCTCTTTTCCAAATCCTCACATCTGAAACAGCCTTTAAAGAGGAATGGTAGAGGCACTAATTGCCAATGAAGGCTCTGGTAAGATACCAGTGTTCACCAGAATCAGAGGATAGTGAATCTGCATCCTTCTCTGACATAATTTCATCAGAGATGTTTAGACCATTTCATTAATAGATAGAGAAAGGGGATCTAAATGTAGCATGCATCTTAGCCTAAGAAATGTTTTCATTTTAGCCAACGCTTTCACAAGTTCAGTGTTCACAGGAAGAGGAAAGAGTGACATTTGCAACACGAAGCAATAAAAAAACAAGCTCTTTGGAAAGCTGCCTCGACATAGTTAAATCTCCCTTCCACCTCCCTTTCCCCTTCATACGCAAGCATCTGCTTGAGATTGCTCAGCCCAGCCTCTGTCAGATGGAGCTCTGATTCATACTAGCCAGTCACATCACATGCTGCAGACAGGTGGGAGCATATCATGACTTCAATGGGTGACAATGATCCTGCGATGTGCTTGCCCCTTCGCATCTGCTCACCTGTTCCCCTATTCCAAACTGGTATGTAACATTGCTGGGTTTTGTTCTGTTTTGAAAACAAGACAAAGGAAAACAGTGGCCATTTCCACATCTGCCTCCCCCCCTCCAACTCCCATCATAATTCCATCAGACACATGGCCTCATTATGTATCCAGGCAGCACACTCTGTAAAGCCACATCATCTTCAGCAACCCATCAGAAAAATCATCCTCTATGACATGCAGTTTATGTATCCAAAACCAGCTTGTCATGCTAAACAATATCTTTTAATTGTTTTTTTCCAGTTACGCTCACATTCTACACAAAAGGTTCTAATGCATCACACAGTATTCAATTATCATGAGCATAATATACCACCTGGTATACAAGGCACATTTATGTCTCGGTCTTCTCTCTTTCTGAAATCAAATTTAATAGATTTCTGATCAACTCTACAGAGAAGGAAACAGTTGACTATGGGAATGCCACCTTAAGTCAGTTGCAACAAATTCTTCTAGAGGGAAAAATTGGGGCTTAAAAACCCTTCTGTCTTCCACATGCACACACACACTGCATCTTTAAATTAGGCTCATATTAATTTAAGCATAAAGTTTACAATAAATTCTTAGTTGGTTATGCACACCTGGGAGAATAATCTTCATAATATTTTATGTATTTTTCTCTTTTTTTAGACCTTTCAGTGATTCATCTTCATTGGACACTTTCTCACATTTTCTTAATCATTTCTTATTTGTATGTCTTGATATTTATGTGCCTCCAAAGTCTGATTTGTCTGCTGTGTGTTACAGAGATATTAATAGCCAAGTCCAGAAAAACACCTTCAGGCAAATATGCCCTGATTATTTAAAGGGAACCTGCTTATTTATAGGGAACCTGCTATAAAAGTGTAATAAAAGTGACCACATAAAAGTGTGGTCAAAATTAGGCAGCATTTCGATGAGTTATTAGCTGTAAACATTTATCTTATATGGTCCTATTTTTTTTTCTAGTCCTAGGACTTTATCACATGGGAGAAAAACCAGGATTTAAGGCAGGATTAAAAAGGCATATTCCTGGCAAGGTCTTCAGATCATGGCAAAGATTCTAAGACTTTGTCAAGCAACAAAAAATTCACGGGAAAATCCCGTGAATGGTTTATTGCTGGAACATTCCTGTTTATTCCCAGGATAAATCCTCTCTAATCATGACATCGTCTGAAAATCTTCGCAACTTTGCCGGAAAAATGCCTTTTTAATACCGGTTTTTCCAGGCTTTCACTAGTGTGATAAAGGCCCTAGTGTCAGAGACTTCTGAGATTACCATGCAATTCTGTGAATTTTATTTCAAAATAAATCCCAGAATATTCTTTGGGATTATATTTTAGCAAGGGTCTTTAAATGAGAAATCTCATTTCCTAAACCTGGGAATTAGCCTAGAGAACTACCTGGTTCTGTGCATAATCACATCCTTTTTACTAGCAGAGACTATAAGGATATACATACAACAGGGGTGAGCAACACCTGGACTACAGGCTGCATGTAGCATCCCCTACAAGGCATCATCATCACTGCCTTTTCATCAGAACCAGAACTCAAGGAAGGATACACAAAGAGCAAGTAATAATTCTTAGAAAATTCCAGCATTCTCTCACACTCTCTCAATTGGTAGAGTAACTGGGGTTTAGATAGGGCAGCATTTTCTGTGTAGGAAATCCTTTTCTTTTCTTCCTCTCCCCATTTGCTCTTCCTGCCTTTTGAAATACATGGTCATAAATACCTTTTGAGTATCCAAGTAAACTAGACTGTGAGCCCGTACAGACAGGCCAAAATAAAGCTGCTTCGGATCACTTTGGAGGTAAGTTGTTTAAATGATGCATGTGTTCTAAGAGGTCAGAAGCCATGCCAAAGCCACACTCCAGTCCTAAGGATTAGAGTGCAGTTTTGGTGCAGCTTCTGGCCTCTTAAGATGTGTGTGTAATTTAAATAGCATACTTTCAAGTGACCCAAAGCTGCTTTATTTTGGCCTGTCTGTACAGGCCCGATGTGACCTGGAAAACTTCCTAGCATCATATAAAGACTCCCCTCTTCTCAGGGGTAATTCACACATCAGTATTTTTAGCACAACCATGTAAATCATCTCACTCACACATTCCAGGTTTGTCATTCACACTATGGAAATGCATCAATCTGCAATGATCCTCATCTCTATGAGTTCAGTTGTTCACACATGCAAGCATTCAAATAAAGATGGAGCCAACAATGTGAATGCATTCAAGAACCCCCTTTTTGCTATGCAGTGTTTTATCCCAGGTCTATTCAGTTCTATTTGCATTGGTTATTCACATTACCAACAATGTGGATCTTTTTTAAAAAACATGAGGTAAAACCTGACATTGATTATCCTGGATTAAGTAGGTTTTTTGGCAGGCCCTCCCAGCATAATTGGGTGCATTCGAATGCGTGTGAACAATAAAGATTTAACCTGGATTCATCCCAAATTATTTTCACAGTGTGAATAACCCCTCAGTCTCTCTCTTCTCCATTATTCTTTTTTCAAGCTCTTCCCCATCTTTACTTTTCCATCAACAAGATGGTGACTCAAAGACTGAATCTCTTTTTTAATCTAGTCTTTTCATTAGCTAGTTAGAATGTAGGCTTTCCGCAGGCATATGTAAATGTAAAATAAACTAATAAACATTTTCTAAATTTGTAATCTGAAACTGCCTGCCTTGTTTATTTTTTGTTTTGTTTATTTTTCAAACCAGTTTCAGCTCAGGCAACCAGTCTTGTCTACACTGGTCAGGATACTGCAGGGGTATCCCAACAACAGTAATATTGAGGCATGTTTTATCGCTACTGCGCGGAAAAAAACCTGATTCCCAATAGTTTTAGCTTTAATATTTTTTCCCAAACAAGAGCTAATGCTCTGAGAAAGTCTAATTTCTAACAACATTTTTAAAAATTGTCATAATTTATGCAGTATTGCTGCCTAAATCTTGACATTTGTATTTGGGATTTACTCTTACCTGACAGTGCAACTGTGTGCTTATCTATATGGAAAAAAGTCTTACTGAGTTCATTTGAACTTACTTGCAGGTATTTTTGTACAGCTTTGTGCCTTAATTCCTTTATTTTTCTTCACGCTGGAACATTCTAATTAATTCATGAATGCATGATGGTTAATGACTAGTTAAATAAGTTTAAAATATGTGTCTGTCCCTGGAGATATCATTGCTCAGTTAATTAAAATTAGTGTTTGGTGAGGTAATGTAAATATAGATTATTGTATCCTTCTTCTCCCCTAATATATTAACTCATTGGCTCCTCCAGAAAACATGGCAAGGCAAAGAATATTAACAGTGAAATTGGCACATTTTCTAAATTGATTCTGCTGCTTTCTTAATTTGTAACAGTTTAAATTATTAGAGTGCATATGGATTATCATCTCAAGTTTGCTGGCAGTTACTTTATTGTAATAACTGATAATATGGGTTCTAATGCTTATTTGAGAGCCATCCCATTGGAGATAAGATCTCCTTCCTCTAACAACTCATTTGGCACCCAGCACACCAATACAGTAACAGGATATGGAAATTACTGTTATTTTTTAATCTCTATGACTACCAGAAGGAGAGGGAATTTGGGATGCCTCTGCGTGTCTTACAGATAATCACACACACACACACACACACACACACATCTTTGACAACAAATTAGAGGGATGATCAGTTAATCTAAGGAAATATTGTAAAATCAGCCAATCACACTGAAATGCCTGTGGGTAGAAAAACATCTCATCCTGGCCAGACCATATCACTGAGGAAAATACAAAGGGGTATCCAAAAGTTTTAATGATCACCTTTTTAAAAAATTGATAGAAAGTTTGTATTGATTTGTAGTTATCTCTATGTAGTCACTATCTAGATTTATACATCTTTCCCAGTGTATCTTGAGCCTCCAAATACCTGATATTGTAGAAGTCTGCAAATTGAGCCTTATGAAGGGGTATCATAAAGTAATAATTATCACCCGGAAGTTATTAGGGCATATTGATGAAATTTTGTCAGTGTCATCATTGGTCCCTAAGTGCACGTTGCTGAGAAAATCAACTCACTGCATCCTTTATTTTTGTGATTGGCTGTGCCAGAGTTAACTAAAGTGTAAAATCCTCATCAGGCACAATCTGCAGGCTTCTACAATATCAGGTATTTGGAGGATCAAGATACGCTGGGGAAAATGTATAAAACTAGATAGTGACTACATAGAGAAAGTTAACAACTACAAATCAAAACAAACTTTGTCAGTTTTTTTTAAAAAGGTGATCATTAGAACTTTTGGATACCCCCTCGTATTTCATAACATGGGCTTGAAGACAACTGAAGAGGCCTTCTCCTTTGTCAGAGCCCTTCAAACTTTATTTAGAGGAGGTGCTCTAAGGGTTCAAATGATGGCTTCACAGTATAGGCAAGTTCATGATGAGAGAAACAGTTCATCAGGTTTATGTACATGCTCTACATAGTCAAAGAATGGAGTAAGAGTAAGATAAAAAATATTAGAAACAATCACAGGTTCCCATACCTTCCAACAGTTCAGAGATAAAAACCAGGACTTATGTGGCCAAGGAACATCAGACTGTGGACAAGCAAGGAGAGGCTGCAGCAGTTTGCCTTTGCCTGAACCTATTGAGAATGGCAAGATTCCTCCCCTCCCCTCCTTTCTTTTGACTTAATTAAGTGCAAATGTCTGTTGCAGTTTGATCTAAGTTTGTAACAACTGACGTAAGCAGAGGGTGAAGGGGGAGAGTGAGAGGAGAAAGAAACTGGGCCTTTTTTCAAAGTTGGAAACGTGAATTAATTGGCATTATCCCTGCCAAATGTGGATAACTGGAATGTAACAGTCTCCCATCTAATGTATTTTCTATGCATAAAACTCAATCATATGATTAGAAATTGTTCATAGATATATAGATAGGTTAGCCCAGGCTGGTGGTGGTAGAGGAAAAACCTACCCCCAAATAACAAATTGTTCAAAGCTGTTGCACCTCTGTGGAGCTGCCCCATGTGGTGAACACTGAACTGTGGGGAGCTTCTGGGGATTTGTCTGCAATGGTCAAGATACTCCAGGGGTATCCCAATGACAGTAACAAGATCTGAAGCAACAGGCAAGTTTTATACTCCATTTTAACATTGTTATAGCCCAGTTCTGGTGTGGAACATGCAGCACTTCATCTGGAATGCCTACACCAGAACCAGGGGTTGAACCATACATTGTCAAAATAGGACGAGACCAGAAAAGGGGAGGGGGGGACAGGCCTTTTGACCCATGCAGACAAGACCTCAGTAATGTATCTTCTAGCCCACAATTGATTTTACCATTCCTAGCTGACCACTGTATCTCTGTGGGCCAGAATGATTATAAAGGACTTCCCGTTCCAGCTAACCCTTTTTTGAATAACATCCTTTTTTATTTTATTTTATTTTATTTTTATTTTCTTTTTTCTTTTTTTTTTCTTTTTTTCTTTTTTTGAGCTCTGGCATGCTCCAGCCTATAGCCCAAGAACTAAGCCTAGCACAGTTTAGCAAGCAGAAATTTTTTGATGTAGGGGTATGAAGGTGTTTCTACCATGCTACAAGGGGTAACTTCTTGTACTGCATGCAGATATGAATGAGCATTCCAGAAGTGACTTTACACAACCAGAGAATATCGAAGTATTTAAAATTCGGGGGAAAAAACAGTGCCCAGGTAAGTAGTGGAGTAAGGGAGGCTTTGATGATTTTATTCACACATGAGAGTTACATTAAGTAACTTACCATGAGAGTTAAATTAATAAGGGTTAAAGTAGAATAAAGTAATACAAGGAGTTTATCATACGACGGAATTTATAATGCAATGGCAATCCGAACGCAATCATGGGGTTTCACGCAATTGTGTATGAATGTATCTCACGCAATTTCGGGCAATGGGAATTCATTCTGAACACAATCATGGGGTTTCATGTAATTGCGAATTAGAAAATCTCACACAATTTCGGGCAATGGGGGGGTCATTTTCAGGAAATGGGAAGTCATTCTGAATGCATTCTGAACGCAATCAGATTTCACGTGAATTCACTAAACTAGCGAATTCACGTAATTGTGAATTGGCTCCATTCACAATTGAGAGAAATTCTTCCCATGTGATAAACTCCTATGTTTACCAAATGGTCTGGGCTCAAGTGTGGAAGGCTGTATTTTCTTAGTGTCGTGGGACATCTGCCAGTACACTGATGGCATAGATGTTGTTCATTAGGTGCACTCATACCTTTCAACAGAAGTACCTTGGGTCAGCATTGTGGGTTTTTTTTTAGGGGGGGGGATTGTTAGGCATTGAGGCTCAACTATGAAATGTACAGATGTGCACAAAAGGAAACCAGGAAGCATGGGCATAATTGTCTGCAGCTGAAGGCTGGAACAGCAGACAGTGTTCAAGGTCAGATATGTGCTTGATTGCACGTAAGCCTGGGTAACATCAAAAGTCTTCCTGTCTGAGGGGACAACATTGTTGGTGGCACAAGGAAAAAGAGTCACCAGAAGAGGATGGGTTTGTGACCGCATGGCATAAATCTATAAATAGCCTGCACACCGCAGTGTGGGTTGTTGGGTAGTCGGAGTGGATAGATGGTTGGAGAGTTTTGTTGGACGGGCGTGTATATATTTGTAAATATAGCAACTTTAAGAATAAACACCTCTGAGGAGAGAGATTTGGCTCCAGTCTGTTTCATCAGCAGCGGGCAGGAGGAATTCCTGATAAAGCCAAACAGCTCCAAGGTCGCCGGTAGTTCCGAAGGCATCGGAGATTGCTTTACCTGTGCATCTGCTTGTTTACATCAACAAGGGTTACGGGCCCAGATCATTATCTGATAAGGCATCTCCGTTTGTGCTGAAGAGTTCAACTGGCTGTGTGAGAGAGGTACTTTGTTGCTGTGATGTGCTGTCAGTGCCGGAAGGCTGGATGGTAAGATTTTTGGACTGTTGTCTGTGTCTTATCACAATTGACAGTAGAAGCTGGGAAAACTGCCAGGACTCTATCTTTACACTGCTTAATGATGGAGGCAGCTAAATTTCCCAAACTAGACGAAACTAATTATGCAGCTTGGAGTTCCTATTGTGAGGCTTTGCTGGTCAGAGAAGGACTGTGGGATGTTGTTGAGAGAGGACCCACAGCAGATACTCTTGACCGAGATAAGAGAGCAAGAGCTACAATTTTGCTTACAATCACGCCGTCGCAGATCAACCATGTCCGGGAGAAAAGAACCTCAAAGGCAGTTTGGGATGCTTTGAGGGAAATTCACCAATCTAAAACAGCTCTGTCAAGAATGATTTGGTGTAGGAGACTGTATGCCTGCAAAATGCAGAAAGGACAATCGCCAGAGAAGCATCTGGAGATCATGGCTGATTTGTTCAGCCAGGTGCAGATGAGAGGTGTCGTCCTTGCATCTGAGCAGAAAGCATACATCCTGCTTGGGAGTCTTTCTGATGATTTTGAGAATATTCTGTGGAGTCTTCAGTGTTTTGATGAATCACAGATTACTGCGGAGCTGGTGGCTGCACGTGTCTTGGAAGAGAGCCAACGTCGGCAGTACGAGGCAGGGCTCCAGAGGCAGCATGCAGTACCAAGACAAACACACCCAACCGAGGCTTTCAAGGAGCTGCAACCGGAGAAGGCAGCTGTGTCCAGGGAGAGAAAGTGTTTCCACTGTGGGAAGCCAGGCCATCTCAAGAAGGACTGTAGAAAGCTGGCAGCAGCAAGGAAACAACAGCCTAAAGATCCTGTGAGCAGGAAAGGTGTTGTTGCTGTGGTAAAGAACAATGACTATAAAGCCCATCAGGCTGTAGACCCCATTTGGTTATTAGATTCCGGAGCATCGTCGCATATGATTAATTGTGATAGGCTCCTGAAAGATAAGGTGCCATCTAATGTACATTCAGTTGCTTTGGCTGATGGTGCATCAAGGGAGGCAAAAGTGATGGGAACTGTGTTCATCCCAAGTTTTGGAAAGGACTTTTCAAATGTTTTGTGTGTTCCTAAGTTGCAAAACTGTTTGGTTAGTGTGTCTGAATTAACCACCAGTGGGTATGCATTGAGTTTCAAAGGGGATGATTGTACTATTAGCATAAATGACCAAGTTTGTGCTAAAGCAATCAAAAGAGACAAAATGTACTATATGGTTGACAAGGCAGAATGTTCAGTAGTCAACAATGTGCCTTTGCACTTAGACTGTGCTCATTACTACCATAGAGTCATGGGACATACAAGCTTCACAAGTTTGGGGAAGCTGGGGGAAGTGTGTCCAGAATTTAAAATGTCCACTTGTTCAAACCACCTGGATTGTTCAGTTTGCAGCAGGATAAAGCTGAAGGCTTTTCCTGTGGCCAAACGCAGCAAATGCACCACACAAAGACCTTTTCAGGTTGTGCATGCTGATTTGGCTGGTCCTTTGGCCAAAACCATGGGCAAAAATCAGTACTTCATGGTCATTGTGGATCGTCACACGCGGTTTTCGTATGTGATGCTCATGAAGGAAAAGAGTGAAGCTGCTGAACACATCAAAAATTGGGTCAATATGATTGAAAGGGAGTTTGAATACAAAGTAGGATCTTTGGTTACAGATAGAGGTGGAGAATTCCTGTCCAATAACCTGAAAAATTGGTTGAGGAGGAAAGGGATCCGCCACAACACGACGAACGCGGCCGTTCCCCAGGAGAATGGCTTAGCGGAGAGACACATTGGAGTCTTAAAGCAAATAAAAGATTGTATGATGCTCGATGCAGAAGCACCAGAGCAGCTTTGGGGGGAAGCAATTTTGACAGCAAACCATGTTGCCAATCGCACTTGGAATTCTTTTGTAAAGAAAACTCCATATCACATGCTGTATGGGAGACCACCAAATCTCAAATACCTGAGAGTTTTTGGGCAGTATGCAAATGTGTATGTGCCTGCAAACTTCAGGAAAAAGGGGGATCCTAAATGGAGAAGGTTGATGTTTGTGGGGTATTCTGGGAACAGCTATAGATTTTATGTAGGTCATGGGGAAATCTTGCTGTCCAGAAGTGCCAACTTTGAAAAACATTCAGGTTGGGAAAAGCTCCATGCCAACAAAGAGGTTTTTCTCAAGCTGGGGCAGAGTGACATAGGTACTGGAAATGGAGGGGTGCTAAAACAAGAAGCATCTACTGAAAGTGAACCCAGTACTTCTGCACACCATCACACACAAACACATCCAAATTTGCACTCACCAGTCACTACACAAAAGTTTGAAAAGGTGTCCATGAAAGACACAGAGGTGCAAACTAGTTCTGACAGTGAGGATGAAAGAGGCAGAACAAAAGTGATTGTGCCAAGGAGAACTCAGAGGGTGAGGAGACCTCCAGATAGATTCGTAGTGCAGGGTGCAAGAGCTTGTTCAGTGATGGCAGATGAGCCAGAGAGTTTTGAGGAATTGCAGTCATATCCTAAGGAGGAGCAGGAGAAATGGTTTTCTGCCATGGATCAGGAGTACTTGTCTTTACTAGAAAAGGAAGTGTTTGAGATTGTGGAGAGGCCTAAGAACCACAAGGTTGTAGGTTGCAAATGGGTTTTCAAGAGGAAGGAAATGCCGGATGGAACCCATAGATACAAGGCAAGACTGGTTGCAAAAGGTTTTTCGCAGCAGAGGTTTGAAAATTTTGACAAAACCTTTTCACCTACTGCAAAGCCAGAAAGTTTAAGGCTGGTATTAGCTTTAGCAGCTAGGAAGAATCAAGTAGTGAGACACTTTGATTTTGAAACTGCATATTTGAATGCTCATCTTAATGAGGAGGTTTTTATGGAACAACCTTTAGGTTTTGACAAGGACAGGGATGAAAAGGTTTACAAGTTGAAAAAGGCATTGTACGGTTTGAAACAGAGTGCACGTTGCTGGAACCTTTGCATTCATGAAGAGTTGGTAAAATTGGGATACAAACGCAGCATTGCGGATGCGTGCGTGTATACAAAAGGTGATGTGACCGTTGTGATTTACGTTGATGACTTGTGTGTCGCAGCGAAGTCAGAGAGGGAAATTACATCAGTTCAGAAAGAGTTGTCTAAGAGGTTTAAGCACAAGGATTTGGGAAATCTCAAGACTTACTTAGGGATTGAAGTTCAGTGGACTGAGGATGGCAAGTGTTTGTTGAGCCAACAGAAAAAGATTGAAAGGCTGATTGAAAAATGTGGCTTGCAGAATGCAAAAGTTGTAAAGAGTCCAATGACTTCTGGAACTTCTAGTGCAGAATCATCAAAGGAATTTGAGAATCCAGAATTGTTCAGAAGTGTAGTAGGTAGCTTGATGTTCATTGCAAACAACACTAGGCCAGACATTTCGTTTGCTGTTGGAGTACTTAGCAGAAAAGTAAGTGTTCCAAAAGTAGAAGACTGGACTAGAGTGAAACATGTGCTGAGATACTTGAAAGGAACCAAAGAAAGAAAGTTGGTGATACAGGGCAGTGAACAACAGCTGGATTGTTATGTGGACAGTTCATTCGCATCAGAATTGCACGACAGAAAGTCAGTGTCAGGTTTGCTTGTAAGATTTGCTGGTAGTCCAATAATTTGGCGCAGCAGGAAGCAAAACTGTGTGGCTTTAAGTACTACAGAAGCAGAATTTGCAGCATTGTCTGAAATTGCAGGAGAGATCCAGTGGATAAGGCAATTGCTTGTGGATTTGGGAGAAAAGTGTGAAGAGCCTACTGTAGTCCATGAGGATTCACAATCATGTATTGCAATGTCTGAAGCTGAGAACTTGAAGTGTAGGACAAAGTACATTGGTGTGAGGTATCAGAATGTGAGAGAGATGGTTCAAAACAGAATCATAAATCTGGAGTACATTGACACCAGGGACAACATTGCTGATGTTCTCACAAAAGCTTTGCCAATTGAAAGGCATGAACAACTATCATGTTTGATAGGCATGGCACAATAAACACAGAGTTTGGCTGTTCAACGAATGTAAACATCGGAAGATGGCAAACACATATGTGGCAAAATGATACACATCTGTACATTTTGGAGGGGCATGTTAGGCATTGAGGCTCAACTATGAAATGTACAGATGTGCACAAAAGGAAACCAGGAAGCATGGGCATAATTGTCTGCAGCTGAAGGCTGGAACAGCAGACAGTGTTCAAGGTCAGATATGTGCTTGATTGCACGTAAGCCTGGGTAACATCAAAAGTCTTCCTGTCTGAGGGGACAACATTGTTGGTGGCACAAGGAAAAAGAGTCACCAGAAGAGGATGGGTTTGTGACCGCATGGCATAAATCTATAAATAGCCTGCACACCGCAGTGTGGGTTGTTGGGTAGTCGGAGTGGATAGATGGTTGGAGAGTTTTGTTGGACGGGCGTGTATATATTTGTAAATATAGCAACTTTAAGAATAAACACCTCTGAGGAGAGAGATTTGGCTCCAGTCTGTTTCATCAGCAGCGGGCAGGAGGAATTCCTGATAAAGCCAAACAGCTCCAAGGTCGCCGGTAGTTCCGAAGGCATCGGAGATTGCTTTACCTGTGCATCTGCTTGTTTACATCAACAGGGATATACATTATAGAAATAATGCAGTTTGAACCCACTAACTTCCATGGCTCCCAGGATTCCATAGGATGGAGCTACAGCATTTAGCATGGTGTCAAACTGCATTATTTATAATGTGTATCACAAAAGTGCAGAGTATCATGTCCTGGGAAATGCAGCACTTACAACGTGAATCTACATATGAATAATCAACAACACTTTTAATACATTTATGAACTAAGTGCCCAAACAAACAGGCCAAATGAAGTCATTTCAGGCCACTTTGGAGGTGTGCTGTTTAAACAACACAACACCAAAGCCATGCTCTGGTTCTAAGTACTGGAGCAAAACTTCGGCATGACTTTCAGCCTCTTAGGACATGTGCATAGTTTAAACAGCACACCTCCAAAGTGGCCCGAAATTGCTTCACCTGGTCTGTGTGTTTGGGCCCTAATCTACTGGGAAGACTCCAGTTCATATTCCACACTAAATGGCTTCAGAGACATCAGTCACTTTCAGCCAATCATCATTTCATTGTAAGAGATGGCAACACAGGACGTGCGTTGTTGAAGAAGGTGGTGTGCTCTAGAAAACACTATATGGTTGTCTATTAGTAGTGGTACCTCTAACTTTTCCTCTAAATTCATAACAAAGATTGTGTAGTTGGAAGATAAGCCCTCCCTTTTTTCAGTCTGCCTATATAATCTAGCATAGCTATGATGATGAAGGCTTTGTCTCAGTGTCTAAGAAATATTCTTTGGCGAGGTTGGATAGTTAAAAGCTAGGATGCACCCCCTCAGCCAGCTTCTTTGTGGTGACATTTGATCAAGAAATGTCCACTTTCAGTTAGTAAAGCCTTTTATCAGTTCAGTTCTTCAAAGTGAGCAAACTTTTAAAAGAGTTTTGAACTTCAAAGCACTTGTCAGCTAATTGAATGACTCCATTCTGCAAGGCTTGAGAGAGGCTAGCTTGGGAGTTTTCTTCTATTCCTAGACAATGAAGACTATGGGATAGAACTCAAATTCTAGCAACTTAATCTTCATTTCAAGTTTTGAAATTAAATGAAAAAGAACTTACTGTTATCTGACATTAATACTGTAGCAACACTCCCATAGATTGGAAACCTGAATAAAAATATCCTGAATCTTGTGTCCTAATCTTGTAAACCGCCCTGATAATCTTGTAAACTGCCCTGATTGCATCCCACAGAGAGGTGGGATATAAATAATAATAATAATAATAATAATAATAATAATTAATAATAATAATAATATATGCTATTATTCTTTGAATGCTTTATAACTATACATTTAAAAAAAATAAATCTTTGTTTAAGATATCACAGTACAAAAGTTATTGTACTGTCTAGAAAGACTGGAGCAACCGAATCAGAATCTCACACAGCAGATTTTAGTTGCCACTAAGAATAACTAGTTGTTTATTTTGTTATCTTAAGATGTAGCTATCTAGACCCATTTTAAACTGGCTTCAGGGCAGAATACAGAATCGAGACTGCCATGGTCGCCTTAGTAGATGATCTTCGCTTGAGCATCAACAGGGGAAGTGTGACCCTGTTGGTGCTCTTGGATCTCTCAGCGGCTTTCGATACCATCAACCATGGTATCCTTCTGGAATGCCTGAGAGAGTTGGGTATCGGGGGCACTGTATTACAGTGATACCAGTCCTATCTCTCTGGTAGATTCCAGATGGTGATGCTTGGGGACAGTTACTCCTCTAAAGAAGGGCTTACATTTGGCATCCTTCAGAGCACCATCCTGTCCCCAATGGTATTTAACATCTACCTGAAACTGCAGGGGTAGATCATCCGTAGGTATGGGGCAGGGTGTTATCAGTACACCAATGACACCCAATTATATCTCTCCATGCCCATAGCATCAACTAAGGAATGAATGTCTTGAAGCAGTAACAGGCTGGATGAGGAAAAAACAGACTGTAACTGAATCCAGATAAGACAGAGGTGCTCGTAGTTGGAGGTCCTAATTCAGGTTTGGAGGTTTGTCAACTGGTCTTGGATGGGGTCACACTTCCCCTAAAGGACTATATTTGTAGTTAGAGGGTACTCCAACATCCGTCACTCCAGATGTCAGCTCAGATAGATGCGATGGCCAGGAGTGCCTGTTATCAGCTTTGGTTGATACGCCAACTACGCCCCTTCCTAGAACCTGAGGACTGATGCGCTCTACATTTGGCTACCCTTGTATCTAGTCCAGAAACTTCAATTAATCCAAAATATGGCAGCCAGAGTGGTCAGTGGAAGATCTAGAGGTGACCATATTATACATATATTAAAGTCTCTTCACTGACTGCCTATTAATTTCCGTGCTTAGGTCCAGCCTACCTACAGAATCACCTTTTTTCACACTATCTGCCCTGCACACTGGGGTCCTCAAATAAAAATTTACTGCAGCAAGCTAAAACTAGGCTGGCTGCAGTTACCCAGAGGACCTTCTCTTCAGCCACTCCCAAATTATGGAATTGCCTGCCGAAAGAGATTTGAAGTTCTATTACTAATCTTGATTGCTTTAAAAAGGCAGTTAAGACATATCTCTTCCGGCAGGCCTTTCCAGATTAAGATCCTTGCATTATTCATTTGACAATTGCCCTAACTGCCTCTCCCTGTTTTAATAATTGTTTTAACAACTGTCCAATAATTTATTTGTATTTTATTGCGGATCGGAGGGTTAGGAAGGGTTTGGGATATAATGAAACATGCTGTTATTTTATGGATTTTTTGTGTAAGCTGCTTCAATCATGTGGAGAAGAGGGATATAAATTATTATTATATTATTATTATTATTATTATTATTTGTTTCTACACTTGCTGAGAGAGATACCTGAGCAATTTCCCAATTCACACAACCAGCATTGGATACTAGGCACCTTGACTTGGGGATTGAGGAGGGGGAGAAATTTGCTGATCTGCCTCAGACACCAAAATATCTTGGATTCATCCTGTTACTACTAAAAGTAAATGTATCACTATAGGTTTCAGATCATGTGCTTTTGAGCCTTTAGCAGTCTTATGATTTAAAAATGATGCTCTGAAACATAACCAAGAACTGAGATCTGCTACTGGGGCCCACTCCATCTCTTGTTCCATGTCCCTCTAGTGAGAATAATACATCATACAGGAACATGAGAGAAGACCTTCTCTGCTGTAGGACCCCATTTATGTAATGCCCTCCCCCTGGAGGTCTTTTAGATGGCAAGTTAAAACATTAAAGTTTTGGGGCCTAATCTAATTACTTTCCTAAAGTGTACACATACATAATTTCAACTGTTCAAGCCTTTTCTGCTGTTTTAATCTGATGGTTTTTTAAGATGATTTTATCCCATTTAAATTATTTTTGTGTTTTTTCCCCTAGGGTTGTTGTAAATTGTTTATAATGTTTTATTTGTATGCAGCCCATAGAATTGGGATTTGTTGTTGTGTGTCTTCGAGTAGTTTTCAATTTATGGCAACCCTTAGGCAACACTACCACAGGTCTTCTTGGCAAGATGTATTCCGAGGAGACTAAAATAGTGTAACTTGCTGAAGGCCACCCAGTGGGTTTCCTTGGCTGAGAGAGGATTCAAATCCTGGTTTCCCAGAGTTCTAATCCAATGCGCCAACTAATATTTTAATAAATATATAGTTGCATTTTTTCCTCCTCACTGCTTTCCTAAAAGGTCCTTTTCTAGATCTGCTAGGCTAGAAAAGATAGCAGCCTGTGGACGTGGATTATAGACTCTAGATTTGGCATCTAGTATAGCAAATGAAGCCAAAACCTTGCCTGTGCCATAAGGCAATTCAAGGCAAGGCATCTTATCCTAAGCCAAGCTACTAAAACTGAATTCTATAACTATTCATAAATATAATCTACTGAACCAAACCTATGTATATGCCAACATTTTTAAGCAGGGGTAGGTGTTTCTGCACAAGGGAAGGAAAACTGGCATTTGGAGCATAGCACTTGCTCTGAATCAGAACCCCTAAAAAGGTTTGGTAATGCTGGCTGAGGGGTGGCGGGGGGGGGAATGATTGT
Source organism: Urosaurus nigricauda (assembly GCA_034509955.1). Classification (NCBI taxonomy): domain Eukaryota; kingdom Metazoa; phylum Chordata; class Lepidosauria; order Squamata; family Phrynosomatidae; genus Urosaurus; species Urosaurus nigricauda. Next base: position 167,453,335 of record JAOEGL010000001.1, on the reverse strand, counting down.
TTCTTTTGAGCTAAATTCAAAATACACTCGTCTGAAGATGCATTCTCCTTTCTATGTAACAACAGAAGTCTGGACCACAGATATGCTTGTTATGCAAATGACATTCACATCAGGAGGAGGCAGATAATGGGAATTATTGAAAAGTCAACTACTCATCACAAGGGTGACAGAAACATCAGGCAAGGTCCTAACATGTGGATAAAAGGCAGAATGGATGTGTTACAATCATTGGCTTTAATTTATCAAAGCGAAGCTGTCACAAGTCAGGCACTGACAAATGCATAACTAATGCATATAAATGAGCCAATTATCACTAATGGCCGAACAGTTCAATGCTATACAGCCTGATGCTTTTATTAAACCCCGTGTTTTTTTTTAAAAAAAACTTTTAAAGTGGAAACCAATCCCTCAATAAACAACGGTTCAGTGCATGTCACACATTTTGAAAACTGCTTCTTGGATGTATTGTGGAGGTAAAGGTGGAAAAAGAAGAAAAAGCAGCCACCTAAATTTAAAAAGCCACCAAAATTTATCTAATAACAGCTAACAAAGTCTTAAAGGTTTCCCATGTCCACCTCAAAGAGCTAGGAAATAGTCACTATGATATATCATTTAGGTGATTCAGATATGGGTTGGCCTTCTATGTTGAGATTGGTTCCAGCTCCACCATGACTTTGGAGCTGGATTGGTGTCAGTAGCAATGTGGTGGACCAAGTCCTTTTTTGGAACTAGATACATGGAGTCTATGAAACTCACCCAACAAGCTATCAATGTCAGCTGTCTATCAAAGGGCTAGCGATCACTAATAAAACATTAAACTTACCCAAATAATCAATTTCTTTATCCTTCTGTTTCAAATTTAGCCTGGACTATCCTCAAACTGCCAGGTTTCATATCCAGCTGCCCAGCTGTTTTCAGAGTATAAATTGTGAATCATACTTCTCCTACCCGAGTTTCTGGATGGAATGGTGTAATGATTAATGTGCAATGATTCATCTAACCCAGCCTTAATACAGGGCTGTTTCAACTCTTCTATAATTCTAACCATCTTCCACATAAAGCTAGGAGATAAATTCCCAGGGTAATAATGACAAGAGGGAGTATCCAAAAGTTTTAATGTATCTTGACCCTCCAAATACCTGATATTGTAGAAGTCTGCAGAATGCGTCTTACGAAGGGGTGTCGTAAAGTAAAAAGTAATAATTATCACCTGGCATATGACATATTGATGAAATTTTTTCAGTGTCATCATTGGTCCCTAAGTGCACGTTGCTGAGAAAGTCAACTGATTGTGTCCTTCATTTTTGTGACTGGCTCTACCAGAAGTGACTAAAGTGTAAAATCCTTGTCAGGCGCAATCTGCAGACTTCTACAATATCAGGTATTTGGAGGGTCAAGATACGCTGGGAAAAATGTATCAATCTTGATAGTGACTACATAGAGAAAGTTAACAACTACAAATCAAAACAAACTTTCTGTCAAATATTTTTAAAGGTGATCATTAAAACTTTTGGATACCCCCTCATATATTAGCTTTTCCGGTGGAATAATAATTCATTGTGAAATACTCAAATAGTTATACCTACATCCCAAATCACAATAGTTCTTCAAACTACTATTTTTGGAGTCTATTTTTTTAAGTCAGTTTTTCACAGACTCCAAAAAAGGGTTGTCAGTTGCTGACAAGAGCTTGGATTTCCCCAGCATGGAACTGATGCACACTCCATTTTTAAAAGATTATAATTTTCACCATAATGTGTGTGTGTAAAAAACTGAGGTATGTGTTTTTGGAGGGGGGAGTACAATTTTTGCTATTTTGTCATATACATGGTTGCTTTGAGCATTATTTCAGGATATATGATCCAGCACTGTATCAGGCACCACCGTACTACACATGGAGACAGCCTGTTCAAATGAGATCAATATACAAAGATTACTATACTCATAGACCAAAATTTATCAGAAAGTGGGTTTGGCTTGTATGTAGGACACCTACACCTATAAGTTCCATTTGGATGGGCCATCCTCATTGTGGTTGGCAAAGACAAGGCCAGATCACTACCTCCACATATTGTGCAGGACTGGGCCTCTAAAGAACTGCCCAAATCAATGTATATTGCTTCAGAATATTGCAGGCTTCTTGCTCACAAGAATCTTTCAAATCTTTTATGGCTTTCCTGTATAAAAGCCACTTGTATTGAGCTTACTGTCACTAACTCTTCAGCACTTCGCTTGACTATGCGCTAAGCTACACGTTTAAAATACTCCACATTGCAGTGGAACAGAATGTGATCTGGCCCAATATGATCCACTGGAATTCAAGCTTTTTACAAGGGGGCTCCCGAAAAACCTCCACAAAAAAAGGATTCGCATTTTTTTACCAGACTATCCATTGAAATCCACGGAAATGTGCATTATCACATATGTGTCCATCTGTCACCTTTGCATGATTTTGTATGGAAGGCGAATTGATGATGATGATGATGATGATATTTATTTGCACCACGCTTTCCCCCCAAATTGCGATTCAAAGTAGCTTACAGTCTAAAAACACAGTACTTTAAAAAACATACAAAAATGACAGTTAAAAAGGAATTAAAGTACTACAATATTATAACAGATCATTTGTTTAAAAATAGAATACAATTTAAAAAGATAAAAACACTTAAAAACCATACACTTTAAATATTATTATATTTGTTATATTTATAGATGCAAATAGATGCAAATTTCTGCAGGAAAGGGAAAACCCTTGATCATCAATGCAAATGTGTGGAAATGTGCACCAATTCACAAGCTGCTTTATCACACTAGGGGGCAAACAGGATTTAAACGAGAGTTAAATGAGAATTAAACAGGAAAAGCCCTATGTTTATCATTTATGTGTAGATTGTTTCTGTTATCTTAGCTAGCATTCAACTACCAATCACTAGATATCTGACTAGTTGGTTGCAATTTTATGGGGGGAAGTATAACTACATTACATTACTGTTGTAATTTAACATTAATTCATTACTCCTTTTGTGATGCAACAGTAACTTTTAAGGGGTGTTGCCTTTTTAAATTGTGGAAGAAGAGCACAGCTGGTCCTCCATATCCACAGATTCGGCATCCATGGATTCCACCATCCACAACTTGAAAATATTCCCCCTCCCCACCCTCCCAAAACCCTACCAAAACCCAAACCTTGATTTTTGCCACTTTTTTAAGGGTCATCATTTTACTACACTATTGTATATAATGGGATCTCAGCATTCATAAAATTTGGTATCCACATAGCATCCTGGAACCAAACTCCTGTGGATACCAAGGACACAACAAGGTATTACATGGCCAAAGGCTGGGTTAGGATTATGTGTCATGTTTCTGAAGGAAAATTGTTTTATAACTTCCTCCCAAGTAACAATTTAAAAACTTTGAGAAAGAGGAAGGCAAAGAGTTATTTTTTAAAAAACTGCAATAACAGCAACTACTTATTTTGGCCAGCCTTGGGACTACAGTTGTAACTAATTACTCTTTAAAAATAAAATATCAAGCTCCAGAGCCCCTATCCTCTTAGCAGGGTTGAAGTAAGATTCATCACCACTCATGATTCATCATGGCCCAAAGGAGGCTTTATCTTGTTCTTTGCTTCAGCCAGCCAAATATTACGCCACATATTACCAAACATACACATGAAGAAACGTGTGGCCTACAAGCCAACTGTACCCTCTCAAAGTGCCCCTCCCCTCCCCTCCCCCACATGCCTTAAAAAAACCTCCAAATGATGCCCAAATACTTTGTTTTAAAACACTCCCAACCCCAAAGGAAAGGCAAGATAAAGGTGTGGAGTATAGAAAATATGGTAAAGGAAAGAGATGATTAAGAGAAGGTAAGAGATGGAGTTATTATACTGAAAAGTATATAAGTCAGATGGTTGAGGAGAAGGTTTTATTGTTGTTAAGAAATATAATTGAAACGAATGTATTTGTAGATATAAGATAAATTTATGTATATGTAAATGTCATGATTTTGTTGATTAAAAAAACAAAACACTCCCAACCTTGTATCTTTAATTTGCCAGGAAAATAGCCAGAAATTAGAACATGTGAATCAGAAATGACTTCCCAGGTCCCATTATCAAAATGTGAGCATGTGCCCCAAAATTGACACATACACCCAGCCCCTCTGCAACTGTTCATCTCTGACATAAAGTATGGACTGAAATATGAACCACACCTGAGCCCACAATACTTAATACTTATGTATGTGCAGCAAAGGTGTTGGAAGTGTTGGGTGATGCTGTACTCGGTTGGGAGATGCAGCAACAACTCTCATTTGGATTGTCCCTCTCCTAATGATCTTGTTTCTATTTCAGAGGCACAGCAAGATTCAGGAACACTTAATTCCATTTTATGGAAAACTAGAACATGAATTTAACAAATAAACAAATAAAAAATATAATTACAGGAGAGTTGAGATCTGTACCCATCAATAGACAAGAAACCTATTCAAATGTAGATCATGACACATGTGAAATGGCTTGAAGAAACCAAATTTCTGTTTAGTTGTCAAAACTATGAAAGATGACAATCTGTGAAAGGATATTTTATAATGTAAATGAAAGTTTAAAAACAATTTTTGCTCAGCAAGGAAATTGTTACTTCCAAGGTTTTTCACAAATCATTTTGAGCACTTTGCAGAGTAAGCAGATAAAAGCAGAAATAGGCACTACTCACTGGGAAATGAAGTGATTGAATCCTCTGGACCAGCTTTCCGGTTGGAACAATGTTGGAGGCGGATTCCTGAAAAATGCAAACATTTTGTAAGAATAGGTGAACTGAATCAAACCAGTTGTTCAACTGCCACTGTTCAAAGATAACTGCTCCCAGATGTTTTAAAAGAGATTACTAATGGATTACTCCATCCTGTATAGTGTTGCCAGCTAAAAGGTCAGGGAATTTCTGCATTTCTCCCACTCTCCAAGGAGGGAGATGAATTTCTATTAGCACTCAAGGGAAAGTAGGACTCAATCTACCATTCCCTAAAGTACAAATTGCAGGATTCCATGGGATTTGGGCATGGCAGATAGTGTGGAATAATAGTGCTGCCACTGTAAAGTGTAAATACATCCCTGGAAAAACTATACACATGTCAAGTGTGCTGTAAATAAGACTACAGAGGATAAGAGATGAAGTACGAATGGGGCTCCTCCTCCAGCTGTCCTGGGTACTGGGGACAGCAGATCCAATCTTATTTTACTGCCACTCCTCCTGCAATTCCTTTGAGCTGTATGGAACCCTTTTCAGTGCTGAATGTCTGAAGGGAGTCAGGCATAAGGAGAGTTCCAATACCACTCAGTGGAGCTGTGGGAAAAGCATCTATGAAATCAAGAGCATCTTAGGCCCAGAACCCATGGGCCAAAAGAAGCAGCTTCTGGCTGCTTTGGGGGTGTGGCATTTAGATGACGAATGTGTCCGAAGTGGCTGGAAGCTGCTCCCATACCACAAAAGGAGTCTGATGCCACCACAAAAAGGAGTTGGTTTAAACTGACTCCTGGCTGTTTGGTTTGGGACCTGTGGCGGCAGCCTGCTTTTGGAGCATGTGCAGTTACTATGGTGCTGGCCTGATCATGGCTGCCTGCTCTACCCCTTAGAAGAAAATTGGGGTATAAATAAAAACCTTCTCCAAAATTATTAGTGGAGTATTATGATGATTATTATTATATTAATGACCCATAAGAAATACAAAAACAATATATAAATATGCTATATACATACACACACACAATATTTCTTATAGAAGAAAAACACAATTAAGGAGAGAGATAAACTTAGAATCATAGATTCATAGAGTTGGAAGAGACCACAAGGGCCACCCAGTCCAACCCCCTGCCATGAAGGAACTCCAAATCAAAGCATACCTGACAGATGGCCATCCAGCCTCTGCTTAACTTAAGGAAATGTTTAATTTACTTTACAGTATAATGAAGGAGAATGCAGTAAAATATTTTTATTTTTATACAGAACATTGTATAAATTAAACTCTGTATTCAAGAAAATATTTAAAAGTATGTAATAGAAGATAATTTAACAAAGATGGCCTATCTTATGTTGAACAATTTGAAAGTTTCTGAAGGGAAGACACATTTTGTTTTGTTGATTTCAATAAGCATGGATATTTGTATTATAATGCTTAAATACATTTAAAAAGAAAAGAAAGAAATCAAGAGCACATTCACTGTATTCCACAGTGGTGGACTCATTGGTTGCTCTGCTGTGTGCATTTTGTTACCTGCCGAAAAATGCTTTGTGCCTTTCTTTGGCTCTTGGCTGCCCTATTATCTGGTCCAATTTATCTCCATTACTCTTCTGTCCATTTCCACAATCAGCTGATCCAGAAGCACATCTGGCCTATTTGTTAACCCTTGCTTGCACTGCCCCATGACATCATTAGGACCTGCCCAGTGACATCACAGGAACCCACCCCCTGGTCTCTGGATTTCATCCTGCAATTTCAGGGACTGGGATACTGCCAACCTGGCAAGCCTACTTTGCCAGGACTCGCAGGTTAAAAAAATAATACAGAAAATTAAGGAGTTGTCCACAATGGCAAAATAAAGCAGCTTGAAACAGACTTAAACCCAAGCTGCGCAGATGACATAACAAGAGGAAACCGAGCTCTGGGGTTAAAAACCAGAACAAAAATGATCTGCACTAAAGTGGAAAATGTGCATCATCACACATGCATATAAACAGTACAGCATCAGTACAGGACTGTAGGAAAGCAGGGCAGGTCGTTAATAATGCAATCGATGTAATGACAATGTACACAAACCAGACAGTCCAACAGAGGGACACGGGGTGAAGTGAAATGGGGTGGCATGTATGTGGGGGCCTACATGATTGTGTTTTGCCAATGTGTCACTGGGCACAGTGATGCACCAATGCACTGTACAGGCAGTGTATTGCATGAGCAACTGTGTGGCTGGTCACACAGATGTCCAATGAGATGGCAGCTGGGCAGAAGGAGGGAGGTAAATTGGCAGTTACAGGTAGTGTGATCATACAATGGTGTACATTCATGGTGGGGAGGCAGGAAAAAAATAGCTGGGTGGCACAGCTCGACATCACTTTGTACAGACTTTCAGGTCTGGCCATCCACCTGCTTTCATAAGAACCAGTATCATCAGCCAAGTTTTTCCTGTCTGTCTGCCCAGACCCTAAGTCATTCGAGTTCTTCCACAACTTTGCATGGCCATTGGTTTTGTCCTTTTGGATCAATCAGAGAACATGTAAACAAGGTGCAGGGCTGCATCCAACAACTAGGATAAAAAGAAAGAAAAGAAAAAGAAAGAGAGATGCCTTCTTCCAGAGAAAAGAACATTTTGGATATGCAACCTTATTCTGCACAGAGGGGGAAACAGCTCACAGCTGATGACAGCCATGGTAGAAAGTAAGTAACACAGCTGCACTGCATAACAAAGACACCCTCAGAGCTTCTCTGCTTGCATATAACTCACATTTAATTCATATCAATATATAACAAATATAGATACTCTCTTAAAACAGCTTTGGGGGATAAGAGTCATAAATATAGCATAATTTTTAGAGCAATGTCAAGGAGCAAAAAGAAGTTTGATTTTCATTTCTCTTTGTGTGCTCTCTCTCTCTCTCTCTCACACACACACACACACACACACACACTCAAAATAAATCAAAACTCATAGTAAAGATATTATGGTTCTGTAATAAATGGCCCATTTTCATTCATCTGTATCTATTCAAAAGCATTTCAACTATCTCATGCAGTTACCGTTTGTCATGTTATCTGAGCTGAATGTGTTATTACTTTTCTCTTTTGGTATAACACTAGCATAAAATGAGAAAGAAAAATCCAAAATACTTGCTGGATATGCATCATTTATCACATTTACTATTAGGAAGTAATGTGATAGGTTATATTCACTGACATTAATGCTTAGCCCCATGTTCCATTAAGCAGCTTCTTAGCACCACCTGCATCAGGGAGCCAGCTGCATTGCATACAAATCACATATGTGGAGGTGAATTTAGAAAACATGCACAAACACACTTTAGTCCAGGGGGAAATTCCTACATCTTTTCAAAAAACTCCACACAATCATGTCTCCATTTTGAAAAATGTAATAGAAATATGCACACATTTCTGTGAGGGAGAAAAGGGGCTCAAAAATTCAAGACAAACCCAGATTGGAGCATTGGGGAGGGAGAAGGAAGACGTTTGATGAATGCAGGCTTCACAGATTCACATATCCCTACTACTAGATAGTTTATGGCTAGCTTTCCGAGAGCCAGTGTGGTATAGTGGTTTGAATGTTGGATTGTGACTCTGGAGATCATGGTTTGATTCCCTGCTAAACCATGAAACCCCACTGGATGACTGCAGGCAAGTCATATGGTCTCAACCTCAGGAAGGCAATGAGAAACCTTCTCTGAACAAATCTTGTCAAGGAAACCTCTTAGTCTTAGGATCATCATAAGTCAGAAACAACTTGAAGGCACACAACAACAACAAACTTCTGCTTGGTTAGATATCACACCCTCACTGAGCTGCTCCACAGACTCATAGAAAAGCAAGGAGAAATAGAATAGATCCCTGTGGATCCTGCAAAGATAACTCAAAAGGTACCCTCCAACAATTATGATCATGCCCAGACATCTCTGCCAGAAATGAATACAGAGCATCACTCCAGGACCACCTTACAAAGTGCCACAGAACCGTCTCAGTCACCTGATGTCTCATTTTCAGTACAAAAGTCTGTGTGTGTGTTTGATGGTGCTTCACTAATGACTTCAATTCTCATGAAACCAAAATGAAAGGAAATATACACTCAAACTGTCCAGAAACAAATAATTTCTACTGGAAATGCAGTATCTACCTAGGTAATAGGACTAAGGTGTCTGGATGGCTGACTGGCTGCATATTGGTCCAATAAGGCCCAAGGCCCCGAGACCATCTGTAATACTAAAAGGAATGCAATATAACCATATTTCTTTGTAATTAATAATTACTACCTGAATTTGTTTATCTCCTCTTTCTTCACCTCCCCTTTTTGTTTCCTGTCTTTTAAATCATAAGCCTAAGGGCAGGGCCCTTCTTGTTATTGATCTTTGAAAGCCAGTATGGAAGGGGTTTTTGGCTGATGAGCATATTTTAAAAAACAATAACAATGACAATTATTTTAATGTTGACAGCCTATTGATGTCATGCCCTTCTAGCAACAGTGTCTGGCTCCATCATCCTTTCATGCTCATCTATTGTTGTTGTAAGCCTCCAAGTTGTTTCCGACTTATGGCAACCCTAAGGCCTATCATGGGGTTTTCTTGGGAAGATATTTTTGGAGGAGCTTTGCCATTGTCTTCCCCTGAGACTGAGAGAGTGTGACTTGCTCAAGGTCAGCCTTCACGGCTGAGCATGGAATCACACCCTGGTCTCCAGGGAACCTTAAGGAAGGGGTACTCTCTTTCCATAGGCAAGGCCTTGACCATGCCTGTAACAAGCTGTTCCAAGTGAACCTCATCAGCAGGAAGAAGTGATAAAAAAGCAGATCCCTTGTCAGATTAATGGAACTTGTCTGTAATTTGACACTGCAAGTGTCAAAAGAGTGACTTGTCAGAAAGCAAGTCATCAAAAGATAGGAGTAGCCTTAATCCCACCTTGAAGCAACAGCTCCATCTATATCTTAGAGCTAGTATATAAATAAGACAAGCAACTTTGTAACCATTCCATTCAACCAGCTTTCAAGAGCAGGTCAGTGTTTGTTTTAAGACACTGAATCTTGGACAAAGGAAATAGATAGGAAATGCTTGTGATCCTGTATGAAAATATTACATGAAATTGTTCTCTTCTGATCTGGCACAAAGGGGCAATTGTCTCTGACACTGCTTAGTTGTATATTGACTTTCATTCAGGCCTCTGAATATTGTGATATGTGGGGAAACTGTGGACTCTTGGCCACATGAGGGCCATATGTCAGGTTGCCCCTTCTGTTCCTTTATCACCTGAAGAAAGAGTAGGGCCCAACAGAGCTATTGTAGTATTTTTAAAATCTGATATGTGCTGTCTTTCATAGATCTCTTAGCAGAGGAAGAATTTCAGCCCCTTCAGGTTATTTACAAACATATGGCACCATGGATGGATTGATTATTGTTCTGAAAATGCTATGGTGTCTGATATCAGCACAAAATGGTGACAGTCCTTCAGGGAAATTATCCAATCCTTCAAGGGCAGAATGTGTTTTCCTCATTCTTCTTCCTTAGTGCTTAGAATACAGTAGCTGTTTCCTTGTCCTATGATATATGATCAGTGGACCTCTTCCGAGGTGTGGAGAAACTTCAAATAGAGCTAGCCTTTCCAGCATCAATATAATGGGGTTGGTGACTTCAGGTTTCTGCGGTGATGTTTTTGTGAACAAACCATACTCCAGGAGGAGGGATATGGATTTGTCCCTGGGCTAGATTATTCTCTAGAACTAGCAGGTAGAAAATGTGAACAACAGTGGGGGGCTGCCCAGGTTCTGCTCCCCATCTGATGTATATTTCCCTTGTCCTCTGTTACCTCTGCTCTTATATCTCTGCTAATCAGGGGCATCCCTATCATGTTTACAATGGCAAGTATGAGGAAGGTAGGGAGAAATCCCACTGCTATCTCTGATCTGAGAAGCCCCATATATATGTACATAGGTTTGCTTGCTTACTTGGTTATATCCTGTCTTCCTTGCGTGCAGAAATTATTATTATTATTATTATTATTATTATTATTATTAATTTTATTTATATAGTGCTGCGAGTTTACACATTGCTGTACTATAGAAGATTACTGGCTCAGTAGAAGATTCTGTGTCCTTTAATATGGCCATGGATAGAACATTAAGATATTGAGTGGAGACTAACCACTTTTGTGCCGTTCGTTCTACCATAGATTTTTACACGTATCTGCACTGCAGCTGAAATACAGTACTTGAACTTATCATTTGATAGGGTAATATGAGAAGGCTTAACTCTCCAGGAGCAGGAGACAGTTTTTATAACTACATTATTATCATCATCATCATTATTATTATTATTGATTAGCAAAGAAGATGTAGTGGTAGGGTACAAACGCTACTCATTTTGTGGGAGAAAAATGATCATACGAACCTATGGCAAGAGGTCCACCACCGGAGGCGTGAGACCTCAGCAGATCCATGGCATTAACTGTAGAACCACAGGATCACTAGCCGCTGCTGCTTAGGGAGGCACATCTGTGTGCCTAGAGAAATAAAGTGAACTCTACAGAAGACCTCTAGAAAATTTTCCTCTAAGTTCCCTATTTCTTTATTTCCAATAATAGAATAGTAACAAAGCAATGGAAACGAGGACAATATAACTCTTCTGACCAAAGACATATATCTTATATTTTGGTAGTTTGGAAGCCTTGTTACACCCCTTGGGTATGTACTGAGCTGGAAACATTTTAATCTCTCGAGTTTTATGTGTTCTCTGTCATTGAGCCTGCCTCCAAAGTCACAGCTGGTGAAACCAAATGGGGCCTTTTTTCACCACCAAGGCCAGTGCTATGGTTCAGTGGACACAATTTGTCCTTTACGTTAAGCTGAGGGCCTAATTACAGATCACTGTTAATAGATTTACAGTGGGTAACAGTGGAAGAGAGGAGGGAAGTCATTGCATTGAGTTTGAATACTTATATGGCTGTGAGGGTTAGATGGAACCATCTTGAGAAATATATTTGATAAACAAAAATATACTTTGATATTTCTTTAATCAGTTTAGCAATATCTTTTCTTAAGGGGGAAAATAGACATACTGGGCCTCTAAATGAACAGATGCATTATGAGAGGCAGCCACCTTGTTTCCAGTGAGAAGAAATTACCAGCTAAATGTGAACACCTGCTGCTAGGAGCAGAAGGGCCAGGTAGAAGCCTACTGTGAATTTGCTTAAAGGGATCAGGAATGAGATGACCTGAGATAGCCCATATGTCAACAATTACTAGATTTCATCCTATTTGAACTTCATGTGCCTGTTTGTTTCTTAAAGCAAAATATGGCACAATTCATTTTTTAAAAGATGAGAACATTAGCCATGCATAATGATGAAATTCTACACATATGGCTAGTTCATTGTTTCTATTACTGTTGTTAATTGCCACCAAGTCAATTTGAACTTATGGCAACCCAATGAATGAGAGACCAAGTCACCCTGTCATCAACAGCTCTGATCAGGTCTTTCAGACTCTGGGCTGTGACTTCCTTGATTGAGTTTATCTATCAGGAGTGTGGTCTCCCTCTTTTCCTACAGCTTTCTAAATTACCAAGCATTATTGTCTCTTCTAGTGAGTCATGTCTCATGATATATCCCAAGTGCAACAGTGACAGTCTCTATTTAGTCATCTTGGCTTCTAGGGAGAGTTCAGGCTTGATTTCCTCTAGGACTCATTTACTCATCTTTTTAGCAGTCCATGAACTCTTTTCCAGCATCACATTTCAAACAAGTTGATTTTCTTCCTATCAGCTTTCCTCACTGTCCAGCTTCCACCACCATAAAACTGGAAATATGGCACAGATAATCCTAACTTTAGTATTCAATGATAGTATAGAAATTTGTCTAGTTCCTTCATATCCACTCTTCCAAGCCCTAACTTTCTGATTTCTTGACTGCAGTCTCCATTTTGATTAATGAATGAGCCAAAATATGGAAAATCATTATTTATTTCAATGTCTTCATTGTTTGCTCTGAGGTTATGTAAATCATCTGTGGTTGTGATTTCTGTTTTCTTCATGTTCAGCTGTAAGACCTACTTTTGCACTTTCTTCCTTGACTTTCCTCAGTAATAATTCTAAGTCTTTGCTATTTTCTGCTAGTGGTATGGTGGTATCTGCATATCTTGAATTGATGATGTTCCTTTCTCCAATTTTCATGCCTCCTTCCTCTATGTCTAATCTTGTTTTACATAGGATTTGCTCAGTGTACAAGTTAAACAGGTAGGTAGATAAAATGGAGCCTTGCTTGACCCACTGTAATAAATGGGTGTCCCTCTCCTCAGTCATTTGAGGACTTCTTCAAGACAACAAAGGTTAAGCTGGGGTGAGGTACATGCTAATGAGGGTTGGCATCATATTCTAATGAAGAGTTACATCACAGGTGATGCAAATGCTAACTGACCAATTAGCTGGAGAAACCCAGGAACTTCAAGAAACTTCCTTCCAGAGGTTAAAAAAGGCCTCTGAGACCATGCGGTCTAATGGAGGAAATTGCTGTATTTGCTGTAACTACATTTCCCTGCCTGTGGAACAAGGAGGTTCTACATGTAAATAGTACCTTTGCTCTAGAAAGATACCTTTGCTCTAGAACAACTTTTCTTTAAAAGTACCTTGCTTCTTCTTAATACTCTCCATACACCTGCTTTAGTTCAGTTGTTGCTAGTTTAAGTTAACAAGGGTAGACACTATGGAGCTTATCGCTTAGCATTTTAAACTGACTCCAACTTCTGACTTCTAAGAAGTGCTGGTGGAGTGCAGCTGGGACCCAGGCTGATGGTAACCAGTGATTTGGCAGTGATTTAGTGTGCGATAATCCCAGCCTCTCTTTTGCATCCTGCCTCCAGCCCGGGAGGCTGGTGCCAGTTTAAAATGTTGAGCGATAAGCTCCTACAACTCTTCTGACAAAGTCCTGATGTGTTGTTAGGAGGAAAGGTCATTGCAGTTCATCACATGGTAGGCAGCAGTGTTTTTATGAACTTGGGAGTTCTAATTTTGTTGTGCTACTTTAAAGAAAAGTGGTGGATTCTCTCTCTCTCTCTCTCTCTCTCTCTCTCTATCTGTTCAGGGGTTGGAAGGGAGTGTGGGGAGCAGGAAGTTGTGTTGTTGGGTCTGTCCTCTCAGCTTAAAGCCTCTTGGAAGACCACTTCCTTGTTATGAACCTCTGAGAAGCCAGCGATGGCTTTGTTTTCCTGAGAGAGAAAGTGTTTTCTATTCCTCTGCGTGGGTGTGCTGTTGATATGCCATCTGGTCCTGGTAATTTATTTCTCCCAGGTGCTTTGAGTGCAGTTCTACTTCACTTTCTAAAATTGTAGGTTAAAAGGTAGAGGTTTTTCCTTGACAGGATTGTCAAGTCATATCCAACCGTTGGGGGTGGTGTTCACCTCGTTTACTAAGCCAATGGAGCCAGCATTGTCAAAGACAACTCTTTGGTCATCTGGCCAGCATGGCGGCACAGAACACTGTTACCTTCCCACCAAAGTGGTACCTATTTATCTACTTGCACTTCTAGAGGCTTTTGAACTTCTAGGTTGGCAGAAGCTGGGATTAGTGACCGGAACTCATTCTGTCATGCAGTGCCTTGGACTCAAACTGCCGACCTCCCAATCTTGCAATTGTCAGAATCAGCTTCTCAACCACTGAGCCGCCACATCCCAATTGTAGGGTCATCTTCAAATGGGTCTGCCTTGAATGAATCTGTCATCCTTTCATTTCTTATAGTTCTTAAATAATTGCTTGCATTAAGTAATGCATATTCTTAAATGTAATTTTACATTCCATATGTTCTCAGAGAAAGCCAGGGCTTGAAGGGTTCAGGATGTTTTGATTAGCAAGGGTGATGTCATCATATGCTAAACCCCTCAGACTTCTCTGGTCTTACGGAGTTTAACCAGAATCCTCACAGCAGCTGCAGGGAGAATGGATTTTCCAGTAAAAGCAATTTATTGTTGTTACCTATGCCTTTTGCATCCCAAAATCTACTGGAGTAGCTTGGTCTTGAAAGGTCAGTTAAAGAAAGAAAACCTATTAGCTTTGCAAGAGACATGTTCTTGTTGGTGATGAAAACTGCCACAGATGGTTTGTCAGCACAGATCTACATATTCTTCTTGGGGGTATGGCGACCTTCATGACAAGTACCCACCTTACCTCAAAATTTACCTCTGTTTACTGTAAATAAAAACTAATGATCCAAATTTGCTCATCCAGGTGCTTGTGCCTATACATCATTTTAAATCGTGATCACTGGTAATCAAGAGGCAGTTTTGGAGGATACATATCTATGGTATTTGTAAGTGATGCCCAGGGGTAAACAAAAATCTAACAATATGTTTGCATAGGATCAGGATGGCAGACATTTCTCACGTACAGAAATAAAGGGAAATGGGGCAGGCTTCCTCATCCATTTCACATACGCAGAGCCATCTACTCAGATGAAATCAAGGGAGAAGTCCAGAGATGTACCACATACACATCAAAAACAGCATTGGTCACTAAATACATGTGGACTCTTCTGCACCTGCTTCTCATACATATATTTTCGCAGTTCATTCTATTAACATAACACGGTTTTCTTATCAAGATTTGTTCAGAATGGTTTACCAATGCCTTCCTCTGAAGCTCAGAGAGTGTGACTTGTCCATGGTCATCCAGTGGATTTCCTTGGCTGATCAGGGATTTGAAACTGGGTTTCCCAGAGTCCTAGTCCAACAACCAAACCACTACACCACACTGGCTCTTCTTGAAATAGGTGTGATTCCCTACCCCTAAGACCGGGCAGTGATGGTCCTCACTGATTGTCAGTTAAATTGAATTCTGTCTGGGGTTCCATTATCATTTTCTGGCCACAAGAATGTCTAATTCATGATGGGGGTTTAACCAAACAGGCCAGTTAACATTAACATTCCACTTAAGCACTCTTAAGTATGGAAATCTCAAGAATGATTCAAGGACGCTAGAGGTGAGGAGACGATTCCATGATGTTTCAGAAGTGGGTCAGGCACACACGTGCACTTCCCTGATGTTTTGCCAGGTTTTTACCAGCGCTTACCCCATGGTAAGCGCTAGTGTGAAAATTTTGAATGTCTGGGTGCTGAGATTCATCAAATCACATTACACTACATTATATGTCAGGCATCATACATTCATTACATGACATCACATGGCCATTAAGATATTATACATTCAGGAGGTCTGAACCTTTATCTCTCTCATCTCTTTAACAAGCGTTGTAATAGAATTCAAAGATATAGCTGTGTTAGTCTGTAGAATCAGTATGTAGAGAGATCTTGTAGCACCTTTGAGACTAACTAAAGAAAGAGGAAGTAGATTTAAGTCTACGAAAGCTCATGCTGTCAAATTCTTTTAGTTACTCTCAAAAGTGCTACAAGCTTTGTAATAGTTGAGCACTGTTAAATCTTAACAGCATCCATTATAGCCATAACTATTACACCCAACTATCGTTATACTCATAGTTGAACATACATCTACTTCAGCATAGTCTAGATAAGTGATTCCCAAACTCTGGCCTTCCAGGTGTTTTGGACTTCAGCCCCCAAAATCCCAGACCATTGGCCAGGATGGTTGAGGCTTCTGAAAGCTGAAGTTCAAAAAACCCGGAGGACCAGAGTTTGGGAATTGCTGGCCTAGATGTTTATTTTACCAGTACCATCTTTCAGAATGTTTGAGCAGTTTATCAAGTAGGAATAGCACAGCTGTTATCAAAAGCCACCTTCATACAATGGAGACTGTAGAGCAGTCCAAGAAAAGAAATGTTATCTTTTCTTTTCCCTTTCCTAAAATAAATGGCAAACACTTCCCTCTCAGCTTGCATTGTTCCTCTTCCTACTGTCACCTTTGCCAATGAGTTTTAAAAACTTAAATTTTGTAAAACAGTCAAAGATTTTCACAAACAAGCAGAACAAAATCTTTCCAAAACAATAGCTGAGAGCAGAGAGGGAGAGAGAGAGAGAATGAGAAAGGACAAATAACAAACAGATTTTAAAAAACAAATGTTTAATCAGGAATTGTTGGCAAGTCTCCAGCACTGAGTAATTTTTGGCAGGTGCCATACTGATGAGCAAGAAACCATTTCAACAGATAATCCAGTTGCAAAATCATGCAGGGAACACTCTGAGTTTTCAAGATGCATTTTATAAATCACTGCTTGACTTTCTTTAAAAAATGAATTAGAAGCTAGAAGCATTATGGTAGGGTAAGCAAATTATAATTTTATTTTTGTACATAGCCAAACTCAGTCACTTGAAATAAGATTTAGTTTGCAGGCTCTAAGCTTTCATAGACTTGATGCTACTTCCTCAGATGCACGTTTAGATGTTTAGATGCATCTGAGGAAATGGCCTCAAGTCTCATGCTAGCAATTCTTTCAGTTAGTCTCAAAGGTGCTACAAAACCCTTCTGCTTAATGGTTACTACAGAGTAAGCAATACTAGACACAGTGGGACAACATCCAAGAAAATATGAATTGTGCACAGTGAACTATGAGAAAGCTTCTGACTTATGATGACCTTAAAGCAAACCTATCATGGGGTTTTCTTGGCAAGATTTGTTCAGAGCAGGTTTTGCCTTTGCTTTCATCTGAGGCTGAGAAAGTGTGACTAGCCCAAGGTCACCCATGTGTTTCCATGGCTGATAGGGGATTTGAACCCTGATCTACATAGTCCAACATTCAAATCATTACACAATGCTGGCTTTTAAAGGTTTATCTCTAAATAAATATGCATAGGATTTCACTATAAGCAATTCTGTTTCAAGCACCATATGAAAGTAGTTGGTGTAAGACTTTAAAATTATGTGTTTAAAACCAGCTAGATTACTTTTGATATTTTTCTTTGCAATCCACAGACCACTGAATTCTGGAGGGTTAGGCAGCTGCAAGGTTGTATGTGTATTTCTGTGATTTTTATATACTTTTTAGTTTTTGTTTCTAACTACCTCTCAATGAGTGGATGGGGGTAGGTAGGGAAGAAACACATTTGACAAATACCTGAAGAAAAATAAGTCCAGTCTGGATTTCTAGTGGTCAAGCTTCACTATACATATTTAACCTATTTAACTTTGTGATTTCTCATAAGTCATTCCACTTTTTCCAAAGAACAGCTATCTAAAAAAAAACCAAAAACCTCCATACAGCATAGCAGCAAGGAAGTGACACGAATGATTTCTCACTTGTCATCCAACTACATCTTTATTACAAACTAATATGTTTCATTTTTATACTGTGGACATGCATGCAAAATATAAGACAGGCAAATAACAATGAAAGACAAATGGACCAAGCGTTTTTCTGGCCCTGCAAAGAATACACAGTTGCATAGACAATGTAGTTTTGCAGTTAGGACATTAAACTCCTACAATTTTACGATATAATGAAATTATAGACATGGGTTTCTTCAAGTATGATGAATTGCCTACAAAGATGGCACTTGCATGCATAAAAGTCCATCAAAGCCAGGTAGAGAAATTGTCACATGTCAGACAACATGTGAGATATACATACATTAGGAGGATGTCATTAGCTGGAAGAAGCAATTCTGCAGTTACCTGCCTCAATCATAAGCCCTAAGCAGACAGGCAGGATAGCACAGGCCAAGCCCCATGTCCTGGCCCAGATCAGTCCCCAGGCTGGCATGGTGAGGGATGGGTGTTTACATGCACACACGCCACTGTGCCATGGACCCGGTAATGACATGCACTTCCTAGCTGCCTCCACTATTGCATCAGCTGAGAAGGCTGTCATCATGGCCCGTAAGGGTGGAAATGCAATACCTGAAACATGCTCACATGGCCAGAGGCCCCCATCTGATATCACAGGTAGAGGCAGGGGTCTTCTCAGCAGATACAACAGTGGAAGCAAGTACAGGACACCTGGGGCTATCAGATTTGATGGCTGTCCCCATGGAGTTTACTAAAAACTCCACAGCAAACAACCAGTCTTTTTAGACCAGGTTAGTGTCACTTTGGACTGGGACCAGGCCAGATCTGCATTCGGTTTGCCTGGTCCTGGTCATTAGCCCCATAATAACCTGCATTTTCCTGACAGGAAGAGGCAAGGTCAGGGGGACCACAGGCCTTTTAGCCTGTATGGAGAGACCCATAGACTTTTATTTAGATAGTGGTGGCTAGACACTGTTGTCTTTTATTTTTTACTCTTATTTATCTTTTCTTGTAAGCAAAAAAACGGGGGGGGGGGGGATGAGTAAAAAAGAGAAAAGATACCATTTGCTTGGCATTCCTAGAACTTAATGGTAGTCCCATTAATAATAAGGCCAGCTATGCTAGGAGTCCTATGCCTGGTGGCACCTCTTGTGAGATTCTTGCATGTCTTAACCATGTGATCACATGTGTATTTTGGCACCTCAAAAATAAATGTATCAATTGGATCATTCTCACTAAACCAGAAGTTTTCATTTATTTATACAGCCAGCTGGGTACCCAAAATTGTCTTTAGGAACTCTATTTTAGATGTTTCAGGGGGTAATTGTGTTAGTTTGCTGCAATCAAAACAAGAATCTTAAAAACCAACACATTCAGTTTATAAAGGGATCTCGTAGCACCTTTCAGACTAACTGTGCAAACTAACTGTGCAAAAGAAGTTGTAGCATAAGCTTTCATGGACATGATCTACTTCCTCAGATACACAGATACAGTACACTGGTGCTCAGGAAGGGTATTTATAATCAGACTATATGAATAGCTATAGAAATGCAAAATTTGTGGGTGACAAGTTCAGTTTTAACTATGTTCAGCTGATGCCATAATAAATCTGTCTTTACAGTGACACAAGACTTTTAAAAAAAACTGTTTGTTTGTTTTTTTAGCACTGAACCAGTTTACACATGCTTGTTCATAACTGGAAAACCAAGTGATGACTTGACCATTTTAATTCATCATCATGGATCAAATGTCACATAGAAAACTGTCATTTTACTTTCCAGTGCTTTTTAGGGAATCAGGTCACACACTTCAGCTGCCAAGTCATTGTACGCAATCAACCAATGGGCCAAGCTAGAAGGAAACTGTTTCACCAGCCTCTTTAGCTTTAGCTGTTTCTCTGCCCAAGACACTCTGAAACATTTCAAGTGGAAAAAGGGCTCTGGTTACCTTGGTGATAAAAATGAAACTAAAAATTACACATAATTGTTGCTCAGTTCACAGCTCTCACATTGTTTCCAAGGCTACAAAGTACCTCCATTAATTGTGATGTTGTATTTCTGTTCTGTATTGGGAGACTTTTCCCCTTTACTCCAGGTAAATTGTTTAGAAGAGCAGGTGATCTATCTAGGCCTTCACTAATAGGGCATCCATAGCCCTTCAGCCATCTATGGCTTTCAATTTATAAATTGAAAACGTGGCTTCTAAATTGTACAGAGAAATATGATTCCCAGGCTAACTCATTTGCAATCTACCCACTACACCATACACACACACACACACACACACACACACAGATTGAGAGAGTGTGTGTGTGTCCCATAGCCACTAACTCAATGCTCATAAGCAGAATTGGTGTTCATAAACCAGTTGGATTTTTATATATTTAAAAAATATAAGTCATGTCATTAATCAAAGGAAGCTGCTGTTGCTGACTTCAAAGTAAAAGTAAAGACTTAAAAAAAACATTTAAAAGGGAAAAGCATAGTTATGGCAAATGTCGCCAAAAACTGGAGCTATTTACATACTCTCCAACTATTTGGCTTTGGTGCAGGAACAGTCCTGATTAATCCTTTTTTGTCCTACTTTTTCAGCTGCTTTTAAAATGTCCTGCTTCCTCCTCCTCCCCCTCCCCCTTTTGTTTTCAGCTTATTTCAATGGCTGCAGACTGTGTTCAAAATGCAAAAATGCTTTGCACTTAGTTGACTCAGCAGAGGGGAGAAGAGGGGGAGGTGAAATCATGCCCTTCTCAGCAGGCTCAGGCAAAAGCACACTGCTGCAACTTCCTGGTTTGTGTTTTGTGCCTCATTAAACTTTTTGACATCTTGACACTCTGGTGTTACTTAGCACCAAATGTCTCAGTTTTCATCTGTGAAATGTTGGAGGATATACATTCATAAAATGAACCATGACAGGGATGATCAAACAAAAACAAACAAACAGCTTCATTTATATACCGCTTCATACCCTTAAGGAGTGTCTAAGCGGTTTACAACTGTAAGCTATTTGTCCCCCAACAATCTGGGTACTCATTTTAGCGACCTCGGAAGGATGAAAGCCTGAGTCGAGCTTCAGCCCTTTGCTGGTCTTGAACTCGCCACCTTATGGTTTTGAGTGAGTGAGTGGCTGCAGTACAGGCATTTAACCACTGCGCCACTATGTCCTGACCTCTGGACAGTGGACAAAGACTCTTTTTTTATTCAGGCAGCCTTTAAAATGTAAGCTGGTCTGAGACAGAAACTACTGTGGAGTGCTGGCTATTATGTTGACATTGTGTTTTTATCTTTCTGGTTTTGCATTTAAGCCATAATGAAAATTTTGCTTTTAACATTTATTTTAACATTTTTGTTGACTGCCTTGAGTGCCTTTTTTGCCAAAAAAAAATGGCGCATACATTAATCAAATAAATAAATAAATATTAATGTACTGTAAACTTATGCACATATTTTTTTTTAAAAAAAAAGCTCAGTCTTGGAAAACTTGCATTCAAACAGAGCCCTACTGCCCTGGGCAATCTTCTGAAAAACTAGGGCATTGTTTTTTTTAAATGACATCCAGGTTGGGAATTCGGTGCTGACAAAGAACTGGCCTTTTTATCACGAAGATTGTCTTCCATTTATCTTGTTCTGTTGTTGTATTATAATTTATAGTGTTCAGTTGAGTGAACAAGCATCCTAGTCAAGAGGAAATACATCTTTTTAATGCCATTACCAGCCCTTTCTTCACCACTTGAGTCTTAAGCCATTGTGCTATTGACTGAGGATGTTAAAACAGTGACTGGCTGGGAGATTCTGGGGGTAAGTTAAAAAAAAAAATAACTGGACAGCTCCAGGCACATACAGTGCTGCCAAACAACAACAACAACTATCTTACCCACATCTTTCTATGGCTCATGGCTGGGAATAACAGATTAAAATACAATATATAACAGATACTAGTTAAAAACACATAACATCAGTTTGAATGACCATGTAACATGACTACATATCAGTCAATACTTTAACAGTCATCTGGATAGGCCTGCCAGAAGGACAGTGCTGTTTTAAATTCAGACAGCATATTCAGCTGTTGAATCTCTTCTGATAGGTCATTCCATAGTTTGGGGCAACTGAAGAAAAAGTCCTCTGGCTGACAGTTGCACCCTGACTGACTGGAGTAAACACCCCACAGGTAACCTGAGTGTATAGGATGGACTATACAGGGGGAGATGATCCCAAAGGTAACCTGCACTGAAACCCAAACCATGTAAGACTTTAAAGGTAATAGCAACACTTTGTACCTTGCTTGGAAACTAACTAGCAGTTCAGACAGATGTGAGGGCCAGGAGTGTCAGTTATCAACTTCAGCTGTTGCACCAACTGTGCCCCTTCTTAGAGATTGAATATCTAAATATGCAGCCAGTGAAGTGATTTTAATATAGTGGGCCCTTGTTATCCACTCAGGTTTGGTTACAGGACCCCCGTAGATAACAATCTGTGGATGCTCAAGTCCCATTAAACACAATGGCATAGTAAAATGGTGCCCCTTATATAAAATGGCAAAATCAAGTTTGCTATTTGGAATTTATACTTTTTTGGAATATTTTCAAGCTGTGGATGATTGAATCCATGGATAAAAAAAAAAATCTGTGGATTAGGAGGATGTGATATGATTACTCCAAGATGTACCAGTAATCAATTTGGCTGCCATATTTTGAACTAAATGAAGTTTTGAACTTGGTACAGTGGTAGCACAATGTATGCCTTATTGCAAAAACCTAGTCTTGAGGTTACCAGAATGTGCACTACCATCTTTTTATCTTCCAACTGTAGGAAGGGGCACAGCTGGTGTAACAGGTGAAGCTGATAACAAGCACTCCTAGCCATCACATCTGAGTTGTCATTTGGGATGAGGGATCCAGAAGTACTCTCAGGATGCAAATACAATCTTTCGGGGGGAGTGTAACTCCATCCAGGACTGGTTGACACACCTTCAAACACAGCTTAGGATGCTTAACAATAACCACCTCTGTCTGGGATGGACTCAGTTTCAGTTTGTTTTTCCTCATCCAGTCCATTATCTCCTCCAGCATGCATTCAGAAGAAACACATTATCCTTAGCTGATGTTATTACTGAAGGCACAGAGAAATATGAGAGGTAGCATGGAATAGTGGTTTCAGCACTGGACTATGACTCTGGAGACCAGGGTTCACATCCCAGCTCAACCATGTAAACCCACTGAGTAACCTTGGGCAATTTACACAGTCTCAGCCTCAGAAGATGGCAATGGCAAACCCTATCTGAAGAAATTCACCAAGAAAACCTTGTAATAGGTTTGCTTTAGGATTGCCACAAGTCAAAAATTAATTGAAGGCACATGACAAGGACAACAACAGAGAAGTACATTTCAGTGTCATCAGCATACTGAGAGGACCCATGTCTCTAGATGATCTTCCTTGGAGGTTTCATGTAGATGTTGGACAGCTTTAGGGATGGAATGGCATAACTTTAAGCACTGCTTTTGTAAGTCCATCTATCTATCTATCCTTCTGTCCTCCCCACCATACAAGGACAATTCCTACTGAGGAAGGTAATTACCTTCCCTCTTCTACTGGCATACAAGGGTCCCAGGGGAACTCACCTACCCCCAGGTGCAAATCTTGTGAATCCCACAGTACAGATGATGAACAACCAGGCTAGCTGAAGGGATGCAACTCAGGAGATTAGCACACCGGCTTTTATTACCACACTAGGAGCAGGATGTAAATGCACAGGGATAGATTCTATCACATAGCTCCATCCCCAGGCAGTACTCATCCTGTATCCAACCTAGGCTTCTCCCAGACCTTTTAAAGAATGGGATGAGTACTGCCTGGGGACAGAGCTGTGTGATAGAATCCAGCCCTATGTGTGAGATTAAAAGCTGGTGCGCTAATCTTCACAGTCAGTGGCTGTCCTTTCACCCACTCCAGGGTGTTGGATGTCCTTCACCACTTGCTGCACTCACGCTACAAGGGCCTGACCTTGTCAGCACGGAAAGTTTCACTAGAGCAAAACAAAATTGCAGTTACTGTATCACAGCAGCTTGTACTTATTTATAGAACAGCTTCTGAATAGTTGTAATTTATGTAGGGGTTGGCTGGCTGAAATAGCATGTGGGTATATAATTCAGCAAAAGGGCTGCATATGGATTCCCAGAACAATACCAGCAGGCAACCCAGTTTCAATTCAAAATGGTAAATGATGTGAATCCATGAGCAGTACAATCTCTTGTTCTTCCTACCCACAGATATGCTTTCTGCACAGGCATTGATAGATTTCAGCATAGGCACTGATGGATTTATTTAAAGGGAAATAAAGAAGTGCAACTGCTTCTTAAATACTTTAGGAGCAGCACTCACAACAAATCTGAAAAGAAACAAGAGATCTTTTGCATGTCTATTTAAGGAAAGTTTCATCATCATCATCATCATCATCATCATCATCTTGCAAAAGTTTACAAAGTTCCTTTTTTTTGGGGGGGGGGGGTAGAGTGTTTAACCACACCATATCGTACCATACTGTACCCTACCACACCATAGATCTTTTTTAAAAATATTAAAATTCACATTTACTAAACTGTTTTTAAAAGGTTGTAGAAGTACTGGCAGATGTTACAGAAATGGTTTCCATCATGGCGGCGGCAGTGGTGGAGGGGGTTGGACTGGATAGTCCTTGTGGTCTCTTCCAACTCTATGATTCCAAGATGCATTTTGTATTGGGGGGGGGCAAAAAGAAAGTCCAGGAAAACATTACTTCTAGACATTTTGCAAAAAATGTTACAATGGACATACAAAAGTGGCATGTGCCCAGACAGGCCAGTGTCCATCTAGCCAAGTACAATCACTTTGATTTGGCAGAAGCTCTTTGTCTCCTTTTTTTCCAATTGTACTAGAGCAGAGTATTGAAACAGAGGTGACAGGGGTTGAATGTGATACCTTTTAAATGGATTTCATTGCTTCAGCTTCACATCTGGAGATGACATGGATTGTCACTTATGCCTAGTGTAAGTGCTGGAGAAAAGAATATCAACAGATGGTGCTTCTATACTGTAAAATAATGTAGTTTGAACCCACTAACTGCCATGGCTCCATCTTACAGAATCCTGGGATTTGTAGTTTTGTGAGGCGTTAGCAGAGAAGATTAGAATTCCATAGGATGGAGCTACGGTAGTTAAAGTGGTGTCAGTACAGATGCACCAAGAGAAAAATGAACTAGCCCTACTATTTGGCAGAGTGAGCTGGATGCTCCAGGCAAGAGATTTAGGGTGTCGTGAAAGGGGAAGCAATTGTTGATTATATAATTTCTCAGCATTCATTGCCCTAGTCACTGCAGATATTGTGGAAGGGAAGGAGGAAAATCTTTTCCCTCCCTCCCTCCCTCCCTCTGATCTCCTGCTGCTGGAGCAGGGATGAGACTAGGTGGGGGAGAGGACAGGATGGCAGGTGGGTAATAGATAAAAGAAAGAAAGGTGATAAACAGGACTGGACTTTTCCCAGCACCCAGTGACAGCATGACACGGGTTCAAAATTAATCTCAGACTAAAAAAAGGGATTTTTGAATTTGCAGGAATAGGATGGGACATTCTAAGCCCATTTCTGAGACTGAGTGCAAATGTTATACCTATTAATGAACTACAGAAGGAAAGCATCATGGTAAATAATGAGACCTTGCCATAAGTTCCCTTCCTTCCCAGATCAGAACTTGCATTTAAAAGAATATATTTGTTTGCTTGAGCATCTATGGGTGCAAAACGGAGTGGCTTCTACACATACCTCCCAAACAATATTATATAAATTGGGGCAAATCTATTTCACTCTTTCTTTTCTGCAAATAAGAAAGAATTAACTATGCTCTAAAAAAGGGCTTCTTAGGCTGTCTAATGTGAAGGACAGACAGTTCCCCCCTAATAATATACCAGGTACTGGTACCATATTTGTGCCTATTGGTTACAGCTATATCTTTCTTTCCTGGAAACTCTTTATTTATTAGAAGCCAATGGTCCACAACACCAGTCCATAGGTCACCACTTTCAGGAGCATGGCTCTTAAACACATTGCTATGTATGTGTTAACTACAAGTAGATTCATTTCTCAAGTTAACATACTTGAAACAGAGTTATAAAGATCAGGGAATGAGGCGTTCCTTCCTCCAAGCCTCAAATCCCTTTCTTTCACTCAGCACAATAGGACTCCTATTCTTTCCATGGGGCTTAAACATGACTCCTTACAATGAATTAGTGGTGGGAACTGCAGGCAGTTCAAGAAAGGATACAAACATCATCATACCAGAGAATCATCATGAAGCTGGGAGCCCTGTGATCCCACAGAGCCAATCTTGCTCTTCCTAGGTCTATTGCACATTCTCCCGGGCAATTTGTTGTTAAAAGAAGCCAATGGGCTGCCCCAATGCGCTTGAAGCTTATTTAGCAGCAAATGGGGAAAACATGCAATGTTCTGAGCTTGGCTGCGCAAAGAGGAACTCTCAGTGGTTATTTTCATTCCATTTGTTCCTGCACTGATTCAATTTCATTTTGGTCTTCATGTTAAATTTAGGCTGAAACCTACAGTGCTTCTTGTATTGAGTCCATACTTAACAACAACCAAAACACAATATTTTTAATTATATGAATTAGACGCAAGAGTTGCATGAATTAGGCTGACTTCCAAAATGGATCATGAAAAGGAAGCATCATCTTAAAGCAAATGTTAAGATTTTACTTTTCAATAAACACACAGATTCTGTTTCATCAAAACAGATTTGGGGCTTAGCTCATAAATCTCCCAAATAGGGACCTCCAGTGCCTAGAGATAAAGATAAATCATACTGAGAAGACACTGAACCATGAAATGATTCTGTTAACATGTCATCTGTCTAGAATATATTTTCAAATCTTCAACAGAAGGGTCTAAATTATGAATAGAAGGTGATCAGGTCTGGAAAAATTCGTAATTTGGAATATATTTTTAACCTCATTCATCTGTGTGTGTATGCTTGAGCACATAAACATGAAGCAAAAGATTATCCAGTACTGACTTAACATTAGAACAAACCATTTTAAAAGTAAAATTGGGTCCATAAATTCTTCAAACAGTGTTTATTTTCTGGAAATGATTATTCCATGAAGACAAACATCTTTTCAGCTGTTTGTGTGTGTATGAGAGAGAGAGAGAGAGTTTGTGTGTGTGTGTGTGTGTGTGTGTGTGTGTGTGTGTATGAGTGTGGATTTCTTGGAGAAAAGGGTTGATGGCTTAAGTAAATAACATCATTATTGTTATTTAGAGAAAGGAAGCTAAAAAGTATGTGCTATAGATAAGCAGTGCTGAATGTCACTAAGGCCACATACAGATAGACCAAAATAAAGCTGCTTCGGGTCACTTTGGAGGTATGTTGTTTAAAGGATGTATGTGTCCTAATGGTCCGGAAGCCATGCCAAAGCCATGCTCCAGTCCTTAGGAAGCAGCTTTATTTTGGCCTGTCTGTACAGGCCCTTATTTCAAATCAAGCAACTTTATCATTGCCAGGACTTGGATACTGATCTCATGACCTGTGTCTTAGGTTTAGCGTCACTGTCATATCTGATTAGTGAATCCTCCTGATGACATTTTGGACGACAACTACCAACATCCCTGACCATTGGTCATGAGGGGGGATGTCAGAATACAGAGTCTAGCAACTTCTGGTAATAGCCAGGCTGGGGCAAAAGCTGAATGGATGGGCATTTCAGTAGTCAATGCTTAAAAGAAACATAAATCCTTGAGAAGTGTTACTGAAATGTGGATTAAGGGGGAAACAGTTACCACAAAACACTACTTAATCAATTAAGTCAGATTTTGTTATGGTTAATGGGTGATTCCCACCCCCCTGCTGAGTCTCATGTGAAGTGTGTGCATCTGTGTGTACACACATATGACGTATCTGCTACATGGCTCTGAGGGATCTTCCTGTTCTCCTACCGTTATCTATCATATTATGTCCCTAGGCATTCTATGTGGCGACACCATGCATAGGCAGTCTTGCCCAGATTTACCTCTTTTTCCAGCTTGGGTATATATGAATCCTGCAAAAGCTGCTAGAAATGCAAAAATATAATTCATCAATAGCTTCGATTGTAGGGTAATAGGGGTGAAATCATTTCAGGTTACTAAAAACGAGGATGCCACATCCCTTGTCTTGTGAGTGGCATTTACAACCCCTCAATTAGGAGGCAGACCAATCCAGTCAGCAAAAATGGCCCTGCAGAATTAATAAAGTCAAAATAATAGGAAAAGAAAGAAAATTGCTTTGCAAAAAATGAGTCAGGTACAGCAAATCAATACTTCATAACACTGCCTGTCCTGTTTCTGAACTCAGCTGTCTTCATCTATTTCCCGACCAAATATTGTTCTGTTCTACTTTGTTGCTATAATTAATATGCAATATTTTGCAGTGAAAGTTCCCTTGAAACTCTCTCCCTATGCAAGCAGCTGATGTGCAACAGGTGAGTCAACCTGGATTGGGACCACAGTGGGTACAAAGGGTGAAAAGCGCCTCCTTTCACACCACTTCAGGGTCCCAATCCACACTGCTCCCCTCCATGTTGGTTAATCATGTGGAAGAAAAATCCAGCATTCATGGACACATGATTAATGTCACACATCCTCTGATACACAGAAACCTACAGAAGAATGGTTTCTTCTTACTCATTTCTTTATTTTCTGATATACTGACTAAGCAAGGGGCATTTCTGCTCAGTGTACATTTTCTGTTTTATTTAGACATCTGAGTTATGTATAAACTATTACATTGGTGGATAATAAAGAAGGCACCTGGACGTTGCTAAGCAACTGCCAATGCCTTCTGCTACCACTGCCTAATGCTTAGGCAGCAGTGAATGAATGTACTGATTTTTAAACATTATTGTTGTTACTTTTTGGTTTCTCTACCTATTGCTTTCTTTTCCTATAGCACCAGTATGAGTACAGTATGGTGTTGAGAGATGGGAGACAGAGTCATTTGGGCATTGCAAGGCTACTAACATATCCCTGACCTTGAAGACACCTTTTTAAAACACTGAAAAATTAATGTTTCCATTCAGTTCTTTTCCATTTCAGCAGTAAGTCTCTCCAAAGAGCAACATGGAAATATAATGCTTTGGCACATAATGCCTATCAACATGCCTGACACTAGATTCTGGAGTTATCACATCTTTCTAAATGAAAAAAAAAAAAATTCCATCCCTCGTGATGTCCACAAATGCTAGTATAATAACACCAAACCTTTTGTACTCTGCACTAGTATTGAAGTTGCAGTGGCATAAAAGAGACAGGCTATTAAGAGGTTTATTTATTAAATTCACTATTTGTCCCCTATAAATAGATCCCCCATAATTCGTTCATCATGCAGACTTACAGGCCACATTCTGTTGAGAAAGAGATAAATCATACACAGCAAGGTAAACATCACTGAGTCCTGTTCCACAGATCTCCGCATCTCCTGCTAATATTTTAGAAGACTCCATCATGACTGTTATTCATGAAAGCTGTTTACAGCCTCAGCCTCGTAAAATTTATGGGCATTCGTCTAAAAATGTTAAGCCTCCCTCACTGCCTTAATTGCTACAGCCTGTTCTACACCTGTGCAAAGGGGAAAAATAGAGATGAATTGCTGCTTAAGTTTGAATAATTTTTAGAAAGAGCAATGGTGGTTCTCGTCTGGGTTGCGTAGTAGAGATAATATGGTGCACGATGTTGGAGAGCCTCATCTGCATATAAATAGGCCTAATCAGAAATGCAAATAGCAATCAGGGGAAATTGTCAAAAGCCCCATGATAATTGTGTGATTGTACAGATAACAAAAGGTCAAATATTTTCATTATCTACGCTTTCAAATTGCTAATAGCCAGTGGCTATCTTTTCACTTTGCAAAATGGAATATAGGGAAAAGCAGATATATCCCAACAGGCAATCAAGTCAGGACAACCCCTTGTGCGAGGTTCTACACACACACACACACACCATTTGTCAGAACTGCTCTGTAATTAATTCACATTTCACAGTGGCCTGTGAAAACCTGGCTCCTTCAGCTAAGAGACAACACCAAAACTAAAAAAAAACAAACCTTGGGTGTGGAATTAAAATTACTTCTTTTCTGTGCGCAAATAGCATTACAGAAGGGAAACTGATGTTCTGATACCCTTAAGAGTTTCAAAAATCTATTTGCTGCACAACAACCCAAATAGTCTCTTCAATGAAAAAAAAAGTGTTTAAAACAATGTATTTAAAAAAAAATACCTTTAGTTTTTGGGAAACAAGTCGTCTTTCCCATATACTCTGCAAATTCCATATATGAAGGATGCCTATTGAAATACTGAGCCCTTGTAATATAGAATATTTTACTGTAAATATGTAAATCAGGGTCAATGAGACTCTTCTTATCAAGAACAACTCTTTGCACACATCTCCCAATTAGGATAACTTACGATGTAATGATGCACCAAATATGTATTTTCACTGTTGACATGCTGCTCCCTTTGTGATCCAGCAAGCCAAGAGAGCCACCTAGTGCCATACCTTGGGATCTTAAAAAGTGTCTTCACAGGATGCATGTCAAACAGAGGTGGATCACCATCACCCAATTCAATAGCTGTGATCCCAAGAGACCACACATCGCAGCGGGCATCGTAGGAGTAGTCATACTGCTGTTCACAAGCAATGACCTATCAGATAAAAACATGGAAGATGCTACATTAACACAATATACATTACTGACACAAGTCAGTAATTTCCCCCTTGTCCAAGTAAACCATACAAAGGCATGCGTCCCTTGTTATCTAATTCAGCTCAAGCACTTCTACTGCACTTCTGATTCAGAGACATAGCCGCGTTTGTCTGGAATATCAGTATGCAAAGCGATCTTGTAGTTCCTTTGAGACTGTGTGAAAGAACTTGTAGCATAAGGTTTTGTAGAGTAGGTCTGCTTCCTCAAATGTATACAGCAGACACTTCCTGGGTCACTTGCCATTCTCCATGCATCGGAAGAAGACGACCAACTTTACAAAAGCCCATGTGACAACTTTACAGGTTACATGAGGCCCCCAAGGCTCTTTTTGTGGCCCCCAGAACCCTCAGAGGTCTTTTTATAAAATTGGGCCAATGCACTCTAGGGGGGGGGGTGTAAGGCAATTTTTGCTTAAAAAATATTTTTTTTTTCAGAAACATGCCCTGAAATCCTCTAAAGTGCTCACTAGCAGGGTTTGTGGTGTATTTCCGCCACATTTTCTGCCTCCTGAGCAATTTAGGCCCAGGGCTGGCCTTTTTTGCAATCCCAAAATAGTGAAAATGCCCCCAATATCCTCTAGAGGTAAAAAGGGTAAAGGTAGTCCCTTGACATGAAGGTCTAGTCGTAACCTACTGTAGGGGGCGGTGCTCATCTCTGTTTCTAAGCTGAAGAGCCAGCATTGTCTGAGGATTGCTCTGGTGGTTGGTAGAAGCTGTGACTAGTGATTAGAGCTCACCCCACCATACAGCATTCGGGCCTTGAACTGTCAACTTTCTGATCTTCTGATCATCAGAACTGGCATCTTAGCACTAAGCAACCATATTTGGGGGCTTTTCCCCCAGACATGTTGAAAAACAACATCTGACAGCTTGTTTGCTTCCCACACTTCTTAAACTTCTTATTGTATTTAGAGAGCTGTATCAGGAAAGTTAGAGAGATTACCATAAAGAAATGACTGAAGAAAGATGGATTGTATGTAAGTAGAAACATAAAATGGAGGGGAGGTAAAACCACCATGAAGCCATGGCACCATTATAAAAAAGAAAGAGACAACATAGTCACACATCTTCTAACATGTTATGTAGTCAATTTGTCTAAGCATAGTGATCCAGTGATTCATGTAAAAAGGCTGGAAATCAAACTGATGAAAGGTGGAGAAATTTGAAGAAGTCAGAGGAAAGCGTTGGGAGGAGTTGACGAATGAGGGCATATGTTTTCTGTCATAAAGTCAGAAATGGATGGAAGGCACACAACAACAATACCAAAAAATGTCACCTCTAGGATGGATGTAAATTCATGTGGAACTTAAAAACACACCAAGAAAAGAGATCACAGCACGTTTAAATTTCCAGAGTTATTCTGGAATGAAAATAGTGCTGACTGCAACAGGAATTAAGGCTGGATCAGTCAGAAGTATGTACCATGTGCATTCAGACCTAGAAATCCCAAACAAACATTTCACTCCATGAAATGGCACAATTTTCTAGCCTGAACCCAACTCTGTCTTCAGTTTTGTGCTGAAAGAGTTATTACATATGCAAGGAAATATTTTACGATTAGTTGAAGGCCTAGGGTAAATGAGAGGGACACAAAGGGACACAAGCACAGAGGGCATGATTCAAATCACAATGAAGCTAGTTCTAGGTGGAGAGAATCCACATGATTGCACAAGCCCCCTGTTAAAGATCTCACACAGTAATGAATCATAAAAACAACTCTCTGTCCTGCTCTGGTCTCCAAATGCACAGTACATGCATAAAAAGCATAGCTCCGGGCACACAATGCATAACATGGAATGATTACAACTGTGGCACAAGGGTAGCAGGAGACTTGCACTGTACAATTAGTGCTGCTGACCTACCAAGCTGGAAGAAAGATGGAATGCAAAAGGGGTGAACCCCCCTGGAGAGGAAAGTGACCCTTGCAATAGCTAAGCAGTTTATTATGAAGTATGCCAACATTATGCCAAAAATGAATCAGTGCATGCCTACGCAGAATCCTGAGTATGGTCCTCTACCATTACCTGTGCTTCAAAGAGGGCAAAACAACTAGCCAAGTTCTGCAAATAAAATGTAGCATTCAACTTTTTATAAAACCCACCGCACATATTCTACAACAACCATTCAAAAATGCTATTTTCAGACTTCTAGTTTTCAGGGAACAGGATAGATGCGGGGGAGAGGGGGGTCTGACTTATTCATTTAAAACATTTTTATACTGACCTTCAGTGGGTTTTTAAAACTGTTTCTACTCCTACTCCTCTAGTTGTTGACGTAAAAGGTAATATTTAACACCTAAATAAGCCAGCTATGTATGTGTTTTCAGCCAGCAAATTCACTCTGGAGATGAATGAAACAGGTGAAAAACTGGCCCCAGAATTTGGATTATATTATAACATTGAGATGGAACATTGGGAGAAAATGTGGATGTTAGGCTTGAGCAGCTGAAGGCTCAGGATGGCTGGGAAGGAGGAAGAACAGGCATGCATCTGTTCCTCTTCTTTCCCGCTCTCCATGTGCCACAAAAAATGACTTTGCATGCCATAGGTTCGCCACCATGGACCTATAGCCCACTGGATGCCCTTGTGGTCTCTTCCAAGTCTATGATTCTATGATTCAACAGCGCATGTATTATTATCTGAAAATCCAGGCATGCATACAGTACACATGGTCAGGAGTGGGACTGTAAACAATGAAGTCAAAGGAAACTGAAATGCAGAAAGTATTTAGAGTAACAGCATCACGTGCTGACCATTCATACAACTATCTGTGACAATACAGGCATTCTGGATCTATGTAAGCCAAACAACATGTGTTGTAGGATGATTGTGTTGTTAACTGCCCTTGAGTCAACCCCAATTCATGGCGACTATGGATGAGACATCTCCAAGATCCCCTGTCCTCCACTGCTCTCTCAGGTCTCATCTCAGATTGAGTTGAGATGGTCTCCCTCTCTTTCTACTGTCCTCTACTTTTCCCAGCATTATTGTCTTTCCCAGTTATTTATGCCTTTTCATAATGTGGCCTCTTCTGCCCACCAGAACTGTCAAATCCATTAAAATTGCTATTTCTGATGTCCAGTTTGTAATACTGGTCTGGCTGTTCTATGCAGAATGAAAAAGTTGTTACTGACAAAAGATGGCAATATCATATTATAAAATGAGCCACAGAATGAAGCCCTCATGGAGCGACTGACATCATTAGGTCCTGTAATGGTGTTGCCAAAGTAGATATGAGGACAGACTTAGCATCTGGGTTTCTTGCAGCGTGTGGTCCCGTCAAGAGCATACCAAATATGACTGAAAAAGAGGTGAAAACTGAAACAAAGGATCACATGTTGCTATTTTGTGTGCATCCCACTGAAAGAAATTATTGGAGACAAATTGCAACCATGTGCCCTATGATCTTCAAGCATCCTGCTAGGGTGGTGTTTTAATACATGCATGTTAGATACCAAGATCTCTTTGTGTATCCGTCATATGTTTTCTTTTATTGTTAACAGACAGTAGAAGGGGGCAAAGGCAGGATTCCTAAGGGAGACACTAAGGCATTTCTAGTTTATTTAAATTCTTTATCCACTTCCCCAAAATATCTGTTTCCTATATTATCACTTCACTGAAATCATGTAAATGAACTCCTTCTTCAGTGACTCTGAAGGAGAGACATCACTATCAATTTTGCTACGCCTACCAAAAATCAATTGCCTTATGGTTTTTTTCCCTTCTGAAATATTAAACAACAGACATCACCATGGTTATAATGTAGCAAAATACTATCTATGATGATTGTTTGGTCATCTTCAGTCAATCCCATCACAGAAAGGTCTGGCTGCTTTATTTATGGTTAATCAACAGATCCCTAATGAAGTGGCTTGTGAGACTCACTTCAAATTGTAAATTATGTAGATCAGGACTGGACAACAGTATTCTTTAGACATTCTCATCATGTACACTACATGTGTACACTCCACATCTCTACTATGAAGAATGGAGCCTGCACCTTTTACATATAAGCATTTGGCTTAACATCTGCAACATGGTCCCCACAATACACATAGGCACTCCCCGGCAGACCCACATATGCTAATGGAGTATGGCTGATAGTGTGTGTGTTCACAGGTGGGCAGCATCGTGGTCCTGTTCCCCTTTCGAATCACTTTGCATCCATGTGGACACTAGCACAAAAGAAACTATGATATATCATGGTGCACATAGTGGAGAACATGTGGCTCTCCATATGTTGGGCTGTAACATCTACCGTCCACAGTCAGCACAACCAAGAGTGAAGGATGAAATTTTAAAAAGCCTTAAACTCTCAAACCTTGCCTCAAACACAGTGTCACTAGGTTGCAATCAGCAAATGGGTATGATCTCAGCTTTAGATTCCTTTCTGCAGTACTGAGGAAATGGTAGTGACCTGCTTTGAACACTGAAATATGCTATACAAATGTTAAATCCTTAGTATTATTTTTTTTAAAACTTATACCTGTATAGACAAAGGGGAAACAAACTATGGGATGATCCAGCTATAACTTCTTGTAACTTATCTGACCTCCACAAAATTATTTTGCTTCTAAAGTTTGCTATAAAATATATTGAACACGCGTCAACATAATTAAGGATATTATAGGACACAGTGTCCTTCATGGATAGTATAATAAAAGTGTACGCTAGTACTGTTCCTAACAACAAGTCGCTAAGCAGCTGTGGGCTTCAAAGTGTTTTTAAGCTCTGACACTGTTCCCGTCTGTAGGGGCCTGTGTTTCCATATTAACCTATAGTTCCAACTCCTCCAAACAATAAGTTAATGTTCTGTAGACAGTGAATGTCCTCAGTCCTTGCTTGAGCTGTTTAGGGTTTATTTTTTCTTTAAGGCTTTCTTTAAGAGGTTTTCTATTTCTTCTGCAAATCTTTGGGTCCTCCAGATCTACTAATCACTTTGTGCATAGACATTTCCATCTTGGCTATACAAGGACCCATGACCAAGTATACTGAATTGCTATTAATACATAGCAGATATATGATTCCACAGAGCCAGCATGGCATAGTGGTTGGTGTGTTGGATTACAACTTTGGAGATTTAAGTTCAGTTTCCAGTTCAGTCATGAAACTCACTGGGTGACCCTGGGCAAGTCACAGGCTCTCAGCCTCAGGCGAAGGCAATGACAAATCTCTTCTGAACAAAACTTGCCCAAAAAACCCCCCACAAAACATGGTCACCACAAGGATCACCATAAGTCAGAAGTGACATGAAGGCACACAACAACAACAACAACAACAACAACAACATATGATTCCCGAACAGCCCAGCACCAACAACATTATAATAGGGGGCATAATTTGAACTGAAAGTAAAGGCTGAAGAGGCAGCACTCATTGATCCAATCTCACACAAAGCAAGACATGGGCAAAAAACAAAAAAAGCCTCTTTCCTTCCCACCCCACATCCTTTTAAACTGAAACATAAATCCTTTCCACAATGCAAGTAGACACATGGAACTTATGAATTAGAATTATGTCCATTCTCCGCATTCCTTACATCTATGCATTCATAGAGCATACACATATTCTCCTACCATAGAATTAGGACCCCTGCCAAAGAGGCTACCATTCTGTCCAGACAGATATGTCGGCAGGATCCTCTGATCTCTCCCTCCCTTTGATGCATTCACAGATTCAGTGTGTTGTGTGCACCTGAATGTATATGGGACTGAATCCAGACATAGGCATGTGCAACTGGGACAGTGGGGAGAGAATCTGACCACCTGCTCCTCCCAATATCAGCCTTGCCAGCCCCCTGGAAAGGTTGTATGGAAAGGGGGGGGGGGTACTGAATGGGTTGAAATGTGGTGCAGAAATAGGGAGAGTTAATAGGCAGAGGTACTTCACATGAATAGTGCTTTGCCATCCATGGAAAAGCCATTCCTGGATGCGACCCCCCCCCTTCTCAATCATCCTTTATTTATTTCTCTGGAGCATCCCTCCTTAACACTTCTGCTAGAGCACAACATAAATATAATCAAACTGGAGAATAATTTATAAAATTATAGTTACAGCAAAAGAGAGTTCATAATGAACAGAAACATTATGTTATCAGTTCTTATGCATTAGAAAATGCACATTCTCTGTAAATTCTGTTCTTCTGGAAAAGGCACAAGTCTCTTGGTTAGATTTTGTTTTTCTATTACCCCATTGAAACAAATCTGTCTATGCATGATTAGTGTCAAATGCCTGTGAGTCATCAAAAATTGAATGGCCCTGTACATTTTGATTTCTCTCTAAATTGTACCATTCCCTTAGAATTTAGTAGGCACAAACTCTCCTCTTTATTTAAACAAAGAGCTCAAGTACAGGATGGGATGTCCATCCAGATCAAAGGAAGGGGAAAGTAAGCCCAATACAAACTAAAGAAACCTCCCGCTATTAACCTGGAGCTGACCTTGAGCCAATGATGTGGGTCAGTGAGTGGAGAACAGAAAATGCTGAAAGGAAGAAAGGGACAGAGGAGAACAGGGTCCTTTTTAGATTAGTGTGTGCATTAGGCAATGCTTATTTCCAATTATTTCCAAAACAACATGAAAACTGAAGTTACCATTTTCAATTACACAGAGCTCTATCACTTATGCTGGGAGCTAATTTTTTCATTAAGAGATATTTAAAGGCATTGTAATTAAAGGTCCCTGGCCAATTCCGCAGTAGAGCCAATTTTAAATGCAAGTTGGACATTATGAGTTATCATTTTGATAGGTCAATCAAAAGAAATCTGTTGCAGTTAGGCAAGACGCAGTGCTTTTCTAGCAGAAGTCAGAGCGTCTCGCTGAAAGGCCTTATTCAACAAGACACTTCTGGGACATCACTGAAAATTATACATTATTTCTCAATAGGAACATTTTTTAAAATCCTGAAAATGTATTATTTTTCTATTCATGTTAATGAAAACACAATGATTTCCTAAAATGCATCAAGATACTTTGTTATTTTATTTATTGCTTCTCACATGCTCCAAAATGCTTTTTTAAGAAGTAAATCACTCTCTGTTTCAAACAGGGCATTTAATGTCAGAAGGAAAAACACCAGGCTTTTGACAAGACTGTTAACACTGGGGAAAACTGAGTCCATATGCAGAAGACTGCCAGCCAGGAAAACAAATGCCACTGCCGAGTCTGGAAATATCACAACCACTGAAATTCTTCTGAAGAGGCTTTTAATCTTAGTTGCAAAAAAAATATTTAGAAGCACGATACATCAATATTTACACTATCCAACATAATGCTCCGCCACCAACTGACATCCACACCACTCATAGTGTACTGAAGCATTCCTCCTTATATACACAAACACATGCTAGGATTCTGATCCAACCCCCTGCTTGTGTTTCATCAGCTTCCTGTCGCATGTCTACAGTGACTGTGCAGTTTTGGACTGTTGTGACACAACTCCATGCTGAGGTTTCATCAACTTCCTCTGAGTCAGCACATTGCATGCATCTGAGACTTGTTTTTACAGCCAGGGGCTAAGCCTCACTGACAAAGACACTATTAGGTTTCTTTGAATTTCTTCAAGGCAATATGTCTCTGATACAATAGCTCCATGAGAAATTTGTATCAGGAAATTCTGGGAAATTGAGATCATATCTTGGAGGAGATATAGAAAAAAACGGTCAAAATATAGTTCATAATACTAGACATAGACATAGTCATTACGATGTCCTAGGCATGAAAGGTAATTCTTTGTATGTCAGATAAGTTTATCCACTATTCAACAGAGGAGCTTTATGTTGAATGGCATTCCTAATCTGTCTTTTCTGAGAAGGAAGAGGGAAAAACTGTATGCCAAGGAAGACATAGAGGTGAGGCATCATGCTTCTGACTTTTGAGACCTGATTTAAACAGTATGCCAAACATAAAATAGACATCTTCCATCATTGACAGCAAATTGTGTCTCTTTTAAACAGGAATGTCTTCTACGGGAATGCTAGCTCCATCACCACTGCCCCACCACTTCTTGGTTAATAGAAAAAGCTACTAGAAAAACAATTCCCATAGACATCATTTTAGGATGCAGGTACTATGCAGATACCCATCCTTGATAACAGACTATGAATGAGGCTGACAATTGCACAACAAAAATCTTGTCTGGAAGCCCCCTGTATGGTTTGCCACTAACTGTGGTACAAAAATGCATGCTTACAAAGTGCCACTGGCATCACCTGCTGGCAGCTGCTGCACATCTACAAATGAACATTGAATAAGACCATTGGTTCATCTGACCCAGTAGTATGATGGCCTGATTATCCAAATTCTCAGGAAGGAATTTCTCTTCTTCTGAAGATCCTTTATAACAAAGTGATATGTGATAAGGGGATGTATAAAGTGGGTCTTGGGCAAACTTAAATTTTCTCAAGCTAGAGACAAGCTAACTATTTCTTCCCCCATGGTCCCAATCCACAACTCTAGATTATGAGAGGTCATAGCCAGAATGACCAAAAGCTGTCATCTTGAATCTACCATAACAGTAGGACACTACTATTAAAAGAACTGTGGCCTGAAGATAATTCTGAGGCCAAATTACATAAGCTGTTAATTGCACAAGGAGGATTCGCACATGTTTTTTGAGATATGAATACCAGTCACAGAGAACCTTGAGTAGATTTGAGAGTATGGGAAGGAGGGAGGGAGGGGGAGAGGGAAAAGAGAAAGGATGTTTAATGCTTTCTTTTCATACCATAGTCCACATAAACTTGTCCCTCTGAAGCTGATATCTGCATTTCAAGGAAAGCTTTCAGGCTTCTGTAAAACTACTATTTGCATGTCAAAATGTGAAAATTATTAATTTCCTTAATCATGCCTTTTTTAGCCCTCGGTTCAGCCACGCTTTCACAGGCTTTAGAGAACCCACTATATTTCCACTACAGCCTTCCCCTTCCTGCTTCTTCAATAGTCTTGTCTTCTTTACACTTACCAAGGCTGCTGCCACACTACAGAATTAATGCAGTTTGATACCACTTTAACTGTCATGGCACCATCCAATGGAATTCTGGGATCTGTCATTTGTTGTGGCACCAGAGAAGGCTAAAAAGTTGACAGAGAAGGCTAAAAAGCTCACAAAACTACAAAACCCAGAATTCCATAGCATTGAGCCATGCCAGATAATGTGATGTCAAGCTGCATTAATTCTGCAGTGTGGCAGCAGCCATCAATAACATACATGACTAGGACAGGTGAAATTTGCATTCAGATCCCTACTCAGCTATGCAGCTCTTTTGTACAAAATGAGGAAGTGGGATCATAAACTGCTCATACCATCTTATGAGAGTGGAATCAAAATTTAACAAGTGTAGTGGGCCCATGGCCTCCACTGGGGTTTGGTTCCAGGACCACCAGAGATACCAAAATCCATACATGATCAAGTCACATTAAATACAATGGTGTAATAAAATGGTGCCCATTTATATAAAGTAACAAAATTGAGGTTTGTTTTTTGACATTTATACTTTAAAATATTTTCAAGCCATCGATGGTTGAATCCATGGATAAGGAATCTGTGGATACAGAGGGCTTTATGCAAGAAAATACAGTTGGCCCTCGGTATCCACAGACTTGCCATCTGCAGAATTAAGCATCCATAGATGGCAAGCCTGCATAGTCCCTAATGGCAACATGTACACGTGGCAGTATCGCCCTTAGGGACAGCCTCAGTTGTCCTTTGGCAGTGTGTGCATGCAGCTGCACCACCATTAAGTTCCCTTGTCCTTACCATAGCCACACAACCACTGGGGACAATAGGGACTGTCCCTAATAGTAGTGCAGCCACATGCATGCGCTGCCATTGAAGTTCTGTTGCATCCTCCAATTATGGTATCCATGGGGAGTCCAGAACGAATATCCACGGATACCAAGAGTTGACTTTATTATTCAAAATTAGCTATTTATTATACAGCTGGGAATGTCTAGCATTCCACAGATTCCTCAAATAAAAATTATACTTTTTGTCTAATGTAAGTAAGTGTGTCAGTAATACAGTGGGCCCTTGGTATCCACTGGAGTTTGGTTCCAGGACCCCAGATGGATACCAAAATCTGTGGATGCTCAAGTCCCATTAAATACAATGGAGTAGTGAAATGTTGTCCCTTATATAAAATGGCAAAATCAAGGTTTGCTTATTGGAAATGATATATATTTTAAATATTTTCAAGCCATGGATGCTTTAATCCGTGCATAAAAATCCATGGATACGGAGGGCTGACTGTATATGATTTTTGTACTAGACACACTGTGTTATCAGAAAGTTTTGTGATGGGTGTTGTGCCACAGACATATAAAACCATATTCTAGAGATAGAATGGATATAAAATATGTTCACTGGAAAACTGATATTGGTCCAAAACACACTGCACAAATAATCCAGTTTGGGACCACTTTAATGGTCCTGTCTCAGTGCTAAGGAATTCT
Source organism: Urosaurus nigricauda (assembly GCA_034509955.1). NCBI lineage: Eukaryota > Metazoa > Chordata > Lepidosauria > Squamata > Phrynosomatidae > Urosaurus > Urosaurus nigricauda. The sequence continues at coordinate 167,412,161 of JAOEGL010000001.1, read as the reverse complement.
GGGGATTGTAGTTTATTGTGGCACCAGAGCTCTCTGGCAGATAAGGCTAAGTGTCTCACAAAACTACAATTCCCAGAATTCCCTAGCATTGAACCAAGACAGTTAAAGTGGTCTCAAACTGAATTATTTTGATACACTCAAACTGCAGTTCTTTTGGGCCATTCTCCAAGGATGGGGGTTTACTTTCCCTTCTGGTCTTTGCCACATAACATCAGTTACTTCAAGTAAGCCCTAAAATCAGCTCTCTAGTATCTTTTACTGGTGGTTGGAGAATTCAGGGATCACGTTTCTTGAAGCCTTAAAGTCTTAAAAATAGATTTTAACAGCAGTAAGAACAAACCATAGTAGCCAAATTATATAGCTCACCTCAGGTGCCATCCAAAACGGAGTTCCCACTGAAGTATTTCTCCTCAGCCTGGTACTGGTGAGCTGCGCAGAAACACCTGTAATAATAAATACAGTATGTTCAAAGCACTGACCCAACAGCATTCTTATATTCCTTTTTAGTACAGTCCCTACAAGATATTCCATGTTAGTAGATGGACCTGGCCCATGGTATTTTGTTGTCTGAGGTGAACAACAAGATGGTTCCCTTTACCATTCTATGTGTGAAAGTCTTGCAGTTGGATTTTTATTCAGTACTTGGCAATGGGACAGTATCTCCACCATGTTTGCACAGAGTAGCACACTTGATTTTCATCAATCCCCTGATCAATGCAGCCCTTAAGCCCCCGTCAATGGACCTTCCTCTTAAGGAAATACAGGACTGCAGCCTTTGCAAGCATCATTTCAAACAATTCAAGGGCTCTGAGGCTGCGTCTGCATTGCATAAATAATCCAGTTTTTCAACGCTTTAACTGCTATGGCTCAATGCTATGAAAATCTGGGATTTGTAGTTTGTTGAGGCACCAGAACTCTCTGACAGAGAAGGCTAAACATCTCACAAAACTACAAATCCCAGAATTTCATAATATTGAACAATGGCAGTTAAAGGGGTGTTATTTCAGCAGTACATTTGCAGTCTAAAGGGATCTACAAAAAGGAAATGTAACCATGTAAATGATCTTTGAATACATACTTTGGTGGCGGTTCTTTATTTTGTTGTAGTTGTTTTGCAGTCTAATATCAAATATAATCCAGGGTAAGCCTTTGTACTTTCAAGTGACTTCTGCCCTCCCTGCAAGCACACACACACTGAAATCTGACACACCACCTCCCCCATCATTATCTGATGAATTGAATCAAGAGTGTTGTGCTCCTGTTTTAAAATTGGCTTGAAACGCAAACAGATTTCATTTTGGCAAACTCTTGGCAAATTTGTGCTGTGGAATATTTTGAAAACAAGGAATGAAAAGACAGAAATGTCAGCAACACAAATAAACAGAACACCGACCCTCCATGATCTGGCCTTATTTGTCCATCCCTTATCTAAATGAAGCATAGCTAATTGTTCACCCAAATAGCTTCCTGTCCTTCCTTGATTTTGGATTTTATGTTTCACTGGGAAAGCACGACATGGTAGTTATGTGCAAACTATTGGAAAATCCTACTCAACCAGTATTGTTCTCTAACCTCCTCCCTCTTACATGTCCTTTTATTTTATTTTATTTTATTTGACATTGATAGGCTTATCTCTGTAGCTCTGAGTCTAGTGCTAATGTGCTAATTATTGTCCCAGGAAGATGGCATCAGATGAAAAGTGATTTCCAGCCCCTTCTGTTTGATGCCAAAGAGGCTGCTAAAAGAAGCTGTTGCTTTAAGGCTAGGTGTTTGTCCAATTGGTGCTTCAAATTGACTGTTTCAGCTACTCATCAATAGGGAAGTTTTCTCTCTTCCAGGTGATAAAGTGGCATCTGTTCTCATATTCATCACACAAGTCATCACAGAGCTTCTCCCTCCCCAACACACACACATTTTCTTTTAAAAAATAAAATAAATAAAATAAAAATAGTCTTAAACTACCAAACAATTATCAGTAATGCACTGTTAAATTTGTTTTTATACAAAGCAGTTTTTTAGATATTTTGAGGGGTGAGTTGCTCACTTAGAGGATTATTCTGAATACGGCACATTGATTGAAAGTGCTTATTTCATGGATTATGGTGAAGCTGTTCATTCTACTGGTTTTGTTCTGTTAACCTTTCCAGATCAACCATTTGCAGGTACTATTCACTGAATTCAGCAAAGATGACTTGCAAGTAAATCTAAATAGGATTTCTACCTTCTTTGTGTTATATTCTCAGACAAAATGTTATGGTATGTTACTTTAAATTATTATTGCTTGACCTCATTAAGAAACCAACACATGAATCCAGAAATAATGCCTACTGCAAAGCACACCATTTCCATCTCCTTTTTATCCTTATATGGAGGCTTCTCATTTCAGTCACATTCATATCTAACAGCTATAATTGCAAATTAAATGGATCTGTTAGCTTTTGGACCCAGAGGACCACTTTGCCTTCTGCTGAGAGGGAATAAATGTGCTGGAGGCTATTCACAGCCATTTGAAAAAGAAGGATGCATTATTTTTATATGTGAAAAATAATATTTAAAATCTAGATTAGAAAGGCAACCAATCGACCTTCACTACAATACAAAAAGCATTCCCAGCATTATTTCTCTGAACAGATGCTCTCATACTAGGAATGCATATATGGAGGAACAGGAAGAAGGGATTCCTGTCCAATTGCTAAACTGCATGGATGCAGGCAAAAAAGAAAACAGATTATTACATTTAATGTATTTTTGGGGAAAATACATTAATGTATTTTGGGGGGAATGGGCAGGGAACCTTATCAAATGTATGTCTGAAATATGATCCCTAGTGCCTCTAACTTTTCCAAACCCAACTTGGATATTTGATGTTTCTTGCTCCGTATATGGTGAAAGCCTTTGTTGTAAAATTCTGAGCATTGCTTTGTTTGTATGGAAGATTAATTCTACAATCCAATGTATCTTGAATATTTGCAATCTGTTGGCCATTGTTTTATTTTCCATATTTCTTCACAGAATCATCTATCTCTGTAGCTTGATGCCACTCTACGGGTATGCAATTTGTCCCTGGTGATTTATTTCTCCAAAGTGCTTAGAGTGCAGCTTCCACTTCACTTTCTAAAATTATAGGTTCATCTTCAAATGGTTCTTCCTTGAATGAATCTGTTATTCTTTCATCTCTTGCATACAGTTCTTGTTTCCATTATCTTTTTATCACTTCTTGATCATTTAACATATTGTCTTTCTAGCCATATAGCATCCCCACTCTTGGTTTCAATTTGCCTTTGAATTCTCAGATCTTGTGGGAGATGTCTCTTATCTACCTTTTTGTTGTCAGCTTTTATTTCTCTACATTGATTATTATAGTAAGTCTCTTTGTCCCTGTGCACAAGTTGCTGAACAGTTGTGTTCAGGATTCTGACCTAATTTCTTCACATTTTAATATGTAAAGCCTTTATTGCAGGCTACAGACCGAAGGCAACATATACAAAAATTCATTAGTTAACAAAGATTTTAATTTTAATTTTGCTTTTTGTCTACCCTGAACTGTTTCAAGAGGTTTATCTGTCATCCACTGAAGCTGATCTTTCTTTTGGGCTGCATCTTTTTGTATTCTTCCCTCATGATGTCCCTGACTTCAGTCCATAATTCTTCTGGATCTTGCTCAATTACGTTTTACAGTGCAAATTTATTTGTACATGTCCTTTCCATTCTGTAGGGATGTTCTTCAGGTTGCATTTTGGCACAGTGACTGATTTAGCAGTTTTCTTTAGCTTTACTCTAATATTTGATATAAATGATTCATGGTCTATGCCACAATTTGCTTCTGTTTTTATTTTTGTAGATGAAATAGGGCTCTCAATTATACAGTCTATTTGTAATTTTTGAAACTTTGCATTTTATTACCTCATCAATTTAATTTATAAAGATGTGCGTTCCATAAAAGATAGAGAGATGTAACAAATCGTATCTACCAATTCAACAGACACTCACAACTTTAGATGAGTGTGATACAAAAAGTCACCAAACCTCCTTGTCTCTATCTGTACATGATTTTCTGGATAGTTGGCATTTGGAGCCATGCATTAGAATACAGAGCTTTGGCCCTGGTTTTTCTTCATTTTTCTTGCTTGTTGCATCACTCCCTTTTATTCTTCTGTAACAGTGAATTTGGTAATCATGATTATCTGAAATGTTAGTGATGGGGGGTATTTTCCAGAACACATATGTTTTGCCTGAAGCGAGTAGTAGAAAGTAATTCCTGAGCAATTTATGTGACTTGTGGCATTAATCCCATCCAGTCTTGGGCATCTGCAGAATTTGTTGTCCTTGGCTTTCTGAAAAGTTGGCTTCCCTGGTTATTTTCTGGATGTTTTGCCTGGAATGGGTTGGAAAAGGTAGTTTCTGTAGGATTTTTGTGGCTTGTGGAATCTCTTCCACCCAGCCTTGTGTGGCTGATGAATCTGCTGGACATGACATCTCTATTCCCATATCAAGCAGTAAAACAGCTGGAGACCGTGTCATCAGTGAAAAAACAATGTCAAATAAAATGTGTTCATCTTTAAGCTACCACAAGACTCTTTTTTATTTTTCCTCCAAAAGTCTAATATAACTAGGTCCCTGAAAAATGTTTTCTTTGCCGAAGAACACACACACACACTTGCAAGCAAAGAACACACACACACACTTGCACTCAAAGCAAGAAACAATCTAGTGTGGGACACTTCTTTTTCCATTAACACCACCTGATAAATACCAGTATATAATTCACAGTCAATAAGGCTTCAGGGAAAACCTATAAATATTACCATAATTCAAGTATATGCGCCAACGACACAGGCGCAGGAATAAGAAATTGAGAGACTCTATAAAGGTGTCGAGGAAGAAATTGACAACATCCCAACACAAAACATCAAACTAATCGGCAACTGGAATGCTAAAGGCAAAAGGCAATTGGAATGCTAAAGTAGGAAGCAAAGAAAAATCAAAAATAGTAGAAAGATTCAGATTAGGTACAAGAAATGAAGCAGAAGAGCAAATGACAGCATTTTGCATGGCCAGCAAAGAGAGGTTGCTCTCAAAGACATGGGAGTGCTACTACATGTAATATGGTAGTCCTGGTGAGAAATCTGTATACTTAGGACAAAAGGCTACTGTTAGAACAGAATATGGAGAAACAGAATGGTTCCCAATTAGCAAGGGGGTCAGGCAAGACTACATTTGATCAACCTACTTATTCAATTTGAACATAGAAAATATCATATGAAGAGTGGGTTTAGACTCAGGAGGAGGAGTGAACATAGGATGATGCCACACTACTAGCAGAAAGCAGAATAGACTTTGAAGAATTAATAAGGAAGGTCAGAGAAAAAAGTGCTAAGATAAAGAAATGGAGGAGCTACATAAATTCAACCTGGACAATGAGGACATCAAAATAGTTAAAGATTTCCCATACTTTGGATCAAACACTGATCAGAACAGAGACTGCAGTCAAGAAATAAGAAGATTAGGAACAGGAAGAGCAGCTATGAAATAATTAGGACAAAGAATTATTCTTTATAACCTAAAGAGTAAAGAGCACTAAAGTGAGAATCATCCAAGCCGTTGTATTCCACATTACAATGTACAGATGTGAGAGCTGGACAATGAAGGAAGCAGCTAAGAAAAGAATCAACTCATTTGATCTGTAGTGATAGAGAAGAATACTGTTGACAGTCAAATAACAAACAAATGGGTCCTTGAACAGATGAAGCCTGAACTCTCCCTGGAAGCCAAGATGATCAAATTGAGGCTGTCATACTTTGGCCACATCATTCCATTACTGCACTCCTCAAATGGTTAGTTACCCTTTTAGTTGCAATGATTTGAAAATACTTAATGGTTGTTCCGTGTGACTTTTTGGAAAGCAACTAAAATAACAACTTTTTTAAATGATTAGCCTCCTGGTATAAATCACACTCTCCTTCTTGTCTGCCTTGTCATCACCTCAAAGCACAAAACAAGCACAAACCAAGTCTTTCACCATCTGATACCTCTCCCCCATTTGGTAAGCTATACTTCTGTATCTATAAAAATAACTTATATAGGGGCTGAACAGGTGCCCTTTTTGTCACCATCCAGGTGGCTTCAAAGTGTGGCATTATGATGGCCCATGTCTGGAAGCCACCTGGAAGCCGCCCTGGCTGTTTACACGTGGGAAGCTTCATGAACTTCCAGTGATGTGGCATTTACAAGCAGCATGCCACTGGAGCATCATGAAGCCGGCTTTGGGCTTCAGCAGGACTGGAAAAGCCCCATAGTTATTAGTTATATCAGCTTGTTTTGTGGAAGGCCATGCAGGAAATCAAACTCATAGCTCCTGAAGCGAGTTTGATTCCCCAGTGAGCTCTCCACAAAAAAGCTGTTAAACAGCTACACCATGCAAGGTGTGCAGACATTCCCCCCAGTTATTATCACAATGTAAAATTTTTGCCATAGGGGGAAGAGGAAGCTCTACTTCCATCAGCTATTGAGAAAGGGGAAGGCCAGAGGTGGATTTAATTATCCCTCATTTCCCAAGGCTGGTCTTTATTACTGCCTATTAATTCAAAAAGATATGGATGCATAGCCACAGCTGCTGGGCATTCCCCTGGATCATCAGGATTTATATTTTCCCTGCCTGGACTCCAAACTGTTTCTTCAGGTACATGTTCACTTTTGTGCATTATTCCAACCCTCATACTCCTATTTTGACCTAAAGAAAAAAGAAGGGTAAAGCAAGTGTTATGCTAAGTAGATTTTTGCATACCAATTTCCTCGCTGGGATAGATGTACATTGTAACTGTCACCAATGGATCTTATTGCACTGCCTTGTAGCCAGGCAGTAGGCAGCCCATATCTAACCCAGCTTTTCAAGAATGGGAAAATTCTGTTCTTGCAAAACTGCAGGAGAAGCCCAGGTTGGATATGGGCTCCCTACTGCCCGGCTATGGGGCAGTGCAATAAAATCCATTGGTGATGGTTACAATGTGAATCTATCCTGGTGGCAATTTGGCATGCGATAATCTCCTAGTGTTTACGGTTGGTAAATTAATTAAAGGTGCAGAGAGAGGGCAATAAAGGGGGTTACTGTAGTGAGTAGGATTATGGTTTCCCTGCCCAATAGTTTCCTCCCCCTGCAAAAGTAAAGAGGAGGGGCTCCCCAACCTGACTATGAGCAATAATTTAAAAGATCCCTCTGGCAGTGCATGTCATGTGAAGTTTTAGCATTGTGAGCTTTAATCCTTTCCCCTTCATAACAGGTACATAATGATTAAAGCCTCCATGCTAGGTTCTCATTCTAGACTGAATCCTCTGGATAGGCAATTCCTTTTAAAAAGCAGCCCTGCATTCATGGCCAGTATTAAAAATGTTAGGTAGCTTGGTCTTCAGATGCCAAAAAGTCTGCTTCTTCGTGCTATCAAAAATAAAAATCATGGGCTAAAGAGCACAAAAAGGAAGGAAGGAGGAAGGAGGAAGGAGGAAGGAAGGAAGGAAGGAAGGAAGGAAGGAAGGAAGGGCAAACTATTATTACCAAAGTCAACAAGCTTCACTCCTCCTTCTGTTGTCAGAAGAATGTTGTTCCCTTTGACATCTCGATGGATGATTCGGTTGTTGTGCAAATGTTGCAAACCCTGAATGTCAACAATAAGAAGAAATGAGAGCAATAAGGATACTTAATTCCATATTTAAACATAATTCTCCTAATGTTAGGGATGATAATCAAAACAATCTGCACTTACACTATAGAAACATCTGCCCACATATTACATCTTCAGAGCAGCACACACATATACACATCACATTGCTATAACAGCCTGTCTTTTACTGCCAGCAACACCATCACTTATAAATGGAAAATGTATCCAGTGAGTGAATTGCACCCTCTGCTGTCATTAGAAGCTTAATGAACATCCTTACCAGGAGAGCACCATATAAGATGTATGAGATTATAGCTTCATCCAACCGTTGGCCACACTTCAGTAGGCCTTTGACAAGGTCTGTGACAGATCCTCCATTACACAGCTGTGAAAGGGGTGAGAGAAGAAGAAGAAAGCAAAAAAGAAGAAAAAGTCTTTTATTAACAGAAGTGTTCAGTTTGCAAACATCTTCAGGGATATATCAGGACTTGCACGTGGACAGTAAGTACAGTCAGAAGAATTCAACTTTAACCATATCCAACAAAAACAATCTGGAAGCTTGTGAACTTCAGAGGCTTCCCATGCTTATCCGTGCAAGGAGAAAGGTCACACAGGTATAAGCTTCCCTCTCTGCATGCAGCACACAGTATTTCTTTTCATGAAAGAGAGTAAGAACAACTTGCATTTCTACAGCTTACGGGCCTTCTAGGACGATAATTTGGCTAAAAACAAGATGTGTGCACACTTCACATACTTTCTTTTAGAGTGGTGTTCTGCCTTATTTCATTGGCAGAAGTGGTGGCCACAAAAGAGATTTGAAGGCCACATGCTACCCATATCTTTCCTAGGTCATGTCCAATCACTTCAGGACACACACACACCAGTTGCTATCATAAACTGTATATTAATGCCAACGAGCACATCACTTATAAATGGCTTAGAACTAGAGTTCTACTTTTTAATGTCATCTTGGGATTCATGAGGGGTTTTTGCTGGTGTTCATTCTTTTCATTTATTGGAAGGAGATGTTAGCAGTGATAGTCTGGGGCAAAAGATGGAAAAAATGGAAACAAAATAACTCAGGAACCAGAGCTAGCAAAAGTTACAATTTTTATTCTCATAGAATCTCCCAACCAGCTTGGCCATGGCCATACTGACTAAGGCATTCTAGGAACTGTAGACAGACAAGTAATTTTTCCACAGTGTGTCAGGAACACAGAAAGCTGCCTTCTATCAGATCAGACTACTTCTCCATGTAAACATTATAATATTTTAACTTTGCAGCAACTTACTGGGATGTCAGGCACAGGTCTTTCTCATCACCTGATATCTAAGCTTTTTCTAAACCATTTTTCTGGAGGAATAAGGAATTGAATAAACAAAGCATGTGTTCTGTCACTGAATTTTAGTTGACAATTCAACTAGACAAAACTGTTTTACTAACAGAAAAGTTTTATTATTATTTTTATTCCTTTATTTACCAATTCCTTTTACAAAACATGATAAACCATCAAATAAAACCAATAAAAATAATATATATGTTATGTTACAAATAATTACCTTTAACTTTAAATTAACCAGGGTTGTCATTTGTACTTCCTAATAGCTTCTGAATCTTCTTCCCAAACCTACTTCTATATAAAATTACTTACTCTTACTTTACTTTAATTACCACCCACAGATCTTACAATTACATATATACTCTTGTGTAATTATTACATAATATCTCCTAGTCCATTCTACCATTATAACCAAAACATTTTTTTATCTTTTCTTTTGTCTTCCCTTATTACTCCCTCGGAGTGTAGTGGAGTCTCCTTCCTTGGAGGTCTTTAAGCAGAGGCTGGATGGCCATCTGTCGGGGATGCTTTGATTTGGAGTTCCTGCATGGCAAGGGGTTGGACTGGATGACCTTTGTGGTCTCTTCCAACTCTATGATTCTATGATTCTATGATTCTATACTCATTAAATATAATTATGTGTATTTCTCCTTTTTTTCTGCTTGTATGTAATCTTTCCATGGAGCCCATTCTTTATCAAATTTCATTAGCGATCTGTCTTTCAATAGAGTAGTCAGTCTGTCCATTTCGTATAGATCCATTATTTTCAAGCTCCATTCTTCTATTTTGGGTGTTTCTTCTTCCTTTCAATATTTATTATTATTTTTAAAAATATTTTCAAAACATTTGTATCTAACGGCACAAGTACAAAGTTTTTAAACTCTTTTGTGCCTATGGTGTAGTGGTTTGAGCATTAGACTTTGATGCTGGAAACTCTAGAGACCAGGAATCAAATCTGCACTTAGCCATGGAAACTCACCGGATAACTTTGGGCAAGTCACACACTCTTAGCCCCAGAAAACCCCATGACAGGTTCATCTTAGGATCGTCATAAGTTGGAAAAGACTTGAAGGCATACAACAGCAATGTCTATCTTTCCCAAAATTGGATTTTTGTGAGGGAAAGTCCAGGCATTGGGGCAAACAAGTGGAGGTGGGAGAGAGCCAGGCCAATGAACATGATAAATGGCAGCAAAGATTGCAGTTGTATCACACCTTTGCCCTATCAGTGCTTCTGCTGGCAGGATATATAAAAGAGACTGCAGACTTAGCTCTCTGTATTCAGGTTATATGGACCATTCTGCCAACAACTGAGAAGAAACATTCTAATCTAGAAAAACAGCTTCTTGCATTTCCCCCACTACCAACTTTCCAGAAGTTAAAATGAAGGAAGAGAAAAACAATTAAAATGAAAACCTTTCTAAATGAGTTTTCACCCGCATTTTTAGTACATCACCCTTGTATCTCTGGTGGGCATTGTGCCATAGCCCTTCTACTGCTCTTTCATCCTTTATTATATTTATCAGTGGACCATCTGGGATATAACAACCCATAGTTTCAGACTGAACAATACTGCTCTCTAAAGCACCTCTGACAGTATGGTTCCCTACTAGATCCACGACACAGTTAAGATGAGGCATCAGCACTCCTCCCTCTAATAGCACACTTGGGTCATGCTGACTACTGATAGAACTGGAAGCAAAATGGGAACACTTAGAACTTAGAGGAGGCTATCAGCATGCTCAGAGAAGAATAACATTTATAAAAGTGCACAAGTTCCTGTTCTGCCCAATACCTTCCGCTCTGAGAAAGAACTGGCTACACTTTCAGGACTCCACAAGACTGTTTGATATCACAAGCAGATACACCACACTTATTATGAGATAAACTTTATTGTTGGCAAATGATGCTGCTGGTGGTCATCAGCGCAGAAGTATTCAGTTGTTTAACAGATGTGTTCCACTTTCCAGTTATGTCCACTATGAGATATGTGTTAACAATCAAAATAGGCTCCAGGAATTCATTTTACCTTCCTTCTATGATTCCTGAATATTCTTAAGGTACCATACTACTAGCACAAAACATCACAGACCTAGAGCAATTACTAAAGAAGGTCAAGGAAGAAAGTGCAAAGGCAAGCTTACGGCTGAACATAAAAACAAATCATCCTAGACAATGAGGAAATAGAAATAATAAAAGAGTTCTCATACCTGGGATCAAATATTGATCAGAACGGGGACTGCAGTCAAGAAATCAGAAAAAGACTAAGAATGGGGAGGGGCGAGGGCAGTTATGAAAGAACTAGAAAAGAACCTAAAGAGCAAAGATATACAACTGAGCACAAAAGTTAGAATCATACAAACCATTATATTCCCTGTTACCATGTATGGATACGAGAGCTGGACAGGTAAGAAAGAAGATAGGAAGAAAATCAATTCATTCAAGATGTAGTGCTGGAGAAGAGTGCTGAGGATTCCGTGAACAACCAAAAAGACAAAAAATAGGTCCTAGAACAGATCAAGCTGGAAATCTCCCTGGAAGCCAAGATGACAAAATTGAGGCTGTCATACTTTGGTCACATCAGGAGAAAGCATGACTTTGGAAAAACAATAATGCTAGGAAAGGTGGAGGGTAGTAGAAAGAGTGGAAGGCCACATGCTTGATGGATGGATTCTATTAAGAAGGCCAAGAGTACAAATTTACAGGAATTAAGCAGAGCAGTGGAGGACAGGGAGTCTTGGAAATGTCTCCTCCACAGGGTCCCCATGACTTAAGATTGATTCAAGGGTGGTTAACAATAAAAACCAGATCCTGCCTTATCTTGGAAACAAAGCAAAGTCAGCCCTAGTTACTACTTGAATGGGAGAGTGTCAATGAATATCTGGAACTGTGGGCTACATTTCAGAGAAATGAACTGACAAAACCACCTCTGAGTGTTTCTTGCCTTAGAAAACTCTGTCAAATTCATGGGGCCACTATAAGTCAACAGAAGGCACATGCACACACACACACAGAGCTTTAAGCTAAGGTGGTGACAGGTAGCCCACCAAATAATGTTGAACTGCATTTCCTATCTAATACGGACGATAGTGAGGAAAGACAGGAGTTGCAATCCAGCGCCATCTGACAGGCCACAAAGTGTCCATTCTAGGTTTAGGTAACAGGAACTCAGTTGTAGGTGACCCAAGTATTCAAAAGGATTATAAGTAAGAAATATATCAGTCATAATTTATAAGCCTGAAGAGATGCTGAAGGGAAATGAGCACTTTTTAAAAAATAACTTTTAATTACTCCAGAAATTAGTCACATCACAAAGAATATATGATTTCATCAAAGAAACAGTCATGAAAGCATTTGAGTCCTTTGTATAGAATTTCTTTCATTGAATTTAAGAGTTATAAATAGCAACTGCTGCATGCCGACAAAACTGCTATGCAAATGCTGAAGTACAGGGTATTTCAGATAGGTTAATAATGCTATCATTTAACCCCCTTTTTTTCTCTGGCTAGATGACTGTAATCCACAAAGGAGTATTTGTCAAGGTCAAAGCTGATGTGATGCAGGAGACACAGGAGCAGACTTGGTTGACAATTTTTTTAAAAAAAGGTCAAAGCAGCCCCAGGGCAACCAAGAAAGTGCTGCCAGAGGCTGGGATGTTTAATACTGTCCCTTTTACCATGTTTTCCTGATCTAAACTAAAAGAAGTGAGTAGACTTCAGGTTTGCAGGGTCTAGTTTCTTATTTTTTTTCCCTCCCTCCTAAAATACTGTAGACCATTAACTGAAGCCTAGTTGAAAAGCTGAAAACTGAATTAATAATTTAGTTGTTCTGAGCCCAAAACTCAAAATCTGTGAGAACTGAAAACACTTGTCTCTTCACATTTGCGGCTTTGACTTTTGTGGATTTGATTATTCACAGATTTTATTAATATGTTATCTCTAGGACAATCTAGGTTCTCCAGCGCAACTCTATTGTCAACTTTAACCTAAAGGTGCACTGAAGGACCTAGAGATTCCTAGAGAGAACCCTCCACTAGGCATCTGTCACTCCTCCAGCGCAATTCTGTGGTCAATGTCTAGCAGATGTTGACCACAGAGTGGCACTGGAGGAGCTAGAGACTCAGCGAATGTAGAAAGAAGAGTGTAAATTGATAATTTGGTTAATAAAAAATAATTTAAAAAATTATTATTTTTAAGCCGCTTTTTGCCAGGCAATCAAAGCAGCAATTTTCCCCCAAGAAAGTACAAATGGTTAATCTGTGAGAACTGAATGGAACTTAACAAAACTAAATGGAATTCACAGTCCCTTGCACATCTCAACCCCAATATTTCAACCTGTTGTCATTCCAGCAGTATCACTTAGCATGGGATGGGGAGTCCATTTGTTGCTGCTATGTTTTAAACAACTAGGAGAAAATCCTCAGTGATCTATTGCAAACCATCCAGATATTTACCTGTAGGGAAGGTAGAAGGCAACAGAAAAAAAGGACACATGGACAGACTCAATCAGGAAGATTATGGGCCCAAATTTACAGGACTGAAACAGAGCAATGGAGGACAGGGGGTTTTAGAGATCTCTCATCCACAAATTCACCAGGAATTGAGGCTGACTCATGGACAGTTCACACACACAGCAATCTCTTTCCTGCCTGCTGCTAATTTGAATTCCCAATGCTGCTATCTACCCCACAAAGGAATTTATGCACAGGTCAAACAGAAGCTTTGAGTGGAAAATTAGGAGTGGAGGAATGGTTCAGAAAAAAAGACTTTTAAAAATCCTTTCCCTACCACTAATTCCCCACTGAGATTTGCCCTCCTTCTCCCCAGTACCTTATATACAGTGGCACAGTAAAATGGCATCCCATATATAAAACAGCAAAATTAAGCTTTGCTTTTTGGGGTGTGTGTGTGTGTGTGTGAATATATGCAAATTATGGTTGGTTGAATTCATGGATGCAGAATCTGTAGATACAGCAGGCCAACTCTAATTGTGTGGCATAAATGGCCTATGGTCTTTCTTCAGATTCTCATTCAGTAGATCCTTACAGCACACACAGACAAAAATAATACTGTTTCCAGATTCTGAGCACTGACAATTTGGAGTGGTACGTTATTTTTAAATTTTCTATGTGAAATGCAACACAGTGCCATTTCAAATAAATGTAACAACCAATATGGAAGCTATCTATAGCAAACCCTTCTGTATATGTTTAGGGTTAGTTCAAATATTATTTGAAATGCTGGATCCAGAGACAGGAGAGAGAGCAAGTGGATCCAGAGAAAGACTGGAAGATCAACTGGAGAGAGAGAAAGAGGAGATTATCGCATTACTAATAATTCTGATTCACCTCTTTTGAATTACATTCAAATATGGGATGCAGCTGGGTATTATCGCATGGATTTTGCTGCCTTTGCCACCTCCTGACTGCATCCTGGCAAAAATCTGGAAAAAATCTGCCCTCAATCAGCCACCTTTCACTTTTGGGAGCTTTCCGGTTTTTAAAATGGCCATCTGAGGGCTGATTTTAGCTGGATATTTGCCTGGATGCAGTCAGGAGGTGGCAATGGTGGCAAAATCCATGCAGTGATACCCAGTTGCATCCCGAATTCAAATGTAACTTGGAAGAGGTAAATAGGGTTTAGTAGTAATGTGATAATCTCACAGAGAGAGGGAGGAAGACTCTGGATCCAGCAACAGGCAGATGAAGAGATGGGCAGACTAACAGACTAACTTGATCTAGAGACATTTATTTCTAACTAAAGTCCTCTTGACGCAAAGTATACATGACAGAAGTCCATGCATTTACAGGGCAGTAGGTGTCTCTGATGACATACCTGCTTCCCAGGCTCTGTCCCCCATATCCATGTGATAAGAATGGACATTTAATGGATCTCTCATACACATAGACTGTCCCCTCCTGCAAATGTTGGCATCATTAATGAAAAATTTGTGACCCAAAGTATCTTACCTCAAGCACAAGCCAGAGCTGTCCGCCCACATATTGATCTGCTTTGTAAAACATTCCATAAAATTTAACAACATTGGGATGGTTAGGAAGAAATTGTAAGATATTGTATTCTGCTTCAATCTCCTCATCCACATCCTAAAATGGAGACACACAGATATCAGTTTTTTATAAATTTCACAGCTTTATCATTGCAAGTTTCTGTGGGGAAAGATGCACTGAAGCTATCAGATCAAAGAGTCTGATTCACTCAGAAAGAAAATAAGTATACAACATAGCAAGTGTCATCTTGGTTGCAGGGAGGCAACTTAAATCTCACTGAAGTCAAAGACTGTGCAGGATTGTGTGAGCTGGCAGAGCATAACAGAGCATATTTCAATCATCTGGGATAACCTGTGGCCTTTTATTATAGAGAGAGGGTGTGAAATGCATGGACTTTTATTGCAATACAGGGAGACCTGCAGATGCTAGCTACAGTTGACAAACTTCTTGCCCCTTCTGATCACAGAGATGCATTTCAATTTGTAAAAGCAAATAATGTTTCATTTAGTTCTCTGTACTGAACAAATTGCCAAATCCCAGCCAGCAAGCTAGACCTTGCCTCTTTGCACAAAATACAGGAATACTCACTCTATGGCTACAGCCCTGCCTTATAATTATGTGGTTCTAAGATTGAATATTGGCATTAATTCGGGGCTAAAAGGTGTACAAAATTCCTAGTTTTGTTTGCTTTTCTTTCTCAGAAATTCATCAAAATTTTAATTGTGACCTTGTTCTGTGTTCAGTTGCAATACATTATTTTGATACACGTTTCACTAATATACACACTTTTAATTCATACCACTTGCAAGCATTTTCAAATATTTACATTTTTAGCTGGGTGCATTTACTTGCATACAGTGCAAAACAACAATAACTGATATTTGTCTTTCCCTTATGAGCATAGAAAGATACCTGTATTATTTGATTAATAGTTTCACAAACCTTGAAACAGATGCATTTGTAAAGGTTTTTCTCAATGTGAATAAATTTTCCATCTCCGCTTGGAGCCAAATACAGTACTGAAACTGTTACTATGCTTTCCCTTATTCAGGTATACAATCCCTAACTGTTCACTCAAAAACACTTTCATGTTGTCTAATTCGTGAATATCAACTTCATACACATTTGTGCATGCGACACACACACTTTTTTAAACATTGTCTTTACTTACACTGATAGGATCTAGAATCTTCACTGCTGCTAGACTCCCATCCTTTTTATTAGTCACTTTATAGACTTTACCATATGTTCCTTTTCCAATAGTCTCAATTATTTCCCAAGTGTCTGAGGGATCAGGTAAAGACTCCAGTCCAATCATATTCTGATTATACTGAAACAATCCATAGAGTGGCTTCCTAAGGAAAAGGTAAGAAATAAGTTTACTTGGCAAGTCATAACTATCTCATTCTACAAATATATCTTAGTGGCCATACTGAAAGTTGTCAGAAAATAAAACTGTTAATTTAACAGTTTTCGCAGCTCAGGAAACTAATGCATGATGACATCTCCAAGGATGTTCAATCCAGATTCCATTTCTAAATCCTATAGCACTGGCATGTGGAAATCTTCTAAATGTTTAATGAAGTTCCTTCCTTCCATTTGTACTCCGTTCTCCTTTACTGTACTTTATACAAGCAACCTCCTGCCTAAATGTGAAAAATGAATAACATTCACTTAAATATGAACAGCAACACCTGGTAGTGGAGGTGACCTCTTTATGAGGGGGTAACATAAAGTTTTAATGATCACCTTTTTAAAAAATTGACAGAAAGTTTGTTTTGATTTGTAGTTGTTAACTTATCTCTATGTAGTCACTATCTAGATTTATACATTTTTCCCAGCGTATCTTGACCCTCTAAATACCTGTAGAAGTCTTTGTAGAAGTCTGCAGATTACACCTTACAATGGGGTATCGTAAAGTAATAATTATCACCCGGAGGTTATGGCGGCATATTGGTGACATTTTGTCAGTGTCATCATTGGTCCCTAAGTACATGTTGCTAAGAAAATCATTGTGTCCTTTATTTTTGTGACTGGCTGTGCCAGAAGTGACTAAAGTGTAAAATCCTTGTCAGGCACAATTTGCAGACTTATATACAAATAGTATTTGGAGGGCCAAGAAACTCTGGGGAAAATGTGTAAATCTGGATGGTGACTACATAGAGATAAGTTAACAAATACACATCAAAACAGACTTTCTGTCAATTTTTTAAAAAGGTAATAATTAAAACTTTATGATACCCCCTCGTAAATCCCAACATTTAACACAGATTCTTAAGCAATCTGCTGCAGGATCAGAGGTTTTACTACCTGTATGTAGGAGTTTGTTTATTTTCAATAGCACTGCTTGTACATTTGTAAAGGAAGGAGATATTAGATAAATGTCATGTGCATGCATTGCTCTCTCTTAAAGAAAACTGAACCCTGTAGCATTGACAATGGATTTTTCATAGCTCACAGAAATGGAAAACACTCAAAGAGTAAAAATGTAATCATTTGATACCAAATCCAGCTCCAACACCTGTCTTTTGTCCCTAACAGGAACAGAGGAATGGACTGGTTCATATATTTTTCGATTAATGCAGCTTTGGATACCAAGATGTTAGTTTGGAGATTCTCTTGATGAACACAACTTCCCCCAACAGAGTATGCCTTTTAGCAAAGAACATGGTCAGGCACCTATTGGCACCAATATCTGCATTTCTAAATATTCCAAACTTATTCTTTGTCATCTCCTTTCTTTCCCTACCTACTCTAATTATTTGGCCTAACATTAACTAAGTGTTTGCAGGATCATTTGAAGGACATGTGATCAGTTTCCACCAGAATAATTTGTGTTTCTCTCTCAGTTGCCCAGCTTCATAAGAATAACTTTGGGTTTTTTTAAAAAAAAAAATTCTGATTTTTCTTTGTGGTTTGCCACAGATCAAAAGAGAACTAAGCCTTGCTACAGCATCCTAGGTATCTCCTTCAACTACAAGTTGGTTTCTTTCTACATACTTTTTATACAACTTTCTTCCTATATTATATCCTGTAAAGGCAGAACTGTTTTATCAGTTTCATACTAATTTGTAGGTTTTTAAACAAAGACTGAATGGCCATCTGTGCTTAGATAGTGTCTCTTCCCACTCTATGGCCCGATCTAGACGGGCACTATGCAGTGCTTTGGCGGCGCAAATAGGATTCGGGAGGGTGTAGCGTCTACACCCCCCCCAAACCCTAGCACATATGGGTGCCACCATTTTAAAATGGCAGCGTCCATACAGGCACGCTACCATGTCGTCATAGCGTGCACAGCGTTTAGATATGCTGCATGTGCCATGACAACATGGCGCCACGGGAGGGCGCCAAGCGTGCCCTTTCTGCAGCGCAAAAAAAGAGCTCCAAAACGGAGCTCTTTTTTTTGCGGTGGGTGTTTGCCGCAGCCTTTAAATGGCTGCGGCCAAACCCGGCGATAAAGGGGCCATGGTGGCGGCCCCTTTCTCCATTCCCCACGGCCTCAAAGCGGGGTGCAGCAGGTGCCCAGGGCACCTGCTGCACCCCGCTTTGAGGCTGTGGGGAAGCGGCAGTTTGCTGCTTCCCCGCGGCCTCCACAAGTGGAAGGATGAGGCTTCTGGGACTGCCCATGTGGCAGCCTTGGCCTCATCTCGCCGCTTCTTGGGGCGGGTAGAGACTGCCCCTTTTGGGCAGTCTAAAAAGCCCCTACGATTCTATGAAATACAAAATACATATAAGTTATACAGAACACTGAATGACAATGATTTATACACAATCTATTCATAATGTAATGCTATATACATATAAGAACATACAGGAACACAGTTCTGGTGTGTAAAGCACATTCAAATTAAGAATGTAGTCTTAAACTTTCTAGATGTAATGGCACTATGATCAAGCTTAAACCCCAAATATATCACAATCACAATCAGTTCCAATTCACAAACTGGCTGGATATATAGACAAAATTGCAATCCCCAAATAGGCTGTGTGCCACAAGAGCACTATTATCCAGATGAGAAAACTACTCCTGGGATTATGAAGTCATTTCAAGAAATCTTTGTCAATAATAAGGAGCAATTTCAATTTCCAAGCAACTTTCTAGTGACCAACAGGCAAAAACATACTGGTCTCCAATAATTCTAAAACATATACGATGTAATAATAAAAGACAAACATGGCTGTGTGTAAGATAAACTTATAACCTAGAGAACATTGCATCAAGTACAGATATTTTCAGTGCACTTTCAAGGTTAATGTGTAGAGCTAGTCTACATGTAAGTGTATTATGAAAATTGCTGCTGACTTTTATGCATTTTCATTGGCAGTTGTCTTCTCTCTCCTGTGCAAATTTGAATCTATTCACCACCATCCCACCGAAAATGTGCAGCCCTTCAAATCCATGTGAAGCAGATGGACAGCCATATACGCAATAATGGGCATTTCTGCATATTTCCACAGACACTTCAGGAAAAACTGTGTAATCTTTTTCTGTGGAGTATAAGGAGTTTTGGGGGGAGGGGTTCTGCAAAAAGCCCAAACTTCTGTGAATTGCCTGTGGCCCTTTCACATTCCATTCAACTGGAATGAGAAGTATTTTAATTTTGTAGACAAGCCTGTTGATGTGTGGGAGCTACCAATTACCGTATAAAAATCCAATCACAGAGTTGGAAATTGTATTCTCTAGTGCTTACATGTACTTTATATCTGATGTTATTATACCCTTTTTACATTTAAATTTGTGTGTTTATTTCGTTTGAGGCATGCGTTTTCTCCTTTCCTTTTGATCCTTTTCTTTGGGAGTTCTTTTTAGAGACCCTTTCCTCTTTTCTCTCTCTCTCTCTCTTTTGTGCCTTTTATAATCATGTATGCACCTTGAATTGGACTATTTTAGTTCCTACTTGCTGCTTTGGAAATGTTATCATGAAAGGTCAAACTGAGCTGGACAAATTTTGATAATCAATATTTAGTTAGCAATACGCATATAAAGAGTGAATTAAAATGGCTGTCTGAACCAAGGTACATACATTCCAAAGGAAGCTGGAAGGGATTTGCTGAGAATGAATTTTAACAAGATGGGTAAAAAGGTTGGCGTGACATATTTTGAAGGATGTTGATGGTGCTTGTATATGTCTTAGAGTCAAAATAATAGATATAGATAAGAATGTGGAGTTGGTACAAGGTTGCTGTGTAGAATTCTGAATTTTGGAAACAACAGGACTGATAAGAGATATTTGGAATTTGGCCTAAAGGTTACTAATGCGTGGATAATGGAATTATAATGTATGCTGAATTTTGGACTCTGATTGAACGAATTTCTTATAAACAATATGTATAGGGACCAATGAGATTGTGACACAGAGGTTCTTTGTGTAAAACTTATAAAACCTGTCATTTTATGTCATTCTTGGCCTCAGTCTTTTGGAATACACATTTCCATTGAGGACAATTTCTGCATGCAGATTATAAACGCTGAATCCTCACTTATTCTTCTGGGTCCTCTTACCTTACATCACTCTGTCAAGCTAAGAATTTTATAAGTTCGTTTACAAGATAATTCTTAGCTGAGCCCATCATCCACTACAAAACAAGCAAGAAGAAGGGAACTTAAGCTGCTTTAGTACCCACATATAATAGAATGAGTTGCTAGCTGTCACCACAGCAACTAGAATGCTCAAAAGGTGATCCACAACACTCCGTGGATTCAGCAAAACATCGTTTTTCACTGTGCCTTCACCATGTGGGGCAACTGATGATAAATACTTTGTTCCTTTTTTCAAGTGTATTTTTTCATTATTTTCTTCCCTTCTTTAGGAATGAATCCCTGTATAAATTCTATTAGACGCACCAGTTTCCTTGAGTCAGGGGTGGGCAAATGTCAGAGACTGGAGGTGCTTAGCATTAGCTCCCCTGGAGTTCTTGGGCACAGACCCCTTGAAAAAACCTCAAAAATGTTTACCTCTGTGGGCATAGAGGGTATTTCTGGTATGTTTGGAGGGCCCTATGCCATTTTAGGCAAAGAACAGCTTTTTTTCTTTTTTTAGAACAGGAAGTGACTCAGAATTATTTTAAAAAAACAATCCTTGAGGAGCAGTGGGAACAACAAAAATGCTCTGGAGCACCCTTTATGCATCCCTACAATAACCATAATTTAGCACCACAATGACAAAGATTAGCAGCATGTTACATTTAATTTTTTAAAAATCTATCAAAATTCCTAGAAATGCTCCAACTCATCCAAGAGCAGCAAGTTAAAAACAGTGTGAAATAAATATATACAAGCACTAATACATAATAATAATTAATAATAATAATTAGTATAATAATTAGTGCCCATACATACATACATATACACAACACCATGTGATAAGTACTTGCCAAAAAGGCTTTTATTCTGTTAAAATTCCACTTTTGCCTCATGTGATATAGTCCTGGGTCTCCTGGTCACAAGCCTCCCACTGAACTAGCCCAGCTCAGACAACAAGGCTACAAGACAGCATTTTTCAACTGAGTATTCTGTGTTATTGTTAACAAGAGCTGTACATATTGTAATAACCCAACTCAGAAATCTTCCCAATAGACCAAAGTGAGTAAAAGCCAGTTTAGGGGGGGATCCGGACTAGTCACCGCAATCTGTTGCTTATAGGCAGTGCCACTGAACAAGGTTACTTAAGCAATACTCTAGTTTCAAATCCTGGCACTTCTAGTTAAAGGATCTGCAGGAGAGGAGAAATGGAGACTTTCGAAAACTAACCAGTCAGAGAATACAATACTGGGCCAGATGTATCCATACTCCTATTCAATGTGAGGCAGTTTCATCTATTCATAGACAAAAGCTGTCGACAATTCATGCTGGATTATGAACACCAAGTAAGAAATGTTGTAAGCTTCAGTGATGAGCAACATAGGATGCTTCCAGGTAAGATTTTTATTGTGGAATGATCTAAGTCAACTACATAATTTTTCACGAAATCCAAACAGGAGTCCAAATAAACATGTTTTTCTTCTTAAGCCCCTTTCCAAAATCTGTACGCCTAGTCCTAAGAAAAACCGCTGAATCAACAGAAACATGGTAAATAAATACTAATAAACCTCCCAATGACTTGGTGGGTCTACTCCACCTTGGTGGGACTAACAATTGGATTCAGCCCAGAGGTGTGAATTACATGGCTCTCCTGCTGTTGTTGGACTCCAGCTTCCAACATTCTTCACCACTAGCTCTGTTGGTTAGGGATGCTGGGGGTTGCAGTCTGGCAATATCTGGAATGCCACATGCTTCCCACACCTGGTTTACACCATAGTTTCTGGTATAATATAACAAATTTCTATAAAATATTTTTGTTCTTCCATTAAAGAGAAATGCTTGACAAAATAAAAAATTTAAAACTATTTTATTCTACTTCATTTTATTTATATCCTGCTTTTGTGCTAAGAAGAGAAAGAGGAAACTTCAAGAAAATCTCACATTCTTAATAATCCTAAATACTAACATGACAGTAGAGGATCGCACATAAAATGAACAGTAAAGATAAAACAAATAAGATAGTGCCAACTTCAATGACATCGTCCTGATGAAGAGTGTAACTGGCAATATTCCCAGAATCAAATGCATTATCTTGATGATGGCGTTCTACACAAGCCATATTTCTGTTAAAGATATAGCAAACTGAAAGCAGGGCTCCCCTGAAACATCCATCATGGAGTGACCTAGATTTGCTTGAGTAATCTAGATCTGCTTCACGAAGTGGAGGCATTAACTATCCTACAGACCCCTATAGCATGGCACATCTTGCTTGAAGTTGTGATGAAGAACTTCTCAATGGGCAAAAAGCAATACGGTTTCAGCAGATTTCTGCTTGTATGGTGGGGGCTGTTTATTCCTTTCTTCTCTGTGAATAACACACACACACACACTTGCTCCAGATGTCCATCCAACCTTCCAAAACAAATTTTGAGGAGATAAATCGCCTTCCTTGTACCACTGACAGAAACTATTCTTGAATGGGAGTTGTTGATTGGATCCCACCCACCCCACCCATGCATTTAAATCTCCCAGTTGAACAGAAGACAAGCAGATGTACTTTCCTTCCCATAATTGTTTGGTACCTAGTTTTCTTATTTCATCTGTCATCACTATTTCCAGTGGAGAGCAAGTAGAGTCCTTGCTAGTAAGGGAGGAGGCAGGTGCCAAGACCATACCTTCCAGCAGACCTCTAACATCTCACAGATGAAAATCAGGATGCATGTGGACA
Source organism: Urosaurus nigricauda (assembly GCA_034509955.1). Taxonomy (NCBI): domain Eukaryota; kingdom Metazoa; phylum Chordata; class Lepidosauria; order Squamata; family Phrynosomatidae; genus Urosaurus; species Urosaurus nigricauda. Next base: position 167,388,911 of record JAOEGL010000001.1, on the reverse strand, counting down.
AGCAACATCAGAGTGTGGTCAAGACAAAAAATATTATTAATGAGGAAGAATACACAAGCTAGGAAAGGCTGCACCAGCTTGCTTCTGCCTGAGCCTATTGGCAAGATTCTCCTCTTTCCCATTGCTGAGTTAGGGCTGGGCAAGAAAAAAGTGGCTTGATCCTGGGTTTTCTGAAAGTGGATCTAAACCCCACTATACACATGCCCCATTCCCAAGGCAGGCCAAACATCCACAGGCTGTCCACATGTGGCATCAACCCACACTGCATGATTTTGTTATTGTTGTTGGTGCCTCACTTCTATGCATGAACACCATTGCACAAACACACCACCTGTTACCTCCTTCTTCCTGCCCAGATGCCATTCCATTGGACACCCACCCATATGACGGGACACACAGTCACGTGTGCAATGCACCACCTGTACAGTGCGTCTGTGTGCCCAGTGATACACTGGTAAAGCACAATCATGGAGGCCCCCTCATACATGCCTCCTTCACACCATACCTCCCTTTTGGACTGTCTGGTTTGTTTATGTTGTAATTACACCCATTGCATTATTGGCGATCACTTTTTTGCTTTGCCACTCTCATACTGGCGCCAGGCTATTAAATGCCAGTGTGATGATGTACATTTTCTGCCTTGAATCAGAGTATCACTGCTTCTTTTTGCTCCAGTTTTTAGCCAAGGAGCATGGCTTCATTTGGCTTTCCATCAGCTTTTGCCTCATGCATTATCTAAACAACCCATCTTCAAAGCAGTTAGAAGCCACTTTATTTGGCCAGTGCAGACTACCTGTTGAGTGCAAACTACTTTTGCACTTTGAACTCAGCTTTCAGCAGTGAATCAAGCTGAGAACAAGGAAGAAAGTGAAAGGCCAGAGATAAACTGGGACATTTCAAAAGCCACTGGAAAAGTGGAGTGTCAGAGGATTAATCAGGACTGTCCCTGCCAAATCAGGACAGTTGGAGGGTATGCAAGGCTGGAGTGGACCAGGTTCCTTGGGAATCTGAATACACCTGAAATTCTGAGGATTTCAAAGCAGCCACACTAACCCACCAGTCTCACCTGCTGATCTCACTTCCCACCCCTCACACCACAGGATATGATCTGTCATACAAGCAGAATGTTTACAAACTAAAAATGCAATAAATGTATCAAAAGTACAACATCATCCAAATCCACAAAACAGTGGTACCTTTATGAGACCAACCAAAATGCACAATATGCATGTTGCAAGTTTTTGAAGCTCCACTGGCCTCTCCATCAGGCAAAGTTGTTAAAAATCATACAGGAGAAAGAAAGAAAAACTGATGATGTTAGTCATAGGCCGGCATTTTGTAGTGCTTGCTGTTCTCAGTTCAGATGTTATGGAAGGGTATTCATGCAGGCAGTCAAAACCAGGACAATTGAAGGGTATGTAATAAGGTAGGGAACTATAGGAACACTAGTTTATCAAGGGCAAGCCATGTCTAGGTGCCTGCTTCACCCAAGATCAGTAAAGCAAACCATAGACCTTTGGCCTGTGTCCTCTATGTCGTGACATCTTGACCCAGAAACAAGTAATACTCTGACTTATTCCCACACAAGAGCAAAACAATCCAGAGAAAGGAGCCATCGAACATAATCTGGATTCTCCCTCTGGCAGCAATAGCGAGGGGAGATTACTTGAGAACAGAGCTTGAAAATAAAATAATAGCTTGCAAGTAAAGCAATTATTCTGTCCAACCTCTATTAGCTAATAAAATAAACTCATTGTAAGTAAGGCAGTTACTTGCAACAAGTTTCTTTCATTAGTTAATGAGGCAGAACAAAGACACATTTCAAAAGTAGCATAACAAGCAGGAGCAACGCTACTTTTAATTTTTTTGCTGTAACATATAGTCTTTTCTAGTTAAAGATACAGGCATACCTCAGTTCACAAAGTCTCTGATAGGGAAAGGGTTTTTTATGCCTGCTCAACCCCCTTTCCTCAATTCTATCTAGCTAAGCGTTTTTTTTAGCAATATCAGCATTGGGAAGATAACAAAGGAGGACTGGAGAAAGACAGGCCTTCTGTGTCAAGCTGCAGCAGTGTGTCTGCAGTAAACAATGCAATAAAGCTTGAGGTGGGAAAAATGTGATTCTGCTTTAACCGATCTTGCTGTAATACTGAGTACAAGCATACAACCAGTGGCATCACTGGTGGGTGCAGGGGGTGCGGACAGCATTGGATAACACCACGAAGAAGGCTGACACTCAGTTGGACCCTCCTTCCCCTTCCTGGCTGCTTCAGGATGCCTGGGGCAGAAGAAAAGTAGGAGTGCACATGCACCCTTCCTAGCTACTCTGTCCTGGGCTTCCTCTCCAGGGAAAAAGCCTGCGATAGAGCAGCCGGGAAAGGTGCACATGCACTCCTCCTCCATCCCAGGCATCTTCCCCCAGAAAGAACCCCAGGATCGAGCAGCTGAGAAGGGCGCATGCAGGGGCTTTCTCTCATTCCACCTATTCATAAGTAGAACAACGTGGGGCAGTGAGGTGGGGGTGCTCTTTTGGCCCTGCCCCCAGAAGACCCCACACACCCAGGGCAGGGACACCACCGGTACAGTAAACAGCAGCTACCTCCAGAATCTCTTACTAAGCGTATTGTGAAGAGAGAAAGAGGGGGAGAGAATCACTCTCGTTAAACCTCCCTCTCCTTGAAACATGTTTAAAAAGAGATAACCAAAACTGAATTCCTAAGACAAGTGGAGGCAGGTGAAGTTAAAAATCATTCCAAGGTTCAAAATGTTTTTACTTCTGCAAGGTTTCCCTGACCTAGTTGTTTCATTTCACATGCACATTGTTAATTTTGAATAAAATTTCGCAATGGAGTAAGAAATCCCAGATGTCCAGTCTGGGTTCAAGAAAGGAAGAGGGATCATATTGCACTAGGGACTATATTGCAAAGACAGGTTGGATAATGAAACACGCCAAAGAATTTCAGAAGAAAATGAACCTGTAAACTATAAATTATAGCAAAGCCCTTAATTGTGAAAATTGTGGAAAAATTATGTGTCACTCTTAAAGGGTTTGACACAACATTTTATTGCTCTGATGTCTAACCTGTACTTAATACAAGAGGCCACTGTTGGGACAGAATATGGTAAAAAGGAATGGTTTCCAATTGGCAAGAGGGTCAGGCAAGGCTGCATTTTATTACTCTGTTTAACATTTATGCTGAAGACATCTTATGTAAAACCTGATTAGACTTGGAGGAAGGAGACATAAAAACTGGAGGAAAACATCAACAAATTAAGATATGCAGATGACATCATACAGCTAGCAAAAAACATCAAAAGACTGAAGCAAGTCAAGGAAGAAAGTACAGTTGAACATTAAGAAAACAACAATAATCACCACAGATGATTTATAGAATTTTAAAGCAGATGATGATGCCATTGAAGATTTTTTCATACCTTGGCTAAGTCATTAATCAGAATGGATACTCCAGTCAAGAAATCAAAAGAAGACTAGGTCTTAGAAGGAGAGCTATGAAGGAACTAGACAAGATCCTGAGGTGTAAAGATATATCATTGAATGCTAAATTTAGGATTATCTATGCCATCATATTTCCACTTTGTATGTATGGTTGTTAAAGCTGGATAGCGAAGAAAGCTGATAGGAAGAAAATTAATTTGAAATGTAGTTAAGAGAAGAGTTCTATAGACTGCTTTTTTAAAAAAAGTAAATGGTCCTAGAGAAAACCAAGCTTGAACTCTCCCTAAAAGCCAAGATGACTAAACTGAGACTGACCCATTACATCATGAGAACACACGACTCACTAGAAAAGTCAATAATGCTTGGCAAGATAGAAGGCAATATGAAAAGAGGAAGACTACATTTGAAATGGATATACTCAATCATGAAAGGCACAGTCCTATGTCTGCAAGACCTGAACAGGATGGCTAAGGATAGGATGACTTGGAGTCTTTCATTCATAGGGTCACCTTAAGTTGAAGGTGACTTGCCGGCAGTTAACAACAACATTAAAACAACATGGATATTCAGTGAGGTGCATCAATGAATATTGGAGCAAAGGATAAAAATCAAAAGATTATATTCTGGAGAATAGGTAAGAGGTAGACAATTATGTAAAATCAATCCCTAAGAAAGCCTTCCCCAGCCCAAAGGTCTCCAGGAGTGTTGACCATAATCTCCATCCTCCCCAGCCAATATATTTGTTAGAGATCATGGATTTTGGACTACAACTCATCAAGAGTGTGCCTGATTGAAGAAAGTTGCCAGGGAGGGGGAAGCTCTGAACAATCCACTAAAAATAACTGCCACTGAAGCATAGAGAGCTTACTTCAAAGTAAAACAAGTTTAGGCATCACAGGATACATAAGTTTAGGCATCACAGGATATGTAGTAAACAACTGAGTCAATAAAACAATGACGAGCATAATTACATCAATGTTCCAGAAATGGCACATCTTGTGTCACAAGTTCTTTCCATCTTGTGTCACAAGTTCTCATTGTTTGTGTGACATAGAAGGGGACAGGATATGTCAGCCCACTGAGCAAAGATAATAGATCCACAGTCGCTCCTCCTGGCTGATTGTGTTATTTTCAGCACACATCCTCTGAAGCTGTAAATATGTTTTACAGTTTTCCTCCTCACTAACTGCCTTCTAACAGAGATTCATTATCCAATCCAGTCCTAAGTAAGGTAGGACTTCTAGACAGGTCTACCACTCCCACTCCCTCAGATTAGTTCAAATCTGATCTCCAAATTGATGCATTTTCAGTGAGTCCAGAAATAAAATGCTAGGTATTTTCTGGTGGGATTCTAAAATGAGCTGTAGAAAAAAACACAGTATTTTCAACAGACACACTGGTGCAGTGAGTCAGAAAAGACATATTTTTAATTGTTCCATATGCACAACTCCACATGGTGTTAAGAGCGCCTGCATGTGCAAAATTAGCTCTGGCACATCTTATTTCACTACCACATGGAACTGAGCAGATGAGCTGCTTTGGTGGAATAAATGATTGCAGTTTTCCAGTGCTTCAGCATATTTAAAGGATGAATGTTTGGGTAGATCTACGCATTTACAATGTGTTAGTTTGTGTGTGTGCACACAGGCAGCAGGCAAACAGAAGCCTGTATTTCTGCATATTTCTCTGAATCTACACATAGAGAACATTACAGGGCAGACCAAAAAGGCAAGGAAAAAAGAGCTATGGATGGTTCACTTCTAGCACTACTGTTCCATAATCATAAGATATCTATTCCATCTTTTCCTCCTGAACACTTTTTTTCCTAGTATGTTAAAGGATGGAAAACTGAGAGCAGTATTAGTGGAAAATAGCATCACGTGTTGGAACGCCCTGCAAAATTCCATGAATAAGGCTTCAGTCCTCTTAGTGGTGTTATTTCCTGCATGCAAACATACACCACAGCAGCACTACACAACTTCATGCAGAACAAGAACATTGCATAACACATATCATAGATGGGTGCCATGGTGCAATGCACAATGCAAAGTTTAGGGTGCATCGTCACAATGAAAAGTATAGAATGCACAACCACAATGCACAACCTACAAAGAGAAGGCACAGATTGACACTGACACAACTCTACTTCCACTGCTATCAGCAGAATAAGTCCATTGCACAGTGGTGACTTTTTGGCCCTGCATGCATCGTGTGACCTACGTATGTGTATGTCCCTAAGTGAATTCCAGCCATAGACAAATGCATAACAAAAATTTCTTTAGAATCACCTTACATATTCAATTTTTAATTTAACAATTCAAAGCAGAATGCCTTAGAAAAGAGTATATGGAGTGACTTAAAATTTCTGACCAAATCAGAAACAGTTAAGTACAGATCTGATGTTTTTCCTGTTGATATGATATCAGTAGCAGACATCCACTAAAATAAATCAGCATTAAGTTTCATTAAGATAAGAGACTGAGATAGCTGGATGCATAAGCAGCATAATGCTGACCTATTCTCCCTATCAGAAATAGTAATATGAGGCCAGAAAAAGATTAATACTAGTCCTTGGAATATTCCATTGCTATTAGTAATTATTTCAGTACAAATGGTGTTTTACAGAATAATATAAACCTAGTCATCACTGTTTTAATTCTCATTATCATCCATTCAATGGCAAAACAAAAAGAATCTGATTGACGATCTAAGCCTCAAAAATAAAAGAAGGAAAGAAGGGGAATCGATCAACAAAAATGCTGTTTCTGCTACTCTGACTTGACTAGGGAGGCAGGGGAATGAAAACAAAGAGAATGTCAATACTGGTAAATAAAAGGTGCAATGGAACTCAGCAAATATGATGTAGCTAGGCACAGCTGATCACCAGAAAGAGTTTGTTGGAGATTTTTGTCTGTATTTTCCCCATAGAAGGGAAGGTTGAAAATATTTTATTTTCTTCATCTTTCCCTCATTGTCTTCCCCTTCCTTCTTTCTGTATTAATGTATGCCAAATTAGGGAACATTTTTTCAACCCAAAGGCCAAATTTAATTTCAGGTAAATTCCCAGGGATTAAATTCTCAAGTGACAGTTACAGCAAAAGGCAGAAAACAACAACAACAACCACCTGAATATTTTCACTCAAAGCTCTGACTACCAGTAACTAAGCTTTCAGAAAGGCGTTTCAACCATTCGGAATGGAGAGAAACCCCATAAAAATCTGGGAAACCAACAGAAGTGGCATTATGGCAAAGGAGGTGTGGCCATATAGGGAATCCCCTAAGGGTCAGACTTGAACTCAAGAGGTCAGGTTTGGCTATCTCTGCTTAGCACCATGCTCAGGCTGAGGCAAAATGATCCCACTGGTCAATTCAGTCTTCCTTCCTTGTGTTTGTGAAAGTTTGGCTAGAAAACCTCAATATGTAAAAAAATAAATAGCTAAGAAAAGCACTGATTCAGAGTTAGGTAGGGACAACTTTGCATTGTATGTAACTAGGGATAGAAAAATATGTAAATTTCTCTCTCACACATTCAGTTTGTTTTTAATGGCACATTCTTTTCATCAAATTAATTGAGACTTTGTACATGTTGTATAGTTTGTACAGTTCTTATAAAAATCAAACAAACTGAAAGTATTCAGTTCAGTAAGTACAACTGAGCACCACAATTGGGCTCAATAAATATTAAATGCTATACATTGAAAACCGCAGGCTTGGAAAGGCAAATCTGTTAGTTTAACCTTTCCCATATTCAAGATTTCAAATATATAAGAAATGATAGATAGATAGATAGATAGATGATAGATAGATAGATAGATAGATAGCTTTTCAGCTAAGTGTCACCATCAAACCTTGGGCCCATTCACACTAAAGAATTATGGTGCTGTTATTCCACTTTAACTGCCATGGTTTGATCCTATGAAATCCTGGGACTGGCAGTTTAGGAATGTATTTAGAATTCTCAGCCAGAGAAATCCTCTGGGATCTCTGACCAAACTACAAATCCCAGGATTCTATAGGATGGAGCCTTGGCAGTTAAATAGGAATCATAGCACTATAATTCTGTAGTGTGGATGGGCCCCTGATCTAGCATGGGGGCCCCTGCACAAAATCCTGTTTTGGTCCGCTGGCCTCCTCAGTGGGATCAGGGCACAAATACACAAATACAGCATGATGTTTCCAGCTACTTAAAACAAAATAGAAATTTTCAATATTAGGAGATTTGTCAAAATGGAGGAAAGGGATGCAAAATTAAATGATTCTCACGGCTAACAAAAAAAGCAATAGTTAACAAATGTGAAATAGTCATAGTCTTCACCTTTAAGTTACTGAAAAAAATGTTACTTCTACATATTTATGCCATTAATTTAAGCAACTGTTTCTCTCAGTGAAAAATATGGTCAGGGAGGAAAATGTAATTATTTTCTATGGGTCAAAATAGTAATCAACTAGCAGATAAATCATTTATTGTGAAGTAAATCAATCCTTGAAGAAAAAATGGCATGGGGACAGCCTGAAAGGTGAAAAACCTGAAAGTCCAGGAGCCTTTAGAAGTATCAGCAATTACATGTGCTGAGCAGACACAGACAAACACAGATCACAAATGAGCTGCCAAATTGCCAAAGCACAAAATTATTCTGAGAAATCAACTGTCTGCCATTATGAACAAGCAGCGTGAGAAATATATTGAAACCAAACAATGCAATCATTTGTCTTCACCCTTGTACCTAAGACAGGGGTCAATACTGGGAGCAATCCATTTCCCATTATAAGGGGTAGGAAATAACAGTCGTTTGTCTAACCATTTTATTAAGCAGATGAGATTTTCATGAAGTCAGCCTCAAACCCTTGTAAAAGCCCACGAATGAGGTATCACTTGAGCAATACTGCTCTTTTTGCAGCTCAACTAAAAATTCTGTTAAATAACGAAAAGAACATGGGGTGGGAGAGGGAAATAATTGTTGACATTAGCCGGTAGACCTCAACTGTGCCCTAGAGCTTGGTGTTGAAATGAAGTTTGTAATCTCCTGAGCCTGGTCAGTTACAAACTGCAGGTGGCAAATCAAATGACTATGAGCTACACTCCCTGTATGTGAAAATCAATAGTCAAGAAGGCTATTGCTACACCTCTTTTGACAGCAATTTAACAGCAAGGACAAAACACACATGCCGATTAAGTGTTCGATGCGAGGACTTCAGATGACAGCAGAACAGTGACCTGGGCAGGGAGAATCAGTCTCTTGCCACTTTCTACGTGGAGGTGCTCAAGAGAATGTGTGCAGAGATGGGGAAAAGGTATCCAGGCAGACAAGAGAGGATGCAGAAAAAACACAACTGCAGACTTAACAGGAGTGACCTAATTTTTTTAAAAAGCCAGCTTACATTATGGTAGGCTTTTGTCCCGCAAAGAGAACATCAGACTTCTTCAGGACAAAGGTGGCTGCTTTCTTCCCTGAAGCATGACTTCTCTGATGGTCAGAGATGCAGGGTCAGAGATTCTTCACAGCACTTCCCAATGTGTCCTCTGCCACACAGTACAGCATGTGCTGCACACTTAAGATCCTTGCCATGGAGGAGACAGATAAACTGGCGCACCCTCTGGCAGCTGCACTTCATTATTGCTACAGATTAATGTGACACTAATTGGTCCTGAGTCTGATCTATTTATCGAGTCTTCTACATGTATTGGCCTACAGAATGAAAGCCACTTAGCTATTAACTGACGGAGGAGTGTTGCATTTATTTCAAAATGCATTTGACAATGGCTTCCCAACACACATTTCACTTTGAAGGGCAATTGGTTGCCTTTTAAAATGTTTAAGTGACAGATTTATTGGTTTTCCTTTTCAACTAGTTCTTTTTCCCCTCTCCTTTTGTTAAAAGTGTCATTAGTCTTGGGTCATAAAAAAAAGAAGTTTAAAATGAACTGTTAATATGGACTGGGTGATACACCTATACACCAATGATTATTCTTGCTCAGGATGAAATATTTCCTCGTCTGGCTCATTGTTATGCATTCCCAGCATGCATGCAGTAGCCTAGCGTGACACCAATTTGCATAATTTCTCTTCTCTAAGAGGCTTCAACAATAATAATAGGCATGCGAGATAGAATCGATTAATTTTAAAGTTGCTTTGGCAGCTTTTGCTACTGAGTGACTTATCAAAAGGAACTTCTCGTTAAGATTCATACATTATAAATGCATTATAATTTTCAGGGTTATTGGATTTGGATTGTTTTGGAGCTGAAGTTTAATGCAGAAGAGAGAAAGACCAAAGGCAACCCCAGAAGGAAAGGGCTTCAGGTTTCCCTCATGGGAGAGACTGAAATAAAATGGCAGGAGAAGAGTAGCATCCAATAATTACTTACATCAGCAATGAATTGGAAAATTAAATTAAATCAGTATTGAATGGGCAGTGGGTGGCTCACCAGCTGGAAAACAGACATGCATGAGCATCAGAATTACCCTTTGCACTAATCCAGGAGTAGAGAACAGCCTTCCAGGTGTCTTTTGACTTCAGTTCCCATTAGCCCTAGCAGCACAGCCAATGGTGAGGGCTGATGGAAGTGGCGATCCAACAGCAGCTTGAGGGTCACATGTTCCCTCATCACTGCACTAAGTGGTCCTCATGGCTGTCTAGGGCCACATTTTTGTTGCAGCATAGTCATAAAAGAATGATAAAGAAGATGATGGTATAAAGGTGCAAAGGAAGGACTGGAAAGCAGGTAAAAGATTTGCCATCCAAAGGAATGGGGAGTCTTGGGGCTATAGCGGAGGAAGCAGAGGAAACAGGAAAGCCTTGGAAGGGTTGGTGGGAGAATTAGCAGTCCTGCTAGCTAGGCAAAAAGGGTGGCTTGAAAGAGAAAAGAAAGGTTCCTCAATCCTCACCAGATCTGGGTCACTACTGTCAAAGAGTATGAACCTCTGGAGAGAGTTGCTAGATTCACTGCCCATAGGCCTCCAGCATCTATCCAAAGAGAGCTGGTGAAGTCTAACAAAAGTGTTCTCTTAATATAATTGTCTGCTTGGGGGAAGAATTAAAGGCAATGTGGCTTATTGGTTAGAATGCTGGACTAGAACTTGTAAGATCCAGACTCAAGTCCCCCACTGATCCATGGAACTCACTGACTGACCACAGGACAATCACTCTTGCGCATCCCAGCCTACCTCATAGCATTGATGTAAGGTGGAGGTAGTGAGGAAATGTGGAGGAGGAGAACCACATGTGCCTTTTTCAGTTCAGTGCAGGAAAGGCAGGATACAATTCTAGCAATAAAGTATGCAAGCAATCACAATCCTTCCATGTGATATGGTGCCAATTGCAGCATACCATAAGGTCCAAGTGGGGAATGGCTGGGAGTTGGGAGATTGCCCTAATTGACTACATGACTACAAAGGACTCCTTTTTTAAAATAAATAAAGACATCTATGACAAAGAAAAAGAAACAAATCAAGTAACAGCACTATGATACAGCATAACAAGGCATCTAACATAGTATAAATAAACAGATATAACTAAAGGACTAATTTGACCCTATCTAAAATCCCACCCCTCCCTCCCCTACATGGTAAATTATTGCATTATCCAGTCAAGTTACCTTAATCTTCAAGTCTTGTTCTACCAAATGTTGTCTAATTTCTTTAATCTTTATTTCAGTCATTCTCTCTTCTACTCTCTTCTGCTTCTCTTCTACAAAGGGCCCACTCCTATACTGCTCCCCTGCACCTGCACAGCCTCCCCCTGCACAAACTGGGAGACACATATTCTATAGGCTGCATTTTCACCCCTCCCATCGCAGGTGGCCATGGTGGTTACATCCTCTAACACATTTTGAATGGACTGCAAGAAATAATACACATGGGAGAAACCAGTCAGGGACAGTCCCAATTAATCCTCTGCCACCCCACTTTTTCAGATGCCTTTAAAATGTTTCAGTTTCTCTCACTTCCTTGTACTTTGTCAAGAGCTTACTTCAATTGCTGCAAACTGAGTTCAAAGTGCACAAGTAGTTTGCTCTCAATTAACTGAGCAGGGTGAAACGAGGGAAGAGAATGGAATCATGGCCTTCCCTGTAAACACAACGCAAAAGTAAACTACACATTGTGGCCCACACATTTATACCCCATGTAGAATAAGGAGGAAGGAGTGAAAAATCCCTGCATTGATGGAAACAGAAGGATCTGTAGTTGTCTGTAGCAATGTAGGTGGGATGCATAGCATATTTTGCATCTGGCATTCACATCAATTTGTAATATCTCCCAACAGATTATCTTTGGTGATAATTATTACATGAAACAAATAATAATAATGCCAGAAGAGAAACGCAGACAGCAAAAATACTCTTCTATTGACTTGTATATGTATATAATTGTGCCAGTAACAAGCAAACAAGCAAACAAACAAAAAATAAACATAAAATAAATATTACATTACAAAAATGAAAAAAGTAATGGATTAATACATTTAAGTTACATTAATTTTGTTTTGGGGCAAAAAGGGGGAAACTAATCCAATGTATATTTGCAATATGATTCCTTGTGCCTCTTCCTTTTCTTGGTTAACTCGTGTTTCTTGCTCCACATATGGTAAAAATATGTAAACTTTTAAGCATCATTTTGCTTGCATAGGAGATTAATTCAGTGGTCCAATGGTAATTGCATTCACTGATGTCCTGTATCCTGGAGATTAGAATGTATATTGAAAATTTTCAATCTGTAGGTCATTGTTTTGTTTTCCATATTTGTGGCAGAATTTAGTTAAATAGCTTTATTGGTATTACATCTGATCCTGGTGACTTATTTGTTCTAAATGCTCTGAGTGTAGCTTCTCCTTCACTTTCTAAAATTGTAGGTTTATATTCAGATGATTCTTCCTTGAATTAATCTGGCATCCTTTCATCCCTTATAGTATAATTCTTCAGTATATTGTTACTATCATTTTTTTATTTTGCACAGACAGCAAGTAAAGGGGACCCATAGTCTTCAATGTCTCTACACTAATGCACAGAGCATGAGAAATAAACAGGATGAACTTGAAGTCCTAGCACAACAAAGCAAATATGATATACTAGGCATCATTGAAACCTGGTGAGATGAGTCTCACGATTGGAATGTAGAAATAAAGGGGTATAACCTTTTTAAGAGAAACGGGACAAACAGGAAAGGAGGGAGAATGGCATTATATGTCAAGGACATTTACACCAGTGAAGAAATCCAGGACATCAGTACGGGAAACCAAGTGGAGAGCATCTGGATAAAAATGAAAGAGGAGGGAAACAATAAGGATGTTACTGTGGGAGTCTACTACAGACCCCCAAGTCAGATGGAGGAATTGGATGATGCTTTTCTAGAATAGATGACCACACACTCAGAAAGGAGAGATATAGTAGTGATTGGGGACTTCAACTATCCAGATATTTGCTGGAAGTCAAACTCAGCCAAATCCTCAAGGTCTAGCAAATTCCTCACTTGCCTCAAAGACAGTTTCATTGTCCAAAAGGTGGAAGAGGCAACAAGGGGGTTGCTATTTTAGATCTGATCTTAACCAACATAGGGATGACCTAGTTAATGGGGTGCAAGTGGAGGGATCCTTAGGTGAGAGTGATCATGTTCTCCAGGAGTTTGTTATACAGTGGAAAGGAGAAGCCAGGCATAGTCAGACTCTAGACTTTAAGAGAGCTGATTTCAACAAAATTAGAGAAATACTGGGGGTGATCCCATGGTCAGGAATACTAAAAGAGAAGGGAGTTCAAGACAGATGGGAGTTTCTCAGAAAGGAAATACTGAAGGCACAATTTCAAACAGTTCCAATGAGGAAGGAAAATGGAAGATGTGTCAAGAAGCCAGGATGGATGACTAAGGAACTATCAACTGAGCTAAGTTTTAAACGGGACATACAGTCGTCCCCCGGGTTACAAAGGTAATCCGTTCCGGGATTACCTTCGTAACCCGGAAGTCGTTCGTAACGCGGGGGACCGCTTTCGCGGACAGACCGCGCGGCCATTTAAAGGGGCCGCGCGGCTTTTTTTCCGCTTTTTTTATTCGGATCCCGGGGGATCCCTCGGATCCCGGGGGATACAATGGCGGTCCCGCCGCCTTCGGATCCCGGGGAATTCGTTCCCCGGGGGATTCGTAAGGCGGGGGACCACTGTATATAAGAAATGGAAAAAATTAGGAAATCACCAAAGAGGAATTCAGACAAATAGCAAGCACTTGTAGGGGTAAAGTCAGAAAAGCTAAAGCACAAAATGAACTCAGGCTTGCTAGAGAGGTTAAGAACAATAAAAAGGGCTTTTTTGGATAATCTCCGTTGTCTCTCAGCAGATATCAAGGAAATTAAAGCCCACCATAGCTACTAATTCTTGTAAGTTTAAATTACTCAGATTTTATTTCTGAAAATCATCACCTACCCCCTCTCCTTGGTTTGATGTCTGCTGCTGACAGCAATAGACTTCTACAGTACCACAATGTTGTTTAGTTCTACCCAAATGCTTTCAACTGATTCACTCTGATTGTTCTCATGGATTTCTGAACAAGTGAAGGGAGTTTATCACACGGGAGGAATTTCTCCCAATTTCAAATTAAGCCAATTCGAATTCACGTAAATTTGCTAGATTAGCAAATTTACGTGAAATCTAATTGCATTTGGAATGGGTTCAGAATGACTTCCCATTTCCCGAAATTGACTCCCATTGCCCGAAATTGCGTAAGATACTCTTATACGCATTAACGTAAAACCTATGATTGCGTTCGGAATGACTTCCCTTTTGCCCGAAATTGTGTGAGATACACTCATACGCAATTATGTGAAACCCCATGATTGCGTTTGGATTGCCATTGCATTATACCCCCAAATTCCGTTGTAGGATAAACTTCAATGTCTTTGACATGTAATGCAACTCCTCCTTTTCTGCCATATTTATTATTTCTGAATATCTTATATTCTTCAATTGTTATATTCTAAACATGGGAGTTCTCTCACCAGGTCTCTGTTACACCTCTAAAGTCATGTTTACCTTCCTGCACTAGGATTTCAAGCTCATTTTGTCTGTTTCACAGATTCTGTGCATTGGTGTATAGACATCTGAAACCTTGTTTATTCCCACCTGTTAATTTACTGGCAGTTTTACTGTGGGATCATATTTTTTCCTCAGCTTCTCCACTAGAATTTCCATCCTTGTATTTAGAGCTTGTTTCTGGGTTGATGTCTGAGTGATCATCTCCAATTCAATAAGGATTTAGTTTAAAGCCCTGTTGGTCGGACTTGCTACTACCAAAGACATTCAGGAGCTGCAACCCTCTGTAATCAGTAGTCCTCTGTCTAAGAAATAAAGACCATGGTCTCAAGCCAAATCTCTCCTTTCTACACCATATCTATCGCTGTGTAGTCCTTTGCTAAGGATCTTTTATGCCAGTTTTTACAGAGACAAATTACAAAGAACTTCAGTTTAATATAACTAGGAGGGTTTTAAAAAAAAAATCAGAAGTGTGCTAAAATGCACAAACACACACACCAGAGCAAACCCATGCTCACAATATTCATTGAAGACCACTGAAAGAGAGATGTGGAAAATTTGGATAGAGGCAATTAAGGGGTTAATGAGAGAATAAGTACCATTTAGCAAAGAGAGAGATCTGTGGAAAACACAGCCAATTCAATCAAGGAGGCATCCACAAAGAATGATGTTGAAGAAAAATTTAAAAAGGAAAAATGCCTTCACCTAGCAGCCAAAGACATACTATAAGAAGTAGCAAATATCCCAGAAAACATAGCATATAGAGTCAAAACTAGTTGAAGATCAGTCTTGAAGGAAAAAGAAGACAAAGAGAAAAGATGAGAATTGCTGTTCCCTTGGCTTGTGGCAGAGAGAGAGAGTGTGTGTGTACCCAGAAAGTGAACTTAGGAAAATGAAATGAAGTCTCAGCAGCAGATGAAAGAACATTCCAAAGAGAAGCGAAAAAGCTAAAAGATGCCGGATGCTCAGCCATAGCTGAGAGCACACTACACAGAGAAAGTGAACCATGGTATTTCAGATTAGAGAAGTATTTATACCCAGTAACACCCGGTGCTGGAAGACCTTATAGTTTGGGCACTCAGCCCCTAAAAGGTTCACCATCCCTGCTTTATTTTCTCTGAAAAAATAAGACCAAAAGCCAATTATGGCAGATATGGGTTCAGAATCCTGAATGCAACAGTTCAGAAACTTCTATACAAAGAGACAAAGAGAACATGTAATGCAACTCCTCCTTTTCTGTCATATTTATTATTTCTGAATAATAAATACTGTATTATATCACTACCTTGCACACCTACAAGATTATAGAAATTTAATATTCTGACCGATAGTGTTTCTTCATAAACAAGCCTTAAGTGAATGATTTTTAGTACTATTTTTGTGTTTTTTCTTGCTGCTGTATCAAACACCAGAAAGGTAATTTTCTACAATGAATTATTCATGTTCTGTGCTATTGTGACATTTGATATATTCTAAAATATTTAGAGAGCCATTTAATTCACTAATGATAAGTGAACAGATTCTAAAAATGATAAGCTCCGTCAGGGACTAATAGCTTGTGCTAATGTCTGCTTTTCTTACATATAACAAGAGGGAAAGCTCAAAATAATTGGAACACAGTCTTACTATCAGCCGTATGACACAGACAGGACAGTTAGATGTTTTACCTTGAATAAATGTTCATTACAAAGAAATAAAAGGAAGAATTGAAATGACAATAATTTTATACTTCTTGAGTACCATACAGATGGCAAAACATCAATTTTTGTCCAGTCATAAATATTTATTATGTTATCGCTGTTTTGTTTTGTTTTTTAATGACAGGTGGAGATGGTGGCTTGTGTTACTTTCTTCCTCAGGAGCCAAAATAATTTTGTTGGCTTTAATTAAGATGTACCTTGACTTCAGAGATAGAGTGGTGTTGTGGCTTGAGCACTGGACTATGAGTACATCTCTGGAAATAATGCAGTTTGACATTGCTTTAATTGCCATGGCTCCCTCCTAGAGAGTCATAGGATCTGTAATTTTGTGAGGCACCAGTGCTCTTTGGCACCTTGTAAAACTACAAGTCCAGAGGATGGAACTACAGCATGTAAAGTGATGTTAAACTGCATTATTTAAATGGTGCTAAACTGCATTATTATAAACTGCATTGTCTATAGACAGTGCAGATGCACCCTATAACTATGGAAACTAGGTTCAAATGCCCGCTGAGCCATGGAAACTCACTGGATGACCTTGGGCAAGTCACACCCTCTCAGCCTCAGAGGAAGGCAAGGACACACATACACACGAACAAATCTTGCCAAGAAACCCCTGTCTTGGGTTGCCATGAGCTGAAAATGACTTGAAGGCACACAACCAAAACTTCAGTGGATGTTGAGCAGAAAAAGCATTTCCTAATCCACGTCAGGCAGCAAAATATCTTGAGTGGAGTTTGTAACTATACCTCTGCCAGTAACAAATTTAAATGGGTGTGTGTGTATGTTTACCTCCCTTATTTACATGAAGTTTGCTACCATTGAAGAGCAGTAAAAAGTGATTTCTATGTGCTGGAGCCAATATTTCAACGCAGCAAATCCTGGCTCCACTACAGCACTGATCCTCAACCTATACAGCTGACAGTGACATATCCTCTGTGTATGACTCTTCTATTTCCTTGGAGCATCCAGCCTTCCCACAATTTTAAAATTGGCAAATTTCAATTGGAGGATACTTGATGGTTTTGTAAGACCATGGTTTTGTACATGGGTTATGTAGAGCAGAGTTAAAAGGGATGCCCAGTGTTATAGAAAAACTAGTCCCTCCTTCAGAAAAAAGCCATTTCCTCTCAGGAGTTTATCACATGGGAGGAATTTCTCTCAATTTTGAAAGAAATGAAAGTGGAAATATTGTTGGAGAGGTTGTAATGAAGTGGGATCGTATATACATATGTGGTGACAATGTAAATATGTTCAAAAATTTTGGGAAATAGCAATATTAGAAATAGAAAATATTTTGAATATAAAAATAGATAGAAAACCAAACATAGTATTATTATCATTATATAATGAAGTAGAATGGGAAAAAGAAGAGAAAAACCTTATAACAAATTTATTTACAGCTGTGAGATTAATTATAGCAAGAAATTGGAAAACAAAAATAAATGTAGAATTGGAAGATTGGTATAAAGAAGTTTGGAAATTAGCAATTAATGATAAATTAACATGTAAATTGAGGGTAAAGAAGGGATTATGGAAAAGAAATGGTTTTGATGAAATTTGGAAAAAAAATTATTGAAAATGTTCTAACATCTAGCAAAAGAAGATGGGAAATTACCTCCGCGAGATGAATTAAGATTTTGGATGGAATATAAAGATGGGAATGACTCCGGGGGAGGGGTGCACTGAGGTGATATATAGAAGAAAAAAAAAGAACAAGCAAAATGTTAAAGCATATAAGTATGAAAGAATGTTATAATTTGTTTTTATGTTATTTTTTGTAAAATTTCAAAAATACTAAAAAAAAAAGAAATGAAAGTGGGGCCCATTCGGAAATGAGTGAATTCACTAGTTCAGCTAATTTACATGATTGCGTATTGATGCTGCATCGCATTCAGAATGCCTTCCCATTGCTCAAAATTGCATGCAATAGTTTCTCACACAATAACATGAAAGACCCACAATTGCATTCAGAAGGACTTCCCATTGCCCGAAAATGCATGTGGTAGTCTCTCACGCAATAACATGAAACCCCATGATTGCATTCGGACTGCCATTGGATTATGCTTCCAATTTTTGTCGTCCGATAAACTCCCTCAGACAATTATGTAGGTAACAACAGAATGCATAACACTATTTATATAGAGTGTAAAAAGATCAGTAAGAAAAAGGAACAAATGAGCTGGAAGAAGGCTTCAGGAGCTAGAAAATTTTGCACAGATGAAAAGGTAAACCTAGCAGTAAAAATACACAATAGCTTGACTTAGGACATTTTCTGAGATAAATGTGGCTGTTAAAGGCACATTATTACAAATGTCTATTGCACAGCAGTAACCTGCCATCTACAATAATTCCTTTCATCCCACATTCCTCAAAATGGTATGCAGGCCCACCCCACCTCCTGCTCTCTCGTCGCAGTGGTGGTAACCCTTTGTGCACTTTCTTCTGCTGCTAAAAATTTGGAAGGCCAACATGCTACCACAACCAAAGCCAGTCCTCTGGAACTTTGCTGCTGTCAGTGAAGGCTGCAGCCCATGGGATCCATTATTTGACAATGAGCCAATACCTGTCCTGCTCCAGAGCAGCCAAGAAATTGAACTCAAGACAGAACTTTGCACACAGAAACAGACTTGATGTCCAGTGATTGTAGAGTCACTAGGTGTGGTCAAAAGACTGTCCCAGAATAAATTCATTTACATTTGCCTATGTAGATGAGTCATTATCATTCACTCTTTAGAAATGCAGCAGTGCAGAAGATGATACTGCATTGTAACAAAAGGCAAAAACACAAAACCACCCCAGCCCTTAATGGGTATGCAGTTACACACTGTATTGTCACAACATGCAAAACATCCCTCTTTCCACAGCACATATACTGTATATGCATGTACAGACGTGCCACTCTTCCTAGCAGCCATTTTACTACTGCTCATATAGAGAGATCTGTATAGCTGTCAGTTTCAAGAGGCTGCTTTTGGATAGCATTTCCAATAGTTTTTCACAACACCTGGAAAAAAAATACTACAATCCTTGCTGGACTATAATCCTTGGAATTTCCCCTTCCCCATCCCACTGCCACCCATTACCATGTTGGGAAATTTGGAGAGTTACAGTTTGGGAAAGTTACTTTTTCAAGTTCCAATTTTACATACTGAATAATATCTTTTATATGAGTCTTAGTTACAGGTCATTTTGAAATTAAGAAACCCACCAGCCTACCTTTCAGTTGTACTTGCTCAACTTTACATTAAAGAAATATTTTGCAGCCATGAGGGAACTCCTCTCCAGTTCATGCGTTGGGAACCACAGTCGTTCACATTACAAAACAACAGCGATATTTAGTGGCAGCAAGCTCATAAGAAGCTCATCAATTCTAAGCCTGAAGTGTAACAATATATGGGCCTGACTGATAAAATATTCATACTGATTTGTCATCAGGAATAACACAGTTTGCTGAACGTTTTTTCAGTGACAGGTAATTCTGCAGAAGCACTCATGGGTAGGAAAATAATCTGGACTAAAACAAACATAACCTTTATTCGCCTACAGAAGGTTTCCAAACCTCAGTTACTTACCTACAGGAGAATACACAACACAGATGTGGACATGGGTACAAAGCCTTGCCACAAACCTAATGCCAACTCTACCCACGTATCTATTCGAGAAGTGTTATCAGAGGACCTAATGACATAATTCACAATACTATGGACTTTCACTTGCTCATCCTCCAATGTGATTTATGCCATACTATATCAGAATGCCTTTCAACACTCTACATTGGGCAAACAGGCTGGTACCTGTGCAAGAGGATAAATGGACCTAAATCAGACTTTACAACTGGGAATACACAAAAACCTGTTGCATCACTCAAGAATTTCAGAGATTTTAAAAATAAAGTTAATTCAAAATCCTAAACTTACTTGTTGAATATGTTAAAGGATGAACAAATTGAAAGGCAATATGGTAAATTGATTTTTATATGGTTTGTGGAATATGGAATCTTATATGCCTCAAAGTAAAAGAATGTTGAAATTTCCTCATGTGATGAATGGCTAGGCAAGATATATGATTATATGGAGATACAGTAGATGGGTTGACAATTATAATAAGTAAGAAACCATTTGAAGATTTTTTGAGACCTTGGAACCCTTTCTAGAATATATGAAGAAAATTAAGGGGACTTTTGCAATGATACTTTTTGATTGAGAGGAGAATCAAGCCATATAATGTAAAAAAATCAATTGTTGTATAGGGAAGTGTTATGCTGTACGAGGACTGATCACTAAGAGAAAAATGTACTATGACTTATAAGAAGTTGGATTTAAAAGGACGAAATAGGAGCCACAGGAATTACATAAGGATTTCATATGATGATTAAAATTTTTGTAAATTTTGTTTAAGTCTAATATTGTTTGGGAAAAAATGTGTGTGAATGCTTAACAAAAATAAGACTTATATGTATATTTGTTTTAAATGTTTTTGGAAACCAATAAAATATTTTTTTTAAAAAAAAACCTGTTGCAGAATACTTCAGTCTTCCAGGGCATTTCCATCTTGTATTTCAGAACATTACTCCTTGATTTAAAAAGACTACAAAGAAAGATTGGAAAGAGAAACAGCAGAACTGTAATATATCAACAAACTACAGTCCACCAATAGAGGGTTGAACAGAGGCAATGGTTTCCTGGCACACTACACACATTATAACACTAGCTAACACAAACACACCAGCCTCAAGGGGACTCTCTTGCCCAGCTCTTCACATTCGTTTGATTATTCACCAACAACCACAACTCAAACTGAACTTGTCACCTCATCTGCACACCATTAAAGTTTTGCATTACCATGGACATTTCTCACACATATATTGCGATATAAATCTGTCTGGGCTTTCAACTCCACCACATGCATCTGAGACAGTAGGCTCGAGTCTATGGGGATTATCACAGGCAGATGCTTACTGTCACTAAACATGTCAGCAAATCATTCCTGAAGCATTTCTGAGGTGTGAAGATGTGATAGCCGGTTGCACTTCTAAATCATCAATGAGGCATCCCACTTCTCTCCCATCCTCAAAGCATTTGCAGAGCAGCCATTTCTTGAATAATGGAAGTTCCCATTATTCAAGAATTGGCTGTTCCACGAACATTTTGAGGACAGGGGAGAAGTGGGATGTCTCAATGACAATTTAGAAGCACAAACAGCTATCACACCTTCATGCTTCAGGAACGCTTCAGGAACACTTTGCCAATGGTAAACCTCCGTGTGATAAGGGCCTATGAAAACTCATGCTACCAATTATTCTCTTTCAGTTAGTCTCAAAGTTGCTGCAAGATCCCTTTGCATATGAATTTCCAGACTAACACGGTTACAACTTAGAATTGTTTATAATAGGTTTTTACAAAGACTCTTGGGAAATGTAGTTTTATGAAAAAGTTGAAATTCTCCTTATAGAACTACAACTGTTTCTAGTTGTATATTCTTGTGTGCCTTCAAGTAATTGCTGACTTATGGTGAACAAATAATAGCCAAAATTAGCTAAAACCATCAAATATATGGGTACCCATTTGAGAAAATGTGCTCAGGAGCGCAAATATTCCAGTAAATCAGTTTATATTAACCAAGGTTAAGTGTACTTCACACATGGAAGCCAATCAAGTAAGGCATTTCCTGAAATTCTATTACATATTAAAGCTGTTATAATTTTTCTGAAGAAATTCTGAGAATCTTGCTGTATCAATCATAGTTTCATATCGCTTTTCTAGAGATATGCCTATAGTATAATATCTAAGCAACCTTGGCCTATTATGCATTCTTGCTTGCATGGAGGTGTGTGCATATGTATTTAACTTCAAATAACCTGTCAATTTATAGCAACCCATGAATTTCACAGGATTTCTGACATGAAATACTCAGGGGTGGTTTGCCAGTTCCTTCCTCTGAAATATAACCTACAGCACATGCTACTTGTTGGCAGCCTCCCATCCAAGTACTAACCTGCGCTGACCCTGCTTAGCTTCCAAGATAAGACAAGATCTGGTGCCTTTAGCATATTTAGGCCCTTTGAAGAGTGATAAGCTGTTTTAATATGTCTGTTTCCAGAGGATTGATAAGGTGTTTGAGGAGTTTAGCTTTAAGTTCTGCTGAGACTAGGATTGCTAGGTGTCCCTTATTTTAAGGAATTTTCCCTGTTTGAGGGTTGGAAAGCTTTATCTCTTACATAGACTGAACAACATGGTGAGCATGACAGACTAGAAATACTCGTTTTTAAAATAAAACATCAAATATTTTCTCATACAAATAATAATAATAATAATAATAATATTTATTTCTAACCTGCCCCTCTGAGCGAGCAATCGGGGTGGGGCACAAGATAAAATTAAAAACAAGACAATTAAAATATCCAATCCCATTCCCACCTCCCCCCCTTAAAAAAGAATTAAACCAACAACAAGTTAAAACATAGTGCAAATAGCAGTCAGTCAACAATAACAAAGTAAAAGTTACTTGAGCTGTATCAGGTGATGAGGAATTAGGGACTGGCGAAAGGTTTGAGCCGGGTGACATTAAGCATTTTCCAGGAAGGAAGAGATGCGTCTTCAAGGCTTTCTTAAAGCTATCAGTGGATGGAATGAGACGCAACTCATCCGGCAGGTCATTCCAAAGTTTGGGAGCGACCACTGAGAAGGCCCTCTGGGAGGTCTGTGTCAGCCTAGTCTTCATGGGCTGTAAGAGACTCCTCCCAGAGGACCGGAGTATGCGGGGGGGTTCATACGGGGAGAGGCGGTCCCTTAGATATGATGGACCCGAGCCATGTAGGGCTTTATAGGTTAAAACCAACACCTTGTACTGTGCCCGGAAACTGACCGGCAGCCAGTGGAGAGATTTTAGCACAGGTGTCATGTGCTCTCTCCTAGATGTACCTGTAATAAGTCTGGATGCTATATTCTGAACCAGTTGTAGTTTCCGAGTTAAGCACAGGGGTAGCCCCATGTAGAGTGCATTACAGAAGTCCAATTGTGAGGTTACCAGAGCATGTATCACAATTTCCAGATCCCTCATCTCCAGGAAAGGGCGCCGCTGGCAGATCAGCCAAAACTGGTAACAGGCACTCCTCACTGTTGCATTCACCTGACTAGTCATGTGAAGCGATGAGTCTATGAGGACCCCCAGACTGCAAACACAGTCCTTAGAGGAGAGTGTGACTCCATCAGGAACTGTAGATTGTATTCCCAAACCCGGTTTCGGGCCTGTGACTGTGAGTACCTCCGTTTTGCTTGGATTGAGCTTCAATTTGTTTTCCCTCATCCAATCCATTACCGCCGAAAGGCAGGAGTTGAGTGGAGAGATGCCATCTGAGGTCTGAGCAGATGATCTTGTCATGGAGAGATATATCTGAGTGTCGTAGGCATACTGAAGACACCGAGCTCCATGCTTCCGAATGATCTCGCCAAGCGGCTTCATATAGATGTTAAACAGCATCGGGGACAGGATGGCGCCCTGTGGAATGCCACAATTAAGCTCGATCTTAGAAGAGCAACTGTCCCTGAGCCTCACCCTTTGGGGTCTACCAGAGAGAAAGACTGAAAGCAGGCCATTTTGCATGAGCCTGGCACATTCATTTTTGTAGGTACTTATTTTATTACATGTCTTTGTTAACTGCCCTCAAGTCAGTCCCAACTCATGGCAACCCTGTGGATGAGACATCTCCAAGACCCAGCACCCTCCACTGCTCTGCTTATGTCCTATAGATTCAGGCCATGGCCTGTCTATCCATCTGGCATGTGGTCTTCCTCTCTTTCTACCGCCTTCCACCGTCCCTAGCACTATTGCCTTTTCTTGCTAGTTATGCCTTCTCAAGATGTGGCCAAAGTACAACAGCTTTAGTTTCATCAACTTGACATCCAGGGAGAGTTCAGGTTTAATCTGTTCAAGGACCCATTTGTTTGTCTTTTTGGCTGTCCATGGTCTCCTCAGCATTCTTCTCCAGCACCACATCTCAAATAAGATTTTCTTTCTGTCAGGTTTCTTCACTATCCCACTTCTCACTTACTTACATAATATCCTTTTCTTAAACAAATCTGGTTACCCCAATTAACATAGCCAGTGTCAGGGCAACAGAATCAAACTCCATTTTATCCCTGCAGTTATTGTTGTTAGTAGCATCAGGGGGGATTTGACATATGGTAGCCCTATGAATAAGAGATCTGCAAGAGCCCCACTCTTCAGCAGTGAGGTCTTGCAAAGTCAGGGTCATGGTTTTCTTTATTAAATGTTGTTTGTTTGTTCTAACAAATCAGGTACACAGATTTAATTGAAAAACTTGGAATGGCAGTAGATAGCGAGAAAAGAAATGTACACAGCATATAGAGCATGTACTCTATATGCTGTGCACCACCCTGATCATTGGAAGGGCAGTATATAAATAAACATTTTTATTATTATTATTATTATTATTATTATTATTATTATTATTACTTGCTGAAAGAAGAGGACATGTCATCTAAAAGGGTTTCCTGTTAAGACCATTAAGCTAGCATTCCCAAATTACATAATTGCACTCTGTTTTCAGAATAAAGAATCCTGACTAAAGAAAGAAGTCCTCTTAATCAGCAATACAATTCTGGGAGAATTAGTAGAGATGAGGAAGAAATTTAGTAGTATTCCCTATAGTAGTGTTTTGCTAGCAAAAGCCCCCTTGAAGTGACTGGGACATTAGGCAGCCAATCAATGGGTGCAATTCTACAATCCAGATCTATTAAACTCAGTGAGAATCTTGCCATTGAGCTTAATGGGAGAAAACAGTGAGAAGAGTGGAAAGCCAATATCAAGGGGCACAAATGAGTTAAGTTTGGTTCTCATTGGTTAGGACTTGTCATAAGCAGCTAAGTTCTGCAAAGAAACGGCAGGGAAAACAGAGCATCGATTTTTCAACTTTCACTTCCGCTCATACTGTGCTATGTTTCAGGCTAATAGAACAGCAACGGGAAATTCTCACCCCATCCTCAGTTATTACTATTTTTAAAGCAAGTATTCACCAGCGCTCCATTATATGACACTGATTGCTGGTTCATTTTTCCAGCTGCAAAAGCAGCTGGAAGTCTCTCCCGCCAAGATCCTGGCTTTCATAAATTTCATTTGTGATGTCCCTGCTGTTTTTACAGTACAGTGCTGATTGCCAGCCCTTGTTTCCAAGAGATTCCTAATCTCACTGGAGCTAAGTCAATAGATACAGGCAGTTCCTTCACTCTTCATGCTCTTCAAAACTGTCAGCAGCAGCATTCCTTCCAGGGCTGTATCTCTCAGTCTTCCTTTTCAAGTGGAATTTTCTTTTAGTTTATTTGGAATTCAGTTGCATTTATAGCTCAACATCCACCCTAAAGATAATTTCTTTTTTAACAAAATGAACCTGCATTCAACCATATTTGTTGGAATGTTAGGAAATGAAAATCCTGGCAAGGCTGGTAGCAATCTGAATGTTTATTATTTGGATCTCATAAAGATCCCTATTCATTTGGTGCCACTAATGTAGCCCCATATTATGCACCTCTATAGAACAGCATCCTTAGTGATCTCATACCTTCCAACTGTCCCAATTTGTCAGTCCCAATTAATCCTCTATTGTTCTACTTTTTCAGTTAATTTTAAAATGTCTCAGTTTCTCTTTGCTCCTCCTGCATTTCCCCTTTCTCCTCAGCTTACTTCACTTATTGCAAACTGAGGTTGCTGACACACTGTAGAATTTAATGCAGTTTGACACCACTTTAACTGTCATAGCTTCATTCTATGGAATCTTTCAAGGCACACAACAAAAACTCCCTTGGAGAAATATTGCTTGATGGTAAACTAGATTGTAATACTTGTGAAGATCCTGAGGACTTTGTCTTCAATCTTCTTAAGGAAGTCCAGGTCCCACTTCCAGTTGTCCTGGTACTGTATATGTTTCTGAGATGATGACAGAGGCTGCTGCCACACTGCAGAATTAATGCAGTTTGAGACTGCTTTGTCATGGGGCCATCCTATGGAAACCTGAGATTTGTAGTTTGTTGTGGCACCAGTGGTGTCACTGGTGGGTACAGGGGGTGTGGACCGCACCAGGTGACACCCTAAAGGGGGGAGGTGACACCATTGCTCCACAAATATCTATGTTTTGGCAGAAACGAACAGTAGGATTGACCTGCTTCCCTTTAAAATGCTTTAAGAGGTGGCTGGAGTAGGACTAAGCTTGGTGGAAGGAGAAATGAGAGTCCCCAGGATTTTTTAAAATTAAAATTTCATATTTCAAAATTGTAAAAAAAAAATAACAATATTTTTAAATTAATTTTTTTATTCTTTTTAAATTTTCTTTTAAAACATCACATTTTGTGAAATCTTCACTGTGTATATGTAAATACATTTAGGTTGTACATATAATACTGTAATTTGAAATTATAATTTTAATTTTGCTAGTTATTTACATCACAACTATTACCATTACGTTCAGTGAAATAGGAGAATTACAATTTACAAGTAACATTAGTGTAAAAACATTACTAAGGATTCTGTAACATGTTGTATGGGGGGGGGGGGGATGACACCATGAGTTACCACCCCAGGTGACACCAACCCTAGTGACGCCACTGTGTGGCACCAGAGCTCTCTGACAGAGAAGGTTAAATATCTCACAAAACTACAAATCCTAGAATTCAATATCACTGAGCCATGGCAGTTAAAGCGGTGCCAAACTTCATTAATTCTGCAGTGTAGATACAGCCTGAGTTCAAAGTGGAAAAGTAGTTTGCACCAGCTAACTCAGCATGGGGAGAAGAGGGGGTGAAATCTTCCTAGTAGGCTCAGTAAAAACAAACTAATACAACCTCTCCTAGCTTCTCTGTTCTCCCTCATTTATAACTTTTGACATCTTGACCACACCCTGATGTTATTTGGCCACATATGACCCAGTTTTGGTCTATGAAATGAAGGGCATTACCCCAATGGTGTAGCTATCAGAACCAATTTGAAATAGACTTTTAGTAAATAGGAAATCCAAATGGCCAGGGTTCAATAGTTTTCAGCTGGCTTTGAAGGTTTACTACTAATAAATTGAGACTATTTTAACATGTAATTTGTTTTGTGTATTATTGCAGTAATTTAATTCTGTTTTAATATACTGTTCTTAATGTTTTTAATTGTACTGTTTCTTAATATTGTAAGCTGCCCTGAGTCCCAGTCTTGGGAGAATGATGGGATATGAATAAATATGACAACAACAACATTATGAGGGGAAAATCATGTCAATAACAATCATTTTAAAAACTTGCAAATGTCATTCATGTCATTTTGTCTCATAATGTGAAACTTTCCTTTCTGTAAACAATAATGCAGCTGTTTTCCTATCCATAAACAATAGAGATTAGCTTTTACAATACCAGCAATCTCAGAAGTGTCCAGAGTTTTAAAAATCTAAATTATATAATAATTTAATAAAAATAATAAAGTAATAAAAATAACCAACCAAAGGATCTTATTAAAAGAAATGTAAAGATCACATAGATTTTCTTTAAATCACATACCAAATCTTTTGTGATTGTCCTCTCGTCTTGTTCCATAACAAAGCCATTAGTACAAGAGTGCACACTGTGTCATGTATCAAGTGACAGTTTACATTAAGCTTTGTCTCTTTGAAGGAAAAGGAAACAGAGAAGGTTTCTAACAGTCCTTTTTACACCACTTCTCAGATTGTACAAAGGTGCAAACCTCACTTTTGTTATTATTTCTAAAGAAAATATTATTGCAAAACTCAAATGGAAAAGATTAACCTTGCTTAAGAACAGAGCATAATTTATCAATAACCATTTATCTATTTAGATTAATTGTAGATGGGGTTCTTTAAGGTGTCTTTAAGACTTCTTTAAAGTGTCAATTGCATCTTTATTTTATTTCTTTCTAAAGTGAATCTTCCCCATTGCGAGTATTCCAGGGCTCACTAAGTACTCTTTACATTATTTTTGTTGTTGTTGTGTGCCTTACAGTGGTTTCTGAGTTATGGTGACCCTAAGGTAGGGTGACCCATGGGGTTTTCTTGACAAGTTTTTTCAGAGGCAGTTTGCTACTGCCATCTTCTGAGGCTGAGAGAGTGTGACTTGCCCAAGGTCACCCAGTAGGTTTCCATGGCTCAGCAGGGATTTGAACCCTCATCTCCAGAATCATAGTCCAACACTGAAAGCAGTACACCATGCAGCCCATTTACATTATGCGGACCCCAAACCCTGAATCAGGTCTGGGCTGTTTTCACAATGCCTGGACCCAATTTGGAGTTTCTGCCCCTTGTCCCACATTAAAAAGATTCAAGGGCATCACAAGAGGGGTGCAGCGAGTAGAGGTTGCACCAAATGACACTTTAATGGGAGGTGACACTACTTCTTCCCAAACATCTGCCATGTTCCCCTATGGAGTTTATCACACAGGGGAAGTCCAGTGCAGAAATGGGGGTTTAAACTAGAAAAAAATCTGCAAAAGTGGGTTGATTTTCACACAACATCATTGTTAAACTTGTGTTAACCCGAACAGAAAGTGGACAGAAAATAAACAAAAGCTTTTTTACTTTCAGAAAATCCTAAAAGTAAAAAGGAGCAATGTTTCTTTACTTTTGGGTTAACACAAGTTTAACAACAATGTGTGTGAAAATCAACCCACTTTTGCAGTTTTTTTCTAGCTTTTAAATCCTGTTTCTGACCTGTTGGGTCATTCTGTGAGTGTGAATTTCTCTGAAGTCAGAATGAGACTGGCTGCCTCATTTTTACCTCAGAGCAACTCATGCCCATAGGGAAGATGCCACCCAGCTCATAGGGACCACATGGGAATTCATCCATCATTCACCAAAAAACTGCAGCAGGTAAGGAGGGCTTCAGGGGGAATTGGGGACCAGAATAGTCCAGGAGCAACCTGGAGTATTATGGCAAATGTAGATGAGCCAATGCTATTTATTTCCACTCCATGACAGAGAATTTATTAGATCTTTTACACCATGATTGTGCCAGTTTTATAGAACATGTGCTTGCTATGAGAAAAGAAGAAAACAAGTCCAGAAATAGGTCTCGGCTATCTTGTGGGAGGCTGGATCTCATCAATAAATCTGAAACCGCCACCAACTCTGATCAAATTAGATGTTTAAGGTAGTTCCCTCACCATCCACTAGAGACAGCTACCATCTACAGTAGCAAACATGGGAATCCTTAGTCATTTGTGCTGACTCCGACATAATGCATTTCTTGTTTCACAGGCAAAAGATGGCATGCGATAACTGCGAGATCTGCAGTTATCACGTACTGTTAGACATTAGCACACCTAGACCAATTAGGATTTTATAATTATGATGCATGAAATTGCTTGGGTTCATACTTGTGTTAAAATGGTGATTTGCCATATGTGAGAATCATGCTGCCCTCCAGATGCAATTCGACTGCAACTCCCAGGCTGCATTCCTCACAATAGAATGTGATGTGATGGCCAGAGCTGCTGGGAGCTGCAGTCGAACACCATCAGGAGAACTGCATAAATCCCACCCCTAATATATTTGAATAGCATGGGAAGCAAAATTGCTGCAAAGGTTCCCCCGCCTTCTTTTAATCAGCAATGGTTCAGGGAGCCCTGGTTTACTAGAGTACAGGCTGAATTTAAACACAAGAGGTTGCTGAGCCTCCTTCCATCCAGGATCGACTGACAGAATTAATCAGATTTAACAGAGTTGCTGCTTCTTTGTGTTTCTTTGGATTCAGAGTGGAGAACATGCAGCCTATGGCCCCACATACCTCAGTGGCATCATTACTAGAGTGGGCAGGGCTTCAGACCACACCAGCGGTGTCATCCAGTGGGGTGGTACACACAGAGGGACACTTGCACAGCTACTAGGCAAGTGAGAAAGGGCACTTTCCTGCTTGCCCAGTGCCCGACCGGACCCTAAATGGGCCCTCCAAAGGCTGCACCACTGCCACCATCAGTAGTGACAGCTGCTTGGGGACAGCTGTGCTTTCAGAGTTCCACACCTTGAGGGGGGTCTGTCTGGCCAGGCATGGAGGGGAGATCAAGGCAGTTGCCCACCTTTCCATGGGTGACACCAACACTAATGACACCACTGCATAGCCCCACCCATTTTTGTGAGCCCTACAACACACATACACCTCAGTTGTTAAAACAAGGACTGCACTCCTGGAAGAGTGATTCTCCTCTAAACCAAGGTGAAGAGCCCAAAACTGCCTTCTTTTTGTTTCTCAAAAAATAAAAATAAAAGAGGAACAATAAGGGATGGTCGACGCCAGAAATGAACTGCTGGCCACTCTGCTTTTTTTTTTTTCAAAAAGGGTGAAATGGCCCACAGTGGATGTGGGGTGTTCTGTGGACTCTTTGGAGCTGCCCACATTTGATTTTGACCATGTAAGAGACAATAAGGACAGCAAAAAAATGAAATGTGTGCAGTTAGCTCTACCAAATCCTTGTATAACCCTTAAAAACTGCAGGAAGAAGGGCAGCAAGACTGGAACTGTCTGTAGAATAAACTCACTGAATTAATGGGACTTACATAAGTGATTACAAGCTTGTCAAGTGTTTAGTAGCAGCTACCAATAGGATTTGGGCCAATATTGTCAACTCCTGGTGCTAAGCCCACAGAACCCAATATTCACACACATAGTGCCTCCATCCACAGCCTAACTCACAAACCTCATCTCACAACCCTGACATTAGAAGCAATCTAAGGAGTTGGCTGGGCTACATTTTTGGAAATGCCAAATAAGCATCATAAAATCTGAGTGGTGCATCCCAGAAAGTCCGTTTAAATAATTGAGGATATTTAGGTGATTATCGCATTAACTTCGCTGCCAGGAAAGACCTGGGATGTAAGGCAGATCTTATCACATTCACCATCACCAGGCAGTATGCAGCCCATTCTTGAAAAGATGCGGGAGAAGCCCAGGTTACATACGAGCTGCATACTGCCTGGCGATGAGTGAATGCAGTAAACCTTTTAAAAGTTACATCCCTGGTCTATCCTGGCAGCGAAGCTAATGCAATAATCTCCGAAAGTATACTTTCTTGGATTATATAGTGCAGCCCCTCCAGGGGAGGATAATGTCTCTAGCCAGGGATTGTTTGATACTACATTATTTTTCTTGTTATTATGTAGTGTTTGGTGGTCACACTACATAATGACACAGTCTCTTTTTTACAAAAAAACTTGTTTGTATTTAGGGGGTCTGTTATCATTTGCATCTCCTTTCATTTCACAGCAGCACATCCTTTATCCCTTGTAGAAATAGCCTCATTTACTAGCCAAGTACAGCATTTTAGATCATTCTAGATCAACAGATCTCAAGTTTTGGTCCTCCGGTGTTTTGGATTTCAACTCCCAGGAGCCCTAGTCAGTATGGCTACTGGTTAGGGATTCTGGGGGATGAATTCTAAAACATCAAGAGGACCAAAGGCTGAGAGCTTTATCACATCACATTGTAGTGCTTCAGATCTCTTCCCACAGGAGATGGTTGTAAAAGTGCCTCTATTTTCTACCTGGAAAAAATCAATTCAACAAAAGACACAATTTTACAACCATCTCCGGCAGGAAGAGAACTGAAGCAGTATAATGTCATGCAGTAATGCATTGAGAAAGGTGCTACTCTACAGCTGCATTTCCATTTTGTTTTCTTGTGCAATAAGGCTCTGAGTCTTATCTTAGTGCCAGGGTTGAATTGAGTTTCAGCTGTCAGTTTATTTGGCTTCCTCACACAGTTTCAACTGTCAGTTTATTTGGATTCCTCACACAGCATCAAAGAACTATGCGTCAGACAGCAAAATGTGAGGGGGCAGCCCTGGGAAGTCATGCCAGGAAAGGTAGGGAGTGAAAAAAGCTAAAGGATTTCACAGTCTCTTCACAAAAAAGGAATTTGTTAAGAGCTTCCTTTGGCATAAACATCCACTGGCTGTGAAATGGAGGAACATTGTGTTAACCACAGCACATAGGTGCTACCTGCCCTTACCTCAGAAAGGTTGCTTTGTCAAGGACATAGTCATCTCCTCCTTGACAGGAACTTAGATCTTTTACACAGATGAACAACTTTGCCTAGCCACATAAAAATGTGCTAATCTCAACTACATTTTGCTTTGCAAGAATGAAGTTCACTTTAGCGCAACAGCCCCAACTGTCATGTTGTTTGGTTGAGTTAATGTCTTCCAGTAGATACTGATTTAGCCTTCTTCTGCTAATGAGCCTTTACCCATCCACCCACCACAACCTCAGGCACACAGATTTTAAAGCACTGGAAGTAATCCTGTTGTAAGCAGAATGTTAGTGCTGTGTTCTTTACAGAATGTTCCCTGACCAAAACAAAAACAAAAGCGTTGATTGCTTGATCCTCAGGCATAGCACTCATTTGTGTTTGATGCCAGGGGCATGGACAGAACTGGTGGCCAACTGAGCAAGAACAACATATTTGACAAAGTGCACTGTACGATGTGCTCAAGAAGAAAGAAAATCAAATTTCTTCTGCCTATGAGTGTTTGGACACAGATAGTAATAAGAACAGATGAGATAAAAAAGGAGAGGCCATTTCCACAAACACCTATCTAATCCTTGAAATATACCCCATTAATTGTTTTTCAAAGAGAGCAGCTACAGACAGATGCAAAAGTATTTGGTCATTCTTAATTAAAAGAAGAAGAGTTGCATGGCATCACTGTGAACTGAACCACTTTGGCCATATGGAGTCATCACAAAGCCAATTGATAGCAAAAAGCATTTCTTTCACTTTGAATTAGCTTGGTAAGGATCTCTAAGTTTTACCAGAATAATACCAGTACAATTCCATTAGCAAGTCAGACATTTAAAATGAAGCAGGAAAGTGAAACTGCATTCTTGGAATAGCCATTCTGGAAGAACAGTAAAACCAATTTTTGGAAGAGCCATTAAAATGAAACAAAAAATCCAGAAAATGTAAACCCCCCCCCCCCCCCCAAATCACACATAAGCCAAAAATATTCTATTTGCAATGCTCTTACAGAAAAGCCTGAACCTGCAATCCTGCCTGCATTAAGGTGGCTTAGCTCCCACTGTCTCATTAACTTATGGATTTCCCACCCTTACTAAATATCAGTTGATATATATTTTTAAAAACCCATCTGAGCATTTCCTAAGAGAGTATATGAAGGAAATCAGTTTGTCACATAACTGCAATAAAAGAGCAGGAGCATTATTTCCTAAATATTACCTAGAAATGAGATCAACTCAAATGTTTCAAAAATGATACATCTTGTAACTAAGGGCATTTTGCTCAGGTTGTCGGAGCAGCTTTATCATCGATTTGCCATTACTCTACAGAGACTTCGAAGCATGAGGAGAGAACTGATCATTTCAGGATCTGCCTTTAAGGAATGCTAGAAAAATGAATCCTGATTCTGCCTCTTTGAATCTCAAATTCTGTCACACAAATTCAGGCATTTCACCGGTGAGAATAGAAGGAGACAGATCTTGGGATTAATGCTAAAGAATGTTGCCACACTACTATTTTAAATAAAACAGACAAGACAGAGAACCCAATGTATTAGATTCACATCCTGTGTAAGATGTGAATTCTACAACCTGTGTAGTCCCCACTCAAAATAGGATTGCTTCCATTCGTTCACCCCAGTTTATTTATACTGACTTCAGTGGGATATTATTGCTAATTGCCATCAAATTAGTTTCGACTTGTGGCAACCCTATGAATGAGAAACCTCTAAAACACCCTGTCACCTACAGTCTTGTTCAGATCCTGCAAACTCAGAGCTGTGGCTTCCTTGCTTGAATCAATCCACCTGTAATGTGGAGTTTCCTCTTTTCCTACTGCCTTTCTCTTTACAGGGCATTATATTCATCTCTTTTAGCTTTCACTATTACCAATTAAGTGTGGATAGGATAACATTTTTTTTTCATAATGAAAGGTGAATCTCTTTGCAAATTCTAGTTTGCAGACTCCACCAACTCCTATGCGTTTATTTCGGTTGTCATTAAGATTTGTTGAATGAATCAAACTAGGAGATCCCTACTCTCATCATCCTGTGTCCCTGAATCAAGAAGTCAGGATGGAATAGCACTTTTTGCAAGGGCCAAACCCTCTGTAGCTTCCATCCTTTCCAAATGTCAGACAATTTTAAAAACACATGTACAGTTCCATCTTACCCAGTCTGATTTGCTTCAGGACTTGCAGCATTCTTTGCTAGGGCTGCAATAATCAAGGAGAGAGAGAGAGAAAGAGAGAGAGAAATGATGAAAAAACCCCCAAGAATGTGAATGCCTTCAAGTCAAGACATCGGAGACATTCTGGCGTTGCTCCAACAGTCTATCCAGCCCAACAGCTGTTGATGGATTCAGTGCACCCTACCCCACCCCAGATACATTACACTTCAATTCATATCTAAGGTACAGCCTAGCAGAGGGAAATATATAGATAATTTGGAGAAATAATGTCCCAGCTCCTGCTTCCTACCTGCCATAGTTCATGTTGGCCAAATGCTGCACTAAGCGAAGAAGTATTGTCTCATCCAAGCAACAAACCTAGAACAGATAAAGATTTAATAATTAACAAGAACCTGAGGAGGAACTTGAGTGTGTGGTGCAGTTAAGAATGGGAGAAACATAAAACTAAAAAGAAGAAGAAATTCCAGTTCTATTGTCCAGGAGCCTCAGAAAGACTTCCTGCGATCATGATTACATGGTTCACAGACTGATCTCATGCAAAGGGACATTCTCCCAAGGAACTGTGCAGAGAGTTACAGCATTCAATGACCCAACTACATGGGGGAAATAATATAGGGGTGTGAGTAAGAAGAGGTAGTTATACAATCCGAATCCTGTAGCATTTTTATTTTATTTTATTTGTATCTCAGTTTTCTCCTAAATGGGACTCAGAGTGGCTTACAAGATTAAAGTAGAACAGCTAAGATAAGATAGAGAATAAAAATTTAAAAAGCATTAAATGACACATCCAATTAAAACAGTACTTTTAAGACATTAATTTAAAAATTCTTGAAATGCATATTGCAAACCTGAAAAAAGCACAACTATTTGTATATTTTTCAGTTAAAACTGAAGGCTGAAGCAGAGAGGGGGCAGACTGAAGTCCCTCTGGAGGGAGTTAACAGACACGGCTGTTTGCCATATCCTTAACAGACAAGCCTGAGAGGATGCTGGGTTGGAGAGAAATGTCTCCCCTGGAGCAGTAGCATCCCTAGGGTTGGTGTCACCCGGTGCGATAACTCATGGTGTCACCACCCCCACCTCCCACATTGACCTCTTCCCATTTCACACTGTACAGAATCCTTTTGCACTGATGCTACTTGTAAATTCTAATTCACATATATCATTGACTGTAATACTAATAGTTGTGACATAAACAACTAGCAAAATTTAAATTACAGTGGAACCTTGCTTTCTGCTGGGGTTTGGTTCCAGGATCCCCTGTGGATAACAAAATCTGTGGATGCTCAAGTCCCATTAAATATAATGGTGCAGCAAAATGATGGCAAAGTGAAGGCTTGCTTTTTGGAATTTTTT
Organism: Urosaurus nigricauda; assembly: GCA_034509955.1. Lineage (NCBI taxonomy): Eukaryota > Metazoa > Chordata > Lepidosauria > Squamata > Phrynosomatidae > Urosaurus > Urosaurus nigricauda. The sequence continues at coordinate 167,353,183 of JAOEGL010000001.1, read as the reverse complement.
ACTTTTTTTGGAATATTTTCAAGCCATGGATTCAAAATCCGTGGATAAGGAGAGCCAGTTCTGTACCTTCAAATTATAATATCATATGCACAACCTAAATGTATTTACATAAGCATAGTGAAGATTTGGTTAAAATGTGTTGCTTTTAAAGAAAATTTGAAAAGAAAAATATTTTTTAAAATTAAAATTTTGCAGTTTTTGAAATTTGAATTTTTAAAAATTCTGGGGCCTCTCCTTTCTCCTCCCACTGAGCTTCACCCCACTCCCACCATCTTTTAAACCATTTTAAATGGAAGCAGATGAATGCCACAACCCATTTCTGTCAAAAAGTAGGTTTTTGAGGAGCAGAGGTGTCACACACCCCTTAGGGTGTCACCTGGTGCAGTGTGTACCCCCATAGTGACGCCACTGCCCTGGAGATCTTAAGAAACAGGCAAGCTCATAGGGGGAGATACAGGTTTCCAGCTAATGTAGACCTAAACCATATAGAAGTGGATCAATGTTATCTCTGGCTGCATGTGCACTGCAGAAATAATACAGTTGAACACCGCTTTAACTGCCATGGCTCAGTGCTACGGAATTCGGGGATTTGTAGGTTTGTGAGTTTTGTATTTAGCCTTCTCTGTCAAGAGTGCCCTGTTGTCACAACAAACTACAAATCCCAGGATTCCATAGCATTGAGCTATGGTAATTAAAGTGGTGTCAAACTGCATTATTTCTGCAGATTCACCCTCTCTCTCTCTCATTCACACACACACAGAGTGATTTTGCATGTTTGCCAATTAGGAAACTTGATTACTTTTTCTAACCTAGATCATTTTGACAGTTCCAGCTTTTATACTCTCTCTCTCTTTTTAAAAAACAAGATTCTATTTCACTCGTCACTCCTCTTTACATTGATTAGTAGCTAATGCACTTCCAGAATTACATCTTGTGTTACTGAAGCCAAACCATTTTGCTTCCTGATTTATTGATATGGGGTTGTGAAAGTGCCATGCTGCCAGATCAAACCTGCCCTTTTCTACTATTTGGAAAGTGCTTCTTCACCTCCGCTGCCAGAAGCACCTAAATGTGCTGTACATTATTACTCCAGTGGATTCCACTATCCAGAACTGAATGAGCTGAAAGTAACGATGTGGCATTATTTTTGTTCAAAAATTGCTTTTTTTTCAGTGCTGTCTTTAATAGAAAAACATCCCACAATTTGTCCACACTATCCTTGAATCCTATCGGCTGCAATAATTTTATGATATTGTTAATGATGTCACGTTTGAAGTGATGATGTCACACATACACACAGAACTAAAATCAAGTGCATTACCCTAGTGAATTTGATTCTATGGCTCTGTGGACAAATTAGATTAAGAGCTAAGGTAGAAAAAAATAACGAAAATTGCAACCATAAGCAGTGGGCATGGAACAAAAGAGTGCTGAACCATATCAAAAGAGGATCAAAACAAAAATGGACAGTTATTCATAGGTTGTTGAACTGCAGTTCCCATCAGCTCCAACCAGCATTGCCAATGGTGAGGGATTATGGGAATTTCTGAAGCGCCATATGTTACTCCAACTCTTGTTTGTCTCTTCTGTATTACTGGGCATTTTCACGCAAGCAGTTTTCAGACGAACTGTTTTTCAAAACAGTTCTTCCTGCAATCGTTTTAAAGCAAGCATATAATCTACATTAACCAGAATACTTCTTCCAAATGCCTCTTAGCTACTTTCTTCTCCACATTAAAAATTATCAGGTGTTCCAAACAAGGAGAGAGACATTCAAAGACAATTTAAGCCTCATTCATGAAAATCACTACTATTTATACATTTCTCAGGAGTGGCTGGTTGGAGATTGGAGTTTACAGGTAAATGTTTTGTAGAAAATCTTGAAGGGTTTCTGCAGCGTTTTGACATTAGCCTGCCCCCCCCCCCAAAAAAAAGACTAGCTGCCCAGCAAAAGTGTTTTGAAGAGTGGTTTATAAATACCTAAAATATATGCATACTGTTAGCACTGTAACCTTTTGAAAATCTGCCATTGCTAGCCCTGGGGTAATTGCTCATCTCTCAGGCTCAGTATTCTTCACCCATAAAATATTAATATTAGTTGGATAGGTTTGAGTAGAGTGGCTCTGTCCTGAGTTTTAGAATGATATTCTAGAATCACTGATGTGTAATAATTAAGATATTATTTAGAACATTAGTGGCAGAAATAATCCAGTTTGAGACCACTTTAATGCTGAGACCTGTAGTTTTGTGAGATATTTCAACTTCTCTGTCAGAGAGCTCTACTGCCATGACAAACTACAAAACCTAGGATTCCATAGGACTGAACCATGTGGGTTAAAGTGGGGTCAAACTGGATTATTCCAAATAAAGGATGGGAATTGTCCATCCTATAAGTCACAAGGAGCCCTTAGGAACTTTATCAGCCCCAGCACTGGAGCACACAACATTTTTGGCTGAAAAACATATTCAGATTAATGATAGCTCTGAAGGTTATTCAGTGAGATGCTGATTCAGAGGCTCTATATCAGGTGGAGAATGTGTAGCCCCCAGGGCTTTTTTGTTGCTCTCAGAAGACCCCTGAAGGTTAAAAAAATGTTTAAAAAATGTTTAAAAAATTGTTTTAAAATGGTAAAAACAAAAACAAACCTCCCCACCCCATGCCCTTTAGGCAGCATGGAGGCATCTTTGCAGCATTTTGCCCCCCCCCCGGCACATTTTATAGAAATTTATAAAATTATAATTTAAAATTATAGAAAATAGTTAAGATTTTTTATTGACCAAAGTTAGCTTGGAAATATATTCCATTTACGTTGGGTACCGTGTTTCCACAAAAATAAGACAGTGTCTTATATTAAACATTTATTATATACTGTATATATATTTATATACAAAAACTTTGCTAGATCTTACTTTCAGGAGAGGCCTTATATTCAGCAATTCAGCAAAACCTCTACTAGGTCTTATTTTCAGAGGATGTCTTATTTTCGGGGAAACAGGGTACTGAAAATCATTACCATGAGCTCTTCCGGACTAATCTAAAAGTGTATGGGTTCTCACAATATAGCTCCTTAGGTTTAGCAAGGTTTCATATCCACTTTTGGATGTGTACTAGGATGCTTCCAAAGGTTTTGTTTAAAAAGAACAAGGCATAGTTTGCTGAAGCTTGAAGGGCAATTCTTCTCCTCTCTTTAATTTAAAAAAATTTATTTCAGAATTACAGTGTTGTAGTGCAAAACTGCAATTCCGCTGATATATGGATGCACTATTTTTTGTTAAAGTTTATTACAATATTAAAAAATAACATACACCAACACATGATACATGGATGCCCTATAGTGCTACGTATAACTTTTAAAAAAACTTAGAGGAGAAGGGAAGGTTTCTTTTTTGTTCTGATGGCTCAAAATTAAAAAGAAACTCACTTGAGAATGAGAATAAGATATTGTGGTCAGCGTTGGAAAACATCCAGGACAACAGAAATGTCATTTGCATACTTAAAAACAACAATACAGAGAATTACAGCAAAAAAATACTACACCTTTCAACACATTAGACCCTTTTATAAAACCTCATGTCATGATAGCATATGTATATATGCCTTCAAGTTGCCTGTCAATTTATGGCAACCCCATTTCATAGGGTTTTCATAGTTGAGGAAGACTCAGAAGTGGTTTTGCCAGTTCCTTCGGCTACCGTGTTTCCCCGAAAATAAGATACTGTCTTTCTTATATTAATTTTTGCTCCCAAAGATGCGCTAGGTCTTATTTTTAGAGGATGTCTTATTTTTCCATGAAGAATTCACATTTATTATTGAACAATAAAAATTAACATTTATTATATACTGTATATATATTTATATACAAAAACTTTGCTAGGTCTTACTTTCGGAGGAGGCGTTATTTATATACAAAAACTTTGCTAGGTCTTACTTTCGGAGGAGGCCTTATATTTACCAATTCAGCAAAACTTCTACTAGGTCTTATTTTCAGAGATGCTTTATTTTCGGGGAAACAGGGTAACAGTTCCCATTAATATAAAAAAAAAAACCACAGGATTGACAAGGGAAATGGCATCCATTGACACTATTGCCTTCAAGTGGCACAATTTGTTACTGTCACCTCGAGAGATGCTCGTTCTAGAGATTTAGATTATCACATGAGGCTTCTACAGGACAACACTCATGTTCTGAAGCACATAAAAACATACTGGTATTGAAGAACCTTTATTGCATTTATGCTTGAGTATCAGTATGGTGTTGCATTGTATGATGCACTGGTACCTTCACTGTTCTGCTTCAGCTTCCTCCCCATTATTGCCCTACTTAGGGCATGTAGTCAATCGGATGGTTGGAGGAGGGAGGAGATGTGGCAGAGGGGAGCAGAAAGAGAGATCAGGTGACAGAGGGGTGGAAAAGAGAGATAAGGTGGATCGGGCAGCTGAGAGGCAGTGAAAAGAGAGATCTAGAGGTTAGGGAACAGAGATCAGGGTAGGAGAAGAGGGACTGGGATAGGGGGAAGAGATTAGAAAAGTGGAGGTAGGGAAAGAGAGACTGGGCAATGGATGACAATAAAAGAAAAATGAAAGGCACTTGCTTGGGAACTGTGAGGGGAAGAGGGAGAGGGTGGAAGAAGAGGAGAATTCCACCTACCCTATGCTACATGACTGTTGTCTCTTTTATTCCTGAAGCAGATGAGATTATCACACAGAAGGACTACAAACATTTTGTTATTATTAACTGCCCTCGAGTTGATCTTGACCCCTGGCAACTCTGTGGGTGAGACATCTCCCTGTCCTCCACTGCTCTTAGTTCCTGTAAACTCATACCTGTGACCTCCTTAGTAGAGTCCATCCATCTGGCATATGGCCTTCCTATCTTTCTACTTCCCTCTACCTTTCCTAGCATTATTGTTTTTTCCAATGAGTTGTGCCTTCTCATGATGTATTTGAAGTACAACAGTCTCAGTTTTGTCATCTTGGCTTCCAGGGGGATTTCTGGCTTATCTGCTCTGGGACCTATTTGTTTGTCCTTTTGGCTGTCCATGGGATCCTTAGCACTCTTCTCGAGTACCACATCTCAAATTAGTTGATTTTCTTCCTATCTTCTTTCTTAACTGTCCAGCTCTCACATGCATACATGGTAACAGGGAATACAATGGCTTACATTATTCTAACTTTTATGCCCAGTTGTATATCTTTGCATTTTAGAATCTTTTCTAGTTCTTTCATAGCCGCTCTTTCAGTTCTTAATCTTCTAATTTCCTGGCTGCAGTCCCTGTTGCTATCAATGTTTGATCCCAGGTATGAGAATTCTTTTACTGTTTTTATTTCCTCATTGTCTAGGTTGAATTTGTGCAAATTCTCCATAGTCATTTCCTTATGTTCAACAATAAGCCTGCCTTTGCACTTCTTTCTTGATCTTTCTTAGTAGTTGTTCCAAATCTTTCAGGTATTCTGCTAGTATTATGATGTCGTATGAATATTGTTGATTGTTGATATTCCTTTCTCCTAGTTTCACTCCTCCTCCTTCTTTTTCCAAGTCTGCCTTTCTTACAATATGTTCTGCATATAAGTTGAATAGGTAAGGTGATAAGATGCAGCCTTGTCTGACCCTTTTGCCAATTGAGAACCATTCAGTTTCTCCGTATTCTGCTCTAATAGTAGCTCTTGTCCTGAGTACAGATTCCTCATCAGAACTATCAGATGTGTCTTTAATAGTAGCATTAGTCATTGGTGAATTTTCCCTGTCAAACCTTTCTTCTTATATATCACATGTGACTATACTTAGTAGTAAATTGTAAACTGTTCTTTGGAATCTGATGGTCTCTTATTTGGAAGCTGATAGTCTCTCTGCTGTTAATAAATTGTTGTTGTGGTGGTGGTGGTGGTGGTATGCCTTCAAGTCATTTCTGACTTATGACAACCCTAAAGCTTATTTTATTTCTGACTTATGGAGACCCTATCATGGGGTTTTCTTAGCAAGGTTTCTTCAGAGGTTTGCCATTTCTTCCCCTGAGGCTCAGAGAGTGTGACTTGGTCAAGGTCTCCCAGTGCATTTCATGTCAGTTACCTAAGAGATTTGATGTTTAGTGGTTTGGCAGACGCAGTGAGAGAAAAATTTTTAAAATTCACCTGAATGCAGTAAAATAGGCCACAAGACAAGAAATGGGAAAAGGAATGTAGCCACACAATTTTGCCTGTTTCCCCTTTCATTTACAGATCACCATGTTGCCATTCTGATAAGGAGATTAGTCACAGAGAACATGCCTACTAAGGACAGTGGCTGTAATGTGTGTGTGTGTTTCAAGATCAGTGACACTCTCTGTCCCTGTATTCCAGGTGCCGAGAAACATTTCCTGGAGGGTGCTATTTTATTATTCATCCCTGTGTGGAACAAAAAGGTGAAACCAGACAAAACCAGCTATGTGGGATCAGACCAAAGGCCTGCCTATATGTACTTCCCAAACAGTTGTCTTTTGGAAGTCCACCAGCAAGACATAAAAACAAATAGTCTAATCCAGAATGTTATACTCTTAGAACAAATTCAATGGGTGTTATTTATTGTGGGTTAATTAATCTGAAATGAGCTGTGTGTTTGTAAATGTTTCTATACAGTTCTTCACAAAATGGTGCATTTTGTACTCCCCTCCCCTCCCCTCCTTTCATCACCCTGTCAACAGAAAGCTGCCCAAGCTATCATCAGCATCTTGATATTGACTGTGATCAGCCTTCCTCTAAAACTGCAGAACCGAAGAACAGTAAGCAACTGTTCTTCATCACAGGAGCAAGTTCGGATTAACACCGTCAGACACTGAAATCTTTAAAAAGGAAAGCGCAGCATTAAAATTATCACAGGTTTATCCTAAAGTAGCGCCAGGCTAGCAGGAGCTGAGTAACTCAGTTTTCAGTTTTTGCTTGAATGCTGTCATCATAAGGAAGGTCAGCATGACTTTCCATCATGTATCAACATCAAAGCAAGCTGTTAATTGAAAAGAAAGGACCTTGGGGAAAACTGCCTTCATTTGATTTCAAACAGTGGTCTTACAAAGTTGTGTTGTTATTAAATTAACTCATTGTTGGTAAATATAGCTGCCATTAGCAGTGGTCTAATAAATGCCGCTAAGCATAGGCCTGGGAACCTCTTTTAGCGCCACCTCCACTTTATGCTTGTTGTTTGCACCCCCAAGCAATCTCAGAGTCATGAAAAATGGGCCCAATGTCATAACACAGCTATGAGCACAAAATGGGATCCTGGGGTAACATAACAGATTGTACCACTTCTAGCTGGAGGCAACACTCACTTCGGGGAAAAAAGAAAAAGAAAGAAAGAAACTTACTGCACATAAAATAGTAAAAGCAATATCTTATGCAGAAATGAGCAATAACACTCATGACACATTATTCCTATTCCTACTTCTGTGAAGATGGGGAAATTTATAGGGGTTGTAGGGTACAGTAAATATTTTGCTAGCAAAATGTGCAGCCTCTAGTATTTTCAGATAAAAAGTGGGAAAGAATTCTGTCTTAAATCCTGGATTTGTAATGATAATCACTGTAGAGAAAATATTGAGCTAACTGGATATGTGGACCAGTGATCTGACCTGGATTAGAAATGTGAAGGCACTGGAAGAAATATTTCCTGAGAAATACTTAGAGGAATGACAATTGATAAAAAATTAAAAACAAGGATTGTGGATATAATTTCTCTTAAAATAATGAATAAAACTTTTAAGACAAGTGTTTATATATTTAATGTATTTGATCATGGCAGTTCCTGGTCATGATTCTTTTTATGGGAATGGATGCTTTATGTCTGCTGTACACTATGGAAAACTGAGGAGATAAAATAGTTTACTCCTTTTTATTCATGCTGATCATTACTTCTTATTATTTTTGGCTGCTCCCAATGAAGAGGCAAAACTAAAATGGATCATTATAGTTCAAAGGCTTTGTAGCTCTATTTGGAACAAAATTTAAACATTTTAAAAGTTAGTTTGTAGTAGTTTTCTGTCTAAACTGTACTTTTTAAATATACAGTTGGCCATCTGTGTCCATGGATTCAATTATTCACAGCTTGAAAATATTAAAAAGTATATAAATACCATAAAGGAAACTTTGATTTTGCCATTTTATATAAGGGACACTATTTCACTGTATTTAATGTGACTTGAGCATCCATGGGTTTTGGTATCCACAGGGGCCCTGGAACCAAACCCCAGCAGATACCAAGGGCCCACTTTATAACACATGTTAATATTATGAAAAAATTATATAATTGTGACACTTTACATATACAATTCATAGAATTCTTCAGGAAACATGGCCACTAAACATGCTGGTTGGGGGGTTCTGGAAACTTTAGCTTAGAACAATACCCTTCCCATGCTCTGTTCCTTTGACAAGACATATTTGCACCTCACCTTTTTTTAGACAGACTAGATTAGAGAATGAGAGAGAGAGAGAGAGAGCATGCTATTTAATCATTTTGACAAAATATTATTACATACTATTGGAAAGTTGTTATAAACTACCTTTGCTCCTGTACCAGAAGAAAGGAAGCATAAGGATGTACAGCAATATAGCAAGTACACTTCTATACCACTTATCGGGTAACTTAAACTACCTAAACGGTTTACAATGTGTTAGCCAATTGCCCCCCAACAAGCTGGGTACTCATTTTATTGACCTATGAAAGGATGGAAGGCTGAGTCAACCTTGGAGCTCTCTGGGATCAAACTCACAACTTTGTAGCTGCAGTACCAGCATTTAACCACTACGCCACCAGGGATAAAATAAAATAACCTGCTAACCTACTGTGTAATGTTTCTCCCTTACAGGTATCACACTCCTCAGTCACTTCCAAAATGAAAGAGACTGTAGGAACTGCTGAATGTTTTATCTGGGAGGATCACATATCCACTAAAATTCCTATTTGCAGGGCAGCCACATGAAAAAAATAGAATCTTTTACCTTTTAGCACCACAGAAAGTCAGACCCTTGCTGTATCTATGCCAGTACTATCAGCTGTAATGGGCAAAATTGATCCGTCTGTATTTCAGGCAGAATTCTTTCCTATCTCTGCCTGGTATTCCTGCTGGTTTTCCATTCAAGAACTATCTGGGCCTGACCCTTCTTAGCTTCCAAAAGCAGAGAAGATTGGGCATACTGTTCAGGGTGAGAAATGTGAATGAGAAACGTACAGTACAGCAGGTGTTGCTTGTTGTGCGTGACAAGTCACACAATGCATGGCAAGTAACACCTGCTCAAATTTATGAAAAGTTCAGGAACTCTGCCCTCTTTTTCATGTGGCCAACCTACCAGTACTCTTCCTAAGCAAGTTATCTTGTTTTCTTCTGTTTTTCCCTTTAAAAAACTAGAGCTGATTCTAGAAGGAATATTCCAGATCTGAACTACACTCAGAGAGTTGCAGTGCTTTGGAAAGAAGGGGGCACCTAAGCACCACCTCCAACCTTCACTCAGCCCACAAGATCCTCTCCAGGTAATAAAACAGTTGCATTCAGGTACCTTGGTGCCCAGCAAGGCAGGGAGTCTGGATTGACAAGTGGCCTGCAACTACTCACTTGACAGATGCTACTGCCGCACTACAAAATTAATGCAATTTGACACCGTGTTAACTATCATGGCTCCAGTCTATGGAACCCTGGGATTTGAAGTTTGTTCTGGCACTAATTGTCTTTGACAGAGAAAGGTAAACAGCTTACAAATCTATAAATCTTAGAATTTCATACCACTGAACCATGGCAGTTAAAGTGGTGTCAAATTGCATTAATTCTGCAGTGTAGATACAGACTCAGTGACAACATGCATGCCTTTTGACAGGGACAGTTCCAATTAATCCTCTGTCACTGGGTGACCTTGGGCAAGTCACATGCTCTTACAACAACAACAACAACAATGAAAATACCTAGAGGAAATAACTGAAACAGTGGGTAGTATTGCTAAGCACTTGACAAATCTTGGATAAGATTTTCTAGTATATTTGTAGCCTGGCAATTTAGCACATTGCCCGAGCATCTTAGTAGATCACTCTCTGGTGTTTGCCAACACACCAATAGATAGATAGAAATAAAAGATGTGAACTGAAAGAGATTACTTCTTTACTCCAGCTGGACAGAAACTGTTCAAGAAAGACTTGACTTGTGCATGCTGCAGGTCTGAGAAGACAATACTCTGCCATAGGTGAGCTAGATTATACATTCACAAATGGAACAGACTTTTTTTTTAAAAAAAAAAAAAAAGACAGCCTTCTCTGTACATCTATACAACCATCTGCCTACCTCACTTCGAGAAGTTGTTGATACCAACTATTATGCTGTACTATTCACAGAGATGATTTTATATGCTTTATATGCTTTTATGGGATAGCCACCAATATCAAGCAACATATTTGCTCATTTGCTATATTTAGGCCCTACGTTGATAAGAAGTGTGATAGGAAGCTGCAAGTTTAATTGCCATGTGAAGTGCTCATTTCTGTCTACTCAAGAGTTTCCAAAATAGAAAAAGGCAGAGGAAATAGACGAGAAAAGATGGGAGCAGCTGAATAGCTTTCTGGAGAAAATGTGATGCTTGGGAAGATATTTTGTAGTTGCTGTATTTGTTCCAGGGCCCCCAAAATAGTTATGTATGAAAGGCACCAGATGCTGGCTGATCTTGGAAGCTAAGCAAAGTCAGCCCTAGTTAGATTGGAGACCACCAAGGAATACCAAGTGCTGTAGGCTATATTTCAGAAGAAGGAACTAGCAAAACCACCTCTGAGGAATCTTTGTCTAAGGAAACCCTACAGAATTCATGGGGTTGCCATAAGTTGACAGGTGGCTTGAAGGCACATCACACACACAATATTTCAAACGTAATTCATTTGCCATTTTGAAAAATAAAACATTTTCCAAAATTAACGTGAATAGTTGGGTTTTTTTCTTACTTTAAGAAATGCACCTGAATGTTAAAAGCTCATTTTGCCCACCTCACTGCTGCCTCAACATCCACAGCAAAAACAAGACATCAGGCTGAGATATAGCATGTGCCAAATGATGGTCCTTTGCCCTCCACTGTTTTGTGAAGCCACACTCTGTACATAAATAAGTAATTTTAAAAGCTACACTTACCCTTCGAAAGTTATCACTTGTTAAATTATAATTCTAATGGAATGTAGTTGTGGGAGGAGGAGAGAATTACAGGTAACTAGTTATTTGTCATGTCCATGCTCTGAGACAATGTCAGTCACTTGTACTTTCATGAATATTCACATTAAGTTTACAGTGAGCCAACTGATAGACCAGCTGCCATTGTGTATTTTCTCCATTTGTACTGGTTATTACATAGTAAATTATAGGTGTTTCAAAAATAACATCCTGGTAGATTCATATATTCTGAACATAGCTGAGGAAAGAGGTGGGCAACTCTGGAGGAGTCAGAGTTTGTGTGTGTGTAAAATAACCTTTAAATGGCTAATTCCAAGGTTTTCAGAATGGTTCTTGGGAGAGAAACTGACCATTTTTATTCTTTTTCCCTTGCGGGGAAAGACTGAATGGCTGTTTTGGGAGGTTGTATGTTCATCTATTGTTTTAAATAATCCAGATTGTCATACCCACTGCTTCCCCGTGCAAAGCAGAAGAGTGATGCAACATGAGCCAAAAACGTTTTGATGTTTTACTTTGCATAATGTATTCATGCTGCAGCATTTTGGTGCTGAATTTGGATTGCTGAGCAGTGGGAATACATAAACTCCAAAGTCAAGGAGACTCACAAAATGAGTTGTACTGCAAAGAGAGGAAGGAACATAGAATAGTTTAAATATACCTAGAAGAGTTTGGGGGTTATTTTTGAAAAAGTAATTGGGTATAGTTATAGGTCCACCCCCTCCCCAACTTGTTAATTGCTGTTAGAGCTGCAGTTTAGGAAAATGAACATTTATTTCCCTTCTTCTCAAACAAAGTAGCTACTTTTAGTCATTTTAAAACATGCAGATATGGTCCCATTATTTAATCATATGGATTAAATCAGTGTTCCATATGATCAGCCCTGGTGGCGCAGTGGTTAAATGCCTGTACTGCAGCCACTCACTCAAAACCAGAAGGTGGCGAGTTCAAGACCAGCAAAGGGCTGAAGCTCGACTCAGGCTTGCATCCTTCCGAGGTCGCTAAAATGAGTACCCAGATTGTTGGGGGGCAAATAGCTTACAATTGTAAACCCCTTAGACACTCCTTAAGGGTATGAAGCGGTATATAAATGAAGCTGTTTTGTTTGTATCTAAATCATAAAGCCCTTCTCAGCTAGTACTGTTGGTCAGCATATAACTAAGACCTCACAAGAGAGGAGGCTGGATAGCAAATAACAAGTAGGTGGCTTCACCTCTAGTGACCCTTTGCTTCTGTTGACTCTACCTTCTGTCCCACCAGCCCCAGTTGACATCAGCATCCCCTGATCTGAATGCCATAGGCTACTGGCATGTGGTGTAAAACATGCTTTCTGTTGGCCAATTTTCTTATCATCTCAGCACCCACAAGACAGCAGCATCAGGCATAGCACAAATTAGTACCTGAACTATGTGATATTCCTCCCCCAACATTTAGTGAGGTTAACTATAAAAGTAACTAAAGGCTATGATTATGCTCTTAATAATAATAATAATAATAATAATAATAATAATAATAATAATAAATTTATATTTCCCGCCTCTCCTTGTGGATCGTATTGTATTGCCCCTCACTGAGTGACTGGTGTAACTAATACATAGTTAGTTATGCATTAGGTACTACAATGGTTATTAATCAGAAGTAACTAGATTATGGTTCCCACATTTGAATTGTACAGTGAGGATGTGCAAAGTTTTGAAATAATGAAAGTAATTTTTATAGTGAAAATACTGAATGTGCCAATGGAAGAGTTGTTCTTTTAAAATTAACTGCTTTTCCTCAAATGTCCAAAGGGATCTGTACAAATTGTGCTCCTCTTTATCCTTCAAATGTATCATGAAGACAGAAAAGGTCTTTTGGAAGTGAAAAAATTAATCAAATAAATAAATATAACCAAAAGCTTAAACAAAATATTTATTTAAAAAGCAGAAAGATTAAACTTCTGATACTCACCTGATCACTGCGATAAGAAGCTAACACAGTTACACGATTCTTCTCACTTCTTTCTTGTTCTTTTGTTTTTCTTTTCACAATTTTTGGTTTAATTATTCTTTTCCTGCTGAAATATTTTCACTACGACATATTTTAGACATACTTATCAATCAGGATCTATTACTTTCTGATGATCAGAACTCTCCCTAGATATGAGAACAGACCTCCAGAACACAAGACAGTATGTAACAGGTTCAGGTCTTCTGTTTTCTTTCCTTAAGCCATCTTTTTGAAACTAGTACTTGCCATTCTCGAGTTGGGAGAGTCATTCTCTATGGTCTTTCTGAGTGTGACTTCTAACCTTTTTTGAGCCCATTTTCTATTATAGCTTTGGTTCCCTGTACTCAAGCGCAGGAAAGTCTTTGTAGAACCTCCTTAAAAGCCAAGCATTCCACTTGGTGGGAATGGTCATCATTATTTGTCTAATGAGCCTTTCTTCTACCACTTGTACTTTCTACATTTGGAAAAAGTTCAAAAAAACAAAAAACAAAAACGTCATAAGTATCTGGCACTTCCTTCAGTTACCCAGACAGCCACAGAGTGTCTTCTGAAAAGATATTAACATTGTTAACAAAGAAGGTCAACCACCCAAATGGTGCCTCTCACAGTCCATGATTACAGCTGATGAGTAATTAGGTAAGTGGAAGGTGCTGAACCAGAGAAAATGCCTTCAGAAGGTAGGTAGAAATGAATCATTCATTGTGTTACTGGAGGCCAATTTTGATGTCACTAATGACTAACAGTGTCCAAGGGGGCTGCCTTTTAACCAAATTAAGCAAACACAGCTTTACTGTCATAAGCATTCCGTCTTTCCCTGACATTTCAGGGCTTGCTTGCGCTAGGCCACATATAATCTGCTCACTCCTTCAAGTCAGGCTTTGTGCCATATTCTGTAATTTCCTCCATAAGGCGGAGAAAATTGGTGTGTTTCAAGAACACTGAGAGATGTGCAGATATGGGACTGGTCATTCTACAATTGCCAAGCATTGGTTTTATCATTTATTGTTGCTGTGTGCCTTCAAGTCATTTTGGATTTATGTCAACCCTAAGTCAGACCTAACCTGGGGTTTTCTTGGCAAGATTTGTTCAGAGGAGGTTTGCCATTGCCTTCCTCTGAGGCTGAGAGAATGTGACTTGCCCAAATCACCCAGTGGATTTCATGGCCAAGTGCAGAATTGAACCCTGGTCTCCAGAGTCATAGCCCCAACATTGAAACCACTGTGCATGTTGGCTCTCTGATTTTATCATACATTTAAGATTTCAATATCACCACCCCTCATTGCCCTGTATCATTGTTCGGGCAGCTAATGGAGAGGATACATGCTTCCTTAAGAGTTCTTGAGACAGGGAGAAGACATGGCCCTGGGCGATAGGGAAGCACAGGAAGGAACTATAGTAGACCAGTTGGATACACATCCCCTCATGTTTTATCCTGAAATCTTCTCTGAAAGTTCCTTACCTAATAGGTGATATAATTCAACCAGAGCATCTAAATTGTTTGAACTTTAGTGTATAGTCTTTGGTATTCTGGGAGTTTCAGTCCCCCCACCACTTTAAATTACTTCCAAGTTTTCTTTGGAGATGCTTCTGCTGTGAAACTAAATAGATTTCACAGTAATGGTCTGTTCTCTTTCTCACTCTGTCCCCATCTCAAAAATATATGCCAGAACAGCTGGGAGTGGGACACATACTTCAAGGAGAGAACTAAAGACAAAAAGTCTGTAGTATCCTCACAAGTACAACAATCCACTGTTGCACCCAGCAACTCTTCTCCAAGGGTGTTCTTATTGTTGTGTTTTCAAGTCATTTCCAACTTATGGTGACCCTATCATGGAGTTTTCTTGGCAAGATTTATTCTCTGGGGATAAGAGAGTGTGACTTGCCCAAAGTCACCCAGTGGTTGAGCAAAGAGTCGAACCTTCATTGTCCTGATTCACCAAACACCTACATAGGCTGGCTGGGAGGGAACCATCAACTGATCGTGCAGACAAAGGCAGTAAATTACCAGCAGCTAGAAAGCATCCCAACCTGTGGGAGTCCTTTAGGAGAAAGATGTTCATCAAGCAGCCCCAGTCAAATACTCCATATGTTGTTAAAAATAATTGTGGAGGCAGTCATATGAACATATTGGAGGCTTCATAATAGCAAGTGAGATCATGGGTCCATCTGGTTCCATGTTGTCAAAACCACAGTGGGAAACTTTTAACCCTCCAGACATTTTCCTCAGCTGCCCCTTCTGCTGGAGGACCTTCATCAGATAGGTATGCTCTTTGCATTTAAAACAGAGAGAGAAAGACCAGTATCTTCTGGCAGACCTATCCAGATGATTTTTAAATTACAAATGTTAAAGTATGTATGGGTTATTTTAGTATCTATTAGTTTTTATATACTCTTTTCTAGGTGTCTAGTTTGTTGTTGTTTCCTGCCCCGATCTATTGAAAGAGGTAAATAAGAAATAAACATGTTTGCTTAGAGTGCAGCTTCTGCGTGTTAATTTTTAAGTCACCTTGATTCTCAGTATTGGGGAGAAGGTGGGAAATAAATGAATAAAACTACATAAACTTCCCTAAAATCCATACTTATCTAATGGGCTTATGTTGCCTTCTCATGGCCTGCTCTACTTTGGCTGGTAGATTTTCCAGGATTTGAGTCAGGAGTCTTTCCCAGCCTGCCCCAAGACCTTTGGCATGCAACTATTGTTCTTTACCTCTGTGCTTTGCCTGTTCTTGAACATTCATTCCAGGTATGTGCAAACTAAGCTTTATTTTCTAGAATGTAATGTCATGGGTAGGATATTGGGATATAGGATTGCATTGTTTTAACTTGTAAGCCACCCTGGTTGTCTCAGACAGAGAGGTGGGATATAAATAAAAAAATATTGTTTTTTTATTACTTACAACAAATCCCATTTCTCTGGATGGTAAAGCTAGTGTAGTAACTTAGACTGTCCTTTCACCAGCGAAGGAGAAAAGTTGTCACAGCCTCTCTCAACATTACTGGAAGCTTCCTTGAGGTGACTTTGTGAAAACTTTCTTTCTACTTCTCATCCTTTTCTCCTCCCATCCTGCTTTTTTCTTGGGCTGCTGCCAGCATTTATAGCTGAATCAAGTTTCTCAATAACAATTGGCATGTCTTTCTTCTGCCTCTTGGAGCTTGTTGTTGGGGGAGTGTGAATGTGTGCCCTTCTGATCATTAACAAATATTATCACAAACCTGGAAAAGCAAGACATTAGCAGAGTTGTCCAGTGGATAGAGGACTTCCTTGGTTTGGCAGTGAAAGGGTCTAATTTTGTCAGCAGTTGTGATTGGATCCCTTTTCTGAAATTGGGAAGAGCTCAGTTGAACTGCATTCATGAAATCCAAGGTCAGACAAGTCTGTCAGGGTGAAAACTTTTTATGAATCTCATTTGGTGCCTTCTATATTCACTCCCCTGTCTCTTGTATTCTTCTTCCCTCACTGTCGATTTTTTACTCCATTGTCTTAACCTATGATGGTGCAGATAACAAATTTGCTAGAACAGTCTGCATGCACCTCTGCACGGTGCTATTCTTGTATTTATGTTCAAACCAAAATCTGAATAAATAAATGTTGTTGTGCGCCTTCATCTTGTTTCCAACTTATGGCAGCCACTAAGTTGATCCTACCACAGGGTTTTCTTTGCAAGATTGGTTCAGAGATTTGCCATTGCTTCCTTCTGCGGCTGCAACTTGCTCAAGGCCACTCAGCGAGTTTCCATGCCTGAATGGGAATTCAAACCTTGGTCTCCAGAGGTGTAGTGCAATGTTCAAACCACCATGCTGGCTGCTTCAGTATGTTACACCCAGAGAAAAAAGTCTCAATGGTAAAAAGCAATAGATCGTTCATAACATGTTTTTTCCAGCTGGTTTTTGTTGAGGGGCGGGGGGGGGGGGGGGGACACACAGCAAATGGCTGAAATTTGGAAGCATAAGCCTAACTAAATGAAGCCACAGGATGTACATAAATTTACACATGATGTACATTCAGCATTTGTTTTAATGGCTCTACTCTCATGGACAGTCAGTGCTGGCAACCTTTTGTCCTCCATTTGTTCTGGTTTTCAGGTCCCAGAAGCCCCAGCCAATGTGGCCAACAGTCAAGAATTATAGGAGCTGAAGTTCAAAACATTTGGAGGATCAAAAGTTGGGAAGCACTGATTTAGACCATTGTTTACAGCTGTGCAGGTGACCATGTTATAGAAGGCCTCCCTCGTAGGTCTGTTTCCACCTGATTCTATAACGAAACTAAAATGTCCCTTCCTAGTGCATGAGGGTTAAAACATTAATGGAAGATGCTCAGTTGGACATGGATGAGAGGACATAGTAAACAAGTGATGGTGCCAGTGAGCAAAGAGGACTCCTCTTGTATCCTCCTCTGCTTGTCTCCTTTTGGGTCTGAGCCTAAGAACATGCTGGGTTCATAACACTGTGAAGACTCTAGATCAGTGCTTCCCAAACCTTGGCCCTCTAGATGTTTTGGGCTTCAGCTCCCAGAATTCCTGAATGTTGGCCAAGGAGGCTAGGGGTTCTGGGAGTTGTAGTCCAAAAACACCTGGAGACCCAACATTTGGAAACTGCTAGACAGACCTCTCTCCTCTCATGGGTTGACTCAGGAAGAAAAAGGTGGTAGCAACCATGACAGACCTTGAGACTATTAACTGGTTAGTATTCCTTCTCCTCAGGTTCTGGAAGTTGCCATTCCTGCCCAGGTTTAACTCTGAATCCTTTTCAGTTTGAGCCATGTTTCTTCTCTGCCTTAGCAGCAACACATAGCAGTCAAGGCAATGAATGCAGAGATGGTCTCATACGGCAAAGGACACGATTTCATACCCTTGAAAAGGATTAAGAAATAATCACCAATATTCACAAATGAAGCTTGTCAGGAGAGAGATGGGACTGGATCAACAACAGACTTTGTAACTAGAAGACGTTTTAAGTAGGTATTAAACTATTCTCAGATAGCCAAAAATAATGCATAGGGGTGATGTAATGGGTGGAGGGGTGAGCTTTAGGCAGCCCATTCCAGTCCCTTGTTTGGTGTCCGAGGCCATCGATGCTGCCCAGAGGGCTTAGAAAGGTAAATCACCTAAACTGGGACAGCCTGCTCCCATTTATTGTTGTCATGACAACCACTCTTTGGTATTCATGGCTGTAGCGTTCCATTTTTGGCACCGGGAAAGAAATTATACACGCACGCTGCACCAAACTTAACAATGGAGCGATCTGCAAAGCTGAAGAATGAAAGGGCAGAAATTAACAAAAAGTAATTTCTTGTTTATAATTAATATCCTCAGATAGGAGTAAGACGCTCTTCCTCCTTTGCCTGCAAAAACTGCCGTGTTCAATATTGATTTTGGCCACAGCATTTTGATAGACCCTGCATGCATTTTGCCCTCTTCTCTGTAGCTCACTCAAGTATGCAAATTGTTAAAAATCACCCTTTTGCGAGGTTGACAGTCTTGATGGGAATAAGTCCAGTGCAGATTTCTTGACTTCCTTAATTTTGTTAATAACATTGGAAGTAAAGGTAGGCTTCTATGGAAATGACAAATTTTTATCGTCTTAGTGAAGGTCATTGCAATGGCAGTGAGGGTTGTGTGTGCCTAGTTATACCTGCTGCCACAGCATCTGATCTGCAAAGTGCTGGTCAGGTTTTGTTTGTGTGACAAATGACTGACAAATACTATTTAAAGCTTTAAGAGAGATACTGAAAACTGTGCTGCTATAACCATTTAAAATTATGGGAATACATTCTATTCCAGTGTGTAACCAGACAAGGATTCATGCACGTTGCAAATTCTCATCAAATCCAGTGTATATTAAGAATATTAGAACTGATTGTGCTTCCATATACCTTATTCTGGAAATCTTTCATGACATATAAGTGTAATACAGAGAAGTGGTACCCTTTGAAAGAAATAAAATTCTTTGAAAGTTCTACTCTGGCTGAAAAGGTTGTACACTTTTTCTCATTATTTTCCTGAATATTACAACCTGCCCTATAGTTAAGCAGACTAAGGCTGCATCGGCACTGCAGAAATAATCCAGGTTGACATCACTTTAACTGCCATGGCTCACTTCTAGTTTTGTGAGACATTTAGCTTTTTCAGTGAGAGAGTTCTGGATGCCACAATAAACTGCAGTTCCCAGGACTCCATAGCATTGAGCCATGACAGCTAAAGTGGTGTCAACCTGGATTATTTTGGCAGTGCAGATGCAGCCAAACGCAGTCACCTCAAGCAACTGATACTGTTTGCTGTAAAAAGCCAGTAAGCTTTCTGTTTATCATTATGGTTTTCATCCTCCAGGAGATTTGGGGGTTTTCTCTCTTCACTCTCAAAGTAAATTAATCAGTCTTTAATACTTTGTAGTTTGGGTATAATGCAAAAAAAGTGGGGCACTACTGGCTGCAGTAGTGTTGTGCTGCAGATGTAGTACCCAGTGATATTAAGGCATCAGGTTTAAAGTACATTTATACAATTGTGGGAGTGGAATAGAATTTATTAGGATCCAGAGAGGTGCAAATCATTTCCCTCGCCTAAAATTTTCTAAGGGCTTACTACAGGTCCCAGTGGACCACAGCAGAAACACCACCAACTTGGACAATATTATTATAACCCTTTCTAGCCACATTCTAAGCCAGGCAGAGGAGTCTGTCCTTTCACAAGGCCTATCCTTCTGCCTCTCAAAACCTACACACATTGAATTTTGTGGTGACCTGAACGTTTTCTTCTCCTCAAGGAATATTTTAAGGAGAATGACACCAGCCAGGACAACAGCTCACAAACTGTTGCCTGCACCACATAACAATGGTCACCGCAACAACACACAGTAAGACATTTCCAAGTGTTAACCCCCCTCCACCCCCAAAAAAGAATTCTACATGGACCCTTCCAGAAGGCTGGCACATGGAATTGGATTTTTACCTAGAATGCTTTTGTGATCATTGGGCAAACTGACCCAGTTTACCACACAATCTCAGCCCTATGGAACTATGTAAAGAATATTTCTTAAGGAAAATACAGATATCATCCTAGCTACTATGGATGTGGAATCCCTATAGACCAACATCCCACACCAGGATGGATTACAAGCCATTAAGAAAACCATCCTAAATGAGGCTACAGGAGACCTAGCCATGAAATTATGCCACTTTGTACTTACACTGCTTCATTTTTTGGCAATAAGTTAGTGGCACTGCCATAGACATTCACATGGTCCTACAGTATGCAGTCTTCATGGCTTACCTGGAATGATGCTTCCTCAGAACATGCATTCCAAACTCTCTCCTTTACCTATGATTTCTGTATGACAGCTTTTTAATGTGGCCACATGGAAAGCAATCACTTGTTAAGTCCTACTAGGACTTCCATCCTACCATCAACCTGAGAATGGAACAATCCACACAACAAATTCTTTTTTTTAAACCACTCTGCAATTGCACAATGAACTTCTAAACATCTCACTCTATTGAAAACCCATTGATTGCGACACATATTTACATGCCTCCCGTTCCTACCCAGACCATAATACCAAATCTATTGTTTACAACCAAGCCCTCTGATATAATCGTGTCTTCTCAGACCCACAAGGCAGAGATTCAAAACTCTTGGATTTACAACAGGTGTTTCTCAAACTACAATACCCACCTAAGGAGATGAAGAAACAAATAAACAAAGGAAGATTAATAGCCAGAAACCATCTACAAGACAGACCAAAAACACAAAATGACAGACATCCCTAGTAGTCCCCTACTGTCCTCAGCTGAGACCACTCAGATGCATCATCAATGAGCAACAACCAATTCTGAAGAACAACACAGCCTTCTCACCAACTCTGGGAGGCAGACCTTTATTGATCTCCAGGTGGCCTCCAAATCATAAGCAACTACTCACTTACAACAGGATATATAACATGGATGGTAACAAGACCTTGCCACAAACCCATATACCAACTTTGTCTTGACATCTATTCTGGGAGCAATATAACAGGGGCCAATAACAACATCAGAGATGCATTTACTTGCTATTCCTCCAACGTGATATATGCCATCCTATGCCACCAATGCCCCTTCACACTCTATAAAGGGCAAACAGGACAGTGTATGCAAAATGATTAATGGACACAAATCTGACATTAGAAATGGCAATACCCAACAACCAGTTGCAGAACATTTCAACTCTCCTGGACACTGAGTAAAGGATTTACAGATTGAAGTCCTTGAACAAGGAAATTGCAAATGAAGATGAGAAAGTCTTTAATTTGTCTTGGTTTAATTCAGTTTTAAGGGGGGGCGGTTGGGGAGGAATATGATTGTTGTTTTCACTCTGTATCCTTTTTAATCTATTGTACCCCGCTCCGAGTATTTTATTAGAGGAGCGGGCTATAAATAAACATTGTTGTTATTATTATTATTATTATTATTATTGAAAAACAGCTGAATTATAATCACAAATTCCAATCCATTAGCAAGTGGATCAATGAACAAAGACAATGGTTTCATGGCACATTACATATATTAATACAAGCTCCCTCACTACTGCACATACAACAAAAGGAATCTTCTCAGAGAGAGTTTTGATCATAGGGACTTTTGGTGAGATTATTTATTGCTTTGACAAATCATCACCAATTGACCACTGTAAAGATCTGAAAGAGCTGTATCACCTTGCCCAGCCCTTGGAAAATTTAGGGCAAGGGACATGATTTTGCATGTTTCTTGATCCTCTTACATTCTGAGTAAATATGTTTCGTACCGGCAGCCTACATACCACCCTGCATTCAAAGAAGTGTATTTGTGTCCACAAAAGCTTATGATGAATAAAAACCAGTTAGTCTTAAAGGTGCTGCCACATTTCTTCTTTTTTTCTTCCCTTCCCTTTCTTCTTATAAGCTGCAAGAAAGTAACACAGCTACATCTTTGAAAATGTTCACTTTTCTGTATATATCAGTTTTGGAAGTCTAGCCAGCAACAGTGGCTGAGCAAAAGTCATTAAGATGTAATGCACACACCTTTTCCTTACATTTCAGATTATTATTGCTATTATTAATATCAAACACCAATTACTGAATGATAGGGCCAGAGTGCCATTTAGACACTTAATTTGATTTTCATTGGGAATTCAGAGAGCATAACTTTGCAGCTTTTAAATTTTCCCAGAGACAAGAATACTTTACTGTGGCCTTATGATCATTCTTTGATCTTTCCCTTCAAGGGCAAAATGTTCAGAAGGGAATGCTGGAAAAGACAGTTGAGAACTATGGAGAGAGGATGAGAGAGAGCGACTAAAGAAAAGCAACTGGATTCTCTCTGACCAGTGGATGTATTCTCACCTTAGAAAATCTGTATTGCTCTGTAGGAAAACCCCAAAATCCAAACCCAGGTGATACTTTTATTAGAACCAACTAAAATATCACAAAATACTGAGCAAGTATTCATGTTTTTCTAAAACATTGTTAAGCTTCATCTTCATATCTTGTGATGCTGCATTTGTATTTGTCTGACTTTCCTTAGAAAGAAAGTGAATGTACCAACATACATTGTTAGGTTATAAAATGTCAGAAATATTATGCAAATGGTTACTTTTCTTATGTGAGCAATTTACAGCATGGTTGATGAATGGAATTTTTTTTAAATAGCTTTTCATTTGTGGATGCAAACACCACATATTAATTGGACTATTACTCTTTTCACCATCATTCCACAGATCTTTATAATAAAGAAGAGACGAAGTGGAAAATACTAACATTATTGTTTCATTAAAATCAACTTATTTATTTGGTAGGTATTATTTTCAATTAAATCTATTTTATACTAGATTATTCCAGATTAAATTCAATTTACTCTGAAATATGGGATTGGCCTAGATACCCTAAAAAGGCACCAGACCGTATCTGATCTTGGAAGCTAAGCAGGGTCAGCTCCAGTAAATAGTAGTAGTAGTAGTAGTAGTAATAATAATAATAATAATAATAATAATAATAGTTTATATTTCTTACCCAGCCCTCTGTCAAAACAATCGAGGCAGGGTACAGCAGAAATTAATAACAGTTACAGTTAAAATAATTCAACGGTACATGGATGAGAAACAACAAATGCCAGGTACTGTAGGCTCTATTTCAGAGGAGGAAACTGTTAAAATTACCTTGGAGGATTCCTTGCCTAAGAAAACTCTATGACATTCATGCAGAAATAATCTGTTTTGACATCACCTTAACTGGTATAGCTCAATGCTATCGAATTCTGGGACTTGTAGTTGTTGTATGTCACCATAACTCATGGCAGTTAAAGTGGTGTCATACCAGATCAGCCTGCATTGACTAACCAGTGGTCCTAATAGTCATGAGCCAGACAATCACAGCTATTGGATTGCTGTGAAAATGAGTTGAGAGGAAAGGATATAAAAGATGAAGTTTGGCTGCTTAATGTCCAGATATGGAAAGGCAGCAAATGATCAGGTCTGTGAGAATGAGTTAAATTAGTTAATGAGTCAGTTAAGACAGAGGAAGGGGCCACTGGAGAATAGGATGAAATAGGAATAAGATCAAAATACAATGGGCCCTTGGTATCTGCTGGGGTTTGGTTCCAGGGCCCCAAAATCTGTGGATGTTTGAATCCCATTAAATACAATGGCATAGTGAAAGGTTGTCCCTTGTATAAAATGGCAAAATCAAGGCTTGCTTTTGCAAATTTATAGATAATTTTTAGTATTTTCAAGCCATTAAAATAGTTGAATCCATGAATAAAGAATCGGTGGATACAGAGGGTTGACTGTAAATATAAATAGATCACTATATTTTTATAGAGATAAAAAAATAATGTCTGCAAGTTGCATTTTAGTTATTTGGCAGCTATGAATAACTGTTTGGTATAGGAGGAAGAGAAGTGGTAGTGAATTGCTGAGGAAGAGTTCAGAGAATGTTGTTACAGGTTGAGTCTCCCTTATCCAAAATGCTTGGAACCAGTGGTTTTGGAGGTTTTCAGATTTTGGAATATTTGCATGTACATAATGAGGAAATCAGAGATGGGACCCAAGTCTAAAATATGAAATTAATGTTTCATATGCACCTTGAAGCAAGAAGTGGTTAAACCACTTCTGAAAAAGCCCTCAACAAGGAGACCGGTCTATAGCTGTTTCTTACCAAGGGATCCAGGGAGGGATTTTTCCTCCTGACTCACTATAAGAAATACCCTCACTATTGTGAACCTGATCCATACCGGAATATTGACAGTAACTTAGTAGGTCAAAGATTAAATTGTATTAGATTAATATGTTTTTATAATTTTAGATAATGTTTTTAAGATTTTATATGACTGAATGTATACACATGTATTTTATCCCTTGATCCCCTGGACAGAAACAACTATAGACCAGTTTCCTTGCTGCCGTTTTTAAGCAAGGTGATCGAGAGAGCAGTCGCCTCCCAACTCCAAGCTGTCTTGGATGAAACCGATTTTCTTGATCCATTTCAAACCGACTTCTGAGCAGGATATGGAGTCGAGACTGTCAAGGTTGCTCTAACAGATGCCCTCCGCTTGAGTATCGACAGGGGTAGTGTGACCCTGTTAGTGCTCTTGGATCTCTCAGCAGCCTTTGACACTATAGATCATGCCATCCTTTTGGACCAGCTGAGGGAGATGGGCATCGGAGGCACTGCGCCGCAGTGGTTCCAATCCTTCCTCTCTGGCAGGTCCCAAAAGGTGAGGCTTGGGGACAGTTGCTCCTCCAAAATCGTGCTTAATTGTGGCACCCCTCAGGGCGCCATCCTGTCCCTGATGCTATTTAACATCTATATGAAGCCGATGGGCGAGATCAACTGTAGGCATGGAGCGCAGTGACACTCAGATATACTTCTCCATGACCAGATCATCTGCTCAGACCTCAGATGGCATCTATTCTCTCAATGCCTGGCAGCGGTAATGGATTGGATGAGGGAAAACAGATTGAGGCTTAATCCAGACAAAACAGAGGTACTGACAGTCACCAGCCCGAAACCAGGTTTGGGAATACAACTCCCAGTCCTAGACGGAGTCACACTCTCCTCGAAGGACTCTGTTCGCAGTCTGGGGGTACTTCTAGACCCGTCGCTTCACATGATTAGTCAGGTGAATGCGATGGTCAGAAGTGCCTGTTATCAGCTTCGGCTGATACGCCAGCTGCGCCCTTTCCTGGAGATGAAGGATCTGGAAATTGTGGTACATGCCTTGGTCACCTCACGTTTAGATTACTGCAATGCACTCTACATGGGGCTGCCCTTGTGCTTAACCTGGAAATTACAATTGGTTCAAACTATGGCAGCCAGATTAATCACTGGGGCATCTAGGAGAGAGCACATAACACAGGTGCTCAAATCTCTCCACTGGCTGCCGATTAGTTTCCGGGCACAGTACAATCTCCTAGTTTTGACCTTTAAAGCCCTGCATGGCTCAGGTCCATCCTATCTAAGGGACCGCCTCTTCCCATACGAGCCCCCTCACACACTCCGATCCTCTGGGAGGAATCTGCTACAGCCTAAGAAAACTAGGATGGTGCAGACCTCCCAGAGGGCCTTTTCCACTGTTGCTCCCAGGCTGTGGAATGGCCTGCCAGATGAGATGCGCCTTATTACAACTTTGGACAGTTTCAAGAGATCCATCAAGACACATGTCTTCCGGCAGGCCTTCCCCGACAATGATTAAATCTATTCTGCTATTGTCCATCTAGACTCACCCTCAGAGACATTAGTCACTTCGAGGCTACCTATCATTTTAATGAGAGCCACATTAATGTTCTATGGTTTTATTTACTGTTTTTAATCTTACCTCATTTTAATTCTATTTTAAGGGGTGGGAGGAGGAATTGGGTTGCTATATTTTAATTATATCTGTATTTTATATGTTGTACCCCACCCCGATTGCTGACCAAGAGGGGCAGGATATAAATAAATATATTATTATTACTATTATTATTATTAATCTATTGTTGAAATCCCGCCTCGATCCAATGGGAGGCGGAAAATAGAAATAAACTTCTTCTTCTTCTTCTTCTTCTTCTTCTTCTTATTATTATTATTATTATTATTATTCACACAACCTGAAGGTAATTAAAACCATACAAAAAAGGTAAATTAAATAATTTTGTGCATGAAAAAAAATTGTGTACACTGAATCATCAGAAATCAAAGCTGTCACCACCGCAGCGACTCGTGTGGACAACTTAATATTTCTGATTTTGTAATTCCAAATAAGTGAGTCTCCCTTAAGCCAGCCGTGTTTAAGCTAGTCATGTTTGGGATCCTAATGTTCATTCTGCTGAGTGGTGCCCTGGACTTCTACCCCAAAGTCTTGTCCTTACGGTACTGCTGGACTTAATGGAAAAGCTACAAATATAGTGCACTGTTTTTCATGTAAACTTAACAATCTAACACAACAAAAGGAGCCCATACACGTATGTAATGACAGTAGACTTTATTAACATATTTTACAATGTTGATTATGGTATTTCTAGTTTTGCATTTGATGTGTCAGAGAGACTGATTCTGTTTCTACAGTAATGTACTGTACTTAAATGATCATTTATACAAGATACCACACCAGTATGTTGGAGGAATAGCAGCAACAGCAGCAGCAGCACATACACACACATGCGCGCGCACACACAAACACACACCCAATTATAGTTTGGACCTGTTATTTTTCAAAGTAAGCTTAATAAAGCAGATTTTCAAAAATGTATGAGATTAATCAAACTTCTAGTCCAGCAGCATGCAGGTGCTTTTCAAGTAGAATTTTCAAACAAGTGCCTTCTCTTTTCTTTTTAAAAAACTGACCAGTGACTAATGGACCAGTATCAAAATGAACACTGTGAAATACAAAGATTTGAAAGTTAAGGCTAATAATTTTACTTCACACCCATATGACATTCTCTCTTGTGAAACTTAAAACTACACAGAGCAGTCAAATTCAACCACCCTGTGCTACTATTATGCTGGGAGATGTCAAGAATATTTCTTCTTGTCCACTTTGCCTAAAAAATGGCATGGTATTCAGAAATGAGCAGTGTAAAACTATTATATGTTGCATATATGATACATATCAAAATGTAACAATGTTTTTAGAGAGAGATGAAATTTTCAGCTGAAGAAACTGTAGGCTTCAAGGAAGATTCCAAATATATAAAACTGCAAATAACCACCATATATTTTATTTGATATTTCTGTAAAAACCTAGTGGGCTAATGAGGCTTTTTATTGAACATTGCCATTTTCTTCATATTACTTTGTATGCAATTTGCAGCAGCTGATTTCCTGTCACAACTCTGAACAGAAAACAGCTTTCAATCTATTTTATGGCTACAGCATTTTAAAAATCCGTTCAGAGATTTAAAAAAAAAATTTTACAGCAAAAGCTACAAGTAGGTAAGTATCAGAAATGACAGCACTCTTTGAAGCAGTAAACACATGTCTAATTATCCTGTGGAATAGGAAATGGGAAAAATTTGGCAGTAAAGTATTAGGACTACTGGATAATGTTCTCTGCCTGTGGTGTTTTCCTATAAAGATGCCCACTGTGATGCTGTTTCAAAATTCTCTTGTCCCAAGAGCCCTCAACTTGCTACAGTCCTCAATAGTGGAAGCAGGCTTCTCTAAACATGTTTCTAGTTTTGGGGGAAACCAATGTATACCATTATATGCAGAGGATGACCCTATGCAATCCAGCTGAGTATTTCAAGAATGTGAGTGTATGAGAAGGCAGCAAAGGGCTTGGCTCAGCCTGTCCACTATTCCCTAATTTCTGCTAAGACCAAAGAATTAAATCTGTTAACAACAGGCTCTTGGGCTGCTCCATGAGGATTCGAGGAAAGTTGTGAAAATATATTTTTCATGTAGGATGAAAACAAGGAGGAGGGGGTAATCTGGCACCATACAATTTAACTCCCCTTCCTATTTCCCTATTAAGGAATTCAAGCAGAAAGGGCAGTGATTATTCTATAAATACAATAGAAAAAAAATTGCTTGAACTCACAGAAGTTCCCAAATTAGTCTCATTAGGAGGGTATCCAGCATGTCTTTCACACACACACACACACACACACATCTGCCCACCACACTGACACATACAGCTAGGTGGAAATGAGACGTGACATGCTTGGTTTGGTTTACAATGTACCATATTTGGGCATTTTACAAATGTTGTATATACACCAACAGTAAAATTGATTTGTTGGTATTTACTAGTAAATAAAGCTAACTGAAATGCCAGACAGAATACTCTGTATTACATTAAAAGCAGCAAGCTATCTATTTTACAGCTATTTCAGTAATCTCTGGAGTATATCTATGAAATTCCTGAGAATGAATAAAGTTTTCAGCAATGCCTGAAACTATTTAAATAGCTCTCTGGCAAAAAGCGAAATATACTCTAAAATCCTTTAGACCATTTCTGTACAATCTCACAGATCAAAAAGTGTCACAACTCTTTTGTACTTACAGATATATATCAAGCAAAATCTTAAAGCAATAAAAAGAAAGGCAAAAAAAAGCAGTATGTTTAGCAGGTGTACTACACATATACAGTGCTTCAGCATAAACAATCCCAATCAGGGAAAAATAAAACACTCAATACCCATTTACGGGATTTTTAAAGTACAATTTGTGCTTGTTATTAGTGGATTAGAAAGCAACAACTATCAAATAAATTTAGATTCTTCACTCAAATTAGAAGGACTAATTGCTTTACATTTTAATAATTAAACTTCTTACGACCAGCTCCTAAAAGAGGGCTTCATAAAATAGCTGGGCTTCAAGCTTTCCGCAGTGAGGAAACTGAGTTTTCATTTGCTTGAAGCTACAGCCCATCAGGTAGCATTCATAACAAAGGCGATGTGATGGTGTAATGCTGGTTGATGATCTACAAACCATTATAATGTGGTCCCCATCTTTTATTGATGTGATCAAAGGTATGTGATACCCATTGCTGTTCAAGCACTTTGTATCTTTCTTTACATATATAGAGAGGTTTGCCACGCCTACAATAAAAAGTAAGATAAAAGCAAATTAGCAATCAATACAAGCAGTGAAAGCTGGACCAAAATTATTTGCTGTTTTAACCATCTGCACTATGTACAAATGCTCTGCAGGACAGGAAGGAATCCTGAGCTGCGCACTCAGATCATGACCTTATGCCTCAAAGGACTGGACAGGTTGACTGACTTTAAGAACCACTTTAAATCAGATGTGGAAAGGTTTGGCTATCAGATTTCACTGGGCTTAAACTTCCACTGGCTCCAACCAGCATGGCCAGTAGTCAGGGATGATGGAAGCTGTAATGTAATAGCATTTGGAGGCCCAGAGACCCACTCCTCCACCATTCCCTTGGCTTAAATTTTCATTCTGAACTTTCTTTGCACAGGAGTGTATCATCCATGGCTCCTGTTTTCCTCTTACTCCTAGATAAAACCCCAAGCCTCTTAAGTCACAAGTTTCTCATGAAGGAAGTGGTACTTGGACATATTACTATCTCTTCCCGTTTAGTCAAAGTCTTGTTACAGGATTGTACTATTAAAGCTAAAAGGCTCAGCTTAAACTATAGCTAGTATAGGCACGACTGCAAATTTACCTGTCTTTAAAAAGCTTACCTGAGATCTCTGTCTTCTTCACCATGTGCATCCAAGTACACAGAACCCCAAAGGCAAAAGCGAAGACCACGAATTATGATGATTACAGATGCGTTGATCAAAAGGAATATGCCTGTTCCAGCACCACAATTTTGCGAGTGCTGAGGTTTTATTTTAGAAAAGGTGAGAGAAGTGGATAAAAACCCTTGTTAATGACTTTGTAACAAATATAGGTCCATTTTGCTTCCAACATATAGTTGCATAATATTACAAACAAGTTAAAAACTGAGCCTTTCTTTTTCACGTGGAAATGTATGAATATTTTTTACGAAACTGTAAATATTCAGAATTATTCACCCAAATCTCTTTGACACAGGAGAGACACTCCCAAGGGTTTCAACAGGAGATCCACCCTTGCAGTGGTGGTAGGTTGGGGATGATCTGGACAATGAAACTGGAGCTAAAAGTTAAGATGAATCTCCCTGGACCTTCAAACCTAGTATCTGAATTTAAATTTTTGTATTAATTTTTGTCAAAATTCATGCGATTCTCAAAAGACTTCCAGAATTGCCACAAAATTAATACATATAAAAACATTGATATAAAAAGAAACTAAATTATAATACAAAGGTTTCCCTGGCACTAGAGCCCTTCCTGCATAGTTTGGGCACAAGCATTTTCCTTCCTTTCAATGGATGGAATAGCTTTGCAGACCACTAATGCCCATTATTGTCTTAGAAGCATTCCTCCACTTCACTTTACGGAATGAGAAAGAATTACAAGAGGGGTGAGAGGGGAGACACTGTGTGCACACTGAACCATCTACATCACAGGGGGCTGCTGGGATCACTGGATCTCAGCAATCAATGGCACGCATTCTTAGAAACACTTCCTTTCCATAGTATTCTTTGTCTACTGTTATCAATTATATCTTACCAAAACACATTCACAGTAGCTCTGTTGCTTGCAGCAAAGTCCTTTCAAACACACAAAAGTGCCACAAACCAGACAAACAGCAGGATCTTTAGGAACCTTGGAACAGACTGAGCAACTTTTTCTGTGATAGTATTGGAAAATAGTATTGTAGTTTTCAGGCAGTTGGAGGAGGCGTGGTAAGTCCCATTTGGGTTCCTGTATAAGTAAAATCTGAAAAGGGGGAGCGAAAAAAAGGGAATTAAAATACTCATATATTCTGCCTGGCCTCTCTCTCTTCTACCTGTCTTTGGCTGGACATCACCTGGA
This sequence comes from Urosaurus nigricauda, assembly GCA_034509955.1. Classification (NCBI taxonomy): domain Eukaryota; kingdom Metazoa; phylum Chordata; class Lepidosauria; order Squamata; family Phrynosomatidae; genus Urosaurus; species Urosaurus nigricauda. The sequence continues at coordinate 167,322,180 of JAOEGL010000001.1, read as the reverse complement.
ATACTGTGTCCAGCTCTAGGATACCACAGTTCAAGAAAGATATTGATAAGCTGCCATGTGTCCAGAGGAAGGTGACCAAGACAATGAAAGGTCTGATTTAGGAAGCTGGGTACATTTAGCCTGGAGATGAAAGGTCTGGGAGATATGATATCCATCTTTAAATATCTGAAGGGATGTCATGCAGAAGATGGAATGAACTTGATTTCTGTTGTACCAGAGACTATATCTACCTATCAGGAGTTCATAGGTTTTGAATTATATTTTGAGCTTTATGTAGTGTCTTTCAAAAACTAACCTTATATCAATTAGTTTTGTTAGGGATAATAGCTGACTAGGAGTTCAGGAAATAAAAAGGCACTAGGAACCACGCTGCAAATATATGATGTCTAATGGAGTGCACCAAGGAATTCCAAAAGAAAATCAGTATGTGTTGTATAGAAACACAAAACCTTTGACAGAATAGATCAATAAAAGGCTATGGAATGGCCTTAAAGACATGGAAATACCACTACATTTGATTAATCTTCATGAGGAATCTGTACTTCAGACAAGAAGCTGCTGTTACAATAGAATACAGAGAAACAGGATGGTTCCCAGTTGCCAAAGGGATCAGACAAGGCAGCATTATTTCATCCTATCTGTTCAACTTATATGCGGTAAATATTATTCAAAGTGCAGGCTTGGACACAGGAAAAGGAGGAGTGAAAATAGGAGGAAGGAATATCAACAATCTAATATATGCAGACGACACCATACTACTATCTGAAAACATCACAGATCTAGAACAACTGTTAAGGAAGATCAAGGAAGATCAAAGAAGAAAGTGCAAAGGCAAGCTTACTACTGAACATGAAGAAAACAAAAATAATGATCACAGAGGATCTACATAAATTCACCCTAGACAATGAGAGAATAGAAATAGTAAAAGAGTTCCCATACCTTGGATCAAACATTGATCTAAATGGGGAATGTAGTCAAGAAATTAGAAGAAGACTAAGAATGGGGAACTGAGCTATGAAAGAACTAGAAAAGATCCTGTAGAACAAAGATATACAACTAAGCATAAAAATTAGAATCATACAAGCCATTGTATTCCCAAAATTATGTATGGAGCTGGACAATCAAGAAAAGTGGGTGAGAAGAAAATAAACTCATTTGAGATGTGCTTCCGGAGAAGAGCACTGAGGATCTGTGGATAGCCAAAAAGACAAACAGATGGGTCCTAGAACAAATAAAGCCTGAAATCTCCCTGGAAGCCAAGATAACTAAACTGAGGCTCTCATACTTTGGCCACATCATGAGAAGCCACAAACTCACTGGAAAACAGTAATGCTAGAAAAGTAGAGGGAAGTAGGAGAGGAAGACTGCATTCTACATGGATAGATTCTATTGAGGAGGTCACAGATATGAATATACAAGAACTATGTAGCAGAAGAACCAGAATCTTGGAGATGTCTCACCTACAGCGTCATGATGAAATTGACTTGAAGGCCGTTAACAACACCAAAGTATTATTCTTCAGGCAAATAAATGAAATCAACAAAGAGGAGAATAAAATCCACAATGTGAGTCATTTGCAACTGGTACTGTGATAAATCAGGATCCGTCAGGGAAATCTCCACCCTCATCAAAATTCAAAATGACCTGAATATACTAGAAAGCTGGGCCAATGCTAACAAGATGAAATTCAACACAGAGAAATGTAAGGTTCTGCACTTAGGGAGGAAAAATGAAATGCACAGATATAAAATGGGGGACACCTGGCTGAAAGAGACCACATGTGAAAGGGATCTAGGAGTCCAAGTAGACCATAAACTGAACATGAGTCAACAGTGCGATGCAGCAGCTAAAAAGGCCAATGCAATTTTAGGCTGCATCAATAGAAGTATAGTGTCTAGGTCAAGGGAAGTAATGGTGCCACTCTATTCTGCTTTGGTCAGGCCCCACCTGGAATACTGTGTCCAGTTCTGGGCACCACAATTCAAAAAGGATGTGGAGAAACTGGAGCGGGTCCAAAGGAGGGCAACTAAGATGGTGAAGGGTCTGGAAACCATGCCCTATGAAGAACGCCTTAGGGAACTGGGGATGTTTAGCCTGGAGAAGAGAAGGTTAAGAGGTGATATGATAGCCCTGTTTAAATATTTAAAGGGATGTCATATTGAGGAGGGAGCAAGCTTGTTTTCTGCTGCTGCAGAGATTAGAACGCGGAACAATGGATATAAATTGCAGGAAAAGAGATTCCACCTCAACATTAGGAAGAACTTCCTGACAGTAAGGGCTGTTCGACAGTGGAACACACTCCCTCGGAGCGTAGTGGAGTCTCCTTCCTTGGAGGTCTTTAAGCAGAGGCTGGATGGCCATCTGTCGGGGATGCTTTGATTTGGAGGTCCTGCATGGCAGGGGGTTGGACTGGATGGCCCTTGTGGTCTCTTCCAACTCAATGATTCTATGATTCTATGATCCAGCCTAGTAAAGTCTGGATCCCCACCCTGACTCATCCTAAGGCTCCACCCTTTTTGTCAGTAGCAAAGCTACCACTTTTGAGTATATATTGAGTGTATTTTCCAGTGAAACAGGTTGACATCTAGCCTCAACAGGCCTGGCTGGTACCCTGTGAGAATGAAGAATGCACATAAGACCACACTTATGAATCCTCTACAGATCATGAGGATCCTATGGCTGGTATGTACTGCAGTTTGGATAATTGATAAAGAAATGGCTTTGAGGGGAGAAAGTTTGAAAATCACCGTAGAAGAGCAGTATAAACAGCAGAGCAATTTTTATTTTCTCATTTTTCCACACTACCCAGGACTATGAAAGCATATATTCCATTTCATGAAGATGTACTCATAATATAATATTTGTATCTTCATTTCCTAACAATGTTTAATATTAGTTATTCTCTCTTTGCTTCGAGTTGTTACAACAGTTGTAATGTGTGAGCCAAAGTTAAACAGCCATTTCAAATATTTTTAACAAATACACTCCTTGCTGATGAAGAAAAATTTAATACCACAGCTAAATGAAAACCAGTTTGCTAAAATATAACTACCTGCACACATCTGAAAAACATTTTTTTACATTTAAACAAGATTAAATCTAAAGGGGCAAAAAATGGACAATAGTGCAGTATAAATCGTTGTCTGGAACAATGTACTAGGATGTGGCAGTGTTATTTTACCTACCTTTACTTGTTTTGTATGGTTGTTTGAGAATGAAACCAATTCTGAGCACCACTGGGATATTATGTCAAAGGCTGGCACAGGCCAATCAAGACAAGAGGCACTAGGGAACTGTGATGATTGAAAAGATGATAACAAACCCAGGCAGTTGGCAAGAACAGTAAACTCTTCACTTTCCTATAAATCATAAAAGGAGTTACTTTCAGAATGGAAGCCAAACAAGGAAGTAGTAAGAGACAATGATCCATTATGATGTATCTCATGAAGAACAATGTTTTCAGTTTCAGTATAAAACTTTCCCTTCATTGTGCATATACATCCAGCACAAGCTCATAATTCATAGTGTTATGGTTAACGCTTGGATCTCTAGGACATGTCTTTAACATGTTTACACAATTTTTTGCATATATGAATTTCCCAGACACAAGATAAGACTTGTCGTAGTAGCTTGATATACACTGTATCACCATGACAGATATAACAAATTAGGTTTTCATAATACCTGACAGCTGGGTAGCTCCCCTCCAAAGAGATGGTGCTGAAGAAGGCTACTGATCCTGAGAAAACGTAGGCAGAACTGCTGCAAGTAAATCTCTATGGACTGTGGGCACCAAGCACTAGTGCTGTCCTAAATTAGTGTCAAGAAAACCAACAGTAAATCTCAATTAGTGGAATTTTACTCTCGAAGAATTAGTAATTTTATTCAGTCGTTCTACTGGTGGATAAAAAGAAAAACAGACTTTACAATCAGGTATGTGTGAATGTTTTCAAGCCACCTGCCAATTTATGGTAACCCCACAATTTTCATAAGGTCTTCTTGGGCAAGGGATCCTTAGAAGTGGTTTTGCCAGTTTCTTCCTCTGAAATTGTTTGTTTATATCCCACCCTTTCCCCAAACTGGGACTCAGGGCAGCTCACATTAAAAACAATACAATCAAAAGCATACACAAATAGTACATTAAAATAGGATTAAATTATTACAATATTAAAGCAAGTTACATGTTAAAAGAATAAAATACAATTAAACAGATAAAAATGTTAAAAATACTTTAAATGTTAGCCCACAGCACTGGTATTCCTTGGCAGTCTCCTGTCTAAGTACAAACCAGAGCTGGTTCTGCTTAGCTCTGGTTATGACCTTTAAAACCCTATACAGAGGTCCCCCAGCTTACGAATCCCCCGGGTTACGAAAACCCCAGGATCCGAAACCGGCGGGACCGCTAACGTATCCCCCAGGATCCGAAAGATCCCCCGGGATCCGGGAAAAAAAAACAGCGCGGCCCCTTTAAATCGGCCGTGCGGTCCGTTCGCTAAAGCGGTCCCCCCGGAAACGAAAGCTTCCGGGTTAATAAAGGTAATCTGGAACTGATTACCTTCGTAACCTGGGGGACCACTGTATGGCTTAGGTTCATATTATTTGAAGAACTCTATCTCCTCATATAAACCTGCCAGAACGCTAAGATCTTTGCAAAAAGGCTTTCTCTCAGCCCTACCACCATCGCAGGCTCACTTGGTGAGGACACGAGAGAGTGCCTTCTCAGTGGCTGCTCCCACCCTCTGGAATGCCCTTCCAGGGGAAGCGAGGCTGGCCCACTCCCTGCTTGCTTTTTATCAGCGAGCCAAGACATTTTTATTTGAGCAGGCATTTGATTTATAATCGTATCAGGGTGGTTTTTAAAGAGTAAGTGTATTTTAGTTATGCTTTTAACATTTGTATATTTTTATGTGATTTTATGCTGTCCTTAGATTATTTTAATGTGATTTTATGCTGTCTTTAGATTATTTTAATTGTTTTAAATTTTACTGTGTTTTTTCAAATGTTTTTATCTGTGAGCAGCCTTGGATCCCTTCTGGGAGAAAGATGGCATACAAATGAAATAAATAAATAAATAACTTTCAATATGAGATGGGATCTGGTGCCTTTAGTGTACTTAGTCCCTAACACAATCAGATATGGTTAGCATTATAGTAACATATGACTGACATATCCAAATATATAAACTATACCATGGCTGGATCTTCTGTTTCCTCTTGATCATAGATCTTCCCTTTAGAGAGTTCACTGATCACATGGCTCAGCAGCACCTCCCAAGTCTTTTTCGCATTGGATAGATTCTGTTATTGAAAAATCAGAAGGGTAAGAAAATGTAACTTCAATCTAGCATTTTCCTTTTGATCCAAACGCCGCAGTGCCCCAGTCCACAAATTGAAGTAATTTGCCAAAAAATGGTTCTGTGGTTCTTTTCCTGAAGGATGCCAGTATTTTGCACATACATCTACATAGCCTAAGCTAAGGAATAACAAATCATCTTTCTGCACGAGGGACATGCAATGCTCTATTTGGGGAAGAAATTACCGGGGGAGGGGGGAGCCACAGACACAATTGCTGGTCACATGGGATGTATTTTCACTTTAATGGAGATGTGGGAAGGACTGAAGCTCTTTAATCCATACCTAACCTGTAAGGAGAGATGTTAGAGAAACCAGTGGAGCTTCAAAAGCCTGCATGATGTATTCCATGTTTTTTAGTTGGCCCAATAAAGGTACTGCTGTTTTGTGGATTTTGGAACTATTTGCATTTAGGTGTGTGCATACAGACTCCAAAGAAATATCTACTTGATCCCAGCTACTAAATACTTAGAATATAGTCTGTTCTGGAATCTGCAGTGCTTCCAAACTGAAAGATCTATGCAATGAATATATTTACTGTATTACCATTCCAAGCTCCTTGGAACACCTACAAAGAGATGCACCTTCAGTAAAGATTAGAAAACCTTCTGAAAATGTCCTGGAAGTAGTGGAATGTCATAGGAATTGCTATAAGGACAGGCTGGGATGTTAGACTATTTTAAAAATGTTTTAATACCATAATAATTTAATTCCTTTGAATGTCCTTTTTTAAAACTGTTTTTAATTGTACTGTTTTTAATGCTGTGAAGCTGCTCTAAATCCTAGTCCTGGGAAAAGAGCGGCATACAAATAAATATAATAAATAAATAAATAAAGTTGTAACTCCCTGGGTACAGAAAAAAATATGACTGTGCTTGAGTATGAATGATAGATGTACTTCCCCCCCCCTCCCCCATGTATTCCCTGTGTAGCTAATATAGTGCTGCGTTGGGAGGGGGGGGATGCTGCCGCCATTGATGCATAGGACAGAATACACATCCACAAACAATACTGCAGCAACATGTGATGATGTCCTTCTCCTTCCCAGGCATTTTTGGAAATATTTTCTATTAGCTTCTCCAAGATTTAAGAACAGTTGATGGTGGGAGTGGGAAATAGAATACTATCCTAGGACTAGTTCATAGGTGCATAGAAAAAAAAAATCAAAACTGTTGAGTAGAGAATTTGATTACACATAATTTTTTTAAAAAGATTCTTCCTTAAAAGCATCCACTGAAAAAGGAAGATAATAGACATGCTTATAATCACATGTGAAAGTGACATGAAATTGATATTCCTGTTCATTGTATTGTAAGCAAACCCTGTGGGTGGCATTTTCTTTTTGTTTGAAGGCAAGAAGCCATGGCCTGAAGGCAGGAAGACATCTGCCTTTGACCTATTTTAGAAAGGCAGCAGGGACAGTGCTGTTAGTACTAAAGCCACATCAATCCCTTCACTGGGAAAGCAATGCAATGTTATTTCCACTGAGCAATTTGTAGGAGTTAGAAATGTCAGCATTAAGTCACTATCCATGCTTTCTTTTCCCCATGTACAGCAGTTACAAAGGTAAGCTAACAAACCAGCTTGAAATCAGGGCTTGAAGTTTGGCTTACAATTTCTGTCTTGTTTAGGAGCAGAAAACCCAGAGCTGAGTTTGTACATGACACTCAGCTGTTTTTCACTAATGTATTCCAACTTGCTGTTTTGTGAATGGTAAAGCTAGTATTTATAACAACTTTTGCTTGGCTTTTTATATGAATACAGCCTGTGTTTCACTGCAAAATCTAAGGAAAGTACTATAGCCGATATCCAACAACAACATAACTAGCTCAGGGCACTCTAAGGAAGAATTCAGATCTATTTTTCTATTACCAGTCACCTACCATCATTCCTGCCCCAGAGATGTTTCCCCTGCCTATTTTGCCATCACCATGGACACAGAAAGAACTGTACCTTAACATTCTGTAAATACTTTGCATTCTGCTATGGCAAGGCATCTGTATATGAATGCAAAGAACTTAAAGAACACAAATATGTCATATTTTCAGGCAGAAACTGCAACTTGTGGAATTCTGGGCTTTGTTATTTGGTGAGGCACTAGTGCTCTCTGACTGAGAATTCTAAATGCCTTTCCCTGAACTGCAAATCCCACTATTCCATAGGATATTGCCACAGCAGTCCATTATAGGATCATCTGTACTGTGAAAAGTTCCCAAGGATCTGGAATTCCAATGAAAAGCAAAAGGGCAGTGAACAGGATGAGACAAAGATATTTTGATGCCTGAGGCAAAGTGGCTAATGGCGTTTTGTCACCAAGTCAAAAAGTATAATGCTCTCAGCATGCAGAATGTTGATTTTAGAGGAATTTTTTTATTTCTGACCAGTAGAAAGAACAAGTACAATCTATATCGGCTGTTTACTCAAAGCACTGAAGATAGCAGTACCAAAATCCAAAGAACTGATGTGGAACAGACATATATATCTGCCATAAGCTACAGTATTTTCCACTAGTCAATACTTTGCTCCTTCACTCCTTTGGGGTAATTTGGCCCATGAAGTGTAAATGCCATGAGGAATTATTTCTGGAGCCTGCTTCTATCTATGCTGTTTCATCAGAAATGTCACTTACTCCAAGACTTGCTTTCCAGTAAATGTGGAGAGGATTATAAAACAGTCCAGATCCTAGTGACAACTCAAGCATTCACACATAATTAAAAGAATAAGTACATAAGGCAATAAAGTGAGATGAAACACAAGAAAATTATTGATTGCATGAACAATATCTACACCAAAGAAATCATTCTGAAAGATACAAAATAAACCCAGCTTCTCATCAAGTGAATCACTAAGAGGAATTTCCACTGTCCCAGCCCCCTGAAAAGAGACATGGTTTTTCTCCCCAACAAGTCCCCCATCAACTGTGTGAGCCTAGAGTAGTTTCCTCCTGAATGTAATACTGCAACTCTCATGTAGAATTGCTGACATAAATAAGAGGAAGCAGTCAACTCTGGCCAACCAATCAGCCAGGCCTTTTAGCCATGATACCTTGTGTCTTCCAGCATTATCACTTTGGCAGAACTGACCTCCATGGACCCTAGAAATTCTCATGGAAAAGGCAAATATTCCTCTCTCCTGTCCTTCAGAGAAGAGTGGGAGAGGAAGGTTTAAGTGTAAGTGGCCCTACAAACATGCAGCTAACCTTCCCAAGGATAGTGAAAATCTGGAATAGTGGACATTTTATCTCTGTGATAGACTGATCTTGTATTTCAACTGAGATGTAAAAACTGAACTGCTGTGAAAAAGAAAGACAGTTTTAGGCTGCAATGCAGTACAATTCTGTGTACATCTATATTCCAGAGAAGGAAAGAGGATTAAATGTGCACAACTGGAGACAGAACAGCATCCTTGGCATTCTACTTGCAGTTTTTGACAAATCAACAAACCTTTTTCAGAGCTCCTGAGTTCATCCAAGTCATCCTATCTTCAGTGCTGCATTTAACAGAAAGTATGACGAGAGCTTGTATATACAACAGTGTGAACAGCACCTTTATGATACAGACAAAGTGTTCTAGAAGTACAAAAAAAACAGACAAGGTGATTCAAGCATTTCAGGTTAAAACTCTTATTTTTGTAAACCAATTATAGTTCACAAGTTTGCAATCAATTTTTCCAAACAAGAAATCCAAATGGCAAATGCACAAAATTATATTTTTCGAGTATAAGGAATGAAAATCGTATAAGGAATGAAAACACACACATAGACAATGGTGTCTTTCAGGCGGAAGTCATACATTTAAACAGGCTGATTTAAATCAATGTTTTAGTTTTGGTACTATAGAATTTTATTTATTTTAATGTGTGTTGCTACTGCTCATTTACTGATGTAATGTTTTGGATTTTGAGCCACCTTGACCAACTAAAACAAGGTAGATAAAAATACATTTAAAGAAATTATAGTCTTTGCACTATCTGGAAATTTTAACACTCACTTTTAACTCTTACCTAAACCATGATATCAAAGAGGGGAGGATGGTCTTCCAATGCAAGTCAATGCAAAATGTTCACTACTTTCTAGACCAAATATAATAAAATTCTCTGGTTTTAACTGGGGTCCTAGCTAGGAGGCCCAAGTAAACACTAATAATAATAATGGACAATTTGCCCTGGGTATCAGAAGTACTGTGCTTTTACTTTACTTTCTAAAGTGAAAATTACAGTCAACAGACTATACACTTTGTGAACAAACGTTTATTGCAGTAGTATAGCTCTACAGAAAAACTTGAATTTGTTGACAATTCCCTCAAGAAACTCCTATTATCATCAATATTCAAAAAATCAGTTTTCAGTAAATACAGCACATAACACCTCAGCAAAATGTGCCTAGCTGACATCAAATATCAAGCTAAATATCATATGCTGGAAGGCTACAACTTCAGTAAATGTGCTTGCCTACCAAGCAATGCAGAGGAGAGAAGAACTATTTCAATTAATCTGGAAATGGCTACTTTGTCAATATTTCACTGAATCTTTGTTTGCCAAGGAAAAGGAAACACAAAATACAAGAATATCTCATGGAACAGACAGACAGACAGACAGATATGGACTTAGGACAAGGTGAGACAGGAACACATATTTTTATATATGGAAGCAGTTTGGCTATCTGGGGACTGCTTCTTATGAAAACTGTTTTAAAACTAGTGTTTTATTTTTGTATTTTAATAATAACTATTTATATATTAGGTTAACTGGGGAATGTGTATGAACACAAACAAAATTCTGCTGTAGTTTTTTGTGAAGCTTTCAGGTTATGCAGCCATGTTCTAGAAGAATCTGACGTTTCTCTAGAAGAATCCTTTCTGATGTTTCGCCAGCATCTGTGGCTGGCATCTTCAGAGAATGTTTGCCTAGAAAAGGATTGGATGTATATATCCTGTGTGACCTTGGGAAGGGAGAAGTGATTTGCAAATGTATTGTTCTGTTGCAAATCACTCCTCCCTTCCCATGGTCACACAGGATATATACCTCCAATCCTTTTCCAGGCAAACATTCTCTAAAGATGTCAGGCACAGATGCTGGCGAAACGTCAGAAAGGAGCTCTTCTAGAACATGGCCACATAGCCTGAAAGCTCCACAAAAAACTGGATGCCGGCCATGAAAGGCTTCAACTCCACAAAGTTCTGCTGTTCTTCCTTTTTCTAGGCTAAGAATGCCTGCTTTCCTCCTTTCTCACAATTTACCTTCTAGATGTTCTCTTGTTGCTCCCTTCTATGAATTCTTTTAAACTAGTCAACATATTTTTGAAGTGGAGTGGCTACTGCAGTCCATATGAGGCTTTGGTAATGATGGACAGAGAAACCTTTGGTTGTTTTTTAAAAAAAATTAGCCCTGCTAATTTGTTCATAAAAGAGTGTTGAATTATACAATGAGGAGGGAAGCATGTTAGCCCTAACCCTCTCTGTCTCCAGTCCTGTTGTTCTAAGAGGAATGAATCAGAATGAGCTTCCCTACCCATGTTTGCTTTGCATTTAGTTGAGGGCCCTGACTGGTTTTTTAACATTTTCAGTCATGTGGACAATACCCACAGGTAGGTGAAACTACCCAATACAGACTCATAATTTTCCACATAAGGAGAGTGAAAAAAATGAGAGATGTAGGGGTGGCAATGCTACACCTTCCTTTTCATGAATTGATTTTAACATGCTTTGTAAACAAGTGAATTGGAGTTATGCTTCTGATGGTACATGTTAAATGGTATGAACCTTCCTTTCCAAGTGGGTCAGGGGCTCCTTACCATTCTCAGTTAAAGCACACTTTAGAAATACAGTCTCTTTTTCTGTATCACTTTTACTATGCTTCCGCAGATCAGTGCAAATTGAATATCAAAATAAAGATAAACTAACATTATTATACAACTGCAATGCATTATGATGTAAAAAATCTCTTTTGTATTTTAAGCATGTATCTATTCCTCCTATATTTTAGAACTATCAACTGTCCTCAACGCTGTGATAATCCTTTAGCTCACCCAGAGATTGCTCATGACCTCCTGCTCTTAAGCCCTCCATTTATAAACTGATGAAACAACTGACTGCTAGTGGACTGACCGCTAGTATGACGTTTCCTTACAATCATAGAATTAATTTGTGTTCTCTCTTTGAGGCTGCTTCAGATCAATTTTTCCTCTCAGAAATAAAAGACTGAATAATATAATAGCATTTATTTTGCCTGAATCAATGTTGGATTGGGATAGATAATGAAGGCCATTCAAGAGTTAGTAAGATAGTTAATACAATTCCCAGGATCTTACGTGAAGGGCAAGAGATCTGAACACTCCTTATTAAGTGCTAATTTTCTCAAGGAATACTATCTAGGTATCCTTTAAAAGAAAAGGCTCTTGAGTCAACATAACAGTCTGCCAGATTAAATTCCAGGAGTATAAAATTGCCCTAGAGATATTAGTCCGATATATCACAGACCAAGAAACAGAGCTGTATTTTACCTGTATCTTAACATGTACTGGTAACATGAAGAACAAGGCAGTAAATTTGTGCAGATGCATGCAAGCATATCACATCTGAATACTCTGGTAGCTGGGGGAAACCTTCCCTTCCTTTGTTATCTATTTCTACTGCTTAAGAGGCAGGAACCTCTTCAGGGCAGGAAATTTTTATCTTACATTATTACCAATAATTTTCAAAGACACTAATGATGAAAACATTTGTTGTTGTTGTTGTTGTTGTTGCACGCCTTCCACTCATTTTCAACTTATGGCAACCCCAAAGAGAACCTATCACAAGGATTTCTGGGACTGACAGCACATGACTCGTCCAAGATCACCCAATGGGTTTCCATGGACAAGCAGGGAATCAAATCCTGGCTCACAGGCATACTGTTTTATTTTACAATCTCTCAAACAAATCGAGAACAGTTAAGAAGGAAAGAAATTGATTTATTTATGCTAAATACTTCTTACAAAAGGGATAAATGCAATTTTAGACACAGTTCTGGCTGAACTATTCAAATGTTCAATTAATTGGGTTCTGAGGGATTTTTTTTCACCTTAAAACTTGTCATCTTCATGCATCCACAGGACAAAAGGCTTCTGATACAGATGATTATGTCTTTTAATGGAACACCGCAACCAAAAATCACAGCTAAAGCTAGTAGCTTGTCAATATACTTTATAGTGTTCAAAAAGGGAATGCTAATTTTTAAGGCTTAGAATAACCCTTTATCAAAATGAATCCTGTGCATTTGCAGTGAAAAAGAAATCATATTTCTGAAAGGTGCATATGAATCAAAAAATTAAAAGCTTTAAAACTGGCAAAATAAGCAGCACTAAATTATTTCTGGTTCAAAAATGTCTTAGGATTCCACGAATGTGTTTAAATTTATACATTATAACCATGATAGATACTGTGTTATAACAATTATTTTTGTTGAGTGTGACACAACTGTCACAATTTCTACAGTTAAATTTAAATAATTTTTTTCACTTTCACCCTTAGGCATTCACAGTTAAATGTGAAATATTAAGCAGACCCACTACAACAAACAAATGAACGTCAAACAGAAGGACATCCCTTCTCACTCATAACTCAAGGAATTTAATAGTTATTCCCAGGCCTCACAGTTTTACTGTATTGTTGTCTGATAAAGGTGAGAAGCCATAGATAAGCCTGTCAAAGCACAACCACCACCACCAAAAAAATAAAAATAAAAAAATCTGTTCAATGCCAACGTCTAGAGATAAGGGAAAATCATAATTTGAGCACAAGCAGCAAACAGGGTTTTTATATGCTGTGCTTCTGAAAAGCTGAAACATGGGAGAGATCACTGTCACTTGTTTATTATGTATGCATTTTGTGTAGCATACCTTTACGCAATGGCTGTGGCATGGTTAAAATCTGGATAAGCAGAAGGGAGGAAACGTCTCTATAAAGCATTGGAACCTCTGGCTGCTCTTCATTGCTCATCCTGAAAAATTACAAAAATCATTTTATTTCTCACCATAATCATTGTATTTCTCAAATTTGTCATTACCATAAGTTTTAAAAAATGTTTCTTGATTGTGAGCAATTCAGACACACAGGCATGTGGTGAAGGAGAAACCTGTGACTTGAAGCCCCCAAAATCTGGTGTTTAGATCCCTTTCACTCTTTACAAGGACTGAACGGCTTCCTCTCCTATCTCTGTACTCCAATTTTGTGTTCGATCTGTTTTGATTAAGCTAGTTCCCTCTCCGCTCTACACCATTCATAGCTTTTCAAGAGTCTTTGTCGGCCAAGGACTCCTTCCCGTTCTCCAAACTTTGTTTTAGTATTTCTTGGGCAACATTTTTTTTCTTTTCCTCCTTCATGCTTCTTCAGTAGTATTCTTCTCAGCCCTCCCTGAATGCATCAGCACAGATTTTACTTATACTTTCAGGGTTCAACTACATGTTGGATATAAACTAGATGGCAGGCTCAGGAGCCAATTTTGTGCTCTCTTGGAGTCAAAAATGGCAAATATAGTGGGATGTCTGTTTCCTGATTTGGAAAACAGGTATTTTTAATGTTAAAAGTATACAGGCACCCTGCAACCATTTAAAAGATGAATGGAGTGTGCTGGAGACTTCCAGAACAGAGAATGCAAACATATCTGCCCACTTGTGGTGACAGTCTGCAGCAGCTGGAGGTATTTAGGGTCACAAAAATAGTCTTGGCTGTTGGTTAAATTTGCTTCATTCTGATAGAACTAAGCAATGTTACACACAGTGCCAAGGTTTAAATATGTTTCTTTAGCTATATCAAGCACTTAAAACTACTGTCTCATTTATTAAAAACCTAAGCAAATTCTTCATCGTAACACTGAAAACCACCTATTATAAAGTCTATTTAAAGTATGGAAATGATCCATACTGCTAATCCCTTCAAGGCATATGAGAGAAGCTGATAAGTGTGGCTTCCCAAAACATTGCAACAGAGGCAGTTAATAACAAACAAACTAATATGAAGTCTGATAGTGAAAAGGCAAAATTATTGTACTGTAAATGGAAATGAATCATAATACCAGAAAGTGTTTATACATTGCACCCAATGACAATGACAAAATATTTATTTCCTAACTGGCAAAAAATGGTGAAATAGCATTTCTTCAAAGTGTTGTAATCATCAGCTGGCACATGTGATTATATTTATATTCTGTATTTTTAGCCCATGCTCCAAAATGAAAGGACTCAGTGCTGATCAAGCCTGAATACAGTTGTATTTTACAATAGGGTTTATATGGTTTTAACTGCTTCCACCAGTCAACATCCCCCAATAGCCTTGTCATAATTTGAATAACTTCAACCTCCATCTCGTGAAGGTGTTGATTTACCTCCACTACCATGGACTGACTCCTATTTCCTTGGAAGCATTTAGTTTTTCAAATATAACACTGTGTAGTTAAACTATTATGGATCTCAAAGTTTGCACTGCCAAATTTTTACCACTACTACTTTGCTTTGTTGATTGGAAACTACCCAAAAAATTCCTCTAAGTAAATATAAATAAAGACATGGCCTAAAGCTACTCACATTTATATGACAGCCCCATCAATTTAAAAGCTCAAGAAAATTTATTTAGGGATTAAATAGCTTTAGATGGGATAGATTGGGGAAAACTTTGTGTATAATATCTATAGTTCATTATTTTTCTTGAAATGATACAAGAGGCCAAAATATTTAGTTCCACCTGATGACTTCAAAGTTTAAAACATGCTTCACACAGAAACCTGTGCAGAATTATACTTACTGCAAATTTTCATCATGTGCCAACTGTGTAAGTTTCTTCCATGGGTTGAATGCAGAATCAATGCTATACAGTCGCATATGCATTGCCAATACATGGAACAACTGATCTGAGGGGTAAATAGAACAGTTTCTACAATCACTTAGGAGACAAACTCTACATACTGTTTCCAGGTTCTCAGAACATAGAGACCCAAGCCATAATAATGTAAATTTACTTTAGAGACCATAATTCTTCTATTACTATGACTGACTCCTAGTTTAGCTGTAATAATCAAACAACAGTTACGAGGTTTCTTGCTTACACATTCTCTCTGCCTAGTTCTTTTCCATATTTTGTCTCCAAAACAGAATTGGAATCCACAGAGCTTGTAAGCACAAAACCCACTCAAAATATTGCCAATAAAATAGTTGCCAATACAGTAAAGCAGTTGCCAGTAGTTGCCAATAAAGTACTGTAGTTAAATTATTAAACTGATACTATTTAGCACTGTCCAGTTTATCTGCAGATGATGATATACATACATTCTTATAATGTAAAGTGTTTATACATGTTTATCTCTGTCTTTCTTATTACTGATTTGGTCAGACTTCAGGTCTGTGCAATCTACTTCATTTTGAGGGAAGGGCCTGAATTCTGAAATTTAAACAGAGGTTGGTATAAAAGACATATACTTAGAATTAAAGAATCTTGAATGCTGAAATTTGCTATGAGTTCCAGGATTGAAGAGAATGCACAGACCTTTCACACAAAATCCATTCCCGGATTTTCAAAGTACTGTATTTCTGATTGCTGCAGTATAATTTGGAGGAGAGAGAATAATTTTGTTGTGGACCACTGAATATCTACCAGCAGACCTACTCTTTCTGCCCAGCCCTGTTCCAGAACTTCTATTTAACAATATTACAAAGAATCAAAATAAAAATGAATCATATTAGTACAATGCCAAGTTCATTTCTTAGAAATACAGTAGGTTTTTAAAGGCAACTGAGGGCCTGAACAAACAGGCCAAAAACCTGGCTTCCATGCAGCTTGGGGATGTGGTGATTAGATGCTGCATGCCCCCAAGACACATGGAAAATGTGTCAAAGTTGAGTCCGGGCCACAGAAACCCAGCCCAAAAGGGATCTCCCCGCCCCACTCCAATTTGGGCCCATGACAGAGGGCACCCTCAGGACCACAGTGTGTAGTTGCCACAGTCCTGAGGCATCTTGGGTGAGGGTGGCTTCAAGCCACCCCTTCATGCTGGTCTGTTTCCCCCCATGACACCAGATATCTTTTGGATTAAGTCTTACAAGCTCACTGTTTACAAGGACAGTCAGAAAAGTGGACACAATTCAGCTGTGATAGGACACACTATCCTCTTCCATTGAACTGATTTATTTAAGAAGACGATAAAGACAACTCTTTTCCAGCAGGCCCTCCCTGATTGATGATATCAGAATGGAAGAATCTATCTATCTTATTTCCGTCCCCCACCATGTTTGTCACCTCATCATCGCCAATGTTCTGCCATGTGTTTAGGATTTCTTTTTAAATTATTTAATTTTATAATTGGGAAGGGAGGGTTAGCGTTGGGTTAGGAGGGGTTTGCTGTTTTACTATTTTTTGTATTGTCTATATCTTGTTGTTACCCTCCTCAATCCCCGAAACGGAAGAGGCGGGATATAAATAAATATTATTATTATTATTATTATTACAGTATTAGTATTAGTATTAGTATTGGAGGAGCACCTGCACTTCAGTGAAGTTGAAATACCTTAATTCTACCTGGGGTTCTTGTGGGTCGTATTAATCAGTTTAAAACAGTTTATTTCAAAAAGAGTTAAATGAAACATGACTGCTGCAGCATACATTTATCTTGAATTTGTAGAACCAAGATGATGTAAAAGGAACTGCATTCATGACTTAACATCAATATTAATACAGATTGATATCAACCAATTAACATCCAGATAAGGTTTCTATCTTTTGTAGTATTTTTTACCTATTAATTGCCAGGCTATCATTTCTTCAATCTGTTACTGTGTTTGGGATCCATGCAATGTGTTCTGTTTCTTATGATATGCTTATTTGCACTTAAATCTGTAGTAAAACTATACACATTTTGATGCAGTTTTAAGGATTAACATATAAAAAGCATATTCCTCCTTGTATTCATTGATCATTTCATAGTATCTGATACCACCAATGCCAGTTCATAGTCAGGTCTTTCCAATGCACAAAATAGATTATATATACTTCCTCTATAAAATTAAATTCCACTCTTTAGCACTCTTTATTTTATTTTATTACCCCTAAAGTTGTTGCCACCTGAGCAAACTCCTGGAGAGGCTGAACTTAAATATAAATCACGGAAGGAATCAATTTATTTTCCACAAATAGACAATTATTCATACACACTTGGGAGGCAAAAACTGTATCATGCTGAAGTCAGCTGATTCTAGCAGAGCTTGAGGGCTGTAATTAGCTCCTGGGGTTTGTGAAATAATGGAAGGCACAGATGACATTGGAACTGATTGCTGTCACCTGTTTTCTGAATCAGATAGAGCGAATGAGGGCAAAACAAGTTCCCATTTCTCCTGGCAAAGGAGTCTAGTAGAGAACTGTATTTTACTTAGAAACTTTTCCAATAGGCAACTGTATTTTGGAGGCCTTCCGGAGGGGGGGGGATGCTCAATTCTTTTTGGTTGTATGGTGCTAGCAGTTTAACCCTTCGCTAAATGTTTGTGTCCAAGGCTGTATCTGCATTGCAGGAATAATCCAGCTTGACACCATTTTAACTGCCATGGCTCAATTCTATGGAATACTGGGATTTGTAGTTTTGTGAGATATCTAACCTTCTTTCTCAGAGAGTTCTGGTGCCACATCAAGCTAGAAAACAGCGAGGAGACCAGCTCCTCATGCTCTGAGATGGTAAACTGTTTATTCAGTTTGTTTTGTAAATGACCAACGTGTTTCAGCCTTAATGAGAAAAGGACGAAATGCATTGGGCATTTAAAAAATAGTGAATAAACAGGTGGCCATCTCAGAGCACATGGAGCTTGTCTCCTCACTTTTTCTGCATTTCAACGTGCTTTTCAGCGATCCATCAACAAAGAACATTACCCTTAGTTCTCATTGAAACATAATGCTAGAACATGGTTTTAGCATAACATGTATAAGCCTTCGACATTCTGCAGTCATATAGTCATGTAATTCATATAGTTCTTCAGCATATTGCTTCCACTGGTTTTTATTTGTAACAGTCATAAAATGTGTTCTCCTGCTAGTCATATAGAATTGCTACTTTTGATGTAAATTTCCCTTTGAATTCTCGAATCTTGTGAAAGAGATATCTTGTTCTTCCTTTATGCTGTCATCTTCTGTTTCTCTACATTGATTATTACAGTATTTTTCCTTGTCACTCCACACAAGTTGCTTAATCATTGCATTCAAAGATCTGACCTTATTTTTGTCACATTTTACTTTTGCTTCTCATCTGCCCTTAACTACTTGAAGAGTATCGTCTGTCTGGGAAAGCGCCAAACGGCTAAGACCAGCTCAGTTCCCAAACAAATCACCAGCTGGCAGAGCCAGTGCTAAGTAAAAGTCTCTCAGTCTAAATACAGTATCACAAGAGATATTACCAAAAGAGTTGTTAAGATGTCCAAGATCCAGGGTATCAAATAGGCAGGAAGATAAGGCAATCCCAAGGTCAAGGGTTCCAGAAAGTCAAGACAGGTCAGCGGTCCAAGAAGCAAGGTTTCAGTCCAAAGAGCAACAGGAGCCAGAGACAGAGTACTTTCCCCAAGAAGGTCAAATAACCACTGGCAACTAGACAAACATCCCACACCTGCTTATATGGGCAGGCTGCAGGCGTTCAGGTACATCTGATTGCCAGCGTGTTTCTCATAAAGCCTCCAACACCTTCGAAGGCACTCCCTTTCAGCTCAACACTGTCTGAAGGTAGACACACTTTCTTGATCCTTCTCCATGTCCAAAGACTCTCCCATAGGCAGACTTGGCTGCTGAACCTCCTGAGAGGCCACAGACTCTGTTACAGCAGAACGAGGACCGGACTAAGGCTCCACAGTACAGACTCAGGTCTCAGAGGCTCTGGCTCATCCTCTGAGTCCTCCTCCAGGCTGGACATGACATCATCTGTCATACATTGAGACCTCACTTCGGGAGGCTTGGAGATGCACTATCCACAATGCTGCTGCCTCTTTCAAGAACTCGCACCGAACGAGTCTCGAAGAGAAACGACAACACAGAAAGAACCACAAATTGGAAACATCACCAAAGGAGACTTTCTGCTGTGCTTTCTGTAACTGGACTTGTTTATCTCAGATCGGCCTTTTTAGTCATCAGCACGCTTGTAGAAAGCGTGGGATGAGTCCTTCCTGAATCTTCGTTAGCGAAGAAAAGTCAGAGAGAATATTGGAACATAAACTTGGATTATGGTTATATTAATGGTTTTTCTCTGGTTCTAGTTATATTATTCGATCTGACTTTGTCTTATATCTTTTGACTGCTTTTGCTACATCTCTCCTCATTATTAATGCCACCCCATTTCTTCATGGATTTTCATTTCCTAAGCAAAGCATAGTGACTTGAAATGTCCTTTTTCTGTCCACTTTAGTTCCCTCACCCCAATATTTATAAGTTCCATTTCTTCTTTTACTATGTCTAGCTTCCCAATTCATGCTTTTCACACTCTATGTTCCTATAATACATGTTGTGTGACTTCAGACTTTCTTTTCATATCTCTGAGCATATAAACAGCTCAGTGTACTTTTGCCTCGAGTCTAGTTACATCAGTGATATAGCACTACTGGTAGTTGTCTTCCGCTATATTCCAGTAGCTCACTGAGTGCCTTCCAACCTGGGAGTCTTGTCTTCTGGAACTATCTGTTGTTTCATTTTGGGTTGTCTCATCATAGGGTTTTCATGGTAAAAGACATTCAGAAGGGATTTATTGTGCCTCCTTCTGTGCATCACTATCAAGCATTAACTATGGTGCCACTGCCATTTGTCTGAGAGATCCTCCGCCAGTGTCACACAAATACACACACATACACACACACACCACTAACTGATATTGTCCAGTAGTTATTTGGCATATCACAGCTATTTTAAGCTACACTGGTATCTTTGGATGAGCAAAACAAATGCAATTAACCTCTAGCTTCAATGCTTGCTGTACCAACAAGGCATATGGTTACAAATGAAGTTCAGAGAAGCCTTTTTTTCAGCTTACATAACAGCTATTTTCCTCAAAGTTATCTGTAATTAATACTAAGGCTGCCTTTGTGTGTTTTTTTTCATTAGCTGTTTTAGTTTTTGCAAGGCTCCTTCAGTCCCAGGGCTGAGAAAAGTCAGGATATAAATTATTAAAATCAATAATAATAATAATAATAATAATAATAGACATGTATTTATTTGCACTGTTATTGAGACAGATGTTCAGTCCAATGTCACTTTATCACTGGGATTCCATATAACAAGCACTACTTGACGACAACCAAATTTATGCTCTTCCCCCTTATCCAACTAACAAACTATGCTAACAAACTGTAACTTTTTATTCAGGGTATAACAAATAATTAATGAGTAGAAAAAACTAATGTGTGTCCTCGCAGCACATCAGCAGTAAGACACATTGCATCTGCAAGGCCTGCTCTAAAGAAAACAACAGACTGATTCCCTTAGCCCTACATTGCCATTATCTATGATACAGAGTAAGACTGACAGTACTGCAAAACAAAAATAATTTCCTAAATGAGAACTTGGTGCTGATTTTTGCTGGTAAACAAAAGCAAAAGAGCTGAAACAGTGTCCCCACACAGCCAGCATGGTATAGTGGTTTGAGAATTGGACTACAACTTTAGAGACTAGGGTTCAAATCCCCACTCAATCATGGAAAACCACTAGGAGACCTTGAGCAAGTCACAATCTCTTGGCCTCAGAGGAGGGCAAAGAGAAACCCCCTCTGAAGAAATCCTGCTAAGAAAACTTCATGATAGGTTCACCTTACAGTAGACATAAGTCAAAAACAACTCAAAGGCACACAACTGTAGCCAGATCCATATTCCCAGGAAATGGTGCAACTTAATGAAGCTGTCCACATGGATGGCTGAGACAGTGACATTTTGCTTTCTGATGGTTCACTTTACAAAAATTTTGTTTCATACATTATATTACATTAAAATAAAATAAAATACTCTGTATAAAATTACCTTCAGGCAATGTGTATAATGTGTATATGAAACATAAATGAATTTCATATTTATACTTGGGTCCCATCTCCAAAATATCTCATTGTGTACATGCAAATATTCCAAAATTACCCTGGCTGGATTCAAAAAACTCCTGAATCCAAGACACGTCTGGTCCCAATCAATTCGGATAAAGGAGACTTGCCCTATATTCTCTTTCTCCTACTTCCCTGATAACATATCTTCTGAAGATTACATACGATTTGGACATTAATGTTCTATATGCTGTAAGTACTTTCTACAAGTATCTGAAATTTTAAGTTGTAAAAGCAGGAATGAGATTTGTGTGGACCTCCAATTGTTTTCAACTGCAACTCCCATAATCCCTCACTATTAGCTGTGCTTTATAAGGCTCCTGGAGTTGCAGTTCAACAACATCTGGAGTGCCAAACAAGTCCCACCCCTGTTGAAAAAGGAGTAACTTAAATGTCTGGACTAGCCTCTTGGTTCTTCTGTATCAGCCATCAGCACAAGTGGTTACATAATCATTCCTAATTTTCCTTCATAGTGCACAACTACTCCCTCAGTAAAATCTACTAAACAGCACTTGACCAGTTTGCTCCCACATCTTCATTGATACTTGCTGAGTAATAGCTGACTTTGGACACTTCTGTGTCTGATCTATACAAACTTTACAATTGTTTCAAAACAAACACAGAACACTATACTCAATTACAAAAGAGTATTTCATTACCTAAATTGAAGGGAATGACTGAAAGAAATTATTGGAGAAAAGATTTATAAGCCCTTAAAATTTTATATATATACTTCACAAGGTATGTGGCAGAATAAAACCAACTATGAACTGTTTGCTTTAAATGTACCTCAGCAAGAGAGAAGGGAAAGTAAGCAAGAAAAAAGGCATCTCCTATCCAGTGCCCCAAAGTTTCCCCAGTTTTCCTCTGCCTGCTTTACAGACCAATTTCAAAAACAGTCTCAAGTCAGAAATTCTCCTCCTGTATCATCACTATCTGTGTTGAATAATATTTTTGTGTGGGAGACTGACTATTCTAGTTTCTTATAGCTGAACTTTACACTGAACAACTTTCTTGTCCAATATAAAAATCACAAACTCTAGGTCAGAAACAAATTACTTGGATACTTTAAAAAGTTAAATAATTGTTGTAGAAAACTAGAAGTCATTATATTTTCTAATCAAAATGTTTTAAACTTGACTTTGGAAGTTAATCAGATGACTTCAATATTTAAAAATATTTATAAAATATTTTCAACTTGACCTTATTTGAGTCAGATTACAATGAGATATAAAATACATACTTAGACATGATCTCTTTCCAGCTGTGCTTGCACCTCCTAGACACAGATTGCCTCCACGATGAACCAGTTCAAGTTCCAAGTTTGTCCTAAGTTTAAAAAAAAAGGAATAGTCTATATATAAATTATCTACAAGTTCTAAAGAAACAATACAGTTGCTACAGGTTTAATTTAGGTAACCTTAGTTACATCTGTTGTATTGTTTATATTTTATTTTTAAAAAACACCTATGTCAACAAGCAAATTTAGCTGTGGTGTGTGGGGGGTTCATTTTATACAATGCCTAATGCAAAATAGTTCAATTTAA
Source organism: Urosaurus nigricauda (assembly GCA_034509955.1). Classification (NCBI taxonomy): domain Eukaryota; kingdom Metazoa; phylum Chordata; class Lepidosauria; order Squamata; family Phrynosomatidae; genus Urosaurus; species Urosaurus nigricauda. The sequence continues at coordinate 167,299,214 of JAOEGL010000001.1, read as the reverse complement.
TCTAGTAGCAGAAAAAGTATGCAACTTTGAAAAAGTATTTTATTATGAAGCTTCAGTATGTATATAACCTGTACGTGAAAAGGTCTCTGTTAGGGATTACTGAGGAGAACATTCAACTTACGTGTTTCAAATGTTCACTTGACCTCTCCCATGAAGAGAAATAAATATGGGTGGCACAATATCTCTCAGTATTTCCAGTGCCATGTGATTTTAAACTATCTGTATTTTCCATGATAGCTGGAAAAATTTGCAGAAATGCCAGTGTTTTAAATATTTTATTACACATGGTACAGCCTAGCTGATTTGTTATGTTTTCTGTCAAAATGAGAGCCCATGACCCATCACCTTAATGGACACTTTAAGTGTGCTATATTGATTAAATTGTGGCATAAGGTGGATTATAGTTAGAAGAATGCAAAGAACTTGGAAGAATTTCAATCAAAATACAGTATTTTGTGAAGATTTCAGCTGCATCAGTCAGAAGAGGGCTCTCTTTGTGTAGAATGTTTGTTAAATATATTCACACATTACTAAAATAGTAACATTTCAAAATATTAATATCCTTATTTTTGCAGCTTATGTCACCAATTTTTGAAGGAATGCTTTAATCCTCCTCTACTTCAGAAAAAGCAATTTAACATTGATAATGTTCAGGCTCTGAGCTCCATCTGGTTGCTGCTGATAAGACTATCCATGTGACAAGGGAATTTTCCACTCTTCAGGCAATTTGCAGTGTTCACTGAACTTCTAAAAACCCACCAGCAAAGAAGCTAAGACACAGACTTTATATTACTGGACAGAATAGGATGTAGATCACATGTTTGTTCACCAATTTTAGTAAGATCAATATTTATTTCCACCAACATTTTGATTTTATATATTTAAAGCATTTATACACTGCTCCACACCTGGAAAGTCTTCCTGAGCAGTTCACATCACAATAAAAACAAATCAGTCTTTAAAAAGACATGACACAAGGGGAGGACAAGAATGAAAAAGGCACACAAGAAAATTCGGGGAGTAATTCTTAATGTTGTGTGGTTCTGTAATATGTGGTTGTAATGCAGCTGGACACTGTGGGTCTTTTGGACATAAGCTGGAATGGGAACAGATCCAAACGCCAAAGAGTTAGTCTCTCTGCTAAGCTAATCAAGTGGAAGGCTAGATCTGACTCCTGTCAATGTTTTCACAGGTTCTCACTCAAAGAACTCAGCCATTCTCCTCAACAGGAAACTGTACATGATAATCTCACTTGCTCTGTTGAGAACTGCTATTTCTCTACAGCTCCTGCTAACAATCTGATTGAAGAACACCAGGACTTCCAATGAAAGGATAAACTTTCTAAGTAATATGATGCTGGGAGAAAAATTTGCTTTTTGAAAAGACTTCCAGTTTATTATAGTTGCAGCTATGCTCCCACTGGAGGACAGAAACAAAGCTGAACTGTTACCATCAGTAATCTGTTCCAGTACAGTTCTTTCACATGAATTATTTAGGTTCTATTGGTCACTATCCCCAACTGGTCTTGTGTACAGATATCATGGAAATAAGAGCTCTGTTTTGTCTGTGCATATTTACTAAAACCACAGATAAAAATGTCAACAACAGGGACAGGAATCAAGCAAACCTCCAGGTCTTGTTGGACAGCAACTCCCACATTCCTTGCTGTTGGCAGTGCTGGCTAGACCTGCTGGGAGGAGTGGAGTTGCAGCACCACAATTCAAAAAAGATTTGGAGAAACTGGGGCGTGTCCAGAGGAGGGCAACTAAAATGGTGAAGGGTCTGGAAACCATGCCCTATGAGGAACGACTTAGGGAGCTTGGGATGTTGAGCTTGGGATGTTTAGCCTGGAGAAGAGAAGGTTAAGAGGTGATATGATAGCCCTGTTTAAATATTTGAAGAGATGTCATATTGAGGAGGGAGCAAGCTTGTTTTATGCTTTTCCAGAGACTACAACGCGGAACAATGGATGTAAGCTACAGGAAAAGAGATTCTACCTCAATATTAGGAAGAACTTCTTGACAGTAAGGGCTGTTCGACAGTGGAACACACTTCCTTGGAGTGTAGTGGAGTCTTCTTCCTTGGAGATCTATAAACAGAGGCTGGATAGCCATCTGTCAGGGATGCTTTGACTGACAATTCCTGCATGGCAGAGGGTTGGACTGGATGGCCCTTGTGGTCTCTTCCAACTCTATGATTCTAACATCTGGAGGGCCACATGATTTCTAGCCCTAGTCTAGGATTCAATCAATGTTACAGACAACAGCAGACATCAGAAGGTGCTTTCACAAAGCACTCATCAGCATAAGATGATGGAGAAGCCTGAAAATTGTGCCTTTACTTTCAAATGTCAGTATTACAGCAACATATGGACCCCTAATGTGTCATCTCTGCAATCAGTGACAATAAGGGAGAGCAACCCCTCCTTGTTGATCACATGTTGGGGTGCCCTGTTCTGACCTTAGCAGAAACCATGGTGTGCCAGGGCAAGTTCTTGGAAGGAGCTCTTGCCCGCAAGAAAGAGGCACCAAAGAGTTGATGGGCCAGCAGGGTTGATTCAGTGTCGGTCCGACTGGACTGTGTGCACAACAACACAGCATCACATTGGATTTGGCCTGGTGCATGTGATCGCCATCATGGCTGGCCTGAGGCCAGTCTGGGACATATAACTTTGGACAGGCCCTGGATTATGCAGCCAACGTAGATGGAATCTTACTAAGCACAAGTCTGGATGCAATTATAGTTTCAAATCCTGACCTATTTACTAACATATGGCTACTGGTCAGAAACAGATAGGAAAGTGTTGGCAAAACAAGCAATGACTCACATGCTGCTGATGGGAAGACTATCATCACTATATGTAACCATGGAGTAGGAATGAGCAGTTGAATTTACCAAGAAGGTTCATTCTGGGTTGGCAGGAGGAGCAATCCACCATGATTGGGTTTATCCCCACGTGGCAACCTGACCATGAAGGAGTTCTCTTTCTATTTCTTCTGTTAATACTTCCCCCCCCCCTTCTCCATCACCTTAATTATCTAGCCCTGCCTACCACTTCCCCCTTTCTTTTTGATATTATTCCGATAAAGGGAGTGTGTGGATCGCTCTTCCAGTCATCCCAGAATGAACCTTCTCAATACAACTTGCTATTCTCAGGATGGCACAGAGGAGCAATCCAGCACAAGTGGGATTTACCCAAGCCCCCAACATAAGATGATATATTTGTTTCTAAACCACTGCCTGCAGTACTGTTCTCTCAAAAGCAGCCCATGCTGATCTGTATTTATCTAATTTGTAACATTTGATAAAAGTTGCAGGTTCCCTCCTACCTGCCCCTTCACATATATCCACCAAAGAACTTCAAACAGCATAAGATGTACTTTTAGCCACAGACCTTGTAGAATAAGGTCCCACATTACTTGATCTTGGCTTACCCTCATAGTCGTAATACTAGAAGATGCATGCTTTAATTAAGTGTGCAATGACATTCCTAGAAAACTTGTGATCCATTGTCCTGGGATTGAAAGATAAAACCATAGCCTCTGAATTTCAGAACTAACTTGTTCTCTCTTAATATATTTTAAAGTTTAAAATATTTTTTAACTTCTCAACGCCAAGAGTGCCATCTCCTTTCCTCTGGATGACTCAGCGTAGGGCAGAAAGTAGGCAGGTATATTACCTCCCCAATTTCTTTTCTCATAATGTATTTAGGCATAAAGGTGAGTTCCAATGTCAGCACCAACCTATACTCCTCAAATTTACATAAATTTGGATGTACTGAGAATACTGCTAATTTGGAAACCTGCCTTGCAGATGTAAATGCCACAAAAAATGCCACCTTACCAGAAAGTATCTGGAACTACATCTCCTTCAAGCACTTCAATGGACCCTTTGTTAACCTATTTAAAATCAAGTTTAGATCCTATGAAGAAAATCTATGAAGCACTGGAAAAGATTTCAGTGCTGCATCCTTTAAAAATCTTTTTTATATGTGCATGTTCAGTCAATGTCACTCCCTCAAACCTTGTCACTCCCTCAAATTGCTAAAGCAGAAACTTGTCACTTCACTGTATTTGAGGAGTAGAGCCTTTACCTGCCCAGACCCAGTGTGATGTATAAAAACCTCAGCATTTGTGCCTTTGAGAGGAGTGGAGCCTTGCCCCACCCAGATTCAGCCTGCTGTTTAAAAACTCCAGCATTGTGGTCCCCCAATCTGGAGTTGGATATAACAGTCTTATAACAAAAAACTAAAATATGCACACAAGAGGAGCATATAAAGCAGCTGGTATGATGCCAGTATTTGAGAATATTCCTTTGAATTCTAAGGAAAAACAGCTGAAAATAACTAATTTTTTTCTTACTCCAAAGGAAGCAGACAATGGAGAAGAAACTAACCCAGAACCCACTGAAATATCTGAGTTGGACCAGTCTATGGATAACGTTCAATATAAGTTTAGAACAACTCTTCTCTAGAGACAACTTTCCCTTTTCCCAATCTTGCCTCAGAGTTAAGACATGCAGAGTTGGAAATGATTTCAGATTCCATACATGTTAGATAGAGTGACTGAGAGGTCTATTCCCAATCAGCATGACCCCACTCCATGCCTCTCTAGTAGGAAAGTAAATGAGGATAGCTCTTCGAAGTTGGTTTTGTAAATAAAGGAATAAGTGCCCTAGTTATTTTGCAACCTCTCCTACTATCCCTTCCATTGGAATGCCTCCTGAAACAATCTGGTTTGGTGAATTTACACAGAAACAACTCAAGGAGCTAGTATGTTTCACTTTTTGTGGGTTTTTCGGGCTATATGGCCATGTTCTAGAAGAGTTCCTTTCTGACATTTCACCAGCATCTGTGGCTGGCATCTTCAGAGAATGCTCTGGAAAAGGATTGGGTACATATATCCTGTGTGACCTTGGGAAGGGAGGAGTGATTTGCAAGTGCATTGTTCTGTGCTAATGGCAGGCCTCAGGGTGGGAGGATTTGCAAAAGAGGATTAGTGTCTGCTTGATTAGTGCTCACTGTCTGCTGGGAGAGCCCTGACCCTGGAAGATTTTGCATTTGCATTTGCTTCAGCTTGCTGTTTTTAAGAACTGGTAGCCAAACCTTGTTTACTTTCAGGGTTTCCTCTTTCCTGCTGAAATTGTCCAGGTGTCTGTGGCTTTCAATGGTTTCCCTGTGCATTCTGACCAAATAGTTGTTGGCATGGTCCAGAATTTCAGTATTTTCAAAGAGCATTTTATGCCCAGGATGGTGTATAACATGTTCTGCTACTGTCGATTTTTCCGGCTGACCCAGTCTGCAGTGTCTCTCGTGTTCCTTGATTCTTGTTTGCACGCTTCGTTTGGTGGTCCCTATGTAGATTTGTCTGCAGCTGCATGATATGCGGTAAACTCCTGCAGCTGTGAAAGGGTCTCTCTTGTCCTTGGCTGAGTGAAGCATTTGCTGGATTTTCTTTGTCAGTTTGTAAACCATTTGAAGGTTGTGTTTCCTAACCAGTTTCCTTATTCTGTCTGTGACTCCTTTGATGTATGGTAGAAATACCTTCCCTTTGGGTGGTTGTCTTCCCTCTTCTGGTTTTTTCTGGGCCTGGCAGCCCTTCTGATGTCTGTGCTGGAGTAACCATTAGCCTGTAAAGCTTGGTCCAGGTGCTTCAGTTCATATTCCAAGAAGTGGGGTTCACAGATCCACTAGTATGTTCCAATATACTTAGAGAGGATTCTCCAAAAGATGAATCTTTGTGCCCCCAAATTGTTAAACTGGATGTTAATTCATGATTTAGGAAGAGCTTGAGCTTGTCAAAAAATTATGGCTGAATGTAATAATTTGCTAACATTATTAGTTGAGAAAAACTTATTATATGGGGGAGACCTAAGCATTACTGGAACCAAGGAATATACTGCTTCTATTACAACTACAACACTAAGTTCTAGGAAAGCTCTTGCACAGTGTCACTTTCAGCATAACAGCAATTGGCTTCTAAGGGGGGGCTGTAAAATCCGTAAGAAAACTAAAAACATTAAAACCCTAAGAAAAAAGTCTAAATATTCATAGCTCCCTCAGAAAATAAGGTGCAAAAGGTTGTTCAAATTATTGGGCAATAACATAAATGAAGGTAGACTGGTGAAAAGGTGTGAGAAAATTAGTAATTAAAAGGTTGGGAAAGAAGAGAGGTGTAACTGTAATGGTTTGGTTGGTCTACCAAGAAAGGAAGAAGAATTGGATTGCAATGGTTGTTAACTGGAAATCCAGTAGTTATTCACTCAGTAGTAAGGGCTACTTCATGACTACCACAAGATCCTTGGGAGGAAATACTTAGCTCTAATGTAAGATCTATTAAGGATCATATTAAATCTTCGGAATTTAAATTCGAGCCCCAGGAAGAGCAGCACCAGATGATTAATGGCTCAAAAGCTAAGGCCAAAGTTTACAAATGGAACCTTGTTATGATCCCACATAAGTTGTTTTTCTTAAACTACCCTAAACCAGCAGGAGTTCTTACAAAGCAAAAGCAGATAACTCATTTTTTAGATATCTCAAATGAGATGTCTCCAGGTTTATTGTGTCCAACGGACATAATCTCAATTGAATATCTGTATTATGATGGTTTTAATGCCTGTGCAGGGGTTACATTTAGTAATAGTAACATTGCTAAAGATACCTGTAGATTCTCTCTTTACAACATTGCTAAAATCCATCCATTCCTCTCAGTCTCCACTGCCAAGGCTCTGGTTAATAATAATAATAATAATAATAATAATAATAATAATAATAAAATGGAAGAGATGTCTTTTCAAATTATGGTATTGGTGTTGTGAGATGTTTTGAAAACCAGATTCCTCCAGTACCTTTACTTAGTTCATGTCATGCTTCCCATTTAAAATTTAATAAAACAGATAACTCAAGTTCTGATATTTTGATTTATTTGAGTCAGGCCCAAGGGTTAAACATCCAGGAAAAGCAGTCAGAGAACAAGAATCTGGTTTCAGACATCACTCAAAATATCCTTAAAAACTTAAGTTTACTTAATCCTGAAGAGAATGTTCTAGTGAATCTATATAAGTCATGACCTCCTGAAGTTCACAAAGAGATATTGGGTAGACTTGACCATTTGAGAAATTGCCTTGAGTTTGCTAACTAATTCCCCTCAACAAATCCAAATGATCCTGAAGAGGGCTGCAGATAACTGCTTTTTAAAATTAGGTTCAGATAAATTTGAGGCCTGCTAGTTAATTGATGGACCCAAAGAGGCAATGTCTATAGATTTGAGGAAGAAAGTATCAACACAGGCTGTCCTGGCAGAAAAAAAAAAACCCATAGCACTGTCTTCTGATATAAATCCAGAAGAGGGGGTCGTTTTTGATTACTTTCTGCCAACCAGAAGATAATGAGTACATCGGATGCTGATAGATGGGTAAACATGAGGTTTTTGGAAAATGAAAAGTTGGGAGATGTTTCTAGATACAGAATACTAAACCCTCCCGATTTGGAAGTTGTCAAGCCAGTGAGGTCAAATGTTTGTATCATGAGCTCCTCTAAGGATGATCTGGTCTGCCTAGAATGTGAGGTGGATGTGCTTCCTGTTCAGCCAGTAAGATCAGTCTGAATTACTGAGGAGCCCCAGGAATCAGACATTCTTATTTTAACCCTTTATTTCTCTGAGGCTGGTGAAACTAATCCCACTCCAATTAAAATGGTTTCATGGAATATTGCTGGGTGGAAGGCTTCCCTTGAGGGGGAAGATCTTTATGGATTTCTTTATGGATTTGTTTGATAGACTTATAGAAAACTTGGCACATAGATAGGAACAGGAATTAATTGGCATAAAACTTACAAATCTAAAAGTAAGGGACAAGCTTCAGGAGGACTACTGACAACTGTTAAAGATGATTTAGGATGGGACGGTGAGTTAGTGTTAAATTTGAATAACCCCCCTAACTGCCAAATTGTAAAGCTACACACACCTGTTACTCTGCTTATTTTGGTGAACATCTACATTCCACCAGCTAATTCTACGTATTATAAAATTGAGGTATGGACTCTCCTCAATCATTTGTTAGAAGATATTAGCACAAAATTTCCAGATGCTTTAATTATGTTGCTGGGGTATTTTAATGCTTGATTAGATTCATTGCCCAATAAAATACAAATCTTAACAGGTGTTCAGGAGGAGTTACAGGATGTGTTCTGCTGGTTCCCCAGTGATAAAAAGGCAAATCAAGCTGGGCTTAAGCTTTTGGGCTGTTGCTCTCCTTTGACTTGCAGATACTGGGTCCTTGTGATTACAGTTTGTCATACCCTTATACATATTTTAATTACAATTCTGGAAGTGTTATTAATTTTAGATGTGTTTCAAAACACAACAGACATCTTTTTTTTAGGTATTACTGTAAACACCAGAGAAGGCAGTGACCATCAACCAATCTCTACACAGATAATGCTGGTCTCTGATCTGAGGAAAGTAACACAGGCACAAAGACAGGTTAACACAACATATGGACATAGTGAAAGAAAAAAGATTAAGATGGCAGAAGGTGGATGTGAGGAAGTTAAATTCCTTTTACATGTCAGATTTGGGCAGTACACTTGGCTTCATGGTTTGCTGTGATGAAACAAATATTAGCCATGTTTTAAAGGCTTATCTTGGCATCTGTTCCCTCATAAAACCTCTGTTAATATCCCAGTGTGGAAAAAAAGGTTCTAAGAATAAAAACCATCCATGGTTTGATGCCGAATGTCATAAGATGAGGACCCATTTGAGGAAACAAATGAGATTGGTCCATTTATTTCCTGAATTTAATGTATATTTAGCTATGCTTAACACCAGAAGGAATTATAAAAAACTAGTCAAAACTAAAAAACTATGTCATGTGGCTAATTGTTGGGCTGAAGTGGAAAAAGAGGCAACTAATAAGAATTCAACTCGGTTTTGGCAATTAGTAACCAGGAAGCTGGGTGCTTTGAGATACAATTTGGAAATCCCTATTGCTGCATCAACCTGGGAAGGCTACTTCCTGAATATGTTTAAAGAACAATCAAAGCTAGTTAAAACATCAACAATGGAGGTATCCTTTGAGGATATAAACAATTTCCCCAAATGGCTATATAGGAAATTAGATACCTTATTGAAACACTACAGAACAATAAAGCACCAGGTGAGGATTGTATGCCTCCTGAATTGTTTAAACATAGAAGAGACTGGTGGGCTACTTTATTTGCAGGCCTATTCACCCATATAAACAATGCTGGTTGTTTCCCAAAAGGTTGGAGAGCAGGCATAGTTATACCCTTGCATAAAAAAGGAGATAAAAGAGACCCTCAAAATTACAAGTCGATTAGTTTAATCAATATGGCGGCTAAAATTTACGCAAAATTTCTACTGTTGAAAGTGGAGGATTGGGCAGAGTAAAATGTGATTCTAGTTGTATAACAGGCAGACTTCTGACAAGGAAGAAGTACCATGGATAACTGTTTCACCCTTTTAAACCTGATTTCAAAATATTCCACGAGAGGTGGAGGACTTTACACAGCTTTCATAGATTTAAGAGCAGCTTTCGATTCAATTACCGTATATACTCATGTACAAGTCAACCCCATGTATAAGTTGAGGGCAGGTTTTGGGGACAAAATTTTGGATTTTGATATGACTCGTGGATAAGTCGAGAGTACAACTTAGGGGCCTGTAACAAAGGATGTAAATGACAAAGCCCCCCACATGCATGCATGTTCTCCTTGCTAAATGCTATCAGGGCAGTTTCTCTCCTCCCTGGGAAAGAGGGAGACATACACACACTCTCTCTCTCCTTGTAAAAAGGGGCTCTTTCCCTCCTTTCCCAGGGAGCAGGGAAACAGCCCTGATTGCTTTTTGCAAGGTGTGCATGTCTCCCTCTTTCTCTCCTTTCCCAGAGACGGGGGCGGGGGAAGCAATCGGGGCTCTTTTCCTGCTCCCCGGGAAAGAGACATGCACACACACACACACACAATCCTTGCAAAAAGCAAACAGGGTTCTTTCCCTCCTCCCTGGGAAAGGAGGAACACTCACAAACTTTTCTTAGCTGAGCAGTGGCTAAGGGGAATGGAGTGTTGGGCAGGACGTCTTTCTCAACACCATTACCATATTGACACCCTTACATAAGCCTACCCAGGATTCTGGGGCCAGGTTTTTGTAATTTTTTTTACTTATAGACAAGTATGTATGGTAACAGGAATCTTCTGTGGCAATTTTTTTAAAAGACTAATATTGATGGGAGACTTATAAAGGAGCTCTACACAGACACCAGTCTACAAGTTAGAATGGGTGCTAATTTGGCTCTAACCAATAAGATTCCTATTTTTTAAGGTGCTTGGCAAGGCTGCATTTTGGCCCCTTTTCTTTTTAATTTTTATATCAATGATACTGTTTCAGATTTGTATGGTGTGGATTTTCATATGCCCAAAGTTTTGGATAGCGCTGTTAATGTACTTTTATACACAGGTAATATGATTTTATTTTCCTATACTGTCATAGGCCTGCGTAGATTGTTGAGAAAGTTTAGCACTTATTGCCAGCTCAATGATTTAGTAATTAACAACAGTAAATCTAAAGTTGTCATTTTTGATTTTAAAAAAAGGAAAATTCATAAATGGCGTATAGATTCTAAAGAAGTCAAGCAAGTGGAAGTTTACAATTATCTGGGGTTAACTTTATCGTCTAGAGGATTCTGGGCTCCACAGATAAAGAAGAATGAATTGAAAGCATCTACCTGTATTCATACTTTAAATAAGTTATTGAATTTTAAGTATCCCTGTTCATTTTATCCTGTTTTAAAAGTATATAAGGCAAAGCTTTTGCCAATGTTGATGTATGGCTCAGAAATCTGGGGAATCAATACAAATATGAAAACTGAAAAAACTCAGAATAATTTTTTAAGATTGCTATTGGGGGTGGCAAGAAGTACCCCAGCACAGGCAATCAGAACAGAATTTGGTATGGCTGCTATTTCTGACCTGTGCTTATTTCATACATTTTTGGATTAAGTTAACACAAATATGTGATGACAGACTTCCCAAGTTATGTTTAATTGAACAGGAGAATAATCTTACACCAAACACTTTATTTGGTCTCAATCCCTTAAGCAAACCATCTTGCAGAAAATGAATAACATGTTTCACTTCTACCTCATACTCCTATTTCTTTTATTCCACACCAGGCCTCAAATGTTCTCCATGTCCTGTTCTATTTCTCTTCGGTAGAACTCCTCCTAAATACAATAACTGTCAATACTACGTCTGATGAATATCCCTGCTTCTCTAATGCTTTCCTTTCAATATCCATGCGGTCAGATCCAACCATTCCAGATTCAGATTAATGGGGCCTTCACTTAAGAGATCTGATCTTTTTGGCATCCTCACAGGTCATGCTACTATCAGATTTACTAGTAATGGGAACCATGGATGCCATAGCCAATATGGAACTATTAATACTGCATGTGCTTTATCTTGCTGTATCTTGAGGAGCACCTTTTGAATTATCTGAACTGGTGGAAAAGCACAAAGTCAACCTTTAGGCCATCTCACTGCGAGTGCATCTATGTCTTCTACACTGATGCTTCTATCTATAGAATAAACGCTTTAAAATCTGTAGTTATTGCAAATGCAGATAGGTCCAACTGAAAAGGCCCTAGCAAATAGCTTAAATCTTGGAATACAGTGGTCCCCCGGGATACGAATCCCTCGGGATCCGAAATCCCCGGGGGCGGAAAACGGCCCCGGCCAACGAAAAAAACCCTGGGTTGCGAAAAAATTTCGCAACCCGGAAGCTTTAAAACAGCACGCTTCCGGCATGCTGTGCTTTGCCGTAAGCGGTCCCCCGGGTTACGAACGGCTTCCGGGTTACGAAGATAATCCCGGAACGGATTACCTTCGTAACCCGGGGGACCACTGTATTTCCATATTCAGTGTCCCCTCTACTAGGTTTATTATGTTCTGGTTCAGATAATCTGTCCTTACATTTAATTTTTCTTTCAAATAAACTGCCAATACCAAGCTAAGATGTCTCTCCACCCACCTGAATAGCTTTTTCAACTCTGTAATTAATATTATGGCGCACAGACCTCCTTGATTCATGATGTAAGACCATACAGACATGTTGTCAGTTTAAATATGTAAATAATGATGATGATGTGATTTATTTAGATTTCCTGCCTCTCCCTGCAGATCGAAAACAATAGAATATAAATACAAAGTACAAAGAATAATACATTATACTTTCCCCTTACACCCCACCACCACTATATCATAATAAAACACAAAACAATTCAAGTACTTATACAAAAAATTAAAAATTCATAGTATGGCACCACCAGGGAAAGGTAGGTTGGGGCTGCCTTTTGAATGCTCCGCTCTCCTTCTCCGCCTCCCTGTCACAGCTGTTGCTTGCTGGTTCGCTGTTCCAAGGAAAATTGGGTTGGGGCTGGCTTTTCAATGCATCCCTCTCCTTCTCCGTCTCCCTCTCACAGCTGGCATTCGCTGGTTTGCTGTTCTGGGGAAAGGTGGGTTGGAGCCGGCTTTTGAGCGCCCCGCTCTCTGTCTCCCTCTCACAGCTATTGCTCGCTGGCTCATTGTTCTGGGGAAAGGTGGGTTCGAGCAGGCTTTTGAACACCTCACTCTCCTTCTCTGCCTCCCTCTCACAATTGGTACTCGCTGGCTCGCTGTTCTGGGGAAAGCTGGATTCAAGCTGGTTTTTGAATGCCTCGCTCTCCTTCTCTGCCTTCTTTTCACTGCTGGCGCTCACCGGCTCAATGTTCCAGGGGAAATTGGGTTGGAGCCGGCTTTTAAACACACCCCTCTCCTTCTCCACCTCTCTCTCACAGCTGGTGCTCGCTGGCTCACTGTTCCAGAGAATATTGGGTTGGAGATGGCTTTTGAACGCAACCCTCTCTTTTTCTGCCTCCCTCTCACAGCTAGTGCTTGCTGGCTCGCTGTTCCAGGGAAAATTGGGCTGGGGCTGGTTTTTGAATGCACCCCACTCCTTCTTTGCCTGCCTCTCACAGCTAGTGCTCGCTGGCTTGTTGTTCCAGGGAAAATTGGGCTGGGGCTGGTTTTTGAATGCACCCCTCTCCTTCTCCGCCTCCCTCTCACAGCTGGCGCTTGCTGGCTCACTGTTCCAAGGAAAATTGGGTTGGGGCTGGCTTTTGAACGCACCCCTCTCATTCTCCACTTCCCCCTCACAGCTGGCTCTTGCTGGCTCACTGTTCTGGGGAAAGGTGGGTTTGAGCTGGCTTTTGAACACTTTGCTCTCCTTCTCTGCTTCCTTCTCACCACTGGCACTCGCTGGCTCGGTGTTCCGGGGAAAGGTGGGTTCGAGCTGGCTTTTGAGCGCCCCACTCCCCTTCTCTGCCTCCCTCTCACAGTTGACACTCACTGGCTCGCTGTTCCGGGGAAAGGTGGATTCAAGCTGACTTTTGAATGCCTTGCTCTCCTTCTCCGCCTCCTTCTCACCACTGGCGTTCACTGGCTTGGTGTTCCGGGGAAAACTGGGTTGGAGACAGCTTTTGAACGCATCCCTCTGCTTCTCCGCCTCCCTATCACGGCTGGTGCTTGTTGGCTCGCTGTTCCAGGGGAAATTGGGTTGGGGCCGGCTTTTGAACGTACCCCTCTCCTTCTCCGCCTTCCTCTCACAGCTGGCACTTGCTGGCTCACTATTCCAGGGAAAATTGGGTTGGAGTCGGCTTTTCAATGCATTCCTCTCCTTCGCCGCCTCTCTCTCACAGCTGGTGTTCACTGACCCGCTGTTCCGGGGAAAGGTGGGTTGCAGCTGGCTTTTGAGAGCCCCGCTCTCTTTCTCTGCCTCCCTCTCACAGCTGGCGCTGGCTGGGTCAGTGTTCTGGGGAAAGCTGGATTCAAGCTGGCTTTTGAATGCCTCGCTCTCCTTCTCTGCCTCCTTCTCACTGTTGGCACTCATCAGCTCGGTGCTCCGGGGAAAATTGGGCTGGAGCTGGCCTTCAAGTGCCCCACTCTCCTTCTCTGCCTCCTTTGCACAGCTGGTGCTCGCTGGCTTGATGTTCTGGAGAAAGGTGGGATCGAGCTGGCTTTTGAACATCTTGCTCTCCTTCTCTGCCTCTTTCTCACTGGTGGCGCTCGCTGGCTTGGTGTCCTGTGAAAAATTGGATTGGAGCCGGCTTTTGAACGCTCCCCTCTCCTCCCCCGCTTCCCTCTTACAGCTTGTGCTCGCTGGCTCACTGTTCCAGGGAAAACTGGGTTGGAGCTGGCTTTTGAACGGACGCCTCTTCCTCTTGGCCTCCCTCTCACAGCTGGTGCTCACTGGCTCACTGTTCCAGGGGAAATTGGGCTGGGGCCGGCTTTTGAACACACCCCTGTCCTTCTCTGCCTCCCTCTCACAGTTGGACCTCACTTGCCTGCTGTTCCAGGGAAAATTGGGTTGGGGCTGGCTTTTCAATTCACCCCTCTCCTTCTCCGCCTCCCTCTCACAGTTGGTGCTCACTGGCTCGCTATTCCAGGGAAAATTGGCTTGGGGCCGGCTTTTGAATGCACCCCTCTCCTTCCCCGCCTCCCTCTCACAGTTGGCCCTCGTTGGCTCACTGTTCCAGGGAAAATTGGGTTGCGGCTGGATTTTGAATGCACCCCTCTCCTTCCCCGTCTCCCTCTTACAGTTGGCCCTCGTTGGCTTGCTGTTCCAGGGAAAATTGGGTTGGGGCTGGATTTTGAATGCACCCCTCTCCTTCTCCGCCTCCCTCTCACAGTTGGCCCTCTCTGGCTCGCTGTTCCAGGGAAAACTGGGTGGGGGGCGGCTTTTGAATGCATCCCTCTCCTTCTCCGCCTTCCTCTCACAGTTGGCCCTTGGTGGCTCGCTGTTCCAGGGAAAATTGGGTGGGGGCTGGTTTTTGAGCGTCCTACTCTCCTTCTCTGCCTCTCTCTCACAGCTGGCGTGCACTGGCTCAATGTTCCCAGTGTTACAAGGCATCCCTGCACCAAATTCACAAATTGTCCCTCCTGTCTGCTATATGACAGAATACTTGGGCTGAGAGGTGTTTGCAGTGAGCCTCTCAACCTGTTAGGCTCACATCAGTTGTTAGCTGAATTTGATTCAGAATCTGCAAAGGAAACCCCTGTGGAGAACAGGCAGATTTAGGCCAGGTTAGCAACACCAAATCAAGAGTCAACTGGCATCAGCCAATAGAATGTTTGCTGGGAGGAGATAAAAATTCCGTTAGCGACAGTTGAAAAGTCAGATAGGGATTTGGTGTTATATCAAGAAGGTTTTGTTACGTCCAGAGGGACAGTTTCAGCTAGGGTCCAGAAGGGAGGGACTTGAAATACATACAGCACTCTGAGAAAGGGAGTTGCTCTGTCGTAGGATCCTGTGGGATAATGTTAGCATTGGTGTCTGCTTCAGAACTGAGTTTAAGAAAGTAACCTATTATAAGGATTGGGTGGGTCCTGGATAGAAATATCTATTGTTCTCTAAATAGAGTGTTGTGAAGTAAACTTTAACTGTAACAAAGTAAAACCAAGAAAGCAAAATCTTGAAGTGATAAGTGCATAAAATATCTCAACAAGTGAAACACTGTTGAACTGTTGTTTAAATAACGTTTTTGTGTTGTTCAAGAAGGAATTGACTGGAGTTTGAATATTTACCACACTACTAATAGTTTAAACAGATTTTAAAAGTAAAGTGGCTGTCATATAAAGGGGACAGAAACACAAGTCAAGTAGAGGGAGTGATCACAAGTAAAGCATCTTGACATAATTTGGTGACAGCAGTGGGGTAAAAGGCCCAGGGCCCTGTCATCCATAAAGAATAGAATTTACGAGGAAAGTATCATCACACCCCCTTGTCCAAATTCTTATGGACCATCTTGTGCCACCATCTCAACTCCTTTCTCAAATAAAAGGGTACTCTCTCTACCTAGTGTTTCCTTCTTCCGACTGCTTGCTGATATGGGATTAAAAGTCTTTATAGACCTCTGGAATGGAATCTTCTCTAAGGTAATAACTGTATCGTCAATATCAAAAGTTTCAGAATTCTGGATAGTAACATTAGATCTGCTGATTTTGAAGACAATGCCTGAGATATTTCTTGTTTTACCTTCAACTTCTTCTCCTGCAAAAGATCCATGCAACCTCATTTGGTATCTATAATTGCTTCCAGTTGTGTCAACGTATTTGTTGGAATTAAACAGCTTTCCTTTTACTTTATCAGAAAAAAGTAATGTTCCAAAGAATGAACTGTCAATTTTAGATCTGCCAAAACCTTCCTTTTTAAATTTGTTTTCAACAATATGTAATTGCGATAAGGATACTGTTTCAGTCTCAGAAATGTCAACAAGGATAACACTTTTGTGAACACTCTCAAGTGCTGATGTTAGGACTAATGGCAGCATCTTGAACTGGTAGTGTTTTTCTTGATTGTTGAATCTCAGATATCTCCTATCCACTATTGTCATAGGAACTTGGAAATACACTTCCTTTAAATCTATAGAGACCATCAGATCCCCCTTCGTCAACTCATTTCTTATTGTTTATAATGTCTCCATTTTGAATCTTTAGTACCTCACATAAACATTGAAGATTTCATACTGGACAATATGTTCTGTGGCTTTTGGGCACAGTAAAGAAGATAGAGTTAACCTTGGTGTACCCCTGATCCACTAGAACTTGCCCTATGTCTAATAGGTATTGAATTTCTTTGTGCAGCAATCTCAAACTCAAATCCTGTGATTCTTCAATTTCCTTGATTCACAGCACTGCAGCTCAAGACCACATTGATGCTGCTACTGATGATCTTATCGCCGAAGCTGATGCTCTGTGTGCCTTCCTCACTGCTGTTATCTATCTTATCCATTTCCTTTAATGTTGTGTCACCTTCATGTGGAACAATAGCACTAGAAATCAATGCTACTATTGGACCATCCACAAGCTGAACTTTCAAAAAACCCATTTCATTTTTTCTCCCAAAAGTATAGTTTTTGACAATATCCTAAATATTTTTAGTATTTAAGCATGTTTTTTCGTTCCATCTAAAGTCTTTAAACATCTTTAACACAGGAATTTCTGTTAGGCTTTGAGGCCTGAGTATGAAATGTACAGATGTGCACAAAAGGTAAAAACGGGAATTGTGGCTGGAGTTGACTGCAGCTGAAGGCTGGAAAACAGACACTGCTCAAGGTCAGTATGTACTTGCTTGCACATAGGCCTAACGTAAACAACAAGAGTCTTCCTGACTGAGGGGACAACATTGTAGGTAACACAAGGAAGAATCACCAGAATAGGTTGGGCGGAGTAGTGAGTAGCTGGTTGGAGAGATTTGTCGAGCATGTATATATATTTGTAAATACAGCAACTTAAGAATAAAACCTCTGAGGAGAGAGTTTTGGCTTCAGTCTGTTTTCAATAACTGAGAGGAGGATTCCTGATAAAGCTGAAGCTACAAGGTCGCTGGTAATTCCGAAGGCATAGGAGATTGCTTGAACTGTGCACTTCTGCTTGTTTACATCAACGATTTCCTCACCTTGAGATACTGGTTTTCTAATGACTGATGCTATCTTACCACCATTTCCTTTGTATCTTCAGATTGACCATTCCCTACTTTCTCAAACCTAATGTCTGTAGCACTCTCTTCAATAAACTTTTAAAAGACTCACTCTGAAATAACCTTTCCAAATTAATTTCCTTATCATCTTCCTTATCTGAAGAGTCATTCTATGCTTCAGATTCCTGTTCCTCCATTCTCTCATTCTTCATTTTATAACTCTAGCACCTCTGTATATTTCTTTTCTTTGCACATTTGTTTGGTATTTCCTCATTCAAGACATTCTCCCATTTTTCTTGTTGATCAATGTTCCTTTTTCTATTAGAATGCATGTCCTTCCAGTGGTCTTCCCCTTGTTTATTCACATCTGTAACCTGTGTTTCTTCTTTAAAAGTTTCCTCTTATCTGGTTTTTAAAATTCATTAGATTTTAAATTAATTAAATTCATAAAACTTAACGTAGATAATCAACTGTAAGTTGACCTCATGTATAAGACAAAGTCAGGTTTTGGGGCCAAAATTATGGATTTACCCATGACCCATAGATAGGTTGAGGGTAAAATCTGGAGGCTCCTTCAGTATGTGTATGTGGGCGTATTGCAAGAGAGACTCTCATTGAGGCTTTCTGCTCCATTGTTTCAGCTTTCGTTTCAGCCAGACATAAGGGGAGGAAATAGACTCTTAAACAAACAGCAATATCAGTCAACTTGGCTCCAGAGAGAAATAAACTCCACTCCGCACAGCATGGGAAAATCTGAAAGAACTGCTATCACATTACCATAGTGACCTGTAAATAAGTCAACCTGGGATTTTGGGGTCAATTTTTGGGCATAATTTTTTAGACTTATAGACAAGTATATACAGTAATAAGTTCACTTCATTTAAATTTGTCTGAGTATCCATTGTATTTAAATTCATTTGATTTCTCTTTTTTATTGCTTAATTTCTGATTGAATATTATTTCCTGCAAATGTAGTATCATTGCTTACAGCCTCTGTAATTGTTATAAAATCAGGAAATGCTTCATGTAACCTAGTCCTTTCAGTATCTTTGCCCCTTCTAATATTAACCATCTCTGATCCCACTGTATTAAACTCTCCTGTCACCTCATTGTTCGTGTTGGGTGACTGTCCCTGCTTATTTATTTTTAACTGACTTCCACTCACATTTGGCACTCCTGAAAACACTGTTTGCAGAAAAGCCATAAATTCTAGTCATGTGCTTCTCTGGCCAATACCCAGCACATTGCTGAATTGATTTTTCCATCTCCACCTTGTCACAGCATGTGTCATTTGTTGCTGCCACAACTGTTGCCAAATTTGTCTGTACTGCTTGGCTATTACTCCTCTCCACCTTGCCACTGCCAGTTCCTGCAGATGCTGCCATTGCTGGAGCCAAGCTTGCCAGTATTATGGAGTTACATCCTACCCAGCCTCTACCCCTCACCTCAGCAATCTGGGGTTGGGTTTGTCTCTAGGAAAGTGTGCCTTTGGTTGGAACTTATACTCTGAGAGCTCATTGCTAATGCAGCATTTCTCTGGCTTGCTCGGGTATACCAATACCATTTTAACACTGTAATCTACCTTCTCTCTCTCTCTCTCTTGCTTTCAAATTCATACCTACTGCTTACTCAGATTTCAAGTCACATTTGTGCTCAGTCTCCTTCCTGTTTTTTTAAATCATTACTGATTTTTAATTTCTCCTTCCATACTCTCACTGGAGGTCAGAAATATTTTCCATGGCACCTCCTTCCAATCATCTGCAGAACTTGCTGGGCAGTGGTCATATGGGTGACAATATTTTTCTTTTTTCATTGTTTCCATACACCTCTGGTTTCTGTAATACTGGGTTCTCTTTGTATTTTGTTTCCACTAACTTTTATCTTTCCGTCTGAACGTTTCCCTTTCTTCTCCTATTTCAATCTTTTCTCCATGTTTTAGCTTATTTTAAATTACCAACTGTAATTTTCTACATAATTTTTCTACACCAAGTTGGCAAGGCAGAAAAATAAAAACTGACAGAGAAGGGGGATCCTTAACAGAAAAAGAATATGGACTCCTGCTTGGTCGGAGTGACATGCAGGGATAAACCCAAACATGATGGATTGCTTTTCTGTGCCATCCTGGGAATGACTACAGTCACGTCTGCCTGGCAACGACTTAAAGGTCCTACTTTGATCCATGTACTTTTAGTTGTATTTTAAAAATGACTTTCAAAGTTATTTCAACTAAATTCTTCTCTAATACTGATAAAGGGTGTTTCTGTAAAGTAGACTGTTTTTCTCTGTAAAAAGTTATCCACTATTTGACTTTTAGATCTCTCATGATCCTATGATGCTGTGATAAAGTCCAAAGTCCTCAAATCTTTTATTAAGAAAAAGAAACCCCAAACACTTTAGAAATAAGTAACAAGAGGTTTGAGGACTGGAACAAAGGATTTGAGGTCTGCAGTACACATTTTCCAACTAACCAATTCTTCATATTTTTATAAAGGTCAAGGTACTGACTCATTCATCAAGCTGGAAAGACATCACTACTCTTCTATATAGCTTCACTGGTTTAGTCACAACAGAATTGCTTCCTGAAGGTTCATGAAAAGGTTACTCAGCCTCCTGAAACATTCACATTTATTTCTCATGCCCTTATGAGTTAAAACAGCTTTTCTGCTTTAACATCAAAATTAACAAGTACAGGTTGAGTCTCCCTTATCCAGAATTCCAAAATCCAAAACACTCCCAAAACCAAAACTTTGCTCCTGGGTGGCTGAGAAAGTAACACCTTTGCTTTCTGATGGTTCAGTGGACGTAAACTTTGTTTCATGCACAAAATTATTAAAATATTGTATAAAATTACCTTCTGGCTATGTGAGTAAGAAACATAAATTAATTTTGTGCTTAGACTTGAGTCACATCTCCAAGATATCTCACTATGTGCATATATGCAAATACAGATATTCCAAAATCCAAAAAAATACGAATTCCAAAGCACTGCTGGTCTCAAGCCTTTCAGACAAGAGAATCTCAACCTGTATCCATTTTTAATGTAGGTTTCACCACTGGACTGCAATGTGATGTGGCGTGTATCTCATGCACAGAAATCCAACAGCTTATTGCAAATACAATAGCTCTGATCCAAACGTGAGTCTCTAAACTGAGAAGGCCTGCCCCTCTTCCCTCCAGGAAAGAGGCAGTTCCATCTTTTTCTGGATGTAAGCACTCCACTCAGTGGCACCGCAGAGGGGATGTGGCATGTGCGGACTCCAGCAGGGGACACACAGAAGAGGGGTGACACCCAGTTGGGCCCTCCTCCCCCTTTGGAGCAGGAGAGGGTGAACGTGCAGCCTTCCTGGCTGCTATGGCCCAGGCTTCCTCCCCAAGGAAAAAGCCTAGGACAGGAGGAGCAGGAGAGCTGCATGTTGTGGCAAAGCTGCCACTGCCACCCTCCTGGCACTCCCTGCACACCAGGTGATACCCAGTGTGCAATGCCACTGTCTCCCCAAAAAAGAATTGAAAAGCCTTTTCAAATGAAACTCCATATTCAAATTAGAGCTCCTAGCGTGGTTTGGATCTCAAGAGCATAGTCTAACATGGAATATGAAGTAATGCAACCCTCTGAATAGTAGCATCAGATCCATTGCCTTCAAAATCCAACTACACAAAGGAATTCAGCCAAGTTACCAACTATGTCATTCATCTGACTGTCAAAAAAGCAGGAACAAACAGAAAGGATGTGCAATATAGATGTCTTACCTACCTGGCTACAGAATACATGAAAAGAAAATCATTGTCTGGTGATCCAGGAGACTTGCTGTAGTCGGTGTACTTCTTCTGAGTAGTACTTTTTATATCCTTCATGACAGACTCCATCTCTTTACTTAAATTGGTTTCTGACTATATTAAAAACAAAGATTTTAGAAAGGTCTGGTTTCCAGTAAGAGATGACTACAAAATGAGATGTATATAAAGTAAAAATTACTTTTACAAATTACATTAATACCATTCATGAGAAGATGAAATATTATTAAAATTATGTACAATTTTATAGAAAATATTATACAACTTCATAATTAAAGACAACAATTTACAGATATCAATTTTTTTGTAAAGAAAAGGACTATAAACTTATAAACACAAGCTACCTTTCCTATAGTAAAATCCTACAGGAGTAACCTCCATCAAGTTCAATGGGACTTACTCCCTTGTAAGCATGTATAGGATTGCAGCCTAGACCTTGTAATTTAACAATATCATTTAACAAATGTCACAGTTATACTTCAAAAGTATAATTAATATGAAAAAGATCACAATAAAATGACTAACTCACATTCTTAAATATTTTCTTGATTGGTATATTTTAAATGGCTTCACAGTTATGGGTAACTTATACTTTACAGCATAAAGAAATTATGAGTTCCAAGAAACATAGTTCAGTTCTATGTGAAGCAAGAAACTGCAAAGCATGAATTTAATGTCCAATAAATATACATACTGAAATGTACGAGATAAATGCTCACATAATCATACCCAATTTAATAGGTGTTAAAATGTTAATGTAATTTAAGCTCTTAAGTGTTTAACAGGGAAAAGAGAGAGAACATTCAATTTTTAAATTCTATAAAATAGAAATGAGTTATGGAGATGAGTGTGGCGCAGATAAAGAGAATGAAAAAAGAAGGTGGAAAGATTGAAACAAATTAACAAGGATCTTTTGGCCTTACACTGATGCTTACTGGGAAAGTTCCCAGCTGCTCTTGAAGCTCTTCCACCTCCTTTATGAGATCTTGCATACTCTTGTTACTGTGACACTGCCAAAGGGTTCTCTCCACATTGTTGCCAGGATAACAAGGAAGGACGCTGTTAGCAAACTGCCTACAAAGAGGACACGTAAATTCTCCTTTTTCCACAGAAAACCCCTGGAGGACCTGGTCATTCTAAAAGAAAAAGAAATCCAAGTGATTTCAGAAGCAACAAATAATCATAGTTTCATAAATTCCAGAGACAGCAAAGTCAGAAATAATAGAAAAACTGACTGCTAAAGGTTACAAAAGCAGACTGCATATTAAGTAAAAATTAAAGATTATTTTGAAGATGAACAAAATATGTAGCACACTCCTACTGAATTTGTCAGCCATTCAGATTATAAAGGAACCATATAAACCATAAAATTGAAAGAAACATTTTTCCATTTGTATCCCACTCTTCCTCTTAGCACTCAGAGCAGTATCTTTAATCTCAAACCCCTCTGAGATACTAACCTGTCCAAAGAACCATCTAGTAAGCCTCACCACTGAGTCTACCATGTCTAAACTTAATACTCCAGTCACTTGCCCAGCACGCCTGGTTTAGGGTGGAGTATATTAACAGCATACACTTGCTCTACAAATGTGTTGGCTGTGACTACATATTGTGACTAAAGGGCTGGGGATGCAGAAAAGAACCAAAAGGAAAGAGACACTATGGGCTGAAACAGACAGGGCTTGAAAGAGCTGGGTGGGCACCATGGCAACTGCATGCTGCGGCCCCACTCCAGCTTATTTTTTTTTATTTTTTTTTTATTATTTTTACTTTTCATGACAAAAAAGAATCAAAAAAGGAAAGAAAAAAAAAAGAAAAAAGAAAAAAAAGACAAAAAGAGAAAATACAGACATTTTAGCAAACTATAGACATAAACCAAACATATACAGACTGGAATGTACACGGACCTATATGTTAAGATAACATTGAACATATACATGCAACTTCCATATCCAATTGGGGGGATACCCAAGTCAAACTTATTAACATTGTTTTATCTCGTGCTTTCTATCTTACAAATTTCCTTTATCATCCTTAATTCTTTTCTAGTACTATTGTTAGCTCAAGTCTATCTCGATGTGTCACATTCGAAAGAGATTGGCCATGAAAATTAATCTCGGAGTAAACTTAAATCATCCTTTAAATTATGTAGCATTTCTCTGGGATCTTTGTCAAATCATGTGTTATGTATTATACAACGAAAATATTTGATAGAATAATATACATAAGTTAAGTATAAAATAACAATCACAATCTTTTTTTTCGTAACATATTTTGAATTAAACTATTTCCTAGTTATTCGTAAGGATCAGATCTTTCCATTCCTTTGTTAGGTATTGGAGTAGAGGGGACCATTCTTCTCTTGCTTTTTCCTCAGTTTTCTCCTTCCACCAGCTTGTAGCAATGTCCAATTCAGCTATCTCCATTGCCTTTAATAGCCAGTCTTGTATAGTGGGTGGTTCTTGCTGCTTCCACTGTTTAGCATATAAGATTCTTGCACATATCAATAAAATAAATACAATTCTATCATGTTTTTTATCAATATTCGGCTCGGACATTCCTAAAAGGAAAACCTCTGGGGTAAACATAATATCGATACCCATATCTCTTTTTAAAATTGACCAAATTTGTTGCCAATATTTTTTTGCTTTAGGGCATATCCACCACATATGGAAGAATGTTCCTACGTTTTGAGAACATTTCCAACACGCTGGATTTGTTTTTTTTTTGTCATTAATGCAATTTTGTGTGGCGATAAATGCCATCTATGAGTCATTTTTAAAACGTTCTCTTTCAGATTTTGGCATACCGTAAATTTTATCCTTTTACCCCAGAGCTCTTCCCATTTTTTTAATTCCAGTTCGTGACCCACATTTTGCGCCCATCTTATTGTACATTCTTTTATAATTTCTTCTTCAGAGTCCCATCCTAATAGTAGCTTGTAACATCTTGAGATCATTTTAATGCTGCCCTTCTTGATTATTTTATCCCATTCTGATTTTTCTTTTAGTAATCCTCCTAATTTCATGTCCATCTTAAATCTTTCTCTTAATTGCCTATAGAGATACCAATGGCAATCTATGTCCTCTAATTGGATCTCTTCTTGTGTCCTAAATACATATTCCCCCTGATGTTCCTTAACCAAATCCGTATATCTAATCCATCTTTTCTTACGAATGCCTTCTCTTCCGAAGAAGGCTTCATGCGGAGAACACCAAAGGGGAAACTTGGGACATAGTCTAGCCTTGTATTTATCCCATATTCTGAACAATGCCTTTCTTACAATATGATTCGTACATTCTCTGTGGGATTTTGCTTTACCATACAGTAAATAACAATGCCACCCGTAGCATAAGTTATCCCCTTCTAATATTAATAGATCTTGATTTTCTAAAGTTACCCATTCCTTTATCCACGTTAAACAACATGCTGCATAATATAACTTTAGGTTCGGAACGCCCATTCCTCCTCTTTTTCTTTCATCGAACATAACTTTTTGTTTCACTCTTGCTTTCTTATTATTCCAGATAAATTTTGATATTTCTTTTTGCCAATGAGCAAATGGTTTATCATTTTGTAAAATTGGTATGGTTTGAAATAAAAATAATAATTTTGGCAAAATATACATTTGGAATAATGAAATTCTTCCTGATAATGTCAGATTGAGTTTGTTCCATGTAGATATCTCATTTTTTATTTCATTCCAGACCACCTCGTAATTATTATGATACAGATTTGTATTTTTATTTGTCAGCTGAATTCCTAAGTATTTCACTTTTCTTCCTATTTTTAAACCACTTTGCTTTTCTAATTTTAATTCCTCCTCTTTATTTATATTTTTGGTAAGAATTACCGTTTTTTCTTTATTTAATTTTAGTCCTGATGCTTCCTCAAAATCAGCTAATGTTTTCATGAGTGGTTCTATACTGTCTTCTGGGTTTTCCAATGTGTAAACTATATCGTCAGCGAAAAGCTTCATTTTGAATTCCGCCTGTTTGATTTTTATACCTTTGATATTTTTGTTTGACCTGATGTTGTTGTTTAGTAATTCCAGAACGAGTATAAAGAGTAAGGGGGATAGTGGGCAACCTTGCCTCGTACCTTTTGCAATATGAATTGTTTCTGTTTTTTCTGTGTTTACAAGTATATTGGCTCTTTGATCGTAATATATGGCTTTTATCCAATTTTCGAAATTTTGGCCAATTTCTAAGCTATTTAAGGTCTGGAAAATACTTTCCCAACTTAAATTATCAAAGGCCTTTTCCAGATCGACAAAAATCAGGGCCATTTTTTTTTCATTATGCCTTTCGAAGTACTCGATAATATTTATAACATTACATATATTATCGGCTATATGTCTTTTTGGTAGGAAGCCTGATTGATCTCTATTGATCCATTCGTTGAGCGCTTTTTTCAATCTTTGGGATAAGATGGAAGCAAAAAGCTTGTAATCTGTGTTTAGGAGTGAAATGGGCCTGTAGTTTTGTACATTTTTCGGATCTTTGTTTTCTTTCAGAATTAAAGTGATATTAGCCTGTCTCCATGTCATGGGATAATTGTCTTTATTGATACTATCTATAACTGCTTTGAACGGGAAGGTCAGCTGGTCTTTAAACACCTTATAGTACTTGGCCCCGAAACCATCAGGTCCTGGGGCTTTCTCGCTTTTGCTATTATTAATTGCTTCGGTTATTTCGGCAATCGTGATGTTACCATTCAATAGTTCTTTTTGTTGTTTAGTCATTGGTAAGAAGTTTGCTTTGTCGATAAATTGTTTAAGCTTAATTGTGGAAATTTCTGATTTTCTATATAGTTTGGAAAAGAATGACTGGAATGCTTTTTTAATTTTGTTTTGATTACAGGTAATCTCTTCTCCTTGTTTGATTTCTGTAATGATGTTCCTTTCTTTTATTTTCCGTATTTTATATGCTAACCACTTTCCTGGCTTGTTTGCATATTCGTAATGTTTTTGTTTTAGGCATTTTATTTTGTTTTGTATTTCCTTCATTTCTTCTAGTTCTATTTGTTTTTTAAGTATTTTCACTTCCTCTTTAATTTTCTTGTTTGAGGGGTTGTTATATGCTTCTTTTTCTTTCTCCTGCAGAAGACTATACATCTTATTTATTTTTTCTACTTTTTTCTTGTATTGGATGCTCCCTTGTTGTATGAAAAATCCCCTCATTACTGCTTTTGCTGCTTCCCAGACTGTTATCATGTTCATATTGTCTTTTGTGTTTTCCTCAAAATATAGTTTTAGGGTTTTTTTCCCTTTTTCGACAATATCCTCTTTCTGGAGTAATGAGTCATTAAGTCTCCATGAAAATTCTTTTTTCCTTCCTTTTAACGTTATAGATATGGGATTGTGGTCTGAAAATATCCTTGGCTCTATATTCATGTCAATAATTTCTTTACACAATGGTTTTGAGGAGAAAAACATATCTATCCTAGAGAAGGATTGATGCCTTTCGGAGAAGTAAGTAAATTCTCTGGCATCTTGATATTTAAAACGCCACACGTCTACAAGGGAGTGCAACTCAATCATTTTTCTAAAAGATTTTGGTAGTTTTCCTTGCGATTTTTTAATTGCTTTCCTTGATTTCCTATCAATTTCTGGGGTGACCACACCATTCCAATCGCCAAGTAGTAATGTTTTGTCATAGCTAAATTCACTTAATTTATCATTTAATTTATCATAAAAGACATCTTTTTTATCTTGTGGTCCATATATCCCTACCATTAAATATTTTGTGTTCATAATCTTAACTTCTAACCCAATAAAACTACCTTTCTCGTTATTAAAGATAATTTTTGCATCAAGTTTTTTGTTAATATAGAAAACAATACCTCTTCTTTTGGAATCTGATGATGATATAAACGCTTTACCAAGTTTCTCATATTCAAGCAGTCTGACATCTTTTTCTCTTATGTGTGTTTCTTGGAGACAAATTATGTCCGCTTTTTGTTTAGCTAAGTAGTGATATATTTTTTTCCTTTTCTGTGGGGAGTTCAATCCCCTTACGTTCCAAGATAATATTTTAATTTTTTGCATTTTAAATTTTTACCTGTCTTAAGTTATAATGTTATTCCTCGGTCCCAACTTCCTCCTCTTCGTTGTCTTCGATGTCACTAGCTTTTTCTACTTCTGTTTTGTTGAATTTTGTTGTTGTATACGGCTCATCTTCTCTCTGATTTCCTTCTTTTTTCTCATTTCCATCATTGCTTTGATCCGGGTTTCCTTTTTTCTCCAATTCTTTTTTGAATTTTTTGAGAAAGTCTTTTAATTTCATAATGGAGTTTATCTTATAGAAATCTGATTTGTATCTGAAGGAGATGCCCTCTAGCCTCTCCCATCTATATGCAATGTTGTTTTGTTTCAACAAATTTGTTAATGGTCGGTATTCGTTTCTTTTCTTCAGAATTCTCAGCGGTATGTCCTTGTAAATAATGATTTCGTCACCGTCCACTTCTAATTTTTCTTCATAATTTCTTTGTAATATTTCATCTCGTATTTTTTTTCTTGTAAAATAAATTACAACGTCTCTCGGGAGCTTTCTTTGTTTAGCGACTTTTGAATTTAATCTGTAAATTTTGTTGATGTCATGTTGTAATTCTTGGTTGTCTGTTCCAATGTATTCCGCAAGTATTGGTGTAAGAAGTTCATATAAGTCCTCATTTTCATTTTCTTTCAGGCCTCTAATTTTTAAGCAGTTTTCCCTTTGCTTTAAATCTTGTAAGGCCCTCTCGTCCAAATCTTTATCGTAATTGTCTTCAATTTGATCTACTCTTTTACTTATGTTATTTGTAGCTTCTTCCACCTTTGTGATTTTTTTATCAAGTCTTTTTATATCCTCAGTAGTTTTGTTTAGGGTTTCTTTAATTCCTTTCATTTCTGCTCTTATTTCCTGTCTTATTTCCTGTTTTATCTCTTTCCTCATTGAACTCATATCTAGTTTCATTTCTTTAATGTCTTCTTTTAATTCCAAGTACATTGCTTTCAGTTCTTCTAGGAGGTTATGTTGGTCTTGTGACTTAGGCGTTAAGTCGTAGGAAGGTCTTCTTTGCTGCTGATATGTTTGTATTTGGGTTGTTCTTCTGGTAGTCATTTTCTTAAATTTCTGTCTTGCGTTTCTAAATTTTCTGAAATATTTATTTATTTACTTGGATTTTCTCCTTTTTTTTCTTTTTTTTTCCTTTTAGATTATTTAATGTTTTTCTTTCTTTCCCTTTATTTTTGTTATTATTTTTTCTTTCTTTATTCCTTTTTTTTGAACGCGTCCCTTGGCTTTTCTTTCTTTCTTTCTTTCTTTCTTTTTTTTTTCCCCCCTTTTAGCCTACCTTTGCTTTCCTTTCCCCCACTTCGTCTCAGATATTATTTGCCTCGGGGATTCAAATCTTTCCCTCACTTGTCTTTTTCTTTATACTTTTATTTCCAGCTCCCTTCTTCTGTTCTCTATTTCTGTCGTATCCTTCTTGTTTTCTCTTAACCTTCCCCTCGTTTCTCAATTTCTTTTTATTATTTTTCCTTTCTTCGCCTTTACAAGTCTATTCCCAAATCAGTTTCCTTCTTTGCGAGGTTGGCGCAGTCCTGCTCCTCGTCGTCCCCACCTACTTCTGTCTTTCTTAGCCGGTTCTTCTCTAGGTCCGTTCAAGTGATCCTTTCTTTTCCTGCTTTTCCCTCCTTCCCTCCTTGCCTGCTTTCCCTTCTCTATCTTGGGCTCGTTCCCCTCGACCTGCCCTTTTTTTTTTTCCCTTTGAATTCTTCCTCTCCTTCTCTTCACCGCTTGTTATTCGCTTTTTATTCACTTTATTCTTCCACTATTTTTTATTATTTTTTTTTGTTTGTTTGTTATTTATTAATCCACTTTCCTCATCTCGCCGTTACACTTATGTGTTGTCTTACTGCGTTTTCTCCTTCTTTCCACGGTCTCCTTTCTCAACCCCGCGTCTTCCGGGTTTCTCTTCTCCCGTTTCTCCTCCCTTTTTTCTGACTTTCCCCCTCTTGATCTCGGACGCGATCACTCCTTCCCCGTTTTTTTTTTCCTTTCTTGACTTCTCTTTTTTTTTTCCCCTCCGTGCGCGCTCTATTCAGTGTGTATCCTTCACCTGCTTTTTTTTTTTTCTCTCTCTCTCTCTTTTATATATTTTTAACTCTTTCTAAGCTCTCGCCCGGGGCTTCCCGCCTCTCCTGATCAGTCTCCTTAGCCTCCTCTCATCCCTTGTCAGCCCCGTCTCCGTCTCCGCACTCCGCACTCACCCGCCTCCGTTTTCCACCTCAATTCTTGCTCCTTTTTTGGCCCCACTTCGTTCTTGTCGTTGGCTCAATATTCCTCCTTCCCCTCTCCTCCTTTCCCTTTTTTTTCCCCCCTCCGTTTCGCTGTTTTTCCTCCTCCTTCTTATTCTCCCCGAAACGTTCCTTGTCTTCGCTTCTTTCCTTTCAATTCGTTTCTTTCCCTCTTTCCCTTCCGTATTCTGAGGAGTTTCCTTACAGTTCGGTTACTCTCCCAGAGATACTTTTCCTCAGCTGATCCGACTAAGGAGCTGAAGAAAGGGGCTTGTAACTCGTCAGCTGGTACTCTTTTTCTTTTAGATAATGTTTTTTATCTTCTGTATTTTTACCCCCTTTTTTTTTTTTTCACGTCAGATCACAGGCTCTTTTTTGGTTTCCGTGTAAAGGAATTGAACTGGAGATATATTTAATTCTTCACCCCCAATTGAATTCAAATTTTAAACGTCCTCTTTAATTTGTAATTTTAAAAAGTTAGAGGCAGCCCTAGTTCCACAGGTTTCTCATTAGAGGTGCCGGGTTGCTTCGACCTCCTCTGCCCTCCCCGGAGGACCAAGTTGAGGGGGTGCCCCAACAAAGCCTTCCAGAGACGGGAGCAGGCAATAGGTCCAAATAAGCCCCTTCACCCACCTTATGCCAAAGTGTGGGGTTTTTCCGCCTCGTGCTGGATTTTACAGGGGGAAATCACCTCAAATGAAAGGCGCTCTTCGGAGCCTTCCAAAGAAGCGTCTGCTGGGCTGCCGTTTCTAACCGGAAGTCCCACTCCAGCTTATTTTCAGCACAAAAACAAGCAGCAAAAGGCTGCTCCTTTTTGCGCCAGAAAAACACCACCTTTTCCACTACCACCGTGGCTTTTTGGTGCTCCTGTGGCATGTAAACACTGTACCACCAAAGCATCGAAAAGCTGTTCCGTGTGGGCAGTGGGGCAACATTACAGAAGCTTCAGAGTGGCATTGGGGTGTGCGTTGTGCATATGCCACGACCCCACACTGCGAAGTCTGCATCAACCCTATGACTTCCTGCATTTGTTGATTCTACTCTGCATATTGCAAATAAGTATGTTCATCCAGGTGTTGTTGTTTTTTTTACTTATTACTTAATCTGGGCTATTTTCTTATTTAAGAACTTCATTGTACTGCATAATATAAAAATTCCCCATAAACACAGGTATATCTGTGAATGTAGAATTAAAGCTATTCCACAACACCCAACACTGGAAACCAAAAAAAATGTTTATATGAAGAGGAATATTTATTATGATTAGCTATCACTTTTCTTTTCTTAGAAAAAAACCTGTAACCAACAGAATTTTTGCATCTTAAAAATATTACTGTGTATACTCATGTATAAGTCTAGAAATTTTAGTCAAATAATTGACCCAAAAAAATCCATGGGTCAATATAGGTACTGTAAGTACTGTACTTTAACACTTATTTTAAAAAAGGAACCATCCCTTGGAGATAGGCAAAAATGTAATCTGTCCTGGAATCACTGACCCTCTTCTATTGTTTCATCTATCCAGCCTTTATTGTGAGCACAATAAAGAATTTGGCTAGAATGTTGTAAGTTATTTGGCATTGTTTTCCTTTGCATCATCCTTTAGATCCTTTGCTACATGCCCCTAGATTTCACCCTTGACTTACCCATGGGTCTTTGATAATAATTTTGACCCCAAAACTTGCCCTCAACTTATACTTGAAGTCGACTTATAGTTGAGTACATATGGTATAATTTTTTGACACACATATACCCCACATCTGCATGTAGCAGATTCCCGTCAATCAGAGCTGTTTAAGGTGGTGGGGGAGCTGACGCAGGTTCCCCCTGCACCAAATCCCCTACTTCAACCTACAACAGCCTGCTGTGATGCGTTTAACACCCACTTTGCAGATAAAATCTCTTGGATAAGGGCCGACTTGGACGCCAACATTTCACCAGTATCCGTAAATGAGGTATCCAGCAACTCGGCTGCTGCTATTTTACTGGATGAGTTTCAATCTGTGAGTACTGATGACGTGGACAAGCTCCTTGGAAACATGAGGAAGACGATTTGCTCTCTCGATCTGTGTCCATCATGGATGGTCATCAAGGGAGGGGACACATTGAAGACATTCCTTCGGGATGTAGTCAATGCGTCTCTCAGGGAAGGCATTATTCCATCTTGTCTGAAGGAGGCAGCCATAAAACCTCCCCTGAAGAAACCTTCCCTTCACGTTTGGATTACTACAACGCGCTCTACATGGGGCTACCCTTGTGCTTAACCCGGAAACTCCAGCTGGTCCAAAACATGGCAGCCAGGCTTGTTACTGGAACATCAAGGAGAAAGCATATAGCACCTGTGCTTAAATCTCTCCACTGGCTGCCGACCAGTTTCCAGTCACAGTACAAGGTGTTGGTTTTAACCTTTAAAGCCCTACACGGCTCAGGTCCATCCTATCTTAGGGACCATCTCTCCCCATATGAGCCCCCTTGCATGCTCTGGTCCTCTGGAAGGAACCTGCTACAGCCCAAGAAGACAATGCTGTCACAGACCTCTCAGAAGGCTTTCTCCACCATCGCTCCCAGGCTGTAGAATGACCTGCTTCAAAAAAGCGGCCAAGACGCATCTCTTCTGGCAGGCCTTTCTGGATAGTGGCTAATCTTCCCCAGTCTCCAAAGACATCTACCCAGCCTTCCCCGGCCACACATCAGATACCACCTCTAGGCTGCCCAAGAATCTTGACTGAATATATTGTATTGTTTTATTGTTGTATTTTCATTTGTTTTTAAATTTGTACTAGTTTAATCTCATTTTAAGAGGTGGGAGGTAGGGACTGGGTTGTAATATTTTAACTGTACTTGTTTTTTAATTTGTTGTACTCTGCCTCGATTGCTCACTCAGAGGGGCGGGTTAAATAAATTATTATTATTATTGGTATTATTATAAATATTGTAAGCCACTTTGATTGGTACAGCAAAAAGTAAGGTATAAATAAAATTATTATTATTATTATTATTATTCCAGACAATGTCCCATCTGCCTGAATAAGATTTATGTTTGTTGTGAGCCGTCTTGTGGTCCTGTTTCGGGTTAAACGTGGGATATAAATACAATAGAATCAGAATTTTAAAGAATTGTTTTTCTCTTTTTCTGAAAGAAACACAGCATTAAAAAACAACAAACCAACAGCAATCCAAGAAGAGTTTATGAGAGTCTATACAATTAAACTGGGGCCTGCTCAGTACATGAGACTGGGTGGGGCTTCCGCCAATCTGCTCAGCTTTTCAGTTTCCAAATGGAGTCTCTGTGCACGAGCAAAACCCTACTTTGTGAGGCACAGAGACCATGAAGAAGAAATGGCTAAATGCCACTCCAACATGTTCCTCTCACCACAAATGTTCCTTTTCCTGGACTTTTCATTAGTATTAAGAGGCAAACAATAAGATGGGAAGTCTGTGTTTCTTCATCAGTTAGATAATTAGAGACATAATATTCAGAAAACTAAACACAAACATGCTTTTGGGACTGGACTGTTACAATAGTTGTTAATTTCCCTTTTACTCACTTCTGGATTATAATAATATAATATAATATTTATTTATTTATAACCCGCTCAGAGCGGCTATATTATTATATTAGGATTATGTGCAGTTCTCTAGACACTGCAACACCATTCTTTCAGAAACAGAAAACAGAAGTACCATGTTTTTATTTCATGCATCTAAAAAAGCCTCAGCATAAAACTTTCTGGGCAGAAAATTCCCTAATTCTTTTACAGAAAAAGGAGACATTTTATACAACAATGTGCATTGCATTCATTGCCATGGAGGGCAATACTGTCAGTTAGAACATGTTGGTGAAATGCAAGAAGCAGTATGCTCTTGACTGTAGCTTCTATCTTTTCTGTTTCACTGCCATGGAAGTCATTCTAGTCCGTTTTCAGGGAACAAACATAGAGGCAGTGAGTGCACATATGGTATAAGAAGAATCAAGCAATTCTTTCACAGGAGTCAAATGTTTATTTATTATGAATGTTTATTCATAAAGGTCACTTGATCTTACCAAGCCACTCCATTAACAGTTGAATAGCAAGATAAACTTTTCAAAAAAGTTGTCACCCATGTCACTCCTGGACTGCCACTGAGTGGTGTCGGAAGAAAACAAGTTCAATTTAAGCACACAGGATATTTTAATGTGTTAAATGAAGCCAGGAGAGCAGTCATCTAAGCTGAAGGGTGGGCATTCACTTGCCTCTCCCTTGGTTCTGCTAATTCACCCATAATATTTAATCAGAACTTAATGAACGTCAGCAAATTGAACACTGAATTCGGAGATGATTTCTAAGACATTCTTTTATTTCATTATGTAACAGATATTCCATGCATTATTTCTGCATTTGTATCTACATGACGATGCAGCGTACTTGTGCACCATTGTCCCATTTTTATTCAACAACATACAATAAGCATATCACACAGTCCATCACACAGAATCAAAAAGGTTTCCTTTTTTAAACAGTGGTCTATGCGAATTTAAATAGCAACTAGAAGAATGGAAATATAGATCTGTCAATTGGTGTATAAAAAACAGAGGAGGAGCCCTGCCTTCAGGTTTGCATTGTGGATTTACAGGAAATATTTTCTCACAAGGACTGAAAACAGAATGCCCCCTCCTCCTCCTCTTCCTTCTCCTCCTCCTCCTTCTTCTTGCATGCCTTTGAGTCATTTCTGACTTATGACAACCTTAAGGTTAACCTATCATGGGGTTTTCTTGGCAAGATTTGTTCAGAGGGGGTTTGCATTTTTCTGAGGGTGATAAGAGTGTGACTTGCTCAAGGTCACCTAGTGAGCTTCAATGGCTAAGCAAGGATTCAAACCCTGGTCCCTAGAGTCATACCACTATATCACACTGGGTCTAGAAATTAAAGGGGTTTGAACCTGCTACCTCCAGTTCCTTACACACATTATTTCACTGGTAGCCTAAACTTGTAGTGTAGATGAACTCTCACTCTTATCTAGTGACCGGATTTCCAGGCTAATAATCTCTTTATTAAAAAACCAAGTAAACTATGTTACCAGGGACATTACTTCAAATTAACGTATCAGATCAAGAATTTTACACATTATCATATACAACACATAATCTCCCCTTCAATGTCTTGCTAATAGGCCTGTGGTACTGAAATGCCCACCCATGTATAAAAACTGAACAAGACCATCTCTTTTTCTATTTTCACAGTCAGTTTTACACTGTAATAATTTTCTGGTCAGTCTCATATTGTAATAACTATGGTATCTGTAATTTTCTTGCAGTAAATTTGGATTGTATATATTTTCATTCATTACGATAAGCGTGAATGAGTAGTGTAAAAAGCACAACAAAATATTTTAGATGATGGCTTCCCCATTTTGTACTTTAAAAACTCTTATCAGTATATAAAAGGTAATACTGGATTCCACTAATGTCTGCAGTAACAAAAGGTCAATAGGAGAAAAATCAATTTTTACTTACACGCAGTGACTCCATGTAGGATTTGTGACAATCTATGTGTAATGTATGCCCACAGGTTTGTACATACACACCTCCTTCCCAGCCAATTGATACTGATTGCAGACAGGAACTCTAAAAAGCAACAAGAAAAAGAATGAAGAAAAGACTTAAAAGAGAATTTGTTTGTTTACCTGTTTTAAAATACGTACACTGCTTTAGTTAACATAAAATACATTTAGGGCCAAAACACACTGCAGAAATACTTCAGTTTGACACTGCCTTAACTGTCCTGGCTCAATACTAGGGAATTCTGGGAAATGCAGTTTTGTGAGACATTTAGCCTTCTCTGTCAGAGGGCTCTGGTGCCACCACAAACAATTCCCAGGATTCCCTAGCAATGAGCTAGGGCAGTTAAACCAGTATCAAACTAGATTATTTCTGCAGTGCTTTGGCCCTTTGATAGCCTCCTTTTTGCCTGAATAAACATGGGTAGTATTAGTTCTTCTTGCTGATACAAACAATTCTTAGAAGACGTGCAATAATAGAAAAATATTCTATGTGCATGTATTTCAATATAAAATAATAGCCACTGCTTTGTCTGGATGTAGCACTAAAATATCATGTAGCATTATGGGGATGAGCCTTGAGTCTGCTACTCCAGAAACAGAGTACAGAAGCATAGTCTTTGTTTAAACCAAGTGAAATCCAGTGTCATATTAGGAAACAGACAGAACTGAGACAAGCACATTTCAAACTATTAATCATGATTAAGATTTACCACTGAAGTAGAATTTATTGAAAACAAAAGCAAAAATTCTTCCTTGTGGGCATGCCAGAGAAGAGAAAGGAGGCAAACAAGCCTGAGGACCAAGCATAGGCTAATTTTTGCACCTAAACTAAGCCAGATGACTCTGTATGTGGGGACAAAAAGGAAATGAATTATCTTTTTAGGACACACTGTGTTAAACTGTATTCCCACGCTATTATGGCAGAGAAAAATATTAAAACAGTGAGCTCCATGCAGGTGCTCAGTGTGAGAATTTTATTGCTGGACAAATCTGAAATGAAGTCCTGTGAAGAAATGCCTTCACCATGCCAAGGGTTTGCTCAGTTGTGAATCTATGCTTCTGCCATTCAGCTCCTCAACCCAAACGAGGCTTCCAGATCCATTTTGGGTATCTGAGACTAAAATCACCAGCCTGTGAACTTAGACATAAAGATGCCAAGAAGGGCAGATAAATGTACTGGTTCTTGAATCTCCTGTACACCTTTAGGCTTCACCTTGTACACATACACCTGCGGCATGATAAGAGAGTATGATATGTCCCAGCAGTGATACATAGCTGCTAATGCTGCTAGGTAAGTCTAAAAGCATTCTGTTATACACAGACTAGTACTAGTATAGGCTTCTTTTGAAACAGAACTGAGGGTTTCCTTTTAGTAAAGAATATTGTTTCCATTTTACATCTTTCAAATATTTTTTACAAGTAAATAACATTATTCTTTGAAGCCGTCTGTAGTAATTGAAGCTACAGTAAGTATGACTACTGTTAAGATAGTGCTGATCAATATTTTTTTAATGGCTGAGCTCAGTTGAACAAACTAATGAAACTTACCAAGCACATTCCATGGTAGTTTCACCTTAGGAGCACCATGAAGGCACCACACACACAAGTCACACTCTCTCAGCCTCAAGAGACAGCAAGCACAAACCTTTCTCCACTCCTTCTCCTGCCTTCCCGTGTCTTTAACTAGCTCTGGGAGCCAGTTAAAGGCACAGAAGGGGGGAGGAAGAGGCGCACATCTGCTCCACTACTTCCCCCGCCCTTAACTGGAAGCCAGTTAAAGGGATGGGAGGGTGGGAGAAAAAAGCTCATTCTTCCCCATCTTCCTGTGCCTTTAACTGGCTTCCCACACCTGTTCCTTCTCCCCACCCCCCCCACCCCCCAACCTTCTGTGCCTTTAACTGGCTTCCTGAACTCAGTCAAAACAAGTACCAAAAAAACTGGGTCAACTTATCCATGGGTCAATGTAAGTACTGCACTTTAACTCTTATGTATATAAAAAAGGAGCCATCTCCTTTCTCTGAATAGAGTGGTAAAAGGCAAAAGCTTACTCCATCTTGGGAGCACCAAAAAGAAGCATGGATCCCCTCTACTCACTCATCCATCCAGCCCTTAGGATGAGCACAAACAGTTATGCCTGCCAGAATTTGCTACTAAGTTTTACCCTTGACTTATCCACAAGTCATATCAAAATCCATAATTTTGGCTCCAAAAACCTGCCCTCAACTTATACATGAGGTCGACCTATAGTTGACTATATATGTCATGTCTAACAAACAACTACCTTTCCAAAATACAATTGGCCCTCCATATCCACATATTAATCGACGGATTCAAGCATCCAGAGCTTGAAAATATTTTTTAAATATATACATTCCAATAAGCAAACCTTAATTTTGCCATTTTATATAAGGGACACCATTTTACTAAGCCATCACGGATTTTGATATCCACGGGGATCCTGGAACCAAACCACAGTGGATACCAAGGGCTCACTGTAGACAACTCAAGGCATTTCCAAAGCACAGTATCTACCAAATTCCACCTGAAGCTTCCTTTCCTCACTCTGAAAGACAGCCAGATAGGTACTGTTCTGAGGAACTGTTG
Organism: Urosaurus nigricauda; assembly: GCA_034509955.1. NCBI lineage: Eukaryota > Metazoa > Chordata > Lepidosauria > Squamata > Phrynosomatidae > Urosaurus > Urosaurus nigricauda. The sequence continues at coordinate 167,261,468 of JAOEGL010000001.1, read as the reverse complement.
ATGGTAAAATGTTCCAAGTTCAGTCCCAGGGTCCTTTCACACTACAAAATTACCACAGTTCACACTAACACCACAATGGAGGTCCATCCCTTCAGCTTTACTCCAGCTTGTAGGTGAGTAGGATGGACAATGAATTTGCCAGAACTCTAATTATATCACTGAGAGAAACTTGGATAAAGCCACTCAGTTAACTCCACAGCTAGGGAAGCATCTGAGCCTATAGTTTCTAAGCTAAGCACATTATATGTCAAGGACAGTCATTGCATCAGAATCCAAGCCCCTAACTTCTGGGAAACCCTCACAGCAATATTCTAATTTTAATTACCGGTACTTTACAATTACCACTTTAATGTCACAAAAATTTTGAACTGCATTCCAATGTTGCATGCGATTATAATATATCACCTAAGTTACTGCAGTCACTCATAATGTAATTAAATAATGTTAATAAATGTTCTACTATCAACAATACACTACTGCAAAAAAACAAAAACCCAAAAAACTAAAAAACCCAAAACCAAAAAACAAACCCCATACATCTTTAAAGTACTGCTGTAAAGTTGCAAGCCGTGCTTCATAAACTGCTGCACATGTATCCCCAGGATATATTTGCTCCTTTTCAGAAGTTGGCAACTTCTTGGGCTCAGTAGTATCGCGACACTGTCCCAAAACTGTAGAAAGGACAAAAAAGCTATCAGGAACACAGTAGGTGACAGACCTAAAGCTCACCCTAGTCAATTCTACTTCCTATTGATCAAGTAAAGCATTTCATGCCTCATGAACATGAAGAACTGGTAAGAGAACTGACTGAAGCAGGGATAGGAAACTTGCAGAGGTCTGAGGACACACTGGTACCATCTAAAACTCCAGAGGGCTGCAGCTTCCACTATGGTGGGAAAAGGGCCCAGATGAGGAACCTATTACATGCTCCTCTATTCATTAACAAATGCAATAGTAAAATACATAGTATGAAATGTCTTATTTAATGTAGCGTCCATATGCTACAAAAATAAAACACTGGAGAACTTATGCATATGTGGTGGACACAAGCCTCTTGTAGATCCTCTGAAGTACAACACTAATTGCCATTAAGATACTTCCAAATATATTTTTCAGCTCAGCAAATGGCTTGTACCATGATGATTTGCTTCAGAAGCCATACCTGAAGAGGCCTGTAACAGCACAACTAATCCTGCTGGCCGGTCTTCGGTGGAAGGGCCACTCTGTCCACAAATAACACAATCATATACAGCTTCTGAAACATGTTCTGCCGTTGCTATCTCCATAGCAATATCTACCTCTGGAGACTCTATGAATTGAAAATGAGGGAAAAAAGGAAGAAAAACTTTCATAAAGAGATGGTTTTTAAAAACTGAAGATGGTATATTCTGGATACTGTAACTCCAAAATTAAGTTCATTAGTCTTCTGCTTAAAAAGGCCTCATTTAATTTTATTGACACACATCTTAATATCCATGTAAACACATGTCCTTTTGACACTCTACAAATGCACAAGCCTTCTTTTCTTTGTTACAGCAAGAGATTAGAAATCTGCTACATGCAGCAATTTTGCAGTCTGTACTGCTAAAGACCACACTTTTTACTTATTTATATTTTATTTTATTATTTTTATTTTACTTATTTTACTTATTTTTCTTAATACTTCTCATTTTTCTTCACTTGATAATAGTAGCCATAACAGCAGAATGGTGCAAAACATAATGGGGATGGATTTAGAAGTATCTACTTTACTGTTTAATTTAATCATACTATTTACCAAGAAACATTTGCCATTTTGATAATCTCCACTTCATCTGATGTTCATAAACAAAGAATCACACCACTTCTTTGATTTGGAAAACATGATATGTACTTATTTACCCTCTGATATTTAGGTTTCAAGATAGAATCATTTGGTTCACCTCGGAAATGTGTGGTCATCAGATTAAAGCACCATTTTTGTTTCACATACTAGGAACAAAATCTAATCCCTAACACAAAGGGGGTGGCATTTTCATTTAGTTTCTCAATTGCAATGTACAAACAAAGGAGGTATTCACTAATTCATCAATAAAACTGAGGGGATAAAAAAGAAACTGAAGAGAAACCCCTAGCAATATTGTCAGTAATGATGGTTGCAGACACTGTATAAACTTTTATCACCACCTAGTGACAACGACAGTAACAGCAAGCTATATTAAAAATAATATTGTATATGAATAAAAACTATTTAAGAAACTATTTAATAATTTTTAAGCTTTTAAAACGTTGTTAATTACTTATTGTTTTAAATTGATTTTATTGTAAGCCTCCTGAGGCTTTCAGATAAAGGGCAGGATATAAGTATATAATAAATAGATAACAAACAAAACACCCCCACCCTCAATATATCCATATACACTGCTATACAATGGGACGATATACAATGGGACGATAGGAAACTCTGTAATTTTTTAGCTTTTAAAGAATCCCAGGTACCACAATTTGGGGGGGGGGGGCTGATGAGTTACCTTTTTTAAAACTACTGAATGCTTTTTTGAATAATCAGAGTGGTATTTTTCAGTCAGTATTGAAAACAAGTCAATTGAAGTATTAAGGTTTGTTGCAATACAAAAGCAACCACACTACACAAATCAGCCATCAGTTTCCATAATTAATATATACCTGTATAGTTAAAATATATGAACGTGAATGTATAAGACAGCAATTATGCTTTTATGTTAACCATTAAATCTAGTTAATTTAATGGTTAATTTAATTTAATTAGTCTTTCAGCTATACAGTAGTTTGCACTGTCAACTGGAAGGAGCAGTCAGACCTGGGCCTTCTTCAGCCTGAATCCTTTCAAAAGTTTTGGCTCCATTAGCCCCAACTAACATAGTCAATACCTAGGGATGATGGGATCTGTAGTACAAACATCTTGAATGACATGATTGCAGAAAAGCTGATGCACACATTCAATGGAATGGATACAATCCAACAATTGTGAAACACTTTAAAAACCCACTGACTTTTGAAGAAGCACTGAATGTGTGTTTTCATTTGTCCCACAGAAATCAATGGAATTTGAAAGTGTGTTGTGACCTCTATCTAAACTAGCAAGTCATCCCTGTTTATCAGTAAAGGGAAAACTTTAAATGAACATCCTCAAAAATATATCTAGTGATAATTTGCCATAGTTCCTTAAAACTATCACATTAATATGTTCCCCTTGTTATGATGCAGCACAGTTGGCTGAAGCTTGAAAGTTACTTTTAAGAAGTAATCACTAATAGGGCAAAAAGTACTTAATTGGCATTTCAAAAATAACTAGCCTCTGGTTCTCTAAAATAACTATAATTATTACTTTTAAGCTCCTTATAAAGGAATGTCAAAATTCTACAAATTAATGGTGTGTGGTACTTTGTTGCCTAAGCACCCACAAGAGAGCAAAAAGGAAAAGCACAAGGTGGGACTTGATTTATGGGGAAGTTTTCTATTATTATTATTACCATTATTAAGCTTTATTTATATAGTGCTGTAAATTTACACAGCACTGTACATACAATCTTTTGAATTAGACTGTTCGCTGCCCTCAGGCTGCCTGCCTTTTCTTTCAGTCACTTCTAGGCTTTCTACCATATCCTCATATACATGATTGAAACATTACAATTATCCCTCAAAAAGAATGGGGTTATCCCATGTTAATTTACACTCACAATCTCAGATAGTTGTTGTTAGCTATCTTCAAGCCGATTTTGACTTGAGGCAACCCTATGAATAAGAGATCTCCAAATCACTCTATCATCAACAGCCCTGCTCAGGTTTACAGACTCAGGGCTGTGGCTTTTTTGATTATGTCCATCTGGAATGCAGTCTTCTAATTTTTCCTACTTCTCTTCACCTTACCAAGCATTAGTTATAGGTAGTTTTACCTTCCTAATTGGAAAAATAATTCCTATAGTTACTACCACTGTGGATGGAGTGGTTTGAGTGTTGGATTAGAATTCCAGAAGATTAAACTGTGAACTCAGACCTGGAAACCCACTTAGTGACCTTGCGCAAGTCCCACTCTCAGTTTTAGAGGGAAGGCAATGTCAAAGATATTCTGAATAAATTTTGCCAAGAAAACCCTACAAAAGGGTCGCCATAAAGCAGAGTCAACTTGAAGGCACATAACAACAACAAAAATGGCAACAACTGCATTACTGTCAAGCTTTGTGACAACTTTATGTTTCCTAGTAGAATGCATTAGTTACTTAAATAGTTTAAGACAAGATGTCATAGTAGAATGTACCTAAAACAATGACTTGAGTAATTCTCATGTTTAGGTCAATAGCTGCAATGTCTAATTTCAAGATTATGTATAAAACAATCTGACAGTTAAAACAGCTCAAAAACTACAGTCACAAACATTATTATAAACTGGAATTAGTGTTTCTATGTACATATTTATTATAAGAGTTTAACATTCTCAGATATAGCCCCATAAGCAGATTTAGACAACATAAGATTTAAAACATACAAAAAACAACAAAAGGATACATATCAAGGCAGCACTGGCTTATTGGAACTTACTTTGACCAAAGTATTTAACACCAAATGTTTTCTGTTTCTCTAACTCATTTTAAATACCGGAAACTGCTAATCTCCCAACTATGCAAAACACATTTGAAATCTGTAATTAGAAGCAACATTGGTCATGCAGAACACTGTTAGTCAAGGTGGTCTCCAAGCACTGAAGGTTTGTACCTAGAAGGACAGGTTGCTTACCTGTAACAGTACTTCTTCGAGTGGTCTTCTGCGAATACATACAAATGGGTTTTACTGCGCATGCGCAGTGCAGCTCGGAAACTTCTGGAATCGCTAGGCAGATCTTGAATTGCAACTTTTTGGCGGTAGCTCCGCCCACCCCTATATAAGCCCCGTTCCCGCTCTTTCCTCTCAGTTCCATATTTTTTCGCCGCAACAGCGACCAAGGAGCACCAATCAGCGGGACACTGAGGGGAGGATGGGCGGGATTTGTATGTATTCGCAGAAGACCACTCGAAGAAATACTGTTACAGGTAAGCAACCTGTCCTTCTTCTTCGTGGTCTCTGCGAATCATACAAATGGGTAGTATACCAAGCTAAATAAAGGCGGAGGGAGTGTCCAGAGAGCCATATCAGTAAATCATAACAATTTATTGAACAAGTCAACCAGCTGGAAACTTGTACCAAGATCAACATAAGTGAATAGTTGAGATTCCCTCCACAACACATTGCATGTTCTGAATTCAATTGTTGTATCAAAATCATTGCAAAGACAATAAAGAACGTCATTTGAATACCTGAGTGGTCATTGAGTACACAGTGAACCCTGAAACAAATTCAATGGATAATGCACATATATACATGTAGGCATCAAGGCACACCTATGGCCTAAAATATGTCTCTATTTAACCTCAGGTAACAGATCATAGAAGTTAAGATGCGACATCATTAGCATCATAAGCAGTGCAATAACCTGACCATTCACCTGTATTGGAGGTCATAACATTCATATATACAACCTTCAAGCATACAGAAACACGGCTTAGGCAACATCATAAGTGCAAATAATAGGAGGTATGGCATACCCGTAGTACCTTGATAGTAAACGACATAACACAATGCTTGTTTGAATACAGTACAATAATCAAATAACCTGAGCAACGGGAAGAACAGTGGACCCCATCAGTGTAACCCCGAAACCAACACTGCCCTTCCAAAAGCTGCATCCCGTCTGGTTCTCGTGTCCAGCCTATAATGTTTTACAAATGTCAAAGGCTGAGAAGAGACTGCAGCTTTACATACATCCTCCAACGCCACACCAGCTAGAAAAGCGGAGGATGTAGCTACCGCCCTTGTTGCATGCGCTCTGACCCTGGCCGGAGGAGCTTTGCCCGCTATCTCATAGCAGAGCTGTATGGTACCGACTACCCATTTCGAAAATCTCTGTGTCGAAACCGGCAAGCCCTTTTTCGGTCCCGAATAACATTGGAACAGTCTGTCCGACCTGCTACAGTCTTTAGTCCTGTCCAAATAAAAGGCCAGGGCTCTACGCACATCCAGAGAATGAAGGCGGCGTTCGGTTTCGGTAGTCGGGTTCGAGGCCAGGGTCGGGAGCACAATGTCCTGACACATATGGAATGAAGAGACCACCTTAGGCAAAAAGGAGATGTCAGTACGGAGTATCACCCTATCGGGGTGGAACCTAATGAAAGGTTGGTCTCTTCTTAAGGCACACAGTTCACCCACCCGTCTGGCCGAAGTAATTGCGACCAGAAAGGCAGTCTTCCAGGCAACCAGCCTCAGGTCCGAAGTTGCCATGGGTTCGAAAGGTTTCAGCATTAACGAACCCAAAACAACATCAAGGCTCCAGGCCGGAACTGGAGCAGAAACTGGAGGGTAAAGGTTGTTAATCCCCTTAATAAAACTTTTAACTAATGGTTCTTTGAAAAAGGAAGGTTTACCCTCAAAATAATAGTGGGCACAGATGGCAGACAAATAGCATTTGATAGAACTGAGCCCCAAACCCTTTTCCACAAGGGTCATCAGGAACTCCAAGACTATTGGGGTCGACACCTGGGAGGGAGGCACCCCTCTAGATTCGAGGAATTCAGCAAACTTCCCCCACTTGGTACGATACGACTTCTTCGTAGTTGGTTTGTGGGCCGCCAATATGACCCTACGGATTGGAGACGGGACGTCATCTAAGCTCCGATTCTCCAGGCCACCAGAGGAAGGTTGTCCACATCGGGATGTCGAATCCGGCCGCGGTGGAGTGTGAGCAGGTCCGGTCTGTGTTCCAGGCGGAGGTACGTCCAATTCGACAGGTGTAGCAATGAAGGCAGCCACGGCTGTCTCGGCCACCAAGGGGTTACCAGGATTGTGTTGCTCCTGTCCCGCATCATCTTCGCCACTACCCTCGAGATCAACGGAAACGGAGGGAAGGCGTACAGGAAGGCGTCTGCCCACTCGAACTGGAAGGCATCTCCTAGGGAGGTCCGAGCCTTGAACCGGGAGCAAAGCCGTCGACAGTGGGTGTTCTCTCGGGATGCAAAGAGATCTACGTCTGGCGTTCCCCATCTGCGGAATAGGGCCGCCACGGCTTCCGGATGGAGTCTCCATTCGTGGCACGATGTGGCCGACCTGCTGAGTTGGTCTGCTAACGTATTCTCTTCCCCGGGTAAATGTATGGCTTGTAGGGTGATCTTCCTCTGTACGCACCAGTCCCAAACTTCCAGGGTCAACGTCAGGAGGTTTGGGGATCTCGTACCTCCCTGTTTGTTGACATAATACATGACAGTGGTGTTGTCTGTCAATAGGAGAACCACTTTGCCTGTCAGAACTGGTTCGAATGCCCTCAAAGCCTTCTGAACTGCGAGCATCTCCAGGATGTTTATGTGAAGACGCTTCTGGGACTCTGTCCATTTGCTCCTGACCGTTAGGCCCTCGGTGTGAGCACCCCATCCTTCCAGGGAAGCGTCCGTAGTTAGGGTAATTTGTGGTTGCGGTCGGAAAAAGTCCATACCGGAACAAACGTTGTCTGAGTCTAACCACCAAAGAAGGGTGTTTGAAACCGACCTTGGTATCGATAGCCATTTGTTGGCGTGGTCTCGTGCAGGGTTGAACACCGAGAGAAACCATGACTGCAGTGGTCGAAGCCGAAGCCTCGCCATCGGGGTGACGAATGTTGTGGACGCCATGTGTCCGAGAGCTATTTGGACCTCTTGAGCCCGAACTCTTCTCCTTGCCATACAAGCGCGAACGGCTAGCGTCAAGGCCTGGAATCGATCCTGAGGGAGATACGCCCGACAAGTTACTGAGTCGAGCATGGCTCCGATGAACCGAATTCGTTTCACTGGAGTTAGGGACGACTTTTCCCAATTTATCACTAGTCCCAAAGATTGCATCAGTTCGAGAGCGAACTCGACATCGCTCCTCAGTTGGTCTCGAGAAACCGCAACGAAGAGCCAGTCGTCTAGGTAAGGGAATAAGCGTATCCCTTTTTGATGCAGGTACGCGACCACTGGTGCCATGCACTTCGTAAACACTCGAGGTGCCGAGCAGAGACCGAATGGAAGGACGTTGTATTGGAACACTCGGTGTCCTATCGCAAAAGCCAGGAATCTTCTGTGATCCCTCCGGATTGCGACGTGGAAATAGGCGTCCTTCAGGTCCACTGTGGCAAACCACATGCCCTGGGACAAGAGAGGTAAGATAGAGTTTAGGGTCACCATACGAAACTTGCGGTATACCAAATGTCTGTTCAGGGATCGGAGGTCCAGGATGGGCCGCAATGAACCATCCGGTTTCGGAACCGTAAAGTAACGTGAAAAGAAACAGTGAGACAAATTCTCTTCCTTAACCGGGGAAATCGCCCCCTTAAAAAGCAGAGTGCGTACTTCGTCGAGGAGGGTAGGTGAGGGTTGGGTGGGGGTGAAGTGGCCCGTCGAGGGCCAATCCTTGAATTCGAGGGCATAGCCCCTATTCAAAATGTCCAAGACCCAGGCATCCGATGAAATTTGCGCCCAGGTGTCCTGAAAGGGTAGAAGAAGGTTGAAAAACTGAAGGGGACGGACGACGGAGCACACAAGAGCCCTTCAGGACTTCTTTCTGGGAGGCTCCGGGTCCTGCTTCCGAAATTGCTTTCGGTACCGGGAGAAAGGCTGTCGACGCCCTGAGGACGAGGATGAATGAGATGGGTACCTCTGTCTCGATTGCTCACCGGATTGGAATTGCCGGTCTTGATAGGAGCGGCGGTATGTGGAATAGGGCGGACGGTAGAATCCAAAGCGACGCCGATAGGACGACTGTGGCGCCGAAGACATGCCATGCTTACGCGCCGCCGATTTCATGCGGTACTTGAAATTTAATTTATCGTCTGTTTCCTTATGAAACAGACCTGCGTCATCATAGGGCATGTCCTCAATGGCTGAACGAGCGCTTTGGTTCAGGTCCGAGGTGCGGAGCCACGCGTGGCGTCGAAGGGCTATGGACGCCGCCATGGCTTTAGCTGAACAATCGGCGGAGTTCCTCGAAGCCGTGATCAGCCAGCTTCCTATAGAATGCGCCTCATCCCTTAGCTCCGTAGCTAACTTATTACTCTCTGCCGGAACGTCGGGGAGTACCGTGGACATCCGTTCCATCAGGTACTGAATATACGCCCCCATGCAAGCGTTATAGTTAGCGACCTTCAGCCCTAAGACTGAGGCCGCGCAAGCCTTCTTGGCTAAGGCATCGATCTTCTTAGCCTCTCTGTCCGACGGTGAGGTCGAAGTCTTGGGGGTGAATGTGTGTTGTGCCCCTTCAACAATTGCCGAATTCTGTCGAGGGTGGGAGCGTAGCCATACGGCCTCAGACGGCGTAATCCGATAGAGGGACTCTATCTTCCGGGCTTGGATCACCGTGGAGGCAGGAGCCTCCCAGGACCGACGAACTATTTTGTCCAACGATGGCAAAAACGGGATGGACGGTGGAGTAGGCACCTTGCCCTGGATTCTCTTCTCGATTGGATCGGAAGCATCATCGTCCAAGTGGGCCACCTCGATCTCAAGGGCCCTTCCCATCCGGATTACGTGCTCAGTAAAGGAGCGGACATCATCGGTCGGGGAGGACGCACCAGGGACATAGAGGTCCTGAGGAGAACCTGCAGCCTCGATTTCGGAGTCCCGGGACCAAGGAGAAATCGGAGGGTTCGAATCCAGGGATTCTGAATCTGAATCCGACGGAACCCGATGAACCAAAACCACCGGAGATGGAGACCGCGACGGACGTTGAAGGGCGGCCGTCTGGGTTGACGTCGTGGCATGTCTAGGCTCCTCGACGTGGTGCACCTGAGCCACGGTCGTCTGTAGACACCCCTGCGGTTCGGCCAGCGCACGCTCTCTTGGGACCGGGATATAATACGTGTCCGTCTCGCTGTCGTAGACGTACCTGGGTTTCCCACGGACTGGGTGTTTAGCCGGGGACCCCTCAGGCATGGGTGTCGGAGACCTTCTAAGCTCCCGTCGAGGAGAAGGCAACAGGGGAGGCTCAAGCTCCTCCGAGTGATCCGCGAGAACCTCAATCTGAAGCTCCTCCACCGAGAGGGCCTGTTCCGCCATGGGCAAGGCCCGTGACACCGACACACCGGTTTCCACATCCTTCGGTACCGAAGCGGCCCGTTTCGAAACCGGGGAAGTCACTGAAGCCACTTTCGCGGGTTCATCAGAAGCCGGAGTCTCCATCCGTGGCTTCTTGGGTCCATGATGTCTGGACTTAGAGTCCTTCGCCTCCGAATGCTTCCGTTTCGGGGCTTTCGAATGCTTCTTACGCCTCTCTCCCTCCGATTTGGAGGCCTTTTCGGAACCCATCCGGTCCGCAGACTCCTTACGCAGTACGGACGCCTCCTTTCCTCCCGTGGATACCGGGGAACGCACCATGGATGCAGTCGAGGGAGTGGCGGTCGAACCCGAGACCTTCGGGGGAGCCGACTTAGTCGTAACTTTCGGAGTTACTTTGTCTGCCGAGGTAGACTTACCCGCAGAAGGTGGTTTGGAGCCCGACGGGAGAACCTCCTGCGGTTGAAGAGCTTGCGAAAACAGCGCGGCCTGCAACCTTGCCGCGCGATTCTTCCGCGCCTGCAGCGTCATGAGCTGGCACTGCGGGCAAGACCTGGGGTTGTGACCTTCCCCAAGGCACAAAAGGCACGTGGAATGAGTGTCCTTTTCAGGGATTTTTCCCCCGCAAGTGTCACAGCTCTTGAATGGAGGAGCCATGTCGCCCGGAGGCCTGGACACGCTCAACGGGCCGCAAAGACTCACGGAAGGAGAATAGTCAAACAGTCCAAGGTCAACACCGAAGAATATCAAATCTGAAGCCGAGGATTAATCCGAAGAATGGTCAAAAAACAGTCCGTAGTCGAAAAATACCAAAAGAGTTCAGAGCGAATACCAGCGAAGTTCCCTACTGCTGCTAACGCGGCGGAAAAAAGGAACTGAGAGGAAAGAGCGGGAACGGGGCTTATATAGGGGTGGGCGGAGCTACCGCCAAAAAGTTGCAATTCAAGATCTGCCTAGCGATTCCAGAAGTTTCCGAGCTGCACTGTGCATGCGCAGTAAAACCCATTTGTATGATTCGCAGAGACCACGAAGAAGAATGAATATTCTCAGAACACCAGTAAAACAAAATTTATTTTCCAATAAAATTCAGAAGACAAAAATGCTAGAAAACCCAGGTCACCTTGGCCAGTATTCTATGTCCTCTCCTGGCCCCAACCCCTCCAACCTCAGACCTGGCAGGAATGTCATTCACTTCTGCTCTGATCACCAGCAGAATATACCTCCTTCTCCCCATGCACCTGATGCCTGATAAAGTGGGTGGGGGTAGTTACAATCCTAGTAATACTACACTGTCAAAATTCTGAATAAGTAGTGATTGTGAAAGCAGAACAGTTATACAAATTTACTCATCCACTAAATATACTTAATGCAGGCCTCAAACAGATGGCCCAAAAGGGCTGCCATTGGGCCAATCTGGGGATAGGGCGTGCACATGACGCACGCACATAGATCAATCAGAGGCCGCACCAAGGCCACACCGGGGCTGCCAAATGTGGCCCAAAACTGACTGCAAAAGGAGCAGTTTCTTACTGCTCTTTTTTCTAGCCCATTCAGGACTGCAACAGCGGGCACCCTTAGGAATGTGTTGTCTGGCTGCCATGGTCCCAGAGTGATCAGGGCAGGAGCGGCCTCTGCCCCATCTACTTTGTTTCAAAGTAACTGATATAGAATACTGATCCTTGCCATTAAGAACAGCAAACATCTTTTCCCATCACTAGATTTCAAAAATAATTTTCTTCAAGAACTGAAAAGCAAACTTTTCAGATTGATGACAGAGGACTTTGCTCCAACCTTAGGAGTTACAAAAAATTATTCAGGGAAATCTCCCAGTCAAAATGTGTTATGTCCTCCAGTTTGCATAGCCTACTTCATCCCTTAAAACATTTCTGGACTTTGGCTTTATCTGCTCATTGGTAGGCTTAAAATCTGGAACTCTATAAAGCTGAAGACTATGTATAAGAAAAGCCATAAAAGAGATAAATGGTAAAGGAAGTAAGATATTTGGGAATTGGAAGATTTAGGAAGTAACAAGTGGGAAGACTGTATGAGATAGTATGATGGAGAAGATTAAGAAGATTGTCTGGTTTATATTGTTCTATTAAGGAACATAGGTATGTATGTAGGTAACTAAGAGGCTTGACAGATTGGCAGAAAGAGGCAGTCTATACAGGAGCACACCAAGATGGCACCCCGGCAGAGAAAGAAGGGCTGGGCACATGTTGACGTCGAGCCCTTCTTCAGCCCTACCACGCACGGAGGCTGGGAGAAACTGCCAGTATGTATTTCCCCTAAGTTTGTAATGAATGGAAACAAAAAAGGACAGTATATGTTTTAATTAGTTTATTTGGTTGGTTGGTTGAACCTTTTAATTGAAATTGAAATAAAAAATGTATTTTAAAAAAGACCACACTACTTTACAATTCGTACTGATCTGAATAAACCAATACTATTTTAATTGCTTAGGTTCTGTTGCAAGCTAGATAAGAAGCCAAACTAGTAGATTCAAATTGCAGAAGAGATTTCACCTAAACTTTAGGAAGAACTTCTTGCTGTTAACAGCTGTTCACCAGTGGAGTGGATTGTCTCAAGAGGGTGATGGACCTTCTTTCTTTGGAAGCCTTTAAACAAGAAATCTGAATGGCCACCTGTCAGGATTGCTTAAGCTGTGAAATTTCTACATGGCAGGGATTGGACTACATGGATTCTACTATTTTAAGCCCTATTAAAACATCCAGACATATTTTATGTAGAGGATCACAAGTGATAGAATCCCATCTGAGAGCTCTGTAAGATATTTGTGAAGCTATTCCAAAGTTTGTTATTTTGTGCCTTCAAGTCATTTCCGACCCAAGATGAACAATTCCTGGGGTTTTCTTGGCAAGATTTATTCAGGGGAGGTTTGTTATTGCCCCTGAGGCTGAGAGTATGTGGCTTGCCCAAGGTCATCTAGCAGGTTTAGTCTCCAGAATCACAGTCCAATGCACAAACCACTATGTCACATGTCACATTGGCTCCCATTCTAAAGTAGTTCTACTAATTTCTAAGACTAATTTTGATACTGAACTACTATATTTATGGGTTGTTTTTTAAAAGTTACCTAGGTGTCTGGAAACATCTGCTTCTTATGCCCTTCAACTGAAAAATGTTTCTCTCTCTCTCTCTCTTCTCTTCTTTATTCAATGTGCTCCAGATACTGCTTTTTATTTTTTCTTTTAACCTCATTTCCTTATACTCTGAGAATTACGAACTATACAAATGATAAATAGAGAATAAAACCTTACCAACATCCATGGCAGTTTCCATAAAGCTTTTCTGTCTTGACGCAAATTCAGCCAACAATTTTTGTTGCCTTTCCCTGGCCTTCTGTCGTCTAGGTAAAAGAAAGGATGGTATACAGTTATGAAACAGTCATCCACTCTGTTGACCTGACAAATTTATTCCTAAGATATGTGTTTAGGATAGTGGAATACAACAAGCTCTTGGATGCTTCCTAAAATCAGAAATGTCACCTGTGCCAGATTATATGAAAAGCTGATCTCTCAAGGCCAAAAATGTAATTCTGGAGTTTTTGGTTATGCAATGCCAGTAAATGACACTGCATCTAAACAATTCCTGTAAATCAACTGGGGCTGCATGTCTTATAAATCACCGTGTCTGAGCTCTTGCATCAAGAAACATAGCGCCCGAACAGACAGGCCAAAATAAAGCTGCTTCGGGTAACTTTGGAGGTATGCTGTTTAAATGACACACACATCTTAAGAGGTCAGAAGCTGCGCAAAAGCTGTGCTCCAGTCCTTAAGACTGGAACGTAGCTTTGGCGTGGCTTCCAGCCTCTTAGGATGCATGCGTCATTTAAGCAGCACACTTCCAAAGTGGCCCAAAGCAGCTTTATCTTGGCCTGTCTGTTCAGGTCCATAGTTACCACAATGAAGTTCCATTGTTGTGGCTACATCGAATGCTGCCCCAAGAGCAGAAGAATTTCAGTGACGTACAATGCGAGAAGCAGCTGTCCCTGTTGCTGCTTGCAATACTGCACTTCGCTGCTGGAGAGGACTGGATGTGCCATTGCTTTTGGATGCAATGGAAATGCTTCTGCGGGAGAGTGGGGTTAAATCTTCCCATCTATTGTAAAGCCATCTACACTATCAAAAACGTTGCAAATGCCCAAGGATTTACAGTGGGAAAAGAGACAAAGTTCTTAAAAAAAAAAAAAAGCACAGCAATAAAACTAAAATCGTTTTGTAGTTCTGTGTGATAAGAAGTAAAACTTCAGCAGCAACTGGAAAGGCATCTTTACACAACATCTTTATGCATCTTATCATCTGCAAGCAATTTTTCATTTTCCATCGTATTCAGGTGGCACAGTGGCTAAATGCCTATAGTGAAGCCACAAGGTTGTGAGTTCAGTACCAGCCAGGGGCTCCGGGTCAACTCAGCCTGGCATCTCTCCATAGGTTGCTAAAATGAGTACCCCGTTTGCTGGGGGTAATTAGCTTACACTTTGTAAGCCACTTAGTACATCGGTAAACAATATAAAAATGTACTTGCTGTTGCTATATGTCAAACGCAGAAAATGTTAACAGTACTTATGCAATGCTTCATAATGTGTCTATGTAATGCTTCATATAGACAATTACCACAAAGATCTTCCAAGGCAAGTCATTATCATTATGCTACTATTATTACAAATGAATGAAAGTGGTAAGACCATTTAAACATTTTATAAGATCTAAACCACTGACTTCCAAATTTACAGGTCAAATCCCTCAACTCCTACAGTACATCATCAGACCATATTTACCACAGAGCTAGCACACTCTTGCAAATAAAAACAAACCACATAATCTCTTACTTAAAAGAGAAATTACATATATGATAGAATTCAGTATGATGAACATTATCAGAAAGCTGAATCATTTAAAAGAAATCAAAAGTATCAAAACTGCAGTAACTAGAAGAATGTATTTAGATTTCCATTTAATCACACACGTTCTATGTAATTCAGTTTCTTTTTGTAAAAAAAGGCATATGCTTGCTGCATTGCATCTAGGAAATAACCTTGTAAATCTTCAAGAATACCAAACATTCAGATTATGTAATTTTAACATCCCTTGAAAAGCATCACCATATAACTTGGGAAGAAGAGTACAGAGTTAAGTAAATGTTAGTTCCATCTAGGCATGATGTATCAAGGATGCAGCTTTCATAACAGTGGTTTTTCTCCGAGGAATCTCTTTCTGCTATGCTTTGGCTAAACAGGCTAACTGTAAATAGAGACCTTTAATAAGGAGACATAAACAAACTGACAGATTCAGTACAGCTCAGTAATTTTCCCGCAATGGCCCAAGGGGTTCGTCCCAGAGGCTAAAAAATATTGCAAAGCAGCACTGCTAAATTCTTTTTAGTGCTGTGTCTCAGTTTCTATGGCAACAATTTATGCGGGTGATGCCACGTTTGCCTTTGTAGGATGAAAAAAACTAGAAATTAGGTCATCCTCAAGTGCTCACAGCCTGCTCAGTCCTTATTGCAGTGAAGCTGTACTTTACTACCTTCCAAACTGAGGCCAGGCAAAATGGCTTAATTACCAGTTTGGAAGCATCTTCATTTTGGACTTATGTAAAAGGTATGTTCTGGTTTTGTCATTCCCCTTCCTTCAAAGATTTTCCAGCCATCATGTTTCCACAAAGGCTATGCCCATGATGAGTAGTCTTAGTTATGTAGCCAAAATGGCCTCACAGGAAGGTCAGCAAGAGGGGGGGGGGGGGTGATTTGAAGAACAGGCCAATGAATACTGAATGTGCTCATTGGCGATGGTATCCTGACTGGAGGGGTGGGCATATAATGGAAAACCAGAGGATGAAGGGAAATGGAACAGCAGTGCTTTATGCTGCAACATTCTGCTGAACATCAAACATATTAGTCACTGTTTAAAATCTTTCTCAAAATGCTTCTGTGGTTTGGAGGAGGCACGATTCCTTGTCACATCATGAGTAACATTTCAGAACCCCTGCAACAGCTGTAGGTTGCAAAAGAGTACACAGTGTACGCTTCCCCACAGTCCAAAAAAACTGCAGTACAGATCCCTCCAACATAACCTGTGCTTTTAAATGTTATCTTGATGGTGAAGAAAAAGAAACATGCTAAAATAATTCCCACACAACAAAGGGGCACATGCTGTTTTAAAAGTCTGTGGATGAGAGGGAGGAGGGAAGAACTGCTATTTGACTGACAAAAGAGTTGGACATTTCTTGAGTTTTGTAAAGTTTGAAAATACAAAGGAGAGTTGCAGATCACTTTTTTAGTATTTTAGAATGCACCTCTTCCAATAGGTTATTATAAACGTTTGTTTTTAGTTTAGGTATTTATTGCCCCATCATCACCATATACATGCCTGCTTGTCTGCATACCAGAAATGTTCATGAAGACCACAGGCAATCTCATTCTTCACCAAGCCTTCATTTACCTCTAAATCACCTTTTTCTCCATGTGGCTCCCTTGTCATAACACCAGAGCAGTATTTTGAGGTGCAAACTTTCTAGAGTTTATTGACTGGTTACAGTAATAGCCCAGTTAATAACCAAGTAATAAACACCTTGACATGTAAGACAGGTGTGTGGATATTCTGAATTTATCCTATAAGATCAAGTGTTACCTTCAATTAAACTATGCACAAGATTCAGTCCATGCACAAGATATGGGGGACAGATAGGGTATGGAAGAAAAAATATAGTAAGAATATTAGAGCCCAAATATTAGACCCCTCACAGCATGTTTGTAAGCTGTCAAAAATGTGATAGCATGGCAACAATGTATGTGTGATTGCAATGTATAAAATCCAGTTACCATAATGTCATCCACCCATTCATGCCAAAGGTAATCAGTATTCTCTAGTTTTGGCATGACAGGAGAATAAAGATGAGTGAACATTTGCCTCAGTTGTTAGTGTACCAGAAAGTCAATATTTCTGGTTTCATTCCTGTTCAGAAACATGAACATGTTTGTAGCAGCAACAAATGGCATCTCCTGCAATTCACACTTAATGTAATCGGCCAAAATCAAAAAATCACAGTTCCATTCACATGTGGTTTTCATATATCAGACAGATTTTTTTGAATGTTACAAAAGAAAGAAAGAAAGAAAGAAAGAACAGATGCTTGCTAATGCAGGAGGAATGCCTTATCCTAGGCAGTGGCATCACTAGGGGATGTGGACCACATCAGGTGACACCCTAAGGGGGGAGTGATACCACTGCTCCTCAAACATCTACCTTTTGGCAGAACTGGGATGTGGCATTCATCTGCTTCCCTTTAAAATGCTTTAAGAAATGATGGGAGTGGGGTGAAGCTCAGTGGGAGGGAAAGGGAGAGGCCCCAGAATTTTTTACAATTAAAATTTCAAATTTCAAAATTTATTTTTTTAAAAAAATTAAAAGTTTGAAACTTTTTAAAAAGTATCCTTTTAAATTTTTCTTTAAAAACATCACGTTTTAACCAAATCTTCACTATATATATGTAAATACATTTAGGTTGTGCATATGATATTGTAATTTGAAGGTATAACTTTAATTTTGCTAGCTGTTTATGTCACAGCTGCTGTATATACCAATGTATAAGTCTAGAAATTTTTGTCAAAAAAATTACCCCAAAAGGTTATGCTGACTTATTCAAGGGTCAATGTAAGTACTTTATTTTAACTCTTCCCCTTCTCTGAATAGAGTGGCAAAGGATATGAGCTTACTTCATCCTGGGAGCACACAAAAGAAGCACCAGCCCCCTAAACTCTTTCGACCATGATGCTGCTTCTGGCCTTTTTGAATGCTTAGGTGGGAAAATGGCAGCGGTGGCACCTCTTTGGTGCTTCCCCTGAAAAGATTGCTAAGAGGAATTGGACTTAGAAGGATCTGAATAAGACATTTCCATGTGAAGACAGTAAACTTCATCCTTTACAGCCTTTGTTGTGTGCCCTAAGTTTTATCCTCATCTTATGTATGAGTCATATTGAAATCCATAATTTTGGCCCCAAAGGTTATCCTCAACTTATACATGAGATCAACTTATATTCAAGTATATACGGTATTACCTTTACATTCAGTGGTATATGGGAATTACTAAGTATTCTGTATGGTGTGAAATGGGAGGAGGTCAATGGGGGAGGCTGGTGGGCAATCTGGCCAAAAATATATTAATTTTCTAAATGAATATCAAATCCTCAAGTAGACTAAGTGCCACCTTAGAGGTAGCAGCATTTTAGCACAGATTGTGATGAAACAAGGGAGTCTCCTAATCTTAGCCAGGCTGTGCGCATGGTTCCCATCAAAATTTCAAGATGGTCTGTTCAACCCCACATTTGGACTACAATTTCTGGTATGACTGAACAATGAAATGATCTCCCCAACAAATTACCTTTCTTCTTTGTCCAGAGTTTTCTTCTCTGCAGGACTAATCTTTTTAGGTGGTACAGGTGGAGTCACTTTTCTACATATTTCCTCAATGATACGTTTGTTTAATCTGCTCTGAAGTGCAGCTTTCAACAAAATCCTTTCTACAGCAGTCATACCATCCCCATGTAAATATTTTGGGTTTTCATGTTGCATTAAAGTTTCCATGTCATCCAGCCAGGGAGGATAATAAGAGTTTTGCTTTCCTGACAGTTTATGATGAAGCTTAATCAGCAGAGACAATATGCTTTCTTTGACTTCCAAGATGGCTGTTGTTAGCTGGGGTGTTGCACCTGGAGCAGACCATTTCATTGAAGTCTTCGGTCGAACTGCCTGATTGGCTTCTGTAGTATTCCGATTAATGATTTCCTGAAATTTCTTCCTGCGCTCGGCAACCAAACTGAACACTTGTGCAGTCCCTGAATTCTTCAAGAAAAATAATAAAATGTCATTAGGTACAGTAGTCAACTAGTAGTTACACAAAATAAATTAACACCTACCAAAATGTTTACAGGAAAATATCTCTCCCACACACACAAAAATTAACATAATTCCTATGTATCTTCTATGTACCTGTATAAAACAAAATTAAGATAACTCAGTCAATTTAAAAGGAATTCCATAATCTAAATCCACAGCCTTCCAGATACTGTTGAACTGTAGTTCCCAGCAGATCTAGCTTGCACTTCTCCTTAAAGAACAAGGGTTTAGCTCTTGGGTCCATCTGTGCCACTGGATTCATCTTTGTTACTAGACGCCAGATTTGTTTATGGCGAGAAATGCTAGGGTAATTCATCCAGTCATTCAGAGAGCCCCCAAATTCCAGCACCTAATTTGAATGAACTGCATACTCTTCTAAGTCTGGGGGACTGGTAAGACTCTCAACTGTTTAGCATATAATGCAAACAGAAAGAAAACACAGAATCATGTGTTCCCCTTCAGTTCTTTCCCATGGCAAAATCCTTCTATCACCTCAGATCCTCCCCCCAGTTAAGCAGTGCAGACACTGTTAGTGTTTTGGATGTTTATTTTGCCCCACCCTCACCCTCAATCCCAATGCCTTGTTCATGAGTATCTAGCAGTTAAGTCATATGGAAACTTTCTACACCAGTTCTTACTACTGGCTGGTAGTAAAACCAGGATAAGGAACATCCTCCACAGAGTTCTTCCATGGTTAGCAAGCCCCTAGCCAGAATACAGATCTATCACTTCTCTTTGTTAGCTATTTTTTCCATAATACTTAAATGTTTCAGGCTCAAGTGACATGAAGAATTGCCTTCATCTATATCAACCTGCATAAACCTTGCAGGAGCCTTTTAAAGGCAGGTAATGCAAGGGAAAAGGGCTATCTGGGCAAGGTCCAAAGCCTCTGGCATGAATTTCAATTAAAATTTTTCAGGGTCCTTCTCTGAGACTGTTCTGGCAAACTCAGAAGACCCATCTACCATCACTGTCTCTTTTATAAATTATCATTTTGGGAGGATAGCTTTAGATGCAATTTTTGGTTCATGGATTGAACTTCAATTTTAAAATTGTTGTTTTTAAAGCTTAACAAAACTTCTTGCAGTTATCTTGGATAAGAAAACTTTATTTCATAGCATCACTGCAACAGTTCTCCACCATGATGAATGTGAATGCATTATTTCCACTCTGTCTACAAAAAAACTACGTAACAAAATTAGGATGTTTACCTTCCATTTGCATTTTTCTTTAATATAGACTTGACTCTAATGAAATACATAGCAGTTTATAGTGATTTAGTATATGAAAATGAGCTACGTCTGGGCTCTTCCCCATCCTTCCACACAGAAAGGCAGCAACCCCATTATAAATTGGCTATAAATCACTTAAACAAGTTAATTACGTGTTCACAAAGATGATGCCAGCAACCATTTATCATTCAAAAATGTTCTTGTTTTTGTTTGTTTTTTAGAAAACTGAAGCTTATTGAAAATGAAATAGATAAAGACCAGTATTATTAAAGGTTAGCAACATCTGTACCAGAAATTCACACAAATTCAAACAAAGCAAGACAGTATGTATTCCACCAACAGGCAAGCAATTAAAAAAAAGAATTACCTCTGGCAGATAGCACAATAAATTTGGAATTAATTGTAGTGCTGTGTCAAGCTATAAGCCACTAACTTTTCACACTATCATTTAAAATCTGCAAAACTGATGGCTTCACAGTAAAATATTCTTGGAAAGACTGCAGAACTGCAATGTAGTTAGGACCAGCACAATTAAAGCCAAATTGTCATTAGATACACAAGATACACACAATGTCATTAGAATACAAAATACCTCTCTCTGAAGTCCTTTAGAGCGCCTTGAACTCTGGTGAGTTGAAGGAAAAAGGAGGATATTAAAAACCCCTAAGAATAATGGTATTATATACAGAGAGTATTTCTAGCAGTGTTTAACTCTTCAGAGACAAATGGACTTAAGATCAACATGGACTCAAAAGCACTTGTACCATTAAAATGGTGGCTCTCACCTGAGAAGACACTAAACCATCAGAACTTGTACTTGCAGGTGGTTCTCTTTTCACCTCTGGAGCTGTCTCTGGAACTCTTACACGCACATAGTTAATAAAATGCCTCATGTTAGACACCAGGTTATTCCCTGGAAACCAACTATCATGGCAGCGTTCCGGGCTTCCAGCAGAATCCTGATGCATCAATACACAAAACCAAAAACACAGTAGGATATGGTTAGAAGAATCCACACAAATGCATTTAGGATACAGCTGAAAATGCCTGAGCACCTCAAGTAGTAAAGTTAATTTGTGCTAGATTCTTCAACTTTTTTAAAAAAATTCAAGAGAAAAAGAGCTCATTTTAAAAACACACACACACATTAAATCTAATAATAAAAAAAACCCTAAAGACTTGAATGAAAGTCTTACTATGTTCACTGGGTTTTTTTCTTAAGAAGGAATGCAGATTATTATTCCCTTAGTATGTACAGAGGGTCTTCTGAGGACCTTTGCAAACTACTCTTAAAAAAAAACTGAGGTAGCAATACAATGCATCTCATTTTTCATACATTCTCTCAGTGACCTCTACAAGGAACCTTGTAAAAGAATTTTATCTGTGTATCACATTCTGTATTATCTGTGTAAACCACTGTGTATTACTCATCAGCGGCTGAGTGATAGTTTGCCTATGGCCACTTGAGTGACTGAGTCAGGACTTGCTGTCTCACAACTTATTTTTAGATGCCTGCTACATTGGCTGTCTAACAAATTATTTATCTGAGCCTACATCCACCTACTCAGAACAACCAAGAAAACAAAATAAATTTTTAAAATGGATACTGTGCTCACATACATACAAACGCACATACATCCAATATCCTCTTTAGAGATTTATTTTATTTCATTTGTTGTTCTTAGTGATGCAGATCAAATTCTTCCCATACCCACAGAAGTACCACCAAAACCACAACACCCTCACTCAGGAGGTATCAGAAGAGTTGGAATAAGAGGCTTTTAATACGCAAGAACACTTTAGGAGAAAAACTCTTCCACACACATACCAGACATCTGATAACTCAATGGCAGCAGGTTTTGACTGACTGAGTGGCAAACATGCCGATAACTGACAGGAGGGAATAAAATGGAGTGACTGGACTGAACAAATTATATATAAAATGTAAACGGTAGAAAGAACCATCTTTGCATATCCTGGGAGAAAAGCAGTGTATAAACCAAGTAAGCAAATAAATAATAAATGCCCTAATTTACTTGATTTTTAAGATGTTCTGAGAGACAAATGTGCCCATAGACATGAACAGAGAAAGTAAATGATTAAAATGTTGCCAGGCCTAGGAACATAGGGTACATACCATATGGTATCAAAATGTTGGCACTTACTTCTTCATCAGATTCTTGCTCAGATGAATTCTCTAGTCCCAGTTCAATCAAATATAAAACCATACAAAGGACATGTTCTGACAGATTCTGATGGTCCATTAATATCTAAAACAAAATGAACATTATTTTCTTATTCCACTTCCAAACGTTTCCAATATTTTAGATTACAGACAAACAAAAGAAGAATATTCATCTACATCTACATTACTGCAATATCACCAGGTCCTAATAAACAATATTTTTAAAGAGAAAGGCAGCTGTAACTGTTTTTGACCTTTGGTAAAAAGAGGCGGCCTTCTGATATAGAATAATGTACTAAGACAAACAAATATCTGCCAGACACAACTGTAAAATCTCAATGTTATGTAAAAGCTTTTGTTTTCAAAAATTAAAGAAATACATACCGGTATATAGACACCATATTACAAAGTTTTATAAATGTTCTCTGTCATATTCATATGTAATTTAGTTTAAGTATCTACAGCTGAAACTGGAAACACTGTAGGATGGCCTGGCAAAGCAAAACAGGATGATAAAGTATGCCCGTGCAACTGCCGGATTGCCACGTGCAGTTCAAGCTTCCATGGACAGCAAGCCCTAGCTTTTCAATGAGTGGGCGCACACACTCACAGTGGCACAAGCAGGAGCATGCAGCCATTTAAAAGAACCGGACTTAAGGTCCCACATTTTTTGCTATCCACAGGGGTCTGGAATGCATCTCCCATGGGTAGCAAGGGACAAATATATATTCCACCCGAGCAGCAGGACTTTAGATAGGTCAAAGCCTCCACTTTTGATTCTTCTCCAAGGTTGGATTACTCTGTTCACATGCAAATAAAGAATGCAGTAATTATTTCTAATACATAGTTACAGATAATTAAATGTTAGGAGTCCAACTCAACCCCTATTAAACAGTACCTTGTAGAGTAGAGTGAATAATACAATGTGTAAGGTTTTGCAGTGCAAGAGTCTCATGAGTCCTTTATAGCTCGGGTGCAAAGGTGTGCGTTTCTTGTAAGGAGGCCAAGGGTTTCCATGAACTTTCCCACTCTGTTTTAAACTGGAAAATGAAAGGAAAAACACAAATGAAAATTTGCCCGCCCAATTTTTCTCCAATATTTAGCCTACTGTATTTTTTTGTTTTTAAATTGTGATTATTTAATATTGCAGTTTTAGAACTGGGATGGGATATTTGAACAACTATAATGATGATTTTTGAACATTCCACCTTCTCCATTCCACATGACTAAGTAATTAAAGACATTTTATTCTACCGTTGCATAATGCAGCACTTTTTCTGATTCGGAATATATTCAACTTACAATGCTGTGTATCTGTCCATTGCTGACTGCACATCTCTGCGATAAACAGTTCGAAGAATCACCATAACTGGATCAAATTCCTTATCCCAGACTTCAGCTATTTTTATAGAAATAAAATGCAATTATTGCTCTGAACTATTCCGTATTTATTTTTAAAACAAGATTTTTTACATTTGATCATTTTTTCCTAATAGACCAATTTTCATCAGGAACAACTAGCTTCTGTTTTGTCTTACAAACAGTGTTGCACTTACTCTAAAGTACATAATTACATATCCACAGATTCTTTATCCACAGATTCAAGCATCCACGGCTTGAAAATATTTTTTTAAAAAGTATAAATTCCAAATCATGATTTTGCCATTTTGTATATAGGGCACCATTTTACCATACCACTGTTTCTAGTGGGACTTGAGCATCCACAGATTTCAGTACACACAAGAGGTCCTGGAACCAAACACCAGCAGATACTAAGGGACCACTATTGTTTTAACAAACAAAGCTCTTATTTGTCTAAACACCTATTTTCTTCCCTATACACTGCATTACAATTTGTTTATATCTTGATCTCCAAATCACTTCACCATTTAAATTGAGGAAAGAGGTTTTCAATATATAAGATGCAAAAAAAAAGTAAAAACAAAACATGTAGCAACAATCAATTTAACACCGTCTCATTACTAATAATGTGTATGTTGCACAAACACACGTGAAAAAACTGAGCCTACCTTTAGGTGTATACATCCCTTGCTGCATGGAGCCCCCTGGCTCAAACACAGGTGCTTTAAAATCGGCCACAGCTGACAACATCGATTCAAAACTTAAGCTTCCAGGAATAATACCACTTTTGGGATTTGGGTTTTCTGGAATGTGATCTTTTTGTTAAGATAAATATCAGTTATTGTGAGAATCTTTTCGACAGCAAGAGTTTCATGTACTCATTTAATTCTTTTTGTCTAAAAATAACAGGAAACTTCAGGACTTCTGCAACTGCTTAATTTCACCACAAGAGGTCAATATTGTACAGTGATTCCCTTTCATTCAAAGGCTTTAAGCTTTAGTGCAGAACTTTTCCTTGAAGATGGCCTGTTCATTCCTGTAATATTACTCTTTGAACTGTTCAGCTCAAGACTATGATTATGAGATAGATGAGAAAGATTAGTAAAAAAGTGTTTAAAAAACCTGTATACCATTGTATTTCAAAAAGACTCAATCACACAAAATGGGATATAACTGTATAACTATGTACTGTACTACATTCAGTGGTATTACTAATCCATTTTAATCCACATTACACCAGATTTTGAAAATCCACATTTGTAATAACAAGAAAGCAAAAATTCTACAGCTCCCCTCACCCTCTGCTACCAACTTTGATGCCTGTGCTACTTTTATATTTAACTCTTTGCCTGAAATCTGAAAAGTAAAACTAATTTCATCACTAAGTGTGGAATATTGTATCATGAGATATGCCAGTCTGTGCCTTCCAACATCAGGGCATACACTACAGGTTTTAAACAAATGTAAATCTGAACTTTAAACAGGAGATATTTATTGATCTTCATCTGACACACCAATTACTCCCTGAATTGCCAGAACCCAAACATAACACAGCAGTTTGCCTTAGTGGAATAAATAAATACCATTTTAAATCCCATCTTCCTGCTTTAAAAAAAAGAATATGATTGAAAGAGGGGAGGAAGTGATGGTTTACATCGCCAGGCCAAAGATATAAAGACTTAGTAACAGTTTCATTTATTTTATTCTTTTAAGCTACGTCTCTACAATATTCTACAAAAACATATTCAACATTTATTCAAAGCTGCAAAATGGTGCACTGTGGTCCAAAGCACACTACATAAATAATCCAGTTTGAAACTTCTTTGATTGCCTTGGCTCAGTGATAGGAAATGCTGGGAATTGTAGTTTATTGTGGCACCAGAGCTCTCTGACAAAGGCTAAAGGCCTCACAAAACTACAGTTCCCAGGATCCCCTAGTATTGAGCCAGGGCACTTAAAGAAGTCTCAGACTGGATTATTTCTGTAGTGTATTTTGGACCTGTGTTATACCAAAAAGCTAGCACTATCAGAACACTGATATAACTTCCTGGAGTGTAAAACTGACATTACAAATATCTTTGGTGATGAAATGAAAGCACAACATACAAATTAACTAATCATACATCAAAAACTGTTTTAATATATTTCAAGGATATGAGATCCAGTAGTGAGCTGTGAGTCCTGTCATTCATGCAGAGCTGAGCAACCATCTCTGCTCTCAGAATCTCATCATCAGTCATTCCTAGAGTAATTGAACAGGAAATTTAAGATGGAAAGTGAAGCTATTAAGAAGTTCATTCAACTCAACATTATGAACATTTAACATATGTACATATCATGACTGAATATTTTTAAGGAGTTGGCTTGCAAATCCAATGGGGCATCTACATCCTATTCAGCAGACAGTACTAAACTAGATGGAAGAGTAAGTATAACACAAGTTTTTCTAAGAATGTATTGGATACGATTTTAAAGCTGGACATTAAGACTGGTTAAAATATATTTTACTTTCTCTTTCAAGCCTAAATCATACTGTTAATCCCAACTACAAGGAACACATTAAATCAATAAAATTTATATAATGTTTGACTTACCACTGGGTAACTGATTCAATGGATCTAATCAAACAGAGATTTAGGCCTTGGTTCACATTTTTTTCGAAATGAATGTGATGAAGTGCAGCCCTAAACAACAACTTTCCAATTTTTCAAAACGAATGTGATCAAGTGCAGCCCTAAACAACTCCTTTCCAATTTTAAAAAAAAATTGAATAAAACCAAATTTTACATCTGAATGATTAGTTTGATGAAAATATTTAAGAAGCACACATGTATAACACTGGCTGAATCTACACTGCACAATTAATGCAGTCTGACACCTCTCTGATTGCCATGGCTCAATGGTATGGAATTCTGGGATTTGTAATTTTGTTGAGATATTTAGCCTTTTCTGTCAGTGTCATGACAAACTACAAATCCCAGGATTCCACAAGTTGGAGTCATGACAGTTAAAGTTAATGTAATGTCATACTGCATTAATTCTGCAGTGTGGCAGCAGCCAATATCATTACATGCATAACTACTTAAGACAAAGCTTCAATGCACTCAGCTAGACTAACTTCTCTGCAATATGCATAAGACTTAAAATAGAAGGTAAGGTCGCCTTACCATATGCCCCCAAACAAATACTATAGTATTAAAAAAAGGGTAGTCCTTCCCCAAATTCATAAAAGGCTAGGAACAACCACAAATGAAAAGAAAATGCATATCAACTGCCACTGCAAACTTACAATCTTCACATCTTGCCATTCTGATTGTTCACATTTTCATTTGCCACCAAACCACAGCATCTTGCTGAGTGTTACCCTAAACAGAGGGTAACAAGAGGTGGTGAACCCCTATCTTCCACCCTCCTCTTGTATTAAAGTGGGGAAAGAGCAAGGACTGTACCATATTTGCTCTGTGCTGTGGAGGACTCAAAGCAGTGACAGAGAAGATCCTCCCCACACCTCTGTCACTTCCAAGCTAGAGAAGAACAACGGAGGCATTCAGCTTGGTGGCAGGATGATAAAATGTGCCGCCTATGACATCTGTCACATAAGACCAATGCCAGCCCCTGAGGTAGAGAGGGAAACTGGATGTTTGAGAAGGCAGCCACAATGATGCAAAAGTGTCAAGCAGCATCAAATAAAGCCCAGCCTGTAAACGAGCTGGAGCTTAGTGACAGAGCACAAAATTTGTATGTACAAGGTTCACAGCATCTCTGGGATGGCTGAGGAAAAACCAGACAACACAGTAAACCATACTGATCTAAATGAAACAATAAGTATAAGTTTCTATATTGGAGCAGCAAAAATTTGGAGCTGGAGAGGAGTGTACAGAATTATCCCCTACCTCCTATAGTAAAATACACAGGGCCATAACAACAACACTGAGCGCATGTATAAGGGGGTATCCAAAAGTTTTAATGATCACATTTTTTTTAAAATTGACAGAAAATTTGTTTTGATTTGTAGTTGTTAACTTATCTTTACGTAGTCACTATCTAGATTTACACATTTTTCCCAGCATATCTTGACCCTCCAAATACCTGATATTGTAGAAGTCTGCAGACTGCGCCTTACGAGGGGGTATCACTTATCACATATTGATGAAATTTTGTCAGTGTCATCATTGGTCCCTAAGTGCACACTGCTGAGAAAATCAGTTCATTGGGTCCTTTATTTTTGTGACTGGTTGTGCCAGAAGTGACTAAAGTGTAAAATTCTCATTAGGCGCAATCTGCAGGCTTCTAGAATATAGATAGTGACTGCATAAGGAAAAGTTAACAACTGCAAATCAAAACAAACTTTCTTAAAAAATTTTAAAAAGGTGATCATTAAAACTTTTGGATACCCCCTCGTACATGGAGAAAGGGGTAAGGAAACAAAGTGTAGCTAGGTGGGAACCAGGACAGATCGTTTCCAGCTGCAGCACCCAACCTGTAGAATTTTCTCTCCTAACAGACACAACTAGGTCCTATATTAAGATTTCTAGATGTGGGCAAAAAACCCTCACTTTTTTTACTCAACAAAAAAATAGTTGGATGTCATATATATTTTACAATTATAAAATTATAAAAAGCCTTAGAGAAGTTTTGGTACTGAAAGGCAGGAGGTAAATAATCCTCTAAATACTGTATGTATAATAATGCTATTTACATCTCATGAAAAATTTAAAAGATGTTGCTGAGAGGTGGATCAGGATTCTAACAACCATAAATTTTGGCTTAGCAGCCAAGGCCAACTAAAATTTGTATGACTTCTATTCACACATGAAAATCTACCAAAGAGACATTATTCAAGAACAATTTTGCTTTTCATTTTTTTAAAAAAAAAATAAGAATGTGTATTTCAGTACTAACAAAGAGCAAGCTTCTGGGAAATATGTAGTTAGCAAATCACTTTGTTCCTGTTTTGTCACTATCCCTCCCCAAACATTGCACATAACACACAAGGCTTTGTAAGTGCCTGAGAGCAAACATATCTAGAAGAGAAACTACTACAATTAAAGCATGAGGAAAGACTAGTCTTACCCAAGTGTAAACGGAGGCTCAAAAGAATGACAAGAAATGTTAAGGCGCCTTCTAACATCGACCTCTCATGTTCTGAATCTAGCACGGTATTTTGATGTTGTGAAGCCATTGTTAAGAGGTCAACCACTTTGAACCTATTTGTGGGAGGAAATAAAATTTATAAAACCTATTATTGTTAACAACATGAGAAATGGTACAAGGGTGTAGAAAATGACCAGAAAAAGACATTATTACAACAGCACAATGCTCCTGTATAATATTCTCTAGTTGATTCAATATTTGTAACATAGTACAGGATGAAGCACTTTACAATTTTTTAATTTATCCACTTTGTGCTAACCTTGTCTAAGAGAATGTGCCATGTTATGATTTTTCTCTATTCTTTTATTACTTAAGGAAAATACTTTGGTCTTACATGTCTATCTTTCTGATCTCTTTGTGCTGTTCCTGGCACAAACAGTGTTGGGAGGTAGTGTGCATGCATTTCTGGTGTACTTGTACATTATAATGGTTTTTCATAGCCACCAAAATACACTCCTGTGCTAGAGCTGCAGCCATTCTTTCCTACTTAAACCATAAATACTATAGAGGGAAGGGGACAGTTTCACAGATCTTTACTGTGCTGAAACAGATTTCGTCGGCTATTGCTTATGCAAAAACAGAACTGAATGGTTTGACATTGCTAGTTTTCTCTCCCTTTTGGCTCTAAGAGGCATCAATATATACAGTGAGCCCATGCTATATGTGGGCTCGTTATAGGTGACTTTCAGCTTATTCTGAAGCCGCCCGGGAAATGGGGAAGGCGCACGTGTGCATGTGGCATGCGCACACGCACACGCGGTGAGTACAACCCCCATTATATCCAATGGGGCTTGCGAGAATAAATCAAGAATAACAACTTCATGTTCTTGTTTTTTCTTTCACTGCCAAGTCATAGTATTTCTCATACATAATTTTAATTTGTTTTTTCAAAAAAATTCATATTATCTTACCGTTCAAAAACTGAGGAAATAAAATAATCTGGATCAAGCCTAGATGCACAGACCTGTTTTCCAAAAAAGCACAATATGTATGTTAGATATCACTGTTTGTTTTTCTACTAACACAGAGCAGATGAGGTCACAAAAATTACTGACCTACCTGTAACAGATAAATGTCAGGATCAATCATGGAATTACAGAAGTGAGACTGCACATAAGTCATGGCTTGTCCTTTAATCTGCAGGCCATTCCTCACCCACATATTACTATGGATTTCAGAGAGGCTTGCCTACAAAAAAGAAGGGAAAGGAGTGTTATTTTTATTTATTTTTTTATTTTATGCGTTGTGGAATTACTGACAAACATGCAATCTGTTGTTTAGGCACGCCATCATAATCTATTTGTTTTAAAATATGGAGAAAACTAAGAACCTATTTTTGCCGCTTATTAATGCAGTCTATGTTGAATGTTTCAATCAATACTGATGTATTTAGCTTCTGAGATGCTGCTAAATCTCTATGGGAATCAAAATATTACTTCTGCTCACTGACTTGGCAAATAATTACAGGAGAAACAACCAATGGAAACCTCAAACATACCAGGGAACTAAATCTTTTGGTGCAGCCAGTGAAAAACTATTTGATGGGATCTGGATACATTCCATCAAAGTTGCATTTCTGCTACTTAACATGTCCTGTGTTTCTCATCTCAACATTACCTTGACACTTCAAAACAGGATTAGTGAGCAATATCTGTCATTATGACCCTCACAGATAATTTTTAAAAAGTTAATAAAGTGCATTTTATACTAGACTGTAAAGAATCTGTACAGGTACTGTATATATTTGTATAGCACAAATTGATACATGGAGGTTCTCAACTGATCACACATTCAACTGAAAACCTGAGCATTCTACAATTTGAGTGTTTTATCAGGTCTGGTTGTTTTACACAAACTTTTACAGTACTATATATTCAATCCAAAAACAGTTGGCAAATTTACCTGAATTTGGAGTGGGTGAACCATTAGCTTCATCAACATCTCCTGGTCTGGAAGAAGAGAATCCAAATCTAGTTCTTGGCATTTAACAGCCTATAAACAAAATCAAATATACATTTTATAAGGACACAAACTACAAATCTTCAAATATCACCTTTCTCCTCCGAAAAAAAAATGAGCATACCTTACTCAGAAACATCGCATAGTAACGATGCATCGGCAGATGAAACGTGACCTGATTAGGAGTAGGCTGCAAAAGAAACAAAGGATATTTCACTATCAAAAAATGAATAAGCTATGCAGCTCATGCAGTATTAAACCGCTTCATAATTCCTCTTCATAGATTAAAGAAGGGCCCAGAATGTCACATGAGGAATTTCCATGTGAACATATTGAATTTCTGCTTCTATCCCAGAGCCTCTGACACCTACATCATCCCGTCACAGCTACCACAAAACACACAATATTATAATAATCTAGAAAGCAGAGTCATGCTATAGAACAGATTCCACAAGCTGAAAGGAAAATACAGAGAAGCACATGTAAAAAATATCCTGGACAATTTTGATGAAGGCAGTAGAAGAATCATGGCAATCATTTCTGTTATTCCATAAACAGGGACACTCTTGCACCAGAGGGGGCACAGTGATAGGTACTCCAATTTTCAAAGCATCCATCCAACACTGAAATTACCTCTGCATCTACAACTATCCATTGCCAAGACATGTGTTACACTAGTTAAGCAGAGCCCTGAGAATCTCTTAAAATCTGTACTAAGTATAAGAGAGTGGTGAGCAATTCAATTCCCCCTTTTGGCCATCCTCGATACTAGGTTCCCTCCTCATTGCATTCCTTTGCCCTTACAGAAAGTGTATTAACCCTATCTTCAACCTCCTTATCCTATTCCAACCCATTCTGGCAGGAATGAATATTCACTGTTTCATTACCTGACAGTCTATCTATCTGTTTTTGTCACAGTTCTAAGACCACAAACCTTCGAAACTTAGCATGCATACTAAGACCCTCAGCATGTGCAAATCTGAATTGTCCCCCCCCCCCCAATTCAAGTAATGGGGTTGTCTTGCGCTTGCATGCTCTTAACATATACAGCACAATCCTATTTGTGTGAGTGCACAGATCATCATGAAGAAGGACACGATGCATACCTATAAGTGTAGTTCTTTAAGTGGTCATCTGTACCCTCACACAGAGAAGTTTTACAAGTCAGCCTTCCATATCCACATTCTTTATACACAGGTTCAAGCGCCCACAGCTTGAAAATTATTTTTAAAAATATAAATTAAAAAAGTCAAACCTTGAGTTTGACAACTTATATAAGAGACACTATTTTACTATGCCACTATATTTAATGGAACCCGAGCAACCATGGATTCTGGGATCCACAGGGGCTCTTGGAACCAAATCCTAGTGGATAGCAAAGGCACACTGTACTGCACCTGTACAGAGCACACAGGTGCAATACTATTTATTTATGTGAGGCAAGGAGACTACAAAGAAAAACAACATGTACACAGAACCAATGCTTCCCTCTCCAAGCCCCACAGAATCTTTGAAAAGTGAATGGACATGAACAGTAAGGAGAAGAAGGACATAAACAGTAAGGAGAATTTAAGAATTCAACATTTCCTAGATGGGACCATCAGAACAAAGCACACTCCTCCCATGCTCAGCCTTTGTGAGTACATAAAAGGTCCAAAACACAGGAATGAACAGTGTGAAGTCAGGATTTCTGGGCTTCAGTAACAGTGAAATACCAGACATTTACAGAGAAAAACAAAACAAAGAACTGGCTAGTTTTAATTTCAAAGATGATGTGAAGACACCCCACAATGCCAGGTTAAATACATAAGATACACATACCTCATCTACAAAGTTGATTGCGTCAAACCAATCCTGAAGTGCTTCCAGACAGTATCTTACAACGTTTCGGGTATATTCTTGTGTTTCCTGCAACAGGATATGAAATGTTGCACAAACTGAAAAAAATAAATTCTTCCCATCACTTAAAATAACATAGTAAAATAAGATAGGTTAGCACTTCCCACATTTATCTTGTCTCTAAAGTACAATCTGGGAAATAATAGTGTCAACTATATACATCAAGTAATCATTCTAAGAAAGAAAGAGTTATACAACTAAAGGGACAGCCATGTTAGTTTGTTTCAGTGTAAAAAGAAAAAAGGGAGAAGGAATCAAGTGGCACCAAAGTACCCTTTTTTCCTTCCCCTCAGCTTCCTTTTCAATCTGTACAATTAGAGAGTCTCTAAGATGAAATCACAAGTCCTGACTAGCAGATGGCAAAATGCATCAAACCTTCAGTGTAGATTTTAACACTTAGAAAATTACCTGATTTATTATTTAGTCCCCAAAATTTTATTGAACAGCTGGTCCCATGTTTGCATGCTTTACATTCTGCTCTCCTACTAGGGGGAGATGGTAGTGGGTAAATAAGCAAAGAGGTGTCTTCTTCATTACAAAAAAAGTTTCCTAGACACTATGAGGAAATCCTACTTTTCAAATGAATCTAACTTCTCTTGGTTTGCTGATTATCTTTCTCCTCTCTTGTGTGGGAACAGGGAGAGCAGCATACTGGCCTGAGGCGTGTTCCTAATCTCATCCCTTATAGGACCCCAATGAACAGGTACA
Organism: Urosaurus nigricauda; assembly: GCA_034509955.1. NCBI lineage: Eukaryota > Metazoa > Chordata > Lepidosauria > Squamata > Phrynosomatidae > Urosaurus > Urosaurus nigricauda. The sequence continues at coordinate 167,227,946 of JAOEGL010000001.1, read as the reverse complement.
GGTATTGTATTCCAGTATTGGGGGTAGGGCGAGAATGGTCAAACCTTCTGATTACTGTGATAATAAAGTCAAAAATAAAATAAAATAAAATAAAAGACAACTGAGTCTGACAAACTATTCTTTATCTATTTTATAATTCACTGCTGCAGGGTAAAGAAAGTTAAGTGTATCTTTCTCGGGTAAATATAGTAAGAATTTGCTTTCAAACTGAGTCAAAGTCACAATGAGTATCTGTATTTTTCCATTTGTTTGCTACAAGATTTAACAGTTTTGCCAAACGTAAGTACTCTATTAACTTCTACAAATTAATAATTAAGCATTAAGCACCTAAAAGCATTTCTCTGTAATAGGATAGCATCTTATTGGACAATACAGAGTTCAAGACATCATACTATCTTACTATATCTAGACAATATTTTTATTTACAAAATTAAGGTCATTAAATATAAAATAGCCATGTTTTATATATTTTTAAATGAAAGCTTGTCCTAAGGCATTACATGATTGCTAGCTAATATTATTTTAATTGTTGTCTGCCTTATTTTATTGAATATTAACATGTACTAATATGTATATATTTAATTATTTTCATAGAATATATGCCCTAGGCAGGTTTATTTTATCTATTCTAATTAGCTGTATGTACTAATTGACTGTGTAAATTTGCAACACTATATAAATAAAGCTTAATAATAATAATAATAATAATAATACATTTTAAAGGTACTATTTAATTTTTCTTTTGGAAAAAACCTTCACATTACTAAGAACACTCAACTGCTGTTTTACCAGTCTCAAAAATAAAATTAAGGAGATTTCATCATATGTCTCTAATATTCCAAGAGCTTTAAAGAACAGGAGACAGCAGTGCCAGGCAGCAATAGAGAAGAGTAGCATCTATCATAAAGAATGGCAATACTGTTTTTATTGGCTTACCCTGAAGTTTGATGGACACATTTTGTTGACCCCAACAATTGCACTGAGAACACAGGATGGATCTCTATTTTTGAGAGACTTGGCTCAAGACACTGGGAGAAACACACACACGGATGCCAGAGCACTATTAATAGCCTTAAATCCTCACTACAGACAACAGTCTTTTTTGCCTAACAGTGCTAGTGAAAATAATGTTTTTCTCAAAGGGTTTTGTTGTTGTTATTTCTTTTCCAGGAGATTTCCTGGGAAATAAGAGAACCCATTTTATCTGTTAGATTTCCCACCAGTACATTCAACTAAGGTAAAACAGTCTGATGTGAAATATTTTTCCCCTGTGATGAAAAAGAATCTTAGAAATGGAACACAATTGTCAAGAAGAGATTTCCTAGTTCTCATGAGTCTCTTCAGATAAGATCTTCCAACAGAATCTGTACACTCGGTGATATTGGGAACAAATATCATGCTTTCATATTTCCTCTCCATCCACTCTATATATGTTCAAATGAGAGAACATACTGTCTTGAATAAACTGTTACCATAAACAGAAATCTGTCCATGGGACACTCTTCCCAGAGGAAGTGGAGGAGGGATTTTTTATAACTATTTCTCCTTCCTCTTGAAGAAATTTACTGGAGGACTGGGTGATTCTTTGGAGCATATGGGAAAGTAGTGCGGGGGACTTCTTGTCAAAAGGGGAATTAGTGAAAATCATCTTCTTCCTTCAGAGGGAGGCTCCTCTGAATATCAAGTCTCTTTTGCAAATGGAAGGACCCCCCCTTCTATTCACAGAAAGGCAATGATGGAGTCCAAGAATTTCTGTAATAAGGAAATACTGACCAATGTTAGAGGTGCAAAGTTTTCTGAAAATGGGAAGTCATGGGGGGAAGGGTTGGGATTTTTCCCCATTTTTGTTTTAAACTGATTTTTTTTTAAAAAAAAAGTTGAAATGTGCAATATTAGCACTCTTAACATGTTGAAAGTCACTTTGCTATTTTAGGAGGGTTGAGGTGGAGGGAGAAACAGATTTAAATCTCCCCCCCCCAAAAAAAAAAAGAAAGAAAAGAAAAAGAAAACATGTATTAGGCTTTCATATGATTTATAACTTTCAACAAAACTTTGGGAATTATACTGACAAGTTGGTATCTTATATATAGGAGTATAAGACTACACCAATATAGGACTATGCCATTGTATATAATGGCACTTGAACATCCAAGGATTTTGGTATCCCCAGGGGGTTCTGGAACTATATCCCAGTGGATTCCAAGGGCTTGGCATGAAATTATCATGTTTGATATTTAAAAAGAATGCTAAGAATATAATTACAAATCCAACTTATTATTCAAGAAAGCTATAGCTAATATTTGTACAAATTATAATCTTATTACTTTTGGCTTATCTTTTCCTACAGTTATTTCTTATGGGTAGCTATCTGGTTTTGGTCCAGATATTCAGACCAGTTTATTGGAAACTTCAAATTCTACCATGTAGCATTTTGGTCCAATGGGCCTTAAACCACCAATCCAAATAGCTAACAAAAGAGGGGGTACAATTTGCTACAACTGCACATTGTTGTTCAAAGCACTGCATTAAAGAAGAATCACTCAAGTAAAAAAGAACTCAACTTACCCTGACTTTGCAATGTGACAGTAGCCCCCACATTGGCTGGGCACAGGCTTCAAGTTCAGCCGCAAAAGCAGCATAATAAGTCTGGGATTCAAACTCAACATGTTCATTAAGTTCCCTCTTATTTAAATTCATCCCTTAAAAAAGAGTGAGATAAAGTTGTAAAACATTTCACCTAAACAATAATCTACCCTTTCCTCATGTATACCCTCTGCACAGAAGAAAACCTAGTTTAAAAGCTGACATACACACAAAGGCAATGGCAAGTGTAAAAAATATATCTTCTTAAAAGGAGAGGTAATGTTTCTCAAAGTGCCATACGCCCTCAAAACAACCAAAACTGTGGGGCTTTCTGGTGCTGGCAGTTTCTGATGGAGAGCAATAGCGGGTACATACAGTCTGCAAGCTGCAGGCAGGCTGACCACAGAGAAAGGTTTAGTTTTAGAAGTCACAGTTATTTCGCCAAAAATGTTATGTACAAGTATCAACTTATCTTCTGAAAAGAAGAAGTTCAGTAATTTATCAGAACAAAAATAGTTACAAATTGTGATGATTGCTTTTAGTCTGTACTAATTCTCATGTTAGTTATTATATCTCTCTCCATGGATCTGCTAATAAAAGTAACTTTCAAAGTGGATGACCAATATCTGAGTCAAATATTACTGTATTGCACACCTCAGTTAACAAAGCCTCTGACAAAGCCTTTTCTTTTTACAAAGTGTCGTTGTGGGAGTTCTGTCCAACCCCCAATCCCTTTTCTAGCCTACTGTCCAGCTAGAAAGGATTTTTGGTCTCAGCATTAGCTTTGGGAGGATGAGGAAGGAGGCCTAGAGAAAGACTTCCAGTTTTGGGTTGCAGCAGCATGTCTGTGGTAAACAATGCAATAAAGCTTGACCTGGGAAAGAACAGGAGTCTACTCTAGGTGATCCTGCCATAGCTGTGTGTGCTTACGTACAACAGGCAAGGTACACAGCTGTCTCCAAAATCACTTGTTAAGCAAATGATTTGGGGGGGAAACAAAACAGAAAGAAAAGGGAAAAGCAGATTAGCCAACCTCAACAGCTATCATGGCATGTTGAAAAGGCATACATACCGTATATACTCGTGTATACGTTGAAAAACTTATGCTAAAATATTAACCCAAAAAACCTTGGCCAACTTAAACACGGATCAAATATGGCTGCTTTAAAAAATGGTGGCAGTGGCTGTTTGGTGTTTCCAGACCATGTCAGTAAGAGCACCCATTCAAGGCCCACCTCTGCACTCACACAGACAGACCTACACAAACAAGAAGCCCTACCGGTGCAACTAGGAGGGCTGAGGCTCAGTTTGCAGCCATAATGCCTGAGGATGCCTTGCATGATTCGGACCAGGAGAGGGTGTTTGGGAGCCAGGCAGCCCCCCCCCCTCCAGCATACATGTCCTCTGGAGCTAATCCTCCAGACCAGCCTTTGGTGAACAACCCCCAGACAACAAGTATGCTGGCATGGGGTTGCAGGATGTGGAGGACAACCCCCAGAGAACTCCTGGAAGCCCCCTGACAGGATTCTTATCCTCTGGCGGTCGTCCTCTGCATCCTCTAGAGCCGCTTAGTCCTATCTCCAGCAAGGGCCAGCTCTGGAGAATGCTCATGCAGGAAGGATGAGCTTGCCATGTTACTCCAGGACCCCCCCCCCCCCACCAATGGAGCCGCTTCCCTCAGGGCTGCCCTCCACCTCTTGGTTTTGGAGTAGAGCCAAGCGGTGGGATGGAAGAAGCCTGGCAAGAAGTGTGGAAGCAGTCTGAGGGGGCACCATCAAGGAAGAAGTCTGAGGGGGCGCCATCCCAGCCTGGCCAAGCTGGTGGGGAGGGCAGCGAAGCAGGAAGATGGTGCCACAGTCACCAGAGCAAGGCCTCTTTCCCTGACGGAGTGGAGGCAAGGAGGAGCACAAGGAGTATCCAGGAACCGGCTGGATCCACCTGACTAAGGGCAACCAAGCTCTGGCCTGAGTGGCAGCAGAAGTGGACGGCATGGGGAGGGGGGGGGAAGGATCTCTTGCCTGGCTCTATTTAAAGAAGGAAGGAAGGAAGACTTCCTGGCAGCACAGCGGCTCAGGCACTGAAAAGGCTTTGCCCAGGGTTGCCTTGCCCCCGCATCCCACCAAGGGCTCCCGAGCCCTCGCCTAGCTCCCAAGCACCATCTCCAGGTCCAGATCCTGCAAGGCATCCTGAGATATTATGGCTGCATACAGCCCCAACAGCTGCTCTGGAGCCCACACCCAGGCAGGGAGAATGGAGGAAGAAGCGGTAGGGAGGCAGAGTGGAAGGTGAGTGGTCTGTAGAAGCCACCCCTCGACTTTTCCACAGGTCATGACAAATTCCCTAATTTTGGCCCCATAATCTACCTTCAATTTATACATGGTCGAATTATAGTCGAGTATATACAGTATGTTTTGTCACTAAAATAGAAATCATAAGTAAAGTGGAGGTTGTTGAAAAAAAAATATTATCCCCGGATCCATTTTTGGAAGATGCTTTCAAGTGGTCTTGAGAAAATTCAAAATGTTTTGTTTACCTATAAAAGGCTTATGTGATTGGGTGTGTAAGTTCACATGTGCATAATGTCAGTTTTGAATAAAAGTATGCTGAACTGCTCTTCTCTTTTGTGGGGTAGGAACCCTTCCCTGTTCTTTCCACATTATTTCTACCTCTGGTTCCAAAGTTTCTGTTAAATAAATAAAACCCAGGAACATATCCACTTTGTTAACTTTGTGTGCCTTCAAGTCATTTCCAAGTTATGGTGACTATCACAGGGTTTTCTGGGGCAGAAAGTGTATAATTTGCCCAAGATCATGCAGTGGGTTTCCGTGGTCAAGCAGGGAATTGAACCTTCTATAGTTGCAGTCCAATGTCCAAACCACAACACCACACTAGCTCTCTAAGGTATACCTGTACTAGTATCTAAGGTCTAAAATACACTGCAGAAATCATACAGTTTGACACCACTTTAAGATACCTGGCTCAGTGCTAGGACATCCCGGGAACTGTAGTTAGTGTGACACCAGAGCTTTCTGACAGAGAAGGCTAAATGTCTCACAAAACTACAGGTCCCAGAATTCCCTAGCATTGAGCCAAGACAGTTAAGGTGGTCTCAAACCGGATTATTTCTGCAGTGTGTTTTGGACCTATACTACTTAGAGAATAACACAAGTCTCCACAAAGCAAGCTTTACTGTAATACTGCAACTTTCTGCCATCATTACACCTTGATTCAGATTGAATTTAGTTGTGTGAAGCAGCTCAATATGTTATCAGCTTCCAAATTTTTGAAGTACACCCACAGCAATGTTCTAGATGTAATTATATTTGGCAGCTCTTCACTGTTCCATACAAATACTGTTGTGATATAATTTCACATACTTAAAGAAGGAAAGCTAGTAATGGTTGAGGTTTAATAGCAATATCCCCACTTAATGAAACCACAGATGTCTGTTTAAAGAAAGGTTAGTGTTGTTGTTTTTTTAAATTAAGAAGCAAATTGTATCAGTTTTGAAATAAAATCATTTCCTCCTCAATCCTCCTTTCAGAAATACAAGTTCCTACAAAAGAGGAACTATATCTGTTAATAAATTACAGTATTTATGGTGATTTTTGGAGAATTAATACTATTAACGCCAATATTAGGTCAGATGCAAACATTTTTAAAATATTCATCAAATTGCCTTCAACCAGACAGAGCTTGTTCATATTTAAATCAAAGAAAGCACCACATACCTTGAAAAAATGACACAAAGTTCATCCATGTTACTAATAGCCTGTGATCCTCCAAGAATTTCTTAGCCACACTCTGGTGTGAAAGGATATTAATGAAATCACTGACAAGTGGCCAGTAAGTATTATTCTTTAGTAGTGCTTCCCCACAGTTCACAACAACATGTAAACTATTCTCCTCATCTAAAAGAAATTTGAAAATTTTAAGTATATTAAATGTACTCCATACATGTTGGATACTGATACCATGACAAAAAATACATTCCAAATGTACTAAACAAAATTCTGACAGATAATCTACCCAAATAGGGAGCCAATTCCTTTCACTACCATGAAAACCCCAAGAAGTCCCACACATCATGTAGTTTCAACAATACTGATGTATGTGATTCTAACTCCCCCTATTGTTTATTTTCACCACAGCCCTATGAGAAAGGACAGGCTGAGAGTGTAACTGGTCCAAGTTAACCAAAAAATCTTATGGGCTGAGTGTGAACTTGAACACACTGCAACACTTTTCAGCATTATACAATGCTGTCTCTCATGCCACCCTTACAGGGAACTTGTATGTAAAGTTCTAGGGGCGTGCAGAGAATTAAGAACTAATCAGTGTGGGTGGTGAAACTGCTCTAGTTTTTAACCTTAAAGCATGTGTCCAAGGTGCTAAATCTGTCTGGAGAAATCTTTTGACTAAAAAGTAGAGAAGCTTCATCACCTCACTGACATGGAAATCACCAACTCTCACTAAGCTTAATATAAGATTTTATATACAACCACATGAATATAGTAATAGCAAATACATTTCTATACTGCTTATCAGTGCACTTAAACATTCCCTAAGCAGTTTACAACATGTAAGCTAATTGCCCCCAACAAGCTGGGTATTCATTTTAGTGACCTCAGAAGGATGCAAGGCTGAGTCAACCCTGAGCCCCTGGCTGGTACTGAACACACAACCTTGTGGTTTGAAAGTGAGTGGCTGCAGTAGAGGCATTTAACCACTACACCATCAGGGCTCCTGAATCTTAGTTGATGTTTTCTTTTTTTCTTTCCTTTTTTTTTCTTTTTTCATCCAAAAGCAGCTTTTGGGTCTCCAAATCTCAATGAAGGAGACAAGGGCCCTGTCCACATAGGCTAGAAAGCTCATGATCTCCCCAGCCTGGCATAATTCTGTCCAGACAGAACACCTTTAGCCTCAAGCTGGGAACAGACAGACCAAACATGGATCTGGTGGGTCTGGCTTGATCCCTGCCCCAAAGGCCCTTAATCTGGTCTAAAAATACTGGCTGCCTGCAGCAGAGTTTCTCTGAAACTCCACTGCAACAGCTGGCAAACCCAACAGGCATGTACGCCCCTTACCTGTCGCCACTATCACATCTTCTCTGAAAGCTTCTGCTGTGGCCTGTGACATCGGAAGGAGGAGCCTGGCCACATAGGCCCCTTACTTGTTGCCACTGTCGCATCCTCTCTGAAGGCCCTCGTCGCATCCTATAAGGGCAGAAATGGGGTTCCTGGCTACACACAGGTGTAGCCAGGAACCCCATTTCCTCCCTTATAGGATGCAACGGGGGCTTTCAGAGAGGATGCGACAGTGGTAACAAGTACAGGTTGCTTACCTGTAACTGTGTTTCTTCGAGTGGTCATCTGTGCCCTCACACAATAGGGGTTTGCGCCTGTGCAGAAGCTCCATTCGGAATGCTGAAAAGCTGAGCAGATTGGCGGGAGCCCCGCCCCTCCCATTCCCTGAGCATGCCCAATCCCGCCAATCTAGCTCCTCCTTCAGTTCAAGTCCACCGCAAAAAGGCAGGGACCTGACCGAGGGGAGGTAGGGCGGGATTTGTGTGAGGGTACAGATGACCACTCGAAGAAACACAGTTACAGGTAAGCAACCTGTACTTCTTCTTCGTGGTCTCTATGCCTCACACAATAGGGTTACTGAAAAGCTTACCTATGGAGGTGGGCAGGTCACTGCAAGATTGAAGAAAGGACAGCACGACCAAAACTGGCATCTCTCCGGGATCTGAAGTCCAGCCGGTAATGCTTCACAAACGTGGATGGCTGTGACCACGTAGCCGCCTTGCAGACCTCTGGCAGGGGAACACCTCTGAGGAAGGCAGCAGATGAAGCTGTAGCCCTGGTTGAATGGGCACGTACACCAACCGGGAGAGGGCGTTTAGCCAGTTCATAAGCCAAGACAATGGTTTGAGCAATCCACTTTGCAAACCGTTGTGATGAAACTGGGTTGCCTTTCCTGGCACCACCATAACAAATAAACAACCTATTGGATAATCTGAACTCTTGAGAACGCTGAACATAAAAAGCCAAAGCACGGCGAACATCTAGGGTGTGCATAGTCTTTTCCAGAGGCGAAGAAGGATCTGGATAAAAATTAGGAAGCACAATCTCCTGGGAAAGGTGAAACTGAGAAACCACTTTAGGGAGGAAGGAAATGTCCGGTCTGAGGACCACCTTGTCCCTGTGAAAAGTCAAGTAAGATTCATCTGAGCGTAGGGCTGTCAGCTCAGAAGCACGTCTGGCTGAAGTTATGGCCACAAGAAAAGACACTTTGAGTGTCAGCAGTCTCAAGGAAGCAGAGCCTAAAGGCTCAAATGGAGGTCTCGTAAGCTGTGTAAGCACTAGAGAGAGAGACCAGGCCGGAGCCAGTGGTGGCAATGGCGGATAAAAGTGATGTAGTCCCTTAAAGAACCTCTTTAAGGTGGGTGACGTGAAGAGGCGAGCTGACTTTGAGCCAGGTGGCTGGTGGACTACAATAGCCGACAGGTAGACCTTGAGGGAAGAGAAGGCCAGGTCTTGATCCCTAAGGTGCAGCAGAAAATGCAAGACAGTAGTAAGGCTCACAGGTGAGGAAGGTTCGGACCTAGCCTCCGCGAAGGCACAGAAACGCTTCCACTTATATGCATAGGATCTCTTGGTGGAGTCCTTTCTCGAGGCAGACAGGACCCTGAGCAAGTCAGGAGACTCTATGGCTGGATCCTCCACGCCGTCATCCGTAGGTTGACCAAGTCCGGGTAAAGGACCGCTCCATTGGAGTGAGACAAAAGGTCCGGCCACTTCGGCAGATGGATGTATTGGCCCCTGGCCAAGTGAAGAAGAGGAGTGAACCAAGGTTGTCTCGGCCAGAACGGAGTCAACAGTATGGCGTTGGACCGATCCCTGGCCATCTTGGCCACCGTCCTGGAGATCAGAGGAAAGGGTGGAAATGCATACAGGAGATCTCGACTCCAACTGCAAAGGAAGGCGTCCCCCATGGATCCTCGTCCTTTGCCCGCTCTGGTGTAGAATGACCGGCATTGGGCATTCTCTGGAGTGGCGAACAGGTCCACTGAGGGAATTCCCCAACGAGACGTCAGGAGATTGAAGGCTGGGCTCGACAGAGTCCATTCGTGCTGCAGCACCTTGTCCCTGCTGAGGGAGTCTACCAGCACATTGTCCTTTCCTGCCAAGTGAATGGCCACTGGGTGAATGGATCGGTGGTGGCACCACATCCACAGCTGCTGGGAGAGACGTAAGAGGACTGGAGAGTGAGTTCCTCCTTGCTTGTTGATGTACCAGACAGTGGTTGTGTTGTCTGATACTACCTGCACAACTCTGTAGAGGAGATGGTTTTCGAATGCCCTGAAGGCTTTGATGACTGCCAACAGTTCCAAGGCACTGATGTGCAGTTCTGCCTCCTGTGCAGACCACTGTCCCTGTACACACAAGCCGTTGAGATGTGCGCCCCATCCTGACATGAACGCGTCTGTAGTGACCATCCTGGACGGTTCTGGCGTCTGGAAGGGCATCCCCTTGAGGATGTTGGAGGGAGGCATCCACCACTTGAGAGAGTCTCTGACATGAGGTGGTAAGGAGAGTCTCTTGGACGGATTGTCCCTTAGATGATCGAAGGAAGCCAGAAACCAAGCTTGGAAAGGCCTGAGCCTGAGACGAGCCAGGTAGGTCACCGCTGTGGTCGAGGCCAGGTGGCCTAGCAGTCTCTGAATGTCCTTTGCCGACGGACGGTGAGAGTGAAAGACGGATTGCAGTTGTTCCCAGAGGGCTTCTGCCCGCCTGGTGGGAAGGTAGGCTCAACCCATCACAGAGTCCAGGGACGTGCCTATATAGTCTATCACCCTTACAGGGTGGAGGATAGATTTTGGTAGGTTGACATTGAGTCCCAAGTCGGCCAGAAGGTCCAAAGTGTACTGGACGTCTTTGTACAGTTGTGTTTTGGAGGACGACACCAGAAGCCAGTCGTCGAGATAAGGGAATATCTTTATTCCTTGGAGACGAAGGTGAGAGATGACCACCGCCATGCACTTTGTGAACACTCGAGGAGCGGTAGAGAGGCCGAAAGGAAGAACGGTATATTGATAGAGATCTCCATCTATGGCGAAACGGAGATACTTCCAATGTTGAGGCCTGATGCTGATGTGGAAGTACGCATCCTTTAGGTCTATGGATGCAAACCAGTCCCCTTGGTGCAGGAACGGCAAGATGGATTGGAGAGTCACCATCTTGAACTTGTGAATCAAGATGCATGAGTTGACGCCTCTCAGGTCCAAGATGGGACGAAGGCCTCCTCCTCTCTTCGGAACTGTGAAGTACCTGGAGTAGAAGCCTTGGTGTTTGAAGCACGGTGGAACACGTTGTATGGCTCCTTTGTCGAGAAGGGAGGAAATCTCCTCCAGAAGAGGAGGAGAGGAGGGAGTGGAACAGAAAACGCCATTTGGTGGAATACTTGAGAACTCTATGGCGTAGCCCAGGCGGATGATGGTAAGCACCCAGGAGTCCGTGGTGATCTTGGACCAGTTCTCGTAGAAATGGCGAAGTCTGGGGACTGAGGAGAGGGAGACTGGCAAACAAAAATTGGGTGTCGCCTCCAAGAGCCCGTCAAAAGTGCGACTTGGAGGATGGTTTCCTGGAAGGCTGTTGCTGCTGACGCTGCTGGCCTTGCCTTTGCTGTTGCTGCTGTTGCTGCTGCTGTTGAGGCTGTCTGTAAGGCCTCCTATTGTAAGGCTGGGTCCTATAAGTAGAGGACGGAGGCGAGCGAGGACGGGTGAAGCCAGGGTTGTAAGGCCTTTGGTGCCAGACCCGACCAGATGAAGGCTTGCTAGGTGTCAGCCCAAGTCTCTTCCCGTTCAGACGAGCCTTGGCCATGGTGTCCAGAGATTCGTCGGTCTTGGCGGCGAATAGACCTTCACCATCAAAAGGAAGATCTTCGATCTTGGACTTAGCTTCCTCAGACAGGGAAGTGGACCTCAACCAAGCAAAACGGCGGAGCGCCACTGCACCGCCCATCACTTTCGCAGAACAATCAACAACATGTCTAGCTGAGTGGACCTCCTGGGCAATGAGGGAGAGTGCCTCAGCGCAAAATTCCTGAGCCGCCTCTTGTTGTGCCTGAGGCAGGTAAGGAATAAAAGCAGCCACACGATCCCACAGAAACTTCTGATAGCCGGCCATACAACCTTGCATATTGGCGACCTTTGCTGCCAGAACCGCAGACGAGTAGAAACGACGGCCAAAGATGTCCATCCGTCTGCCATCTTTGTCCACGGGGGCAGAGTGAGACTTGCCTGTAGACTTACAGGTAGATTCCACCACCAGAGAGTTAGGAGCCGGGTGGGTGAACAGGAACGGTGCTGTGTCTGACTGCACCCGATACAAGGAGTCGAGCTTCTTAGAGGCCGGTGGCGTCGAGGCCAGTTTGTTCCAAGAAGCCACCATGATGCCAGAGAAAGAAGGCAAGAATGGGATGACCGCCGGTTGCTGGGGACGCACCATGAGGCCATCGATGGGGTCTCTGGGAGGCTGGGCCGTCTGCGCCGTTTGGAGGCCTACCGCCCTTGCCATCCTGTCGACAATTCCAGTGAAAAGATGGAGATCTTCGACAGGTGAACCCGGTGTCTGGTCTTCGACCTCCTCATTAGGAGAGGAAATGGTGGGCTGTGGGGAGTCAGGACGGTTGTCCGTCTCTCCCGTGGACTCCTCCGTAGACTGGGAGGCCGGCTATAGCGGATCCACATAGGGCTGTGTTGGCGCCGTAAGGAAGGTTGGCGTCGAGGCGTCCGCGTAGCTGATCGGAGCGGAAACTATCGACGTCGAAGTAGTAGTAGTAGCTGAGGCCGAGACGGTCATAATGGCGCTCGATTCCGGGGGTTTCGACACCGTAGCTGTCGAGGCCGGTGGAGGCGATATGGCCCTAAATTCGGCTCGGGACCGAGAAGGAGAGCGGGATCGAGAGCGAGATCGTGAGAAGTCTCCGATGTGGAGGTCACGGACATGGTACCGATCCCGGTACGAAGGAGAGTAGGAGCGGTAGGATGGATGACGCTCTCTCCAATAAGATTCAGCCCGATGTCGAGCCAGAAAGGAGGCCGACGAGTGGGGCGAGTCAAAGTAATGCTCCTCGAACAGTTCCGGAGACTTCCAGGGTGGAGGAGATGGGAACCGCAGCCTGTAAATGCGCTCCGAAGAGGCAAGGATTTCCTTCGGTGGTACAGAGGTCGGAGCCGAAATGGGCGAAACAGTAGAGACCGAGGTCGAGACCGTCCCCGTAGGGGCGAGGACCTGGGTAGATGCAGGCTGAAATGCGGGTTCCAAGGTCTCCGGCGCCGAGTCTAGTACAGTGACCGGGGCCGGGACAGAGAGGTCAATGGCCGAAGGCTGTCTAAGAAAAGACATGGCCAGGTCTGCCTGGGCAGCCGCTGAGGCAACCGAAGTAAGGACCTCCTTATGCTTATGCTTTTTAGCTTTCGGCTTCTCCAGCTCGGTGGATGAAGGCCGCTTCTTGTGTTCTCTGTGTTGCCCTTCGGGGCGAGACATAGTAGTCGGTGTCGAGGCCGCCATCGACATCGAGGTCGGTCTTTTGATTTTTGGAATCCTCGGGAACTTAGAGATGGGAAGGCGTCCTAAGGGGTCCGTGGACGGTTCCGAAGAGTGGGAAACCGAGAGGGCCTTTTCCCACAGATGTGCCTTGAGCCGGTCTGCTCTTTGGCGGAGCGTGGCGGGGTTAAAAGCCTTGCAATGCTTGCATTTCTCCGGGATGTGGGAACTGCCTAAGCAGAAAATGCACTTCGAGTGTCCATCCACAACCGGGATTTTACCGCCACAGTCGGAACATTTCTTGAACGGGGCGGCCATAAGAGTCCGGTCCGATCGCGAGGGGCCCGTCCGGGCCAAAACCCTCGAGTTCCGAACAAAAAGGGGCAGCTCAAGGAGAAAAACGGGAGTAAAACGAAAAAAGAACAAAATAAAAGAAATAAAGGAAAATAGACAGAGTCTATCTACTCAGCTTTCGTCGTGATGAAGAGCACTCCGAAGGAGATGTTACTCTTGCGGCGGACGAAAGAGTACTGAAGGAGGAGCTAGATTGGCGGGATTGGGCATGCTCAGGGAATGGGAGGGGCGGGGCTCCCGCCAATCTGCTCAGCTTTTCAGCATTCCGAATGGAGCTTCTGCGCAGGCGCAAACCCCTATTGTGTGAGGCACAGAGACCACGAAGAAGAAGTAAGGGACACACAGCAGAAGATCCACGGGATGGCAACAGGTGGGCTTATGAACACCCTCCCATTGCCACAATGGCCCAGGGACTGACCTGGATGGAAACCACAGGCAGGATACCACAGGGTTTGTCCATGGTATACTGTCCCATCCAGAATATAGTTATGCATTTTAGGCTTGACTGGTTCAATTTCACAGGAACCAAAGTATGAGCAACTGTACAAAGAACTAGACTAGTCTGTTTTCAGCAGTGTTATGGCAGACTTTGTAAATGAAAGGACAATAATTAAAATAAATGGGGGGGTACTTTTGTGTAAACAAATAATCATAAAGCAAGATCTGAATTCAACATACCCTGCAGCTCACTTTTAATAAGGCAACTCTCCATCATATACAGCAAGACAGTAACCATAATATCAAGCAGCTGGCATTCCTCTGTCACTTGGCGTGCTAGTTCTTCATTGCTGAACAGTTGGACACTAATGTGTACAATTCTGTTTGACATGGTATCAGATTCATGGCTTTTCTTCAGTGTTTTCATAATAAAAGCATAATGCTGCACAAAAGTTTTTGTGAAAGCAATCTATAAGGTATAAAACAAACATCAGCATTACAATTTTTTTATTCTATACAAGTCCCAATATTTATTCACTGACATATTGCATTTCTATAACATCCAGTGCTTGACACTCTCTGAATAGTTCACATAACAAAACTGAAAGCATAACATATATAAATAATATAACAGCAGGGTACAACACATGCATGCACCTAAAAATAAACACAGTTTTAATGCTTAAAGACTTTTTAAACAGTTAAGGAAAACTAAAAGATTTTTACCTAGTGTAATCAAATGTGGCCATCTAGGAAAGGCATTCCTGGGCCAGTAACCTACTGATGAAAAGACCTGTTTGCTACTCAATTCACTTCACTGAGGGAGGCACTCAAAGAAGGGGCCAGGGCAGATATGAGAGGAGACACTCCTCTAAATATCCCAGTCCCAGTCTATGTAAGGTTTGTAATGGTTAATACCAACATTTTAAATAGAGCCAGGAAACTGACTAACATCCAGTATAGACCAAAACCATTAATATGATTATATTCTTCATCCCTAGTTAAGAGGATTGCTATCCTATTTGGATCAGATGAAACTTCCTAATCATTTTCAACAGAAAGCTCATATACAAATTATTGTGGAAATCCAATGTTGGGTTATCAGAGCATGAATAACTGTAGTAAGGCTCTATGTCTAGATTGGATGATACACAAACTGTGCCCCTCAAAAATGCTTTTTGCTACAGAGACAAGATTAACCTTCCCATGATGCTGGATAAATCTCCTGCCTCAGGTGGCCAAGCAAGCGAGAAGGGCCAAGACCACTTCCACCTCAGCAAGGCACCCCAGTGTAGGATTCATATCAACTAGACAAGACCGAATGGAGAGGAAGAGCGAATAGAGAGAAAGTGTATGCAAACCTCTCCATCCAAATTTATAGATGACCTCCCCTAACAATTTCTGTTAAACAGCATAGAAGATAAAATGTTGAAAAAATAAATCTTAACTGTACAAAATCAAGAAAGAAGCTGTTGTGTAATTAACTCTTACAACAAAACAAAGTCTTAGAATTAAATTCATAGGATGTTTCTCTTAGATTTGTGTCCCTACAAACTGAAACAGACTATTCATGGTGTAAAAGCCGCACTGATTTGCTGCCTCACCAAACAAGTGTGGAGAAGGAGACGTAGCATATCATAAACTGGTATCATAAACATATCATAAACAATTTATTATCTTCCACTTTTTTCTTTTCCTTTTTTTTCTTGTCTGTTTTTCTTTCTTTTTCTTTTCTGCTAGAAACACTGCTACACGTAGAACAGCTGGATTTAGATTTCTTCCATGATAGCATCTTCTTCTGCCTTTGCAAAATACTGAAAAATACTGTTAAAAGAGCCAAGGCCAAAAGCCATAAATACCTTATAATCTTGATCTGGAAGCATGTTGAGTAAGAAAGTTACCATTTTCTGTGGAAATTCATATTTAATTGTCCAAAATAATAATTCTTCTAGAAAACATTTATGCTTCAAAACATCCATGATGGACTGATCTGAAAAAAAAATAGAATTAACAGAGACAAAGATAAAACATCAGCAAACATCAATTTCACTAACAGTGAGATTTTAACTACAGTATATACTACACTATAAATCAACCTCATGTATAAGTTGAGGACAGGTTTCAGCAACTAAATTATAGATTTTGATATGACCCATGAATAAGTCAAGGTTAAAACTTTGGGACATGTAACAAAGCAAAGTTTCCAGGAGAAAAACAAAGGAACACAATGCCAAAGAACTTACAAAGGTTCAGAAGGCTTAACTGTTTGTGATCACACTAAGGGCAGGATGGATGAGAGAGTAGAGGAGGCAGGACAGATTACACTCTTGCCTTTAACCAGGAGATGGCTCCTCTTTTTATAAGAGTTAAAGTACAGTAATTTTGAATAAAATTTCTAGGCTTATTCATGAGTATATACAGTATATTTATAACATTTGTCCACTACTTAAGAGCAACACAAGATACAATGATCTACAACAAGGACGAGTATCATGTGACCCCTTCAGATGTCATTAGACTACAACTTAACAGGCAACTAATGGAGGAGTGATGGGAACTGTAACGCAACAAAATTTAGACAGACCCATGTTTCCCATCCTCCATCTATAATATGTCAATTAATTTTTGTTGGTGCCCATGAAAAAAATTAAACTGGACCAACTTGACATATTGAGGGTACAAGGAAGTACATTTTCAAAGTAGATGTCAATAAAAAATTTATGTAAGCCCAAATCTTACACACTAATTGCAAATCTTGAATTGTTTATAGCAGATGTTTTCTATCAGGTAAGGATGTATAGAACTGCAGCCTAACACCCCCTCAATCCTCATGTTTCTCTGATGCTGCCAACATCACCAACTGTGATTAAACTTCTAGCTACATTCCTCATTCCACAGCAGATCCTTCATTCCACATCCTCTATTTTTCCTTTCCTGATTCACAAAACTTTATTCAATGTTCACTCAAATTTCATTACACATTCCAGAAAAACAAGGACTACCAGTGAAGAGAGAGGCATAATTAACCAAAGACAATTTTAAAAAATCATTTTTGGGCCCAAGGATTCCATATAAGCATACTTTTCAGTCTTTTCTGTCACACTACACACTCCCATCAGTGCTCAAAAACTACTAGCCCAAGTTACCTTAAGATACAAAACACTACAACACTTTGCCATGTACCTTTGGTGGTGCTGCTTAGTTTCACCCTCTTGTGTTTTCCCACACCTTGGCTACCATCCTGATCCTCCTGTGATTTTGAGAACAAAGACAGAATATCTTAAAGTCTGTAATTATACTTTTGAAAGAAAAGTAAGATGAAAACTAAGATCCTTGGAAAAATCTGATTAATGCAGTAAGTTATTCTTTAAAAAACCGCTTCAAAACTCTGAAATTCTGAGTAACATGGGGCTGATCTAGACTGGCAAAAAGGGGTGTGTTCATGCCTTCATGAAAGTGTAGCCTTTAGATGACTGACACTGAAAGTTTGGCATGAATGCACTTCTTTTGCATTTTAGTGGGGAAAAGGCAGCTTTAAAAAGGAGCTGCTTTTCCCAGCTTCTTTTTAAAAAGGATGTAACTGCGCAGCTGTGTCTAAAGGCTGCAGTGCAAGTGTGCAGTTTTTTAAAGCTCCCAAACCCTAGCTCCAGCCCTAATCCAAATCCTAGACATGTGCAATAGGGACTCTGGGATGCTGTAACTGTTATGCAACTGCACATAAAATGTCAATTCATTCATAAAGAAGTTTATTCATAACCTTAAATTGTAACGGATTTAATATCTGTTTAAGGGCAGGAGGGATGCAGTTTGTTTTATTGATGTAATAGTATTTTAATGTGTAAGCCACCTCAATTGATCTCAAAGGGGTGGGGTATTAATAATAATAATAATAAATAAATAAATAAATAAAGGGGTTCATTCATGGTGCACCGATGCAACTGCGCACTTTAAAAAGGGAAGCAAAACCACAATGGTAATTTGACAGATCTTCATAACTGCACAGTTCATGTGTGATGTACCGGTGCAACTGCGCAGTTCGCAGCTGGCAATACAATTGCCTGTATGAATGTACCGGTGCAACTGCGCAGTTCGCAGCCGGCAACAACAACAAAAAAAAAATATTAAAGGTTCAGTGTGGCCAAAAGCCCCATTCATTGCCACCCGTGCAGCTGCTTCGCCTGTGTTTCTAGCATCCTGACAGCTTCCAATGTAGTGGCTGAGCAACAGAAAAGACTTCAGAAAAGTCATCCCCACAACTCCTCAGTGTAGCTGCCCTATGCCTTTTTATTACACACCTGGGACTTGCAGTGCAGCTGCTAAGTATTAAGGAAAAGGCAACTTCATGGCGCCCTTTCCTGCCAATCTAGAAAGCCCCATAGTGTTAATCAGAAAGATTACATCAGTCCATCTTACCTTCCCATCCCCCACCACTACTACCAGTAATAATTTCTACAAACATATCCAAGAATATTTGGTACCTTAAAAACTAATACATTTTATTTGGCACAAATTTTCATGGACTGCAGCCTACTCCATCAGATCAGTGGACTGCAATCCATTCAAGGTTATTCCAAACAAAACCTCTTAAGGCACGTTCCCACTACGATTTAAAGTGAATCACCGATCAGTTTATATGACCATTGTTCCCATTTGAAACCGGTTCCAATCCTATTATGATCAATTTCTGTCATGGTAAGGCGAAGCAAATGCAAAAAAAAACCCATATATTGGCAAAGACAAATAGGAAGAGTAATTTTTTAATTAATTTCATTTACTAGTGCATCTTATTGCATTTCTAAACAAGTCTCACCTCATCAGAAGAGTCACCTTGCCCTGAAGTTGATTTTGCACCTGAAAAACCTTGTAAAATAAAAAAAAATTAAAATATCCATTATGGTTCACATGTAAGGGAACAAATTACTGAATATGAGTTTTATTTGAAAAAATTAAACTTACATATCTTCATTCAACAGAGCACTGTACAATACAAATTAAACACACAACTCCAAAACTGGCCAGCAGAACTACTTATTCGTACTTATATACACAAATGGAAAACCATAAAGACTAAAAGAGACAATGATTGTATTAATGTTGCAATGTTATGAAACAGCACAATAAGCCAGAATTCTTAACATAAAGCCCATTTTACAACTGGGCAACCATGAGGCTCATAAATATAGCATTTATCCATGAATCAAGCAACTATATCTTTCTATACAACAGCAGCCTTTTTATTATTGCCACTTTGCAAACCAGATACCATTGCTGATATCCTGCAAATCATCTCATCTGCCAGTAGATGCCAATCTAATTATTATATACTCTTGGGTTAAAACAACAAAGAAGTGCAAATTCTTGCAAACAGCCCATCTCACCCACAATTACAATGCGGCCATTCAAACTGGTATATTTCTTAATATGGTCAGCTCATAATATTCGCAGGGGCTCCATTTCAAACAGCTGCCCCAACATCTGCCAAAAAACGCAGGACCTTAAGTCTTGTGGTTTTTAATGGTGGCACACTGTGCACCTGCATGTGCACCATTAGGGACAATGTGGTGGGGCCATTCACGGATGCTCAAATCTGCAGATAACAAGTCGATGGTTGGGGCAGGCAGACTGTATACAGAATGAGACCTAGCATTTCCACAGTGATCTCACTGTATTATGCAATTATCAATTTTGGAAAATGGGTAACAATTCCATTAAACAATTGTGTCTATTGTGTCTAGTAAAACGTAATAAATTCTAGCTATTAAAATTATTTGTTGTTTAATGGCAGATTTAAATTAATGTAGAATTAGAAAACCCTGCTCTCATAGATGTTATATTTATACTTTGTGTTTCATTAGGTATTTTAACATGCTCTAAACTGCATTACATCTCAATTGTGGGAGAAAGGTGGGATACAAAGCCCCAAGACAAAAGCCAGATTGTAACATGAGTTAAAGATAAGAATTAGTAAGTTATAATAGTAAAGAACAACTAAAAGCAACTGAATAAGTTTGTGTAGTTTCATGTTCATACTATAAAACATTTCAAAAATGATTCTATTGAAACCAATTAATATTGGGAAATGCATGAACTCTTAATTTTAAAAGCATTCTTCAAACCTTGAACTATTGAAGAACTAGCTCCAGCTCCTGGTTCCTGCACTCCACATGCAAGCTTATCTTCGGGAAACGTCAGTCCAGAACCTTTCAGAGCTACAAGGTACTTTTCATGGCTCTTCTTCACACATGCATTTTCTCCACTACCTTAAATAGATTTCAAAGACACAAGCTAACTTTAGCAATCAACCCTTGCTGCACAAAATACATTCACGACTTCGGCCCATAAAATAAATATACAAATACATATAATAAATGATGCATGGGTTCCAAGTTCATCTATTATTTTCATTAGGAAAATATTATATTTCTTGAGCAGTCAAACTGCAAGATTGTTATAACAAATACCTGATTTCTCTCAAAGTAACTGACCTGTGACAACCTCCTCATGGACTGTGACTATAAATGACACACCTATACCACTTTGTGATTCAATTTTTTGAATAAGCATATTGTTAATCCTTAAAGGCTGGGTTTCCACTGGGCTACTCTAACCACTGAAATCAATAGGGAAATACTGGCATGACTGTGGGGCAAAACAGACCGGTACTAAGAGCCGGGTTGGGGATGGCATCTGAGTGTGGCATTTAGATACCACACATTTTGACACTGCCCTCACACCGCCGGGAAGCTACATGGCTGATTGCAGTGCAGCAGCTTCATAGCATTTTGGTGGTGTGGCATTTACTCGTGCTGTGTCACCAAAATGTTGAAAAGCTAACACAGCGACAGCAACAGCACCCATTTCCTGCCCCAAAAAGGAGCAGCATTTTGCCGCTATTTTTTGAGCCAGAAAAATAGCAGATTGGGGCCATGGCATGGCATGTGGTTGTCACAGCCCTGATCTGTCACTCAAAGGGGCAGTATCACCTACCCCTTTAGGACCATCTGTTTCAGCCCTAAGTCTTCACTTGCAGCAAGTTCACTGACATTTTGAGAATAGGTTCATAATTTTCAGCCAGCTGCATGCTTCCTCTCCCCTGTCCTCTGGAATTATTCCACTAAGTCTGAAATACAGCTGAGGAATTGGACAGTTGGCAATTGGGCAGAAACAGAAGCAGCAGCATTCTAATCTAATCAAATTTCTAATCAGGCATTCAAAATACTGAAGATTCAGTGAAGAGAGTCTGAGATAAAAATGTTGATATGTCTTCATAAAATCAAATCTGCCAAATTATTCATCCACTAAATTTGCAACCACAAAAGAAATTCATGTTTTCTTGCCATGCCGTTTGAACAAACTTTTCATGAGCTACTTCATGAGGACTTTTCATGAGCAATTATTGCACTTATTGAAGCAGATAAGGTACAGCAGTGTCTCCATCCTACTATCTATCTATCTATCTATTTTATATCCTGCTTTTCAATGTGAGACCCAAAATGGCTTAAAATACAGATTAAAACAAAATAGAGCTAACAAAATGTAAACTAAAAAAGTTTTAAAATAAACAATCAAACTAAAAACATTCCTTTAAAACAGATGTAAAGGATTTTAAAATTGGATGGTGTTGGAACTGAGAAAAAGCCCTCTCTACATACTATTTCCATACTAAGTTCAAGAGGAACAGTATGAATCAAAGCACACTGCAGAAATAATCCAGTTAGAGCCCGCTTTAACTGCTCTGGCTCAGTGGCGGGGAATCATGAGAACTGTAATTTGTTGTGGCACCAGAGCTGAGAGAGAAGGCTAAATGTCTCACAAAACTACAGTTCCCAGAATTCCCTAGCACTGAGCCAGAGCAATTAAAGCAGTGTCAAACTGCATGATTTCTTCAGTGTTTTGTACCTATAATTTGATCCCTGTTGTTGTCCCGTTGGACTTTTAAAGCGGAGATCAGAAACTAGGCTGCAATCATGTTTCAGGCAGGAAAAAGGACAGATGATGAATGCTCAATTTCTTTAGGGAGCTAGGAAAGAGACAATATAGAGCATTTTGTTTCAATGCCACCTTTTCTGACCCTTCAAGAAGGGAAAGAAAGAAAAAGGCAAGGTTGAGGATGTCTATAGTACCACACTGCTGCTCCTCCTTATGGAAGCTAGCAGAAAGGCAGAGATCATTTTAAAAGCATGTTAAGAATACATTATTAAGATTGAAACCTGCTTCAGACAAAATAAAATTTCAACTCACCAGAACTAAGGTCTTTATAGAACTGCTGATTTGTCAGAACCTGAGTAAGGACTGAACGCATTGCACCTCCCATTTTTGTCAAATCTTCCAAAAAAGAGATGTGGGGTTCTAACATCTGGAGGACTTTGTGAAGGTCTTTTTCTGAGGGCAGATCTAGAACTAGAGGAGGGGGGAACCAAACAAACAGATTGCAGTTCTGGTTACAGTATTTTGTAACACTCAACTGACTATTCTGTTGTCAAGAGCAGTGTATCATTCTTATCAAATAAACCTTAGAACATATCACTCATAGTCAAGCAATCAAGAGATGTAATAAGAGGCATCTCATCCAGCAGATCATTCCATAGCCTGGGAGCGGCAGCCAAAAACGTCCTCTGGGAGGTCTGTCTTCATAATTTTCACAGGCTGTAGCAGGTTCCACCCAGAGGACCGAAGTGTGCAGGGGGGGGATCATATGGGAAGAGGCGGTCCATAAGATAAGATGGACCCAAGCCATGTAGGGCTTTAAAAGTCAAAACCAACACCTTGTACTGTGCCCAGAAACTAATCAGCAGCCAGTGGTGAGACATAAGCACTGGTGTTATGTGCTCTGCCCTAGATGCTCTTACACAACTGACCATAGACCTACTTTACTTAAGAGACCTCTAACAAAAAAAGTTTTTTACAACCTGCCCAGCCCTCAACTCTTCCTCTTCCTTTGTTTAGCTGGAAGATTTTTTAGCAATATCAGCACTGAAAGGATGGCAAAGGAGGGACAGAGTAAAACAGACTTTCAGGTTGCAGTAGTGTGTCCACAGTAAACCATGCAGTAAAACTTAAACTGGGAAAGAATGAAATTATACAACTAGCAAGGTAAACAACAGCTGCCTCCAGAATTCCTTACTGAGCATATGTGAACAGCATAACAGAGAGAAAAGGGGAAAGCAGGTAAAACTACCTCACCAGCTCCCCCCAACATGTTAAAAAGCAGAGATCTATAAAGTATGGCCACCAATAGGCAAAGCATAATATGAAGACTGGTTAAAAATATCCCTAGATACATTTTGGAAGAAACTCTAGGATGTTGAAAATGTTTTTGTTTACTTAAGCAAGGCTTACCTGACCTGGTAGTTTCATTTCATGCATGCATTTTGTTAAGTGTTGAATAAAAAAGATGTCAGTTGAATCTCCAGCTTAAGGAAGGAGGCCAGATTACTGAAAGGTTGGAGAAACCCCAACATTCCCCAGGAAGTTAGGGCATTTTTATTATGGGTTTCACTTCCCTGGGGGTTTATAACTAGAAGGAATCTTTTTTGTTATACACAAGTCACAAAAAGTGGCAAAATTGTTATCTGTGCTCCCTAGAGGGTGTTGGGAGAGCATGTGGGCATTTCCAAAAAAAAAAACCCAAACAATTAGCAGGGTGGCAGGAGGAATAGTCCTACAAAGTCTCAGGGGGGCAGATGTTACCCCTCAACATGTAGACTATCCCTCCTCTACATCTCTATGATCTTGCCCAGCACTTAAGATAAACCATGAAAGCCCTGACATTGGGCTCACTGATTAGGTTCAACAGCCTGGCAGGAGGAGGCAGGGTTTACTCAGTAGCAGCCCCACATCTACAGTACCCTTGCACTGAGGAAATGGACCTGGTCCCTCTGTTGACTAGTTTAACACAATATGAAACATCCTGTTTCCTGACACCGACTTTTAATTTATAATGATTCTATGGCAGAAATGGGCAAAGTGTGGCACAAAGGCTATTTTTGTGGTCAAAAAAATTATTATTTTCTCCCTAATGCCAACAAATGACCTCAAGCGGGTGTGGGCACTTCCACTACATCTGTAGGCCCTTCGATCCACCTACCCCAGATCAAAACAAATGTCTGTAAACTTTTGCAAAAAAAATTTTTTCCCTCAAAGTGATCTCAAATGCCCTTTAGGGGGCCAAAATATGGGCACAATGCCTCCCACTGTCCCGTTGACAGTGTTTCGAAGCTAAAATATTTTGGACATTTTTTGCAGGAGCAGGTGTAGTGCTCCAAGGTGTCTGGGAGAGGGCTAATGTGGTCCCCGCACTTTCCACGGTTGACCATCCTGGTCCATGATTTTAAACTGTAATTTTAACTAATGCTCTCTTTTACTGCTGACTTTGAAATTAATTATTTGTAGATTATTATTACTGTTAGCTCTGTTTTTGAGTTTTGACCTATTTTATAATTATTTTATGTTGTGAAATGCCTTGATAAGAGAGCAATTTTGACCATGAAAATTAATTTAAAATATACAAAAAAGGATCATTGTGAACAGCAAGATAAATATAATATTGTCAAGCAAGTAACTGGTTATCATTTTTTTCCTTATATTTAATGCAGATTTGTGGTTGCTTTTATAAACTTATCAAATATATGAAACTATATTCAAACACCGCCCACTTCTTGAGTTGCAGTTCAATAATTGGTTAGAATGGTTATTTCCTGGAAAGCAAAATAAATTTTCACTGTTCAATAACAAAACTAAAAATAAAAAAAAAACTTAATTGCTGAATTAGGGATCGCTCTTCTGGGGCTATTCAGAATACTGACATTATACATACCTGGTTCGTTGTAACCTTCCCTTAAGTACTGAATAAGATAGAAAATGAACTGTGGAAGAACTAGTTCTGACATTATTAGCAGATCTTTTGGAACAGATGGAACTTCTGAGCTTGACTTTATCCTGTGCCTTTTGCAAAACCTGGAGATAAAATGATATAATAAAAAAAAATTAGCAGACACCTAACAGAACAAAAAAGTTTTATTTTTTTCTATACTCCATTATATAGCTATATGTATAGGTAAACGTATGCCAGCACATACAAGACAGATGGTCTTAGCCTATCTCACACACGTTCTCAGCTAAGAGTATAGGAAGGATGAGAATTGTGCTCGGGAGACATATTGCATGTGTGTTACTACAAGGACCCCCTGTTCAACTCACCTCCACAGCCCCATTTTTTCTTTGCTGCAGCCCCCACAACATGGTCATTGTTTGGCCAGTGAAGAGTGAGGTGAACATCAGAGAAAGACACACAGAAATGGGCATCTTTCAGGACTTTCCTGGGTCCTTCTGGGATCTCTCAGGATTATGTCAAGAGATGCATCTCTGCCACTCCCATACCAGCCAAAAAAATGGGAGTGTTGGGGAGAGGCTGCAGCAGAGAAAAGATGGTTTGGAGCAAGGATTTTGGTCATGGAGCAGTCAGTACAGAATTCTAACTTCCACACTGATCAAAAGTGAGTTAGAATGGCGCAGTGCTACACCACTGTAACTAACTAAAAAAAATGCCAGCAAAATCTTTCCTCCCAGCTAACTTTTACTTTAATTTTGGAGCCTAAAACATACAGGAAACTATTTTTAGGGCAACCTACTGGATGAGGAGAACTAAATTTATGCATTGCCATATCTATGGCAGGTTATGTCACAAAGATCTTAGCTATCATACTAATTCATTACTCACACAAAAGATTTTTTTTTCAAGAGAAGAATAAAATTCTGAGAACAGTCCGCTCTCCTTTTTATGTGCAAGTCAGTCCAAAATTGAGTTATGAGAATTCGTTTCTTATTTTTTCACAATATGAATCATTATACAAATATAGATTAAATTCATTAACATCATCTTAATGTTAGCTGAATTTCAAGAAACCGCATTTTGGAATAATGAAGTAAATATTTCAAAGATTTTTATAAATATTTAATTTGTTTCCATTTTACTTGTTTTAAGGAATTTGACCATCCTTGCCGCACTTTACGTATTCAAATGTAAACGTGCCTTGGTGTTTGCAGGCTTGCCTTTATGTCATACAACAAATATAAGAGATAACAATCACACTTCCTACATGCAGAGCTGAATTTACAAAGGTGTTCCCATTGAAGAAAGAGGGGATGTAATTTTCACCAATTCCTCCTTTCCCTTATTCCCCCAAGCATGAACATCCACACTGTTTCCAGGGAGGAGGAATGAACTGGTACAAAGCACCTCACCCCCTATCCTTCAGTAGAGAGCAACAATAAATCTTGGTTCTTCGTAACAGCAAAAAACCTTCTATCTGTAGAAGTTCAAGTCTGGCTCCAGCCAAAGGGTCTGTTCATGCATCATGATATTTAGTCTAATACTCACGGAAATAGGTAAAACCTTTGCCACCATAAGGCTGGAGTTCATGAGAAATACTGTCTAACTTCTTTTCACAGCCATAAATGCTAGGAACTAGTTGTTGTTGTTTTTTCCACCATTATCATTGATTCATTCAAAAATTTCTTAAAATACATTTTCTTCATTAAATAATCCTATTTCCCACATGTTGTATATACCCTAATATATAACATTATGCCAACTAACATGAATCAAAAGTTCATTTCTTCAGGAACTCAAGTAGTGGTGTTTTTGGTGTTCCAGAATTAATCTCTTTTTCCTTGGGAACTGTCTTGAACCTATTTTCCCCTGTTTTCTTTTCATGGAGCTGCCTGTCGGAATATTAACTGGCATTTCCATTTGCAGCTTTGAGGCTTAGAATGCTTTCCTTTGCCTGTCTCCTCTTTCCAAATCTTATTTGTACTGTCTATTTTCTTTCTTGTTCTTTCTCATACAGATGCATGTGCCATGTTTCCTAAACATGAAATATTGTGACACAAGGCCTTGTGGTAGACCTACAGCCTAAGCTATGTTCAGTCCTATGGCCTAAATACAATTTTTTAAATTTTATTTTTTTAATTATTTTATTTTACGTACAATCAATCCAATATATACATTTCAGTTTCTCAGATTCTTGTCCCCCCCCATTATTTCTCTTAGCTCCATTTTCCAATATCCAAGTTCATGATTTTGTCTTTAAGCTACTTCTCAAACTTCTTAAACAAGTAGTCCAGTTCATCTCATTCCACCCAAGAGTCCTAGAAGCTATCATTTATATTTGTTTAATCATTCCATCTTTTTCATCAAACCCTCAGTCCCCATTTTTAGATAATATATTTTATAATTTGATCCCAACTTTGGACAAAGCTTTTCAAATTATTTTCCTTAACCAAACAGGTTAATTTATCTGCCTTGGCTAATTCTAATAATTTAGCTAACCAGTCATGTATTTCTGGTACAGTTGTATTTCTCCAGTTTTTTGCGTATTCTAATCTGGCTGCTATCACCATATAGTACAATACCCTTTCTTGATCTTTCTTTAGATTGTCTTCCATGATTGTTAATAAGTATAGTTCTGGCGTTTTCAGTAGTTTTATATTCAGCATTTCTTCAATTTCTTTATGTATTAAGTTCCAAAATCTTATTGCTTTCTTGCATGTCCACCATTGGTGGTAAAGAGTTCCAGTTTGACATTCTTATACATTTTTGATCATTTTTGTGGCTATATACCATCTATAGTGCATTTTTAATACATTTTCCCTTAGATTTTGTACTAATGAAATTCTGGTTGCCCTGTTCCATGCGTTTTCCCATTTATTTAATTCTGTATTATGTCCAATGTTCTGAGCCCATTGGACCATCAAATCTTTAACCAGTTCCTCTTCAGTTTCCCACCTTATATATTTTCGAGAGAGTCTGTGATTTCTCTTTTGTCAATATTTTCTCTAGCTCTGTTAAGTCCTTTGCTAGTCCATTCTGTCTGATTTCCCCTTTTACTTTTTCTCTTAATTGTCTGGCTAATAACCAATTCCTTTCTTTACCAGTTCCTCTTGTGTTAAAAGATTTATTTGTTCGTTTTGATATTGAACTAAATCGCTTATTTTTATCCAGGATTTAAATATGCCATATTCATTTTTGTCGAAAGCCTCGTGTGGTGAAATCCACATCGGAGTTGTTGGGGAGCATCTTCTTTTGTAAACATTCCAGACTTTGGAACTAGTTGTTTTTAATTCAAGCTGTTTTCTTGATACTTAATTTTGCATGGAAACCAAATTGAGTATGTGCATGGAATTACAGAATGTACACTTCTACAAATACATATATCTTTCTCAATATATGGATTAACAACTTTTAAGGCAGGGCTCATGGAAACATTGGACACAACCTTTTCTATGGATAGCATTCCAGTTATGGAATTCCTCTCACCTAATCCAAAATAGTTGCATTAGCTACGTCTGCAACTGATTTTATGTGGAAGCCAAAATAAATTGTATATCACCTTCCAATGATATTTAAAGATTACATTGAAGTGTCATCATCTCCACCATCTAGCCTTCCTCTGAATCTAGTTCTGTGCAAACTTTTTTTTTGGGGGGGGGCACACTGTTCAGGTGTCATGGTGCTTGGAAAAGCTATTAGGTACAGTAATTTCCTACTATTCTCTTAAGGCTCACCCACTGAATAATGCAAAACTATCCCACATATTTTAGAAAAGGTAACAAACACAAATCTCACCCCATCCCCATCACAAGCATTTGTCACAGCTGATTGATACACTTGCCACATAACCATCTGTACTGACTTCCTAGAGCCGAGAGGACAAACTACGGCTGGATCTTGCAGTACTTGTTAGAATGCTTTTATTAGAACTCATTTAGAGCGAATTGAAAGATCCTAGCACAGAGACATCTCCATCTGTAAAAGCTAAAATAGACGTAGAGCTATAGTTACAAGACAAGTGAAAGGGAAAGGCTGGGTGCACAGCTGTTACATAATGAATATATCAATAGCTCAAATCCAGTTCTCAAATTTATTTCAAAATAACATAAAAATAAATAAAATTCAAATTTTTTGTTTGCAGATAATTCATAATTTTTACAGAGAAATGTGTGTATCAAAATCCTAAGATAGATAAGGCTATCTCTAGAGCAAGACAAGAGAATTGCAGAGGGAGAACAAGCCAACTTTTGCCCCCATGACTGACCTCTACACTTCCAAAAATCTGCCAAAAATAACAGGAAACAGAAGTTACTTCAGATTTCATTGATGCCTGATCTTAAGCCATTTCTTTCTGTTTGGGGTGAGTGCTGTGGAGTGGCTTTGGGGGTGTTTTTGCTATCCAAGCTATTCATCACTTATAAAAGCCTCCAGAAAGGGTAATTTACTAATCTGGGCTATCTTCATCCCCTCCAAAGCCCTTGGTACATTTCATGAAACATATGGATCCCACCTATCATAGAACAACAAATAATACCAATACAAAAAGCAAAGCCACTGTCACTCTCAATGGTCAAATTTCAAGCAAATTATTTCAGATGCCAGAATCTATAAAAATCTGCCATGAGTGATAAATGATGAAAAATTAAACTATCTGGTACAGAATTTGTTGTTGAAAATTGCTGTAAAGTTAGCTTCAACTTAAGGCAACCCTATTAATAAGATCTCCAAGAGCACCAGTGATGAACAGTACAGCCCAGGTCTTGCAAGTTCAGTGGAGAAACTTCCTTGACTCTGTCTATCCACCTGCAACCTAGTCTTCCTCTATTCCTACTAACAGTATGATAGCCTCAATTTGGTTATTCTAGCTTCTAGGGAGAGTTCAGGTCGATTTGGTCTCAGAACTATTATGCGTCTTTTTGGCAGTCACTGGTATTTGTAGAACTCTTCTTCAACACTACAATTTGAATTAGTTGATCTCCTTGCTGTCAGCTTCCACAACCATATACAGAAAGCAACAATACAATGGCATGGATGATGGCATGGTACAGAATGCTTCCTTAGTTATCTGGATGAAGAGTTCTGTTATAATTGCCACCAGCACATATTTACTGAATAAACAATTAGCAACACTTCTAGGTTTTATTCTTTTGTCACCCTGGGAAAGACATGCTCCTGAACATTGTCTATCAAAACAAAACTCTAAGCAGCAAAACTGCTTTCTCATGTATGTGTGAATGTGCCTTCAAGTCACCTGTCAATTTATGACATTCCCATTAATTCCATAGAATTTTCTTAGGCAAGGAATCCTCAACAGGAGGTTTTGCCATTCCTTCCTCTGAAATAGAGCCTCCAGCACATAGTATTCCCTGGAGATCTCCCATTCAAGTATTGTTTTCCAAGATCAGATGGGATATGGTGCTGTCAGGGTATTTAAACTCTCTCATATGACTTTCCCTTACATAGGCTATTCAAAAAGCCACTTTCTAATTGATGAAATAGCTGAAGTAAATTTAGTAAATTTTATTTACTTGAACAGCACAATCTACATAACTGAATGAAAAAGGATAGATAAGTGTTTGGAATCAGATTTTTAGTTATAAACTTTCTCATTAATAAATTGAAATTAACATAATCTAGATGTAAATCTTACCATTAAACTCTTTTTTAAAATAACCTTATCAATTGTACAAGTCCTTGTATTCTCACTTAACTTCACAAGCTTTCATGGGTACGGGGTGTTAAGACAGACCAAAACATCTCCTCCAAATATAAATGGCAAACATGCACAAGTGGGACAAACAGATGAAATATTTGTTGTCAAAATAAACAGTGTCAATAATACTCTAGCTATAAATTAACATGATTTAGTGATAGATAATAGGAAAACTGTTATAAAGTATGAACAGGAAAGTTAATTTAATCAAGACTTTCCTCCTGACAACCCAAATCATGATTCCAATTAATGTCAGTTAAATCTGTAAGTTCTCCTGTATGTTTTAAAATTAAGTACTCAGTTATAAAAAAATCTAGTTGCTGTTTCAGAAGTGGCTACCAGCACTAAAATACAGAATGAATAACCAAATTAAAACCATAGATAATTATGTGAATTTTAAAAATAAAAGATTAAATCAACTTATACATTCACATTACGAATTACAGGTTGACTAAATTGAAGCCTATGCATGTATTTCATATACTGAACCTAGTTTCATTCTCTGTGTATTATAGCAACCACAGTTTAAAAACAAAAGAAATTAAAATGTCACCTAAATCTATCCAGCTGATAAGCATCTTTCAACATCTAGGGAATTTGAGGTGTTTTTCCCCAATTTCAGCCTTGAACTACTTTGCAACAATAAAACAAATGCTGTAAATTCCAAGCTTCTAAACTCTTATTTCTAACCCCAAACAAAATTTCTACGACACCCAGGGCAAGAGACAGAGAAATAATTAAAAATAAATCTTGATTGTAAGTTGAAATGTAATCAAACAGAGCAAACATTGGATATTTTAGCAGGAAAAGAGAACATGCACCAACACTTATGAAACATTAAGTAAAAATAGATCATTGGAATAGTGGACACAAAAGGAAAATGTTCAAGAGACATTACACAGGATTCAATCACTATTTTTACAGAAGGTATAACATATATTTCAGTCTTCGGGAAACAGTATCAGGTAGAATAGTACTCCAACTTCATTACTACACATGCTAGGAATTTATCCAACTGCAAAAAGTCAAGAAACCTGATCCTCCCGCTCGCTGTTAAAAGTTTGTTTAGCTATGGGAAAGGGAGAGGGCAGCTATCTGCTATGTTTGAAACATTAATCTTCAAAACACCTAAATTATTAACTTTACTAATAAAGCCTTGCCCAGCCTGCTAAACAATCACTCAGACACTGGTCCAGGCTGACAATGGTGAAGAGAGGGGAGAAAGAATCAGAGTAAGGAGAAAGTGAAACAACTAACAAGGTATAGACATGTTCCCATTGCAGAAATAATATGCCTAATAAAGGTATAAGCAGTACACAGAGATCTCCACTGCAAAATAACTCCTATTGTATTATTATTGGGAAAACATTAAAATCCTTCACTTTCTTCCCATTATTTCCCTTACCAAAATCGGATAGCAGTGTTCTCTTTGCAATTTGACAGACTCATTATTTGCACTCTTTGTCAAAAGGGGTGCTTGAGTAAGGCAAAAGGACTGACCAGTTTGGCAAGACAAAAGCCACCAGATAATCTCTTTGGAAAGAATTTGGATCCGTAGGCGTTACCGTCCTTTTTTACAGTGTCAGAACACTGTACTCACCCAATCCACTAATTAACACACAGTTATTGGAAACTAAAGATAAGTTCTCATGAATATCAAAGTAGAAAGTAACCAGGTTTCTGGAAAAGAGGAGTTGAATTCTCCTCCACAGAAAACCACCTTAGATTATCAGGGGAAATGATTGTTAGTGTTCTCCCTGACAATAAAATGCCAAGTAGGTATGGATCTTTTTAAAAAAAACATAGAGCAGGAAAGCTACCTGTATGCTAAAGTAGGAACTTTAAGAAACAATTTGTACTGTTGGTGAGAATTATGCTTAGCTGGGTTCTTTCAGACATACTGAAATGAAAGTATACACAACCCCAGAAAGTTCCCTGTTGACCTCTGTCATATTTCTAGTGTGATACTGGATTCGCCAAAGTACATGGCTACCTCTATTCCATTAAAAACAAACACCACACCTGAAAACCTAACTTCAGGCCCACTTCCCTTTCCTATTAATCTAAAACCATGTTCCAAAAATTTCCTAGCTCTATCTTGTTGTCCATAGCCACAGGAAATATTGCATACATACAAGAGAAAAATTATTATGCTAAATTCATATTATGTAAATAATACCATCATCCTCCACAACTGATTTTTCTTTTCACAATACAGAAAATTGATCAGGAAGCGCTGTTTTTTGGACAACTGTGACAACTAGATAATATGTTCGCTTTCTCTGTTCAATGTATAAGGCAGGGCTCCATTTTAATTATAGGTTTGCCAACTGACATGAGACAGCATTCACACATGGAAATAAAAAAAAAAAACGACTTGGCTCCAGGGTTGTTTTGCCTTCTTTCTCCAGCATTCATACTGACAATGGCCAGCGTCAATCACACTGAGCAAACAGTATTAAACAACTGTTTACATACTGTCTCAACTTCATTACTAAAATGGGGGGAGGGGATAAGATGACTCTGACTGTCACATGCTTTGGCTGTGACAGCAAATGACCGCTGCCATAATTTGGCAGCATTGGATCGTCATGTTCTGCCAAAAAAGTACTGCCGTGGAGCTGAAATTACGCCCTCACAGCTTTACATCTGCCCGTTACGCCAGCAACGGCAGACACCCCAACCACCAACGCTTCTGAAAAAGCTTTGAGCGCACACTCTACACTTTTCAAAAGGTGACAGTGAAGTCTGCCTCCTCACTCTGCTATGCTGATCTCCACTGTTTTCACCTTATTCTCAGGTCAAGGATCCAACCCCTTTAATTGCTTACTTCATGCATGGTGGACTGTTTACTGCAATCCCCAGCATGGTGTAGTGGTTTGAGCGCAGGACTATGTCTCTGGGAACAGGGGTTTTGAATCCCCGTGGTCAAAGAAACTCACTGGGTGACCCTGGGTTAAGTCATATCCTCTCAGCCTCAGAGGAAAGCAAACGTAACCCCCCTCTGAACAAATCTTGCCAATAAAACCCCATGATAGGTTCATCTTAGGCTCGCCCTAAGTAGGAAATGTCTTGCAGTCAGTCAGTAATAGTAACCATTCCTTTACCCAATCTAGTTTTCCACAGTAAAGGCCGTCTAACCTATATCGCCATCCCTAAGGGCCATTTAGGTTTTCCTTTCTCCTACTAAGTGCCATATGTTTTACGAAATGAAGTTACAAATCTTTCTCCACAAATATGTGGGATTAGAAAGCAAGCTATACTTCCCATGCTTCAATACACGTATGCTCACGTTTTCTCCAAGGTGAGGAGGAAAGGATTACTTTAGCAGGCATTCACTTACATGGCATGTTTAGATATTCTTTTTTTCCAGGGATTTTATGTGGGGTGAGATCAAGAGCAACCCATCAATGTATATATTCTGATCCCCAATTCTTTCCCATTCTTCCCTCTCCACACACAGGAGGGTGGAGGAAATGTTAAATAAGTACCTGACACTTAAAACAGTCCTTAAGATATAACAAAACTGTTTTTCACACGGGATCTAAAGAAGTGAGCTCCTTTGAAAGGAAGGTGTCACAACAACAAACTCCAACTCCCAGAATTCCATAGCAACTGAGTGAGACAACAAGTTAAAGCGGTCCCAAACCGTGTTTTATCCCTCCAGTCTGCACTGAGCCCTTCCCCTCCTTCCTCACCCTTGCTGCCTCATGACGTTGCCGTCGCCGCAGTCGCAGGCCCCCCCTGCCTGGCTCCGGAACATGTTGTAGTCGTGGCCGGCGTGGTCCCCCTGGTGGAAGCACTCGGCGCAGAGGCTCATGCAGGGGGAGATCCCGCACGTCCGGCACCGGTACGCCACGAAGTTGGCCGTCCAGACCAGGCCGCACAGGGTGGCAGGGTCGTAGGCCCGCACCGAGGAGGAGAAGGACTCCCAGGGGGACCCCCCGGACACCAGCCAACGGCACCACGACAGCGCCGCCTCCGACGAGGAAGAGGAGGAGGAGGAGGAGGAGGAGGAAGGCAGCAGCACCCGCTCCAAGAGGGAACGGAGCTCCGCCGCCGCCGCCGCCGCCGCGGCCTCGCTTTCCCCCTCCTCCTCCTCCTCGCAGCCTCCGGGGCTCAGCGCCGCCTTCAGCCGCGCAGCGGTGGAGCGCTTCTCCTCCTCCGCCGCCGCCGCTGCCATGGCGGACCCTCCTCCTCCTCTGACTGAGACTGACTGACTCCCGAACTGTCTTCAGTAGTCCTCGCCTCTCTTCCGCCTCCTCTCGCGATAACTCTCACTCTCGCCTCGCTTCCTTCCTCCTCTTCTCGCGATAACTCTCTCTCTCTCTCTCTCTCTCTGTGTCTCTCTTTCTGCGTCCCTCTCTCTCTCGCCTCTCTTCCTCCTCTTTTCTCGATGCTCTGAGTCGCGGCTCGCCTCGCTTCTTCCTCCTCTTCTCGCGATAACTCTCAGTCTCTCTCGCCTCTCTTCCTCCTCTCTCTGTCTCGGGCCTCGGCTCTCTTCCTCCTCTTCTCACGATAACTCTCTCTCTCTCTATATATATATATATGTATGTATATATATATATATATATATGTATGTATATATATATATATATATCTTCTCTTCTCGCGATAACTATCTATCTTTTTATATATATATATATATATACACATACACATACACACACGCCCTCTCTTCCTCCTCTTCTCGCGATAACTCTACAAATTATAAATGTGTGTGTGTATATATATATATATATATATCTCCTCTTCTCGCGATAACTCTCTCCCCCTACACACACATACACATATATATATATGTGTGTGTGTGTGTGTATATCTTCCTCCACTTCTCGCGATAACACTCTCTCTCTCTCTCTCTCTCTCTCTCTCTCTCTATATATATATATATATATATATATGTGTGTGTGTGTGTGTGTGTGTGTCCTCTCTTCCTCCTCTTCTCGCGATAACTCTCTCCTAGGCTTGCTCTCGTCGCCTCACTCTGAGAGAAAACCCCTGCCCTGACTTGCAGCAGACCCCCCCCCCTTCGCCACGCCCCTTGACTCCCGTCGCCATGGATACCCTCAGTCTCGCCCCCTCCTTCCCTCAGCTTTCCTGGGACTTGTTGGATTCTAGGATTTGGAGTTTAGAATTCTTTCTCAGCCAGCGAGATCTTAGGCGTCGCTGAACTACGAGACCCACAATGCAACAGGAGGAGGCAGACACAGCAGTCAAAAGTGGGGCAGCGCTATAAGAGGGTAGTGTGGTCATGTGGTGACCTCACTGGGCTACAAGACCCACAATGGAACAGGAGGCAGTCAAAGTGGAATAGCACCACTATAATAGGGCAATGTGTGGTGACCTCACTGGACTACAAGACCCACAATGCAACAGGAGGAGGCAGCCACAGCAGTCAAAAGTGAAATAGCAGCAGCACTATAAAAGAATAGTGTGATTACCACATTTTACCTCACTACCTTTTTATAGTGCTGCTATTCCACTTTGACTGCCTCCTGTTGCATTGTGGGGCTAGTAGTCCAGTGAGGCCCATGAGCTCTCTGGCTGAGAATTCTAGATGCCTCCTCCTTTAACCTCAAACCCCAGAATGCAACAGGAGGAGGCAGCCACCATAGCAGTTAAAGTGGCATAGCAGAACTATAAGAGTGTACTGTGGTAATCTGGATATAAAACACACCGCAGAAATAATCAAGTTTGAGACCACTTTGTGGCTCAGTGCTATGGAGTCCTGGGAACTGTAGTTTGTTGACTGAAGCACTAGAGACCTATCTCTGACAGAGAAGGCTGTCTGACAAAACTACAGTTCCCAGAAATCCCACAGTCAGCATGGAGTCCTGGCAGTTAAAGTGGTCTCAAACTGGATTATTTCTACAGTGCCGATACAGGTCCAAAACACACTGCAGAAATCATCTTATCTTTGGCCCACAAACTGTGCTCTTTAAAGGATTTTGGACTTCAGCTCCCAGAATCCCAGACTATTGGCCAACATGGCTGAGGCTTCTGGGAGCTGAAGTCCAAAATCCCTTAAAAGACACGGTTTAGACTGCTTTAGACCATTTTAACTACCCTGGCTTCTCTGTCAGAAAGCTCTGGTGCCACAAGTTCCCAGGATTCCTTAGCACTGAGTCAAGGCAATTAAGGCAGTCTCGAACTGGATTATTTCTACAGTGTGCTTTTGGACCACCCAAACAAACACAAACATGGAGGCTTATAAGGTTGAGCACTTGGACTGGAGACCAAGGGCACGGTGATCAGAGGTTGCCGTTTATTAATGCTTAGTCTAAGAATCTTTCCCGTACAAGGTGTTAAAATACAATACATCATATAAGAGCAGCATTATGAGAGTACTACATAAAATAAACAGCCTAACAATGGTCCAGAACACACTGCAGAAATAATCCAGTTTGAGACCATTTTAACTGCCCTGGCTCAGTGCTAGGGGATCCTGGGAATTGTAGTTTTGTAGCATTCTATTCTTGGTCAAGGTTCTCAAGCGAGTGGTGGGCTCTCAGCTCCAGGGGTTTAGGGTTGAAACTGATTATCTTTTATTAGCTTTTATTTGGTAATGTCATCCACTTTTCTTTAATGTCCTACATTTTGTTGTGCTTTGTCCTCCTTTGCGGCTAGGACATCCGGTCACCCTGTCCAAAACAAACTATTATTATGTTACATACATGTGTATGTGTGTACTCTTGCATATATTTGTGTGTATTTAATATTTGCCTTCAAGTTCTCAACCCTAACCCATCGTGAGGTTTTCTTGGCAGGATTTGTTCAGAGGGTGTTTGCCATTGCCTTGCCCTGATGCTGAGAGAGTGTGACTTGTCCAAGGTCACCCTGGTCTCAAAAGTCATAGGCCGACACTCAAACCATTATGCCACGCTGTCTATGAATACTAACAATAACAAGAATAATAATGGTCATTCCTGATCTCTAGAACTGCTGCCAAACTGAGGAAATAATCCAGTTTGACACCCCTTTAACTGCCATGGTTCCTTCCCAGAGAATGCTGGGATTTAAAGAGCTTTTTTTTTAAAAAAAATAGTGATCAGTTTTAATATTATAATAGTTTAATTCTATTTGATAGTCAATTTTGTATGTTTTTAATTGTACTGTGCTTTCCAATTGTAAGCCAGTTTGAGTCCCAATGGGGGGGGGGGGGACTTCTTCTTCTTCTTCTTCATATCCTCCTGCTTCCCCTCACCCAAAATTTGGACTTGGACTGGCTTACAATTTAAAAGCACTTTACAGTTTTAGAAATATAATAATATATTTTTTATATTTATTTATATCCTGCTTCCCATTGCCCAAAATTGGGATTCAAACCGTCTTACAATTTAAAAGCACAGTACAATTAAAATATATAATATATTGTATCTATTTATATCCCACTTCCCCCCGCCCCAACAAAATTAGAACTCACACTGGTTTACAATTTATAAGCTCAGTACAATTAAAAACATAGAAAAGTGGCCATCAAAATAGAATTAAATGATTGGAATAGTAAAATGGATCACTTGTTTTTTAATAATACAAAACTATAAATAAAGTAGTAGCCCCGGTGGCGCAGTGGTTAAATGCCTGTCCTGCAGCCACTCACTCACTCACAATTTCAAACCATAAGGTTGTGAGTTCAATACTAGCTAGGGGCTCAGGGTTGACTCAAGCTTGCATCCTTCCAAAGTCACTAAAATAAGTACCCAGGTTATTGGGGGCAATTAGCTTACACTTTGTAAACCACTTAGAGGCTGCTTAGCGCAGTATGAAGTGGTATATAAATGAAGCTGCTATCGCTATTAATGCTACAATTAAAGTGGTGTCCAAATGGATTATTTCCTCAGTGTGGCAGCAGCCCTAAAGAGATCAGGGAGTATATCATTCAGTCCACCATGGAGTTGGACCAGAGTTTTTAGACTCAGATCAAGGCTGCTTCTTCCACAGATCTGAGTGCAAAAAGGGGCATACATAACAGAACCCTTAGTATGTTGGGAGATCTTGTAGCACCTTTGAGACTCACTGAAGCAGAGAGGTTGGCAGCATGAGCATATCACACTAGGGTCAATTCCAGAACCATCCCACAATTATCCCACTATTGGCAATGGATATCCCATTATTGGCAATTGGATAATTCTGGGATGGCAATGGAATGATTGTGGGATGGTTCTGGAATTGACCCTAGTGTGATAATCTCTAAACCTACTTCCTCAGATGCATTTGGGAAATAGACTGAAGTCTAGGAAAGCTCATGCTGCCAACTTCTCTGTTTCGGTGAGTCTCAAGGGTGCTACAAGGTCTCCCTACATACTAAGGATTATGTTATTTACTGATTCTACAGACTAACAGGGCTAGATTACTACACTAATCCTTTTATATGATGCTAATATTCCACTTTGACTGGTCTCTGGCTGCCTCTTCCTGTTGCATTCTGGGATTTGGAGTTTAAGGAGAAGCATTTAGAATTCTCAGTGAGAGACCTCTTAGGCCTCAGTGGACTACAAGCCCCACAATCCAACAGGGGGAGGCAGCCAGAGCAGTCAAAGTGGAAGAGAGCAGCAGTGTATAGTGAGGTAATGTATGTATCTCTCTTTGAATCCTCCTTAGTGGG
The DNA here is from genome assembly GCA_034509955.1 of Urosaurus nigricauda. Classification (NCBI taxonomy): domain Eukaryota; kingdom Metazoa; phylum Chordata; class Lepidosauria; order Squamata; family Phrynosomatidae; genus Urosaurus; species Urosaurus nigricauda. The sequence goes on along the minus strand of JAOEGL010000001.1, from coordinate 167,188,866 downwards.
TTCTGTTGTTCGCCCTGCTTCCAGTAGAGGGCGGCAAAGGCACAGCAGCAGCACAGTATTGGCTCAGGGTTGGCTAGAATGGCACCTAGGAACCCAAGGACAGGGGCTGTGTTTCCCCACTGCAAGGGAGGAAGGATTAAATTGTTGCACAAACCGGAAGTGGGTTTTTGGGGAAGCTGCAGGGAAAGGTAAAGGGAATATATATTGGGGACTGAGGATGCTTTATGCATTGTATGGAAAACATTGGGAGGCGTAGCTTTGAGCATGTTTTCGTGGGTTTTTTAAAAAAATTCTTTAATTATTTGTAGTTACTTGATAGTTGCAGTTACTTGTAGTTACTTGGTAGTTGTAGTTACTTGTAGTTACTTGGTAGTTGCAATTACTTGTAGATACATGGTAGTTGCAATTACTTGTAGTTACTTGGTAGTTGTAATTACTTGTAGTTACTTGGTAGTTGCAATTACTTGGGTAGCCAGATATGGTCCTCACTGCAAAGGAGGACCAGGCAACGCAAATTGGAGGACCGTCAAGGGGAAAGGGAGGACATCCCCAAATAAAAAACCCTAAAGACACTCATAAAAGGAAAGTAAAAACATACTTCTTGGGTTCAAAATGGAGGGCATTAAAGAAAAAAAGGAGGAAATTCCCAAATTAAAAAAAATAGCCTCTAAAAATACTCATAGAAATGTAAAAGCATGCTTCTTAGGCTCCGAATGGAGGGCATTCAACCAAAAAGGAAATTTCTCAAATAAAAAACCTGAAGACACTCATAGGAATGTAAATCCATGCTTCTTGGTCATGCTCAAAATGGAGGACATCTGGGAATCTCTCCTGGACTTTGATTGGGAGTTCCTGCATGGCAGGGGGGTTGGACTGGATGGCCCTTGTGGTCTCTTCCAACTCTATGGTTCTATGAGAAGGCTGGAATGTAGGGCATGTCTTGGAAAAGGAGGACGCCTGGCCACCCTGCTTGTAGATGTCCTCACTGCAAAGGGGGACAAGGCACCACAGAATGGAGGACATTCAAGAAAAATGGAGGGCATGGCAAAATAAAAGCTAAATTCATACTTCTTTTTGATGCTCAAAATGGATGAGCCTTTGCACTTCCTCCTGGACAGAAGGCTGAAATGGAGGACAGGTCCTTGAAAAGGAGGAAACCTGGTCACCCTGAATATCGTGGCACAAATGTGGGTGAAATATCCAGTGAACCCTGTTTTCCTTCCCATAAATGCGGAATTTTATGCAGACTTAGGAAAAGCTGCACCTTACCTTGTACATAATAGCACTATGCTGAGAATTCATATTGGCCCAGGGAGGTTAATCTTCTCCCATTTCCAGTCATTCTTCCCCCATCCACACTGCAGAAATAATCCGGTTTGATCCCACATTAACGGCCATGGCTCAATGCTATGAAATTCTGGGATCTGTAGTTTTGTTAGACACGTACCCCTCTCTGTCAGAAAGCTCTGGTGCCACGCCAAACTACCAATCCCAGAATTCCATAGCATTGAGCCCTGGCAGTTAAAGCCTTGCCAGTCTGCATTATTTCTGCAGTTCAGATGCAGCCTTAGACTTCATGACTTGCTATAGTATTATATTGTGAATTCACCATCCCCATATTCTGAGTGTAAGGAATTGAATAGAAAGATTGCTGCTGTTCTTCTGTGTTGTGTGATGCAATTCTTGTATTTTAAATCTAAACCTCTTGTTCTGTGCTCCTGTTTTTAAACAGTCCTTGCTGAAACTGCTAAATAAAACAAACAGCAGAAGTAGAACAAGCAGTAGAACAGGGTGGGAACAAACAGTACAAATAGAAACTGTTTTTTGGGGGGGGGGTCATACACTAAAATGTAAAGAAAATGCTAATGTTTTAATTCCTTTGCATATCTGACAATAAACATATCTTGTCAAGTTTCAGCTATAAGCATGAAGAAATTAAAGCTTAAGGAACTTGAAAGCTGCCTTCAACAGATTGATTCTTTTGAGAATCCAAAATTGCAGCTTGAACAATATCCAACAAGGCCACACATTGCAGGTAAATCTAATTGTTCTCTTCATTTTCTAAATAGTATGAATCTGTCATTATGAATTTTAACAAGCTAATTCCAACATCTATTCTCATTCTATACGATACAATAACACTCTTACTACCTAAATACAACCACAGTGTTACTGAGATTTCTCATTTTTTCAACATATGTATTAATATGTAGAGTGTAGATCAGGACTAGTTTTTCTGGAAGAGTCATGAAAGTTAAGAGTTTACCTGGTATACTTTGGCACTCTCCCATTCAAGTATTAACCAGGGCTGATGTTGCTTACATTCCAAGATAAGACCAGATCTGGTGCCTTTTTAAGAGTACAGTTTGCCCTTATTCTGTTGCCAGTCTTTCATCCAGGATGGCCCCATCCCTGCTGTCCTTTCGCCAGCAGATAAAAATAATTTTGGGCCATCAGTATTTTTCAAACTGACAAGGATTGGGCTTTGAAAGCTGTTTAGATTTTAAGGTTTCTATGGAGTTTTTAAACATATTTTACATTTTAAAGCATAGCTGTTTTAAAATTTAAAATTGTTTAATTGTGTTTAAAATTTTATATTTATACATTTTAATGCATTTGTATCGTTTTTAAATTGTATTGTTTTAAATTTGCTGTTTGCCGCCTTGAGTCCCTGTAAGGGGAGAAAGGAGGGATAAAAGAGAATAAAATAATAATAATAATAATAATAATAATAATAATTCATCTTTGTTCCCAAGCATGTATGCTTTATACAATTCACAACACCTTCGATGATATTGAAAACAAGATTGTTGCAGACCTTGGATGTGGTTGTGGTGTGCTGAGCATCGGAAGTTCCATGTTGGGAGCAGGGTGGGTGCCTTACACCAATGTTGTTCTGACTTTTTAACACAAAACTAAATAAGGAGATATGAGTTAACGCTAGTTGTATTTCTCTGTGACCAGAACTGCTTGATGTGCAATTGATAATGAGTCCTGATGGCACAGTGATTAAATGTTGGTACTGCAGCCATTCACAGTCACAAGGTTGTGAATTTGATTCTTTTAAGGTCTTTTCATATATATTGAAATAACAATCAATTATTAAACTCAAATTTAGAGGTTAATTGTTTGGTCTTATTAAGATGTATGCAATTTAAGAGGTTTGTATGCCTCGTTGGCTGGGATAGAAACTACAGGCATAAATGAGATTGTATTCTAATATCAGTTTTCTGCTTGAGTAGAATACACATCCCTGGATAAATTCAAATAGGCAGCTCCTGTCTATGAATGTAGAACCTATGAATTCATAGGACCAAAGCTGCATTGATCATCCTTACTAATTGAGGTTTAGATAATGTGCAGTATGAACCAGCATGGTTGGTCGTACTATAAACTTAGAATTAGAGGGCAAATGTCTTTTTGTGTTGCCTATATTTTTTAACCTTACAGTATTGCATTGGGGTTTCTGATCAGTGGTATATAAAGCCCTTTTGTCCTCTTCAGCACAAAAATATTCACAAGTGCAACTTAGATATAGATATTTAGTAGCATATTAATACATTTAGTGGCACATTTTAACTAGTAATCTCTAGTATGTCTTCATAAGGTTTATGTTAATTTTTTTTAAAATTATCCTTTCCCAGGTTATGTATAGGATTTGATATAGATCCTGATGCTCTAGAAGTATTTAGCAGGAATGCTGAAGAATTTGAGCTCACAAATATTGATATGCTTCAATGCAACATATGTTCTTTGCCTGAAAAAATGCCAAAAACATTTGACACAGTTATTATGAATCCTCCCTTTGGAACTAAGCACAATAAAGGTTAGTAATTCTTTCATCAATGGGTAGTAACTTCATCCAGGAGCTCTTTTCAAAGCTTTGTCAGAAGACAATGCACTTCTTTTTCTAACTACAATGTAAATGGGGGAGGGGAGGCTTGAAGGATCTTAAGTTGTTCAGTGTCTGTATCCACCAGAAATCTCTCAGCAAAATGCTTTGTCTAGCTACACTTCTCAGTAATAGATTCTAGATATTTCTGATACAGGAGTGAGCAGCTTCTGGCCTTCCAGTTGTTGAACATCAATTCCCATGACTCCTCAACAAACCTTGCCTATCCCCGTCTTCATGTCTAGTACAAACCTTTTTGGTTTCACTTGTAAATTGAAAGATTCTATAATCAATTCTCTTCTCAGCCTTATCTTCTCCAAGTACAGAAATCCAATTCCTACTTGTGTCATTCTCCACACCTGTTATTGCTCTGCTTTAAATTCTTATTTCACTTAACATAGAAAGAGATACTGAACAATTACTAGAAACATTACTCTAAACAAAGGTTATGAAAACATAATTCAGTGGAAGTGCAAACCTAATTTGAATATGTGCGAGCTGTAAAGTATTAGGATAATTCAGAACCCTCTTCTACCAGTTGAAGTGCATTTCTACCTAGAGAATCTTCTGCTGGTTGATCTCAAGAGATCTGCCAGCAGAGCAATCTACTGGATATACTGCTAAGATCTAGGAGTTTAGAAGGGATGACTTGAGCAAAGAGCTGACAGGCCAGATCCAAATCTCCTGCAGGCCAAGGAGGCAACCATAATGCTGGTACAGTTCTAGAAATTTTAGTCAAAACTTGACCAAAAACCTGGGTTGACTTATCCACATTTCAATGTAAGTACAGTACTTGAACTTTTTTTAAAGGAACCATCTCTGGTGAAAGGCAAGTGTAATCTGTCCTAGTAGCACTGCCCCCCCCCCCCCCGCCCTCTTATCCATCCAGCCTTTTTAGGGTGAGCACAAACAGTTAAACCTGCTGGAATTTTGTAAGTTCTTGGGTGTCATTTTCCATTGCTTCTTCTTTTACACCCTTTGTTATGTGTCCCTACATTTTATCTTTGACTTATCTACAGGTTTTATCAAAATCCTTTTGGGGCCAAAATCTGCTCTCAATTTATACATGAGGTCGACTTATAGTCAAGTATACTGTATACGATACTTGATTTAATTAGTCTTAGACACAAGTCTAAATAAAACAGTTCCTCGCAAACAAAATTGAATTGTGAAAAGTTGCCAACTCTTATGAACACCAAGACAAAATTTAAAATCTGTTTGATAGAATCATAGAGTTGCAAGAGACCCCAAGGGCCCATCCAGTCCAACCCACTGCCATGCAGGAACACAGAATCAAAGCACCTCCACCAGATGATGATCCAGCCTCTGTTTAAAGACCTCCAAAGAAGGAGACTCCACCGCACTCAGTGTTCCACTGTCGAACAGCTCTTACTGTCAGGAGATTCTTCGTAATGTTCAAGTGGAATCACTTTTCCTGCAATTTTAATCCATTGCTCTGGGTCCTATTCTGTTGAGCAGCAGAAAACAACCTTACTCCATCCTCAATAATACATCCCTTCCAATATTTATATTTATTCATTACTATTCAATATCTATTCATTATCATAATAATACTTTTTAAGACTATTATGTGAATGACAACAGTCATATTTAAAAAGATTATTGAAAAAGTTAGTCTCAAAACTAAAACAAATATTTGATTTTCATAGGTATGGATATGGCTTTTCTGAAAACAGCACTGCAGATGGCAAGAACAGCTGTATATTCGTTACACAAAACTTCAACTCGGCAAGTATGTTTTTAACCATTTTGTGCTTTTGCATGTATTCATAGGGATCAAACTCTGATCAGTTTGAAGAGCACAGACATGGGACATGGTGACATAACTGGTTATGCTGCAATAATTCAGGTTTAGGATTATTTCTTTTTGGTTTGGATTTAGGATTATTTTTTCTTACAAGTGAAACAGTCCTAATTTAAAAGCAGAAGGGGGTTGATGTCAACAACTTCTCCTTCAAAGAGGCTAGGAGTAGGCATGCTTCTGCTGGTGTCAGGATGCCTACTAATTACGTTGTACTTCATTGCTCAGCATATCCAGAAGAAAGCAGATGAATGGAAGGTGAAAATGGAAGTTTTAGCAGGTAAGAAGTAGTTGTTCATATTTAGGTCTGCCCTGAAGGCATGTGATACCATTCTCTGCTGAGGATTTGTTGATAATTGCTTGGATGGGAGGCTGCATTGAAGCCCAACAAAAGCTGTTCTGCAGAAGTAAATATGTAATAATTTCAATTTATTAAAATAAGTAGAATAGCTGTTATATAGGATTACCCAGAAAACTTGTGTTTTTACTCAGGCTGTCTCACAACAATTGTTACTCCTGAGGGGTTTTTTTTAGAACTTGCACACCAAAAACCTCTGAAAATCATTTTGTAACAGCTGCATAGATGTTAGCTTACTTACACTATCATTTAGCAGAGCAGGTAGTGTTAAATGTTTGAAATATTTGCATTTTAAAAATTGACCCATTGAATTTCTGTATAACAAGACACTGCAGGTAGCTTTCCCCTGAAGTGTAGGCAAATATTTTTTTAATTCTCCCAATAGCACAGAATAAATGCCCCCACATAGCAAAACATTCAAGTAGGACAAACCTGTCTCGTTTTCCTACTCCTGTGTTTAATACCATTAATGTGCATATCATCTGCATCTTAACCAGTTTTGTTTCATTTTTTAAAGAACTGAGATATGACCTACCAGCATCATATAAGTTTCACAAGAAGAAATCGGTGAGTATGAAACCACTTCTAAATAAAGGCAAGAATATGAATGTGTACCTTAACAACTGAGCTGCATGGAAAGATGGCTTGTGATAATTTTAAAGCGAGAGCTATATCTGCCCTCTGAGTGCCCTGGAGAAGTCTCTCAGAATTTGGTCTCAATTTAAACCCCAAGTTTCTAACTGGACTTAAGTCTGAAGTGTGGTATTTCTTGGTCTTTAATCTCTTCAGAGTTAGGAACCACTGAATCCAACATGTAATATTAGATTTTTGCCATCTGTACATATCCTCCTGCTCTCTTAAAAGCAGGGGTGGAAATCATGTGGCCCTCCAGCCAGTGTTGAGACAGAGTTGATGGGAGTTTGAGTCCCAGAGCATCCAGAGGGCTGCATGATTCCAAATACAAGCAAATTCTTTAACTACCAGTGGAAACCAAATAGCGTGGAAAGTGTCAAGGAATATCAGTGGTGATGGTCTAAATCTCTGCTTATCCATGACCTTTAAAACATGGGCACAGCCACATATAGTTTTATTACAGGAGGATACAAATCTGGTATGCTCACCATACCAAGGTTGGGTATATGAATCTTAATAGCCGAGATACTTCAGCACTACCAAAGATGCAGAGTATTATGCCAATTCTCTGTTTACTAATAGGAAAAAAAGCACACAAGTTGTTTCTCTATAGACAGAATAAAGATATGCATATCTTAACTAGGAGAACAATGGAAACCAATTCAGAATTGAATTGTTTGAACAAGATGACTGTACACAGTTGCTTATTTTCTTTTTAGTCCATCCTTCCATGGAACTCAAGGTAGTGATGTAAATCCATACATAAATTGTTCCACTTCTGCGATGTAATAGTTCATACAATTGTGACAAATGCTGAAGCGTATTACTTTTGTACACAGTTGAATGGGAGGAATCCATTTCTTGAGCTCTCCCTTTTATCTTACTGTAAAATGAACTCTGAAAAACTGCCTGTTGAAATATGCAAGTATCCCAAGGAAATAATCTCAAAAGTTCTTCTTGCACTCTGCAGGTGGACATCGAAGTTGACTTTATTAGATTCTCTTGTTGCAAAGATGGAGGAATGACTTAAAACTTTTTTAGAAGAATAAAAATGCTTTTTGGAGTACTATTCTTTATCTCCAGCTCCATTTTCTGTTTTTAGCTGCTTCAGGGCAGGCTCTTCATGCTCAGTATCTTCAAGTTGCCTTTTCTTAGGACTTGCTGGCTCTGCAAGATCAAGATCTCACTCAGTATTATGAAATCAAATATGTTCTGGTATTTACGTTCAAATATGTTCTAGCAACAAAGTATTATAAAAGTAAACTGTTCCATTTTACGGAACAGTATCAAATATACTCCATATTTGGACAAAATAGCAATGTAATACCATTAAGGAATGTATATGCCTTGATCTCTCGCCATTCAAGATATGAATGTATTCATCCCATGGGAGATCCAGATTTTAAAGGACGGTTTTTCTATAAGAGAACCTCTAGGTCTATTTGGACTGATGGGCTATATAGGTTATGGCTGCAAAAGAAATATACAACAGATACAGGCCTTACCAAACTGATACATTTCTTCTAAAAGTCAAGGAGAAAGAGAAAGAAATAATTTCCTTGTCAAGCTCTTTGAAGAATCGGAATGGTTTGTGCTGCTATCAGGAAAGCCACATTTCTAAGAAAAAATTTTTTGCTAAGACATTTGGACAATCAAACTAAAAATTAAAAGATTCATATGTAGAAGTATGGTCTTTACTCTAGTCTGGTATCATTTTATACTAGGAAGCTATGGTTAAAGCCAGAGAAATCCACCAACATTATTTTGAAAAAAATACTGACAATAGTAACACTTCAGGGTACAGTAATGGATGTATGCATGCATTTAGACATTGATGTCAGTGAAGAAAACAGCTTACTTGTGCCATTGTCTTCACCCTCCTCTTCATCTTCACTCTCAAATTTTGTTTTCTTGCCTTGGAATTTCACTTTTCTGGCTTGTGCACCTTGAGGTCCCTTGCCACTTTTACCTTTACCTTTATAAACTGTCAAGCAGGATATATACAACTTAGAACACCATTATACAGTTTACGGGATTTATTGCAGTCTTATCTCAAAATGTATGAATAGCTACTTTATACAGAATCAGAGCACTGGTCCAACTCATTCAATATTGATTGCCTCAAACTAGCAGCAGTTCTTCATGGATTCAAACACACAGCTTCATTTATATACTGCTTCATACTGAACTAGCAGTGTCTAAGCAGTTTACAACTGTAAGTTAATTGCCCCCAACAAGCTGGGTACTCATTTTAGCAACCTTGGAAGGATGTAAGCCTGAGTCAAGCATGAGCCCTGGCTAGTATTGAACTCACAACCTTATGGTTTTGAGTGACTGACTGCAGTACAGGCATTTAACCACTGCACCACCAGTTAGGAATCTTTCACAGCCGTAATTGGAGAGGCCAGGGGTTGAACCAGGGATCTGTTTTCAATGTGTATTCTATCTTTACCACTGAACTCTTCCCAAGTATCTAGTATATATGGCCAAATAGTCATAGACCAACCCTCAGAAGTAGATTATTTGCTATGACTTCAAAACAGTGTCTTAGTCATTTTGCCCATTTAGCTGCCAACAATGAGAAATCAAGCTGCATTGGTGCACTAGTGAATCATTTTTGGGGATTCCAACTACTTTCTTTACCACCTAAATACTCATCTTCACTGTGAGGCCCCAAAACATTCTTACTGTTGTAGAATAATCATTATCTCATCTTGACATTAAAACGTTTGGTTCTGCAGTACAGTCTAGTTCACCACCATGTCTGCAGCTCCTTCCCTCTACATTCAGGATCTACTGCTCTTCCAGCACTGATCTTCCAACTTCTATCTTTCTGGGCAGCCAGCTGCTAATACTGCCCTGAACCAAAAACATATAAATGCTGGCCCTTCCATGGACCCCTAACAAATTCAGAGATACTTCTAATGCACATACAGATGCACCTGTCTGAAAAGAAACCCCACTTTGGGAAAAATAGTCCCCTTCTTGTCCAGAACTAGGATACACAGGTGTTAAGAATACCAATACTGAAACCTAAAAAGGGAAAATCACCTTTTCCTTTCCTTCTATTTAACAATTCTTGCTGTTCCTCCATGATTTTTTTCAGTGCTTCTCTTGCCCCATCTCCTTCAAGCACTTCCCATTTAACATCTTTGTCTCGCAGCTGCAGATTCCCATTATTTGCTTCTTTGGCTTTGTCCAGTACCTCTTTTGCATTACACTTGAACAAGATAATCCCCTACAGAGAAAAAGAAAATTTGAATCAATGCAGGAATTACTCAACTTAAAGCCAGTTCTTTAAGATGAGGAACTGTCCCTTCCACCAATTAATCACAAAATGATGGCTTCCCACAGATCTTCCATCTGAAGCACAAGTGACTGGCAGCTGAAAATTGCCAGTTAGCCATTTCAAATGTCAAGTCAAGCCATTGCATGAATTCTCCTCCCATCCTACTTGATTTCATTTATTTAGTCGATATATACTGTTCAGCTGGGGACATGACAACTGTTTACTGTGGGATGCTTCGGGACATGATCTGAAGAAAGCCATATGTGGGTAACTGTTCACAAATGATTGTCCTGTGCACATTCTCCCTTTCCCTTGAAAAATACATGCTTGGCTCCAGGAAGCTATGAAGAGGGATTGATTCATAGCAGTATCTTATAAGACAGGGATGGGCATGCATTGGAGCTGAAAACCTTTGGGGGTCAGAGTGGATACTAAAGATGGCACTGGATCCCACAGGGCCACGTTAGGTAGACAATTCCCACAAAACTGTTGTGAGAACATCCAGCTGCAGTAGAACCATATACAAAATTGTTCTATAGAACACTGCTCACGCGGTAAGCCTGTGGCCTGAACCCACTGAACTTTCTTCCTGGAGCACTCGGCCTGCAACAACAATGTCAGTACCACCATCTCCAGAGGGATTCTTAGCTTTTTGAAACAGGTTTTTGGGAAGTGGAAGCAGACATCACTTCCCAGTTCTCCTGAAAAAATGCAGTTTGACCCACACATGCTCCCCCCTACACTTATACCTATAGGTTTTAACATGCATGAGTATCTTGTAGGCCTCCAGATATTGACCATAATTGTTCTAAACAGCATAGCCACTGATGAAGGATGACGAGTCAACATCTAGAGGGCTACACGTTCTCCATAACTGAAAAGCTCTTAACTATTGATTAATCACTATAATTTTTTTTACTTTACAATTACATTTGTAATTCTACCTATTACGCAGAGTAGAAGGGCAAGCTAAAGCCATTTACTCCAGCAAGCTTTACATTCCACATTTTAAAAGTATCTAGGATGAATAAAAGTCAAGAAAGCTTGGGAGTGACAAGTTCTGTTATGATTTTCATCTTTATGGTATTGGTAAATTTAACAGAACAGTTATAGCAAGAGACAATGCCTCGGACTCTGTAAAATCTGAAAACTTGTTCCAACTGATTAACATTTCATCATCTTACAAATACTTCAGTAATCCAATCTAACCTCTTTTGCACCCCGGGCAAAGTCTACCCATTTGATTTCACCATGAGCAGAGAAAACTTCATGGAGATCTTCTCGACAAGTCTGATCTTCCAGGTCTCCAGAGAATTTCAGCAAGCATCCCTTCTTCTCCTCCAGGGATTTCTTTAAGGGAGGGAAAAGAAAGCTAGACAGATATACCTTTTGAGTATTAACTAGACTTCATAGTAAATATACTTCTACAGCTTTCAAGAGCTTTGACAAGCAGACAGATGCAAACAAGTTTGAAGTATTGTTGACACCATCCACTCAGTGGAGAGAGGAGTCTGAAGAGGGAAGCGTGCTCAACCTGCCCAAGCTACAACAGTGATGTGGAATCCAGAAGGAACCTTTGTGCACAGAAAAGGTTTCTTTCTTCAGACTTTCTCCCATGAGTGGATGGCATGGGAGGGTTTCTCCGAGCCCTGTCCTATTCATCCATACATTAGACTGATATGAAGAACACCTCCTCCCTACGATTGCATCTTCGTTTAATCTCTGTGCCGTACAAACAGCTGGGGAAGAAGAGCCTATTTTTCATATAGAGTTGGAAGTAATTTATTACAAACAATGTTGCTTGAAATTATTTCCCCAGGAATTATGGTATAAATGCATTACATGATTTCATTACTTTGGCAGCGTCACTGTAATGGGTTTATCCACTTCAAAGGTTAGAGGCATGGTGGCTGATAAATAGCAAATGGTTCAAATCTTGCCACTTTGGGTTCTGATGTGGAGCAAAGTGTGTTCTGTAGCTTGTAGCACTCCAATTTTTTATGTAATTAGAAACTAACTATTTCAGTTAGTTTTGGAATGTGCCTGGCAGCAATGAGACCTTTTCATAAACCTTCAAAGATTACAAGTCTGACTCACAGTCATCCTCCCATTTGGGCTATATGCTTCTACCCATTCATGAACTGTATTTTAACTTTCCCTGAAGATGCCAGCCACAGATGCTGGCGAAACATCAAATAAACTCTTCTAGAACATGGCCACATAGCCAGAAAAACCCACAAAAACCTATGTATCGGTTTTATTATTGTAGCAGGCTCTAGTGATGTCACTTTAATTAAGACTAGCCTGAACTTGGGGAAAATTATCTCTTGGAGTGTAACTCCCAGAACTCCTGGTCAAGCTATAAAATAAAGTTATTTTTAAAAAATCAATCAGCACATAAATAAATAAAACTTCTGAAGTAGTAGTGATCAGAATCACCAAGAGGAATTCAGTCTTGAACTCAGACCAGAATGGGTCTAGATATTCCATATCCTGCAAGAGTTCCTTATTCCAAAAGGGCTGTTCATAACCAAAAGGCAGTTGCCTAGGAGATCTCTGGGAGAGGCTTTTTCAGAAGTGTTTTCACAATCAGAGCCAGCATTACTTCCTCACACAAGGAAGCATTTACATCTCTGTCCCTTCCACAGTCCTAATAACCCAAGGATCAAGAAAATGGATAGATGGCCACATAACTGCAGAGCCGCCTTCTCCACATCTTCATATCCCATCAATGTGGGTGAGATGGTGTCCACAGCAGATTTATGAAGGTACCAGCATACAAGCAGTAAAAGTGAAAAGTAGGCTTTCAGAAAAACTCCACTGGACACTGGTTGAAAGGCATGATGGAGGTAGAAAGTTCATGATCGGAGCTGAAGTCCAACAACATCTGAGGAGCCATGTTTACAAACCTCTGCCCTAAGGGCTCAAAGCAGTTCATTTACATAATATTCAATCCACAATATAGAATGCATCCAGGTGTGTTTTAAACAGGAAAGCCAGTTTCACCTAGAAGAATGATACTCACTAGGAAACGTAATGTTAAGACTCCAATGGAAGCAAGTAATTTTTGGATGTTTGGCAATATGTTTATGGATATATGACCTCCTTATTTTAAATTAAACCTCATTGTTTAAAGAAGCTTGAAAGAGAAAAGGTAACCAGTTACCAAGCCTCATTCGTCACCAGAATATTTTTCACAGTATAGCCTAATAGATACAAGAAATCAGATTTGTTTTCTATGTCCTGCTCTAATATAGCCCTAGCAGGTTCATAATAAACACACACAAAAGCATGCAGCACCTAAAATTTCTAAAAGGAAAAAAGACATCAAGACTCAATTCCACCTACAAACATTTTCCATCCTCTTCCGTCTTCTGATCTTTGAGGGCAATTGGTAGTCACAGCAGTGAGAGAGAAATGCAGATTAATCTGCAAAATGAACACTGCGGTGGTATTTCATATACTCTAGGGTGCATCAACACTATAGAAACAATGCATTTTGAACCCACTTTAACTGCCATGACTGCATCCTACAGAATTCTGGGACTTGTAGTTTTGTGAGGCACCAGCACTCTTAGGCAGAGAAAGCTAGACCTTGTAAAATTCCAAATCCCAGAATTCCATAAGCTGGAGCTACAAAACCTAAAGCAGTGTCAAGTTGCATTATTTCTACAGTGCAGCTGCACCCTAGATGGAGCCATGACATACTGACTTAGCTCTACCATTTATAGGGCTGGTATTGTTTTGGTGAAACTCAGAGCTGAAGCTTTTCCATTTGTCCTGTTGTTCTTCTAAGCCCAGGGCAGCAAAGTCCAGCCTTTGCTAACTGCTTTCCAAATCTTTATTCTGCCACTGTTTCCTTCTTGTTACACAGAGGCATAGGCAAAAAAATTTGAAACAATACCAAATGGAATACTGTGTCAATGAAATCAAGGAGTATGTACCATTTCAGCATCTTCTGCTTGCTTCTGTTTTTCTTCCTTCTCCCTATTACAAAAAGATAGTAAAGTCAGGTAAGCAAATATTGGTAAACAACCTGATGCTAATTTCAAAATTCAAATTGCTACTTACTGTTTGGCCTTTGCTTTTGCTTCCAATTTGTTTCGCTTTCTGTCTTCATATTTCTTTGCGAAGTAATCATCCCTGAATAGAGTATAATCTAATTAAACCAATCAATTTTGGACTCCTATTTAGATAGAAGAGTATAGTAGAACCCCTACAAAATCTAGCTGGTCTCCACCAATACCCAAAGTCGGAAGCACTACTAGTTACTGTTTAGAGAATAACTGTAAGTATGAGCTCTTCGTAATACTGGCCATCGGGCCTACTTAAACCACAATTAGACTCTTCTTCTCCCTGCACTAAATCCTCCATTCCTCAAGAGAGCAAGAACTTGCTACTCTATCTGTTTTCTATCATAGCTGGTAGGCAAATGGCAGGAAGAATGAGCAAGAGAGGAGATACAAAAAACACTAGACCAAACAGAATTTCTACCAAGAGACATTCAAGCAAAAACCGCTCCATCTCGTGAAAAGGCCCCTTTGCCAAGACAAAAGAAAATGAGGGGTTGATAAGACCTTTTAGCCACAATTAGACAGGAAATGTCCTGCACTAAAGTCAGCTGTGAGGTCTATAACTTTATAGTAAATAGAAGCACACAGGATGACCATCCTTGTTGAGATGCGAATAGAATGTAAATTTCCTGGACTTTGAAAATCTCTCACATGGCCAGGAGTAGGAGGAACCAGCCTGCAAAACATGCCCTCCCATACCATCTTAACTTAGGACAGAAACAACAGAATGCAGGCATCTTACTAAGATCTCCATTTTTTCTTCTGTTTGTTTGTAACATCTTGTCTGATGAAGAAGCCAGTGAAGCTTTGAAACCTTGCAACAAGTATATTATGCATTTACTGGCCAATAAAGGTATCACTGTTTGGTGGATTTTTGTTTGAATTGAGAAAATCAGTAAAGCCATGTTCCCATGGGAAAGCACAAGTAATAAGTTCTGCAAGAGATGGTATCCATTCATTTCCTTTATACATATTCTCAAGGACCATCTGCTCAGCCTATAAATTTTTTAGTCTCTTTAGAAGAACATTTTGGGATTGCCTTTTCTTTCTTTGATACCATCTTCTAGGGCCACTGATGGTGTTCTCTTAATTTTTAACTGGCATATTGCTCAGTCTCACATACCAGTTTTCCTGGCATCTTTCCTATATTTAACAACTCAATAACTATATCCTCTAAGAAATTTTTAAAAAACTTTCTTAACAATTGAAATATAACATTGCTTTTATTGTTGTTATGTGCCTTCAAGCTGTTTCCAACTTATGGAGAACCTATCCTGGGTTTTCTTGGCAAGATTTGTTCAGACAGGGCTCATCATTGCTTTCATCTGTGGTTGAGATGAAATGATTTGCCCAAGATCACTCAGTAGGTTTCCATTGCTGAGAGCAGGGATATGAACCTTGGTCTCCCACCCAGTGTCTGAGTTTAACTATCAAACCACTACTCCACACCTTTGCTCTCGGAAACACATAAAAGAGAAAATGGGGGCAAGAAGGCAGAATATAAGTCAGAGTTAAATTCCTATTCAGTCATGAGGCTAATTGTATTATTTCAGTTCAATCCCAGTTTATCAGACTGACGCATCCCACGGGGGGGGGGGGGCTATATTCTGGTCTTTGTGGAAGAATTAAAAAAAAATCTAGCAAGTGTATGAAAAGAAACCTAAGTGGATTCAGTAATATACAGGTGTTGATATACCAGATGACTAACAGGTTCCCAACACTATTTCAAACTGAGAAGTCTATTCAGTCCAGTTTAGAGCTCTGCGAATTCAGATGTATAACAGAAGTCACACTTACCTGAAAAAGATAATCAGCTCTGTATCATTGTACTTTTGGTTTGGAATCTCAACAAATGCTTTCGCCGATTCGACACTATCAAATACAGCAAATATGGATCCCTGGATGAAGAACAGTAGCATTTAATTAGATCAATGGAATTGTTCTCTCCACAAATTTAGAGCACACAAAATACTGTTTAAAGTAGTTACCTTAAAAGTTTTCTGAAGTGTCTTTCTCATCTGAATGTTTTCTACATTGCCTTTAGGATCTAGCCATTCTTTGATATCATCTAGAGTTGCATCTAGTGGAAACCCTTTCTGAAAAATGAGCATTTAGAGAATTCCTTTACTTAGTTAAATGCTTTATCATACAAACACAGAGACACCAATAAAAACTTAAGGAAGTCCATTATTTGGGGCTCTAGGCAACATTATTGCAAGGCAAAGAGAACTACTACCAGTATCAAAGAGCTTTCAAGTACATAAGCCCAGTCATTGATAACACTGTAACAATAATTTTCATGCTGTATTTTTAAGAAACTTGGGATTTTCTGAAAGTTTATCGGAGCTCTTTGCTGAAACACAACATGTCCAGCATCACCAATTGTATCCTATGAGGAGCCAGGTAATTTTCTGGAGGAGTTATTCTGGAGGGACAGGGAGATACATTTTCAATTGACAGAGGAGAGCAAGGATATGTAACAGTCCTGGTCTGACATGAAGCAGATATAGCACACATAAACCTTGGGGACATGCACTAAGAGAAAAATGGCACTATCAGAAAAGTGTCATGTGCAACAAGTGTCCATGAAGACAGACTATTTGAAATACATTACAATAGCATATCTAATTCTCACTTACAATATACACAGATCTACTTTTAATTGCATCCTTATATTGTTCAGTTACTTCAGGCAATGGTTTGTTTGGAGACCTTCGGATTTTAGTGTTATCTTCACTAACTTCCATAAGCTCAGTCCTTGATTTTTTTAATGCGCCAACTATTACATCAAAGTCTGTTGTAAGGCGATTTAACCTAAAAAGGAAGGTAGCAAAGTGGATAAAGAGAGAGAGTCTGGTTGAAAGTGTTATCAGAATGAAATATAAACACAGAATGAAAATGACTAAGTTTCTTAAAACTGAAAAAAATAACCCACTATTAAGCAGCTTGGGCTTGAAAAAGATACATTAAAAACTTGCCACAGTTTGTAGAGACAACCTTTTCTACCTCCTCCTCCAGCCACCTACTTACCAAAAATTTGGTGGTTATACCCTCCCCCAGTAGCCATTTCTATGCCATCCCATGTTAGTTATGAGCACCCACCTCTCAAAGAAGCTTGGGAGGGGATGGGCAATTTTTTGAGAAGACAAAAAGCATCCCTTCTACTTTTATGAACTTCCTTACAGATCTACCCACTGAATTAAGACCCTTCTCTTATATAAAAAAATTGTGTCCTTGGGGCCAAGCTTATAAATATGACCCAATAGTCATTTAAATATAGATACATACTTGAGATAGTCGAACATGGAAATTTACTTTCTATGCCATGGAAAGACACTTTCTGCTAAAAAATGAAGTCCTTGCTTCTAGGAAGTTCTGAGCACACAAATCTTAAGTATTCTCACATAGGACAAGTTTCTAAAAACATATTTGGCATCCTTGCACCAACATCCCCTTCTATCCTCTGTGGTGTCAATAGTGTGTTCCTGCAAGTTTCACAATCCTTTAAAAGAGGTTTCTACTTTGCAAGATGGAGGGGAGATCAATGGTTCTGAAGGAAGCAATAACATCCAACAGAGATATCATGGCCATAGCATTTTCACAGTCTGATACAGAAAGCCAAATCAGAAAGCCTTGATCCCACAATTATTTCCCTAAGCAGATCTAAATTCTATAGAAGAAAAAAACCACAGGGACTGCAACTGGACTGTGCTCCTATACAATAATGAAGATAAGATACAACAGATAAGGTTTTGTTTTTGCAGACAATTGGAATGCATGTGTAATAAACAAAAATGGTCAACACTTTTCTGACTGAATTAGAAATAAATCCAACTTGAAATGTAGATTTACTAAGCTCTTGTTGTTGTTTTGTCCAACAAAGGTATGAGCCCACAGTTTGGGCTTTAGATTTACCTGTTGAATTTGATTAGTGTTTCTAAAGTCACCCAGCCATCATCCAGTTTGATCTTCTCCTGGAGAAATTTGTCTCGTGGCAAGTTGTGATCACCAAAGTAGTACTATGATACAAGTTAGAATATAAATATTAGAACTAAGACGACAACACCCCACTACTTCACTTGCCATTTTCCAGCTCCTTAACTATTAAAACAATTTCTTGATCTTTTATCTGCATTTAAAGTACATGTCATATATACAAGTGAAAACCAATTTGCTACAAACATTTCAAAATATAAAGCAGTTTTCTTAGTCTCAAGAATTTTATATTTGAAGGTATTTGGTAAAGATTGAGGCCTGGTAAATTGGTAGCAAGCATGGTAACATTAATATAAATGTGGCTACACTGTCAAGAAGAACCAGATTTTGATAGTTCCACATCCAGCATGTTCACTCCATTCATAGAAAAATCGCTCTTCTGCAAATCTACAAGTCCTTGTATTCAAGCAAAAGCATGGGGGAGGAGGGGATCTACTCTCTCTTGTAGCTTGTAAATAGGGATTTCAAGCAGAGGAAGTATAACATTTTATTATGACCTCAAAAGAATAAGACAGTTTGAGGAATGTTATTGGAAACCCATTGTAAGTACTCTAGAATAGTGGCTTTCAAACAGTTTATTTCCATGACCACCTTTACAATTACATGAGGACATGTCAGGATTGACAAGTAGTTAGTAGTAAAGGAGACATAAATACAGTTCATATATATTCACAGTCTATATGTATTCATTAGTTAGTATATTGTAGTGTAGTGAGTTAGCAGAGGGGAATAGAAACTGCAGTTGGGGTGAGTAATTGGGAGGCCTGGTAGAGCCTGGCTGGAATGTGAGATAACAAGAGATTCAAGGTTGCTAGTGGATGGGAACATCTGGTTGTTATGGGAATGGACTCATGGTTGGTGTGGTGTGGAGGCTGAGGGGGAAGAAAGGAGGGGTGAATTTAAACTGGACGTTTTTTCCTGTGAACCTGACTCTACAAAGAAGTGTACATGGTCACTACTTTCCAGTGTCTTACAATAAACTTGTCTCTTTTGGAGCTGGTTTGTTTGTGGATCATTGGGTAGGAGATTCCAAACCTCACAGGACATCATGTCCCTCCAATGTGGTATAGGGTTAGCGTTAAGGTTAGTGGGGAGGTGGTGGCATAGGGCAGTGGCAAGCCCAGGCACATGGTCTGCTCCAGCAGTTAGCAGTGCACTTGAACTCCTTTTTGGCAAGCTGGTCATTCATTCAGGAGTGGAGCCACCATGGCCACTTCTTTGCATCGAAGGAAGCCCAGCCAGAATCAGGTGATGGCAGCAGCCTCAAGCAAGAGGTGCTGCCCCCCTCCCCATTTCCAGGAGCCATTGCAAACGCTAGCTCTCTATCATCTGCCATGCACCTAGGGCGCACTGGACTAAGAGAACACACTGGTTGAGGCTGCAGAAATATCTTGTCCCAAAAATCAGGAAAATGACAAGACAGAAACTGCAGCTTGGGATGGGTCGCTACTCCTCCTCCTTCACACAGAGAAAGCTATGCCAATCCCCCTCCCCCTTGCCTTTCTCTTTCCGTCCAGGACAGAAAAGGTTTGGGAAGAGAAGGAGAAGGAGGGATCAGGACCTCCAAGTCTTGCACCCCCCCCCCCTTCAGCAACTCTTGCTCCATCCCCAGGAGTCCTGCCCCACAGTTTGAGAATCACTGCTCTAGAGGTATAATGTAGCTCTAGAGGTATAATGTAAAAATCTAGCCTGGCCCCCTCCAGATGCGTTGGACTATAAAGACTGCAATTTCCAGCCATGCTGGTTGATGCTTAATAGTTCAACACATATGGAAGATGCTGCTGGGGAGAAGGCTCTGTAGGACATTCTGTATTAATGATGTATTTTCCAGGAATAGTCATACCTCAATTTGCTGGCACACCTTCCTTTCCAAGTCAGACATACTTTCACTGTCTCCATTTTCAGCCATTTTCACCACCTGGAATCAAGAATACTATTTACCAATACTGGAAATTTACATGGTTAAACTCATTTTTATAACAATGATACCAATACTGAATTATTTAACATTGCTCTTTTAGAAGGGTACGTATTTTGAAAACCTATATTCACTTGTCCAATATATCTAATCCTACAAATCAACCCTGTAAAAGAGCAAGGAAAGGAGGAAGCACACTCAGCTGATCCACATTCTAAATTTCAGGGCCATCTGCACAAAATCAGTCTACCAAAAAAGAAATGCTTGCTGGAAAAGGAATGTTTGAATCAGTCACCAACACACATAGGGCAAGGGTGGATGTTGTGCAGCGAGGTATTCCACCATTTGATTATGATGCTGAGATCGCCTTTTCTCTTATTCTGAACAATTATATCATAGCTGTAAATGACTGTGAGAACCTTTGTGGCTGAAGAGCAGGGTATAAATACTCTAAATAAATAAACAGCAAGGGACTGAACAGGAAGGACCCTTATGTGTGACGGGACAGGTGGGCTCATATAAGAAGAGTTGGTGTGTAAGGTATCCTGGTCCAACACCACTAAGTTAATTTCCAATGCTTTCATTTGTACATGGAAATTAACTGTCAACCAAACTAGCTATTGCAGAGTACACTCGTCCCTCCACATTCGCAGGGGTTAGGGACACAGGACCCCCATGAATGTGGAAAAACTGCAAATAGCAAAAACACTATGTTTTTACCTGAGAGAACACCTCTCTAAGAATCTCTAGGCCCTCCAGTGCAACTCTGTGGTAAATATCTACCAGACATTGACCATGGAATTACGCTGGAGGAGCTACATATGCCTAGTGGACTGTTCTCTCTAGGAATCTCTAGGTCCCTCAGTGCGACTTTGGGTTAAAGTTGACTACAGAGCTGCACTGGATGACCTAGATATTCCTAGAGAGAACATATTAATAAAAACCACAAATAATCAAATCTGTAAAAGTCAAAGGCACAAATTTGGAGGGACGCGTGTACATTTAATAAATACCATGTGCAGATAGGCCCACAAATATCTTGCTGTCACACTCAGGATGGAATGAAATTTCAAAACACTGCTCAAAGTTTCACCTGTAAAGAGCAAGCCGCATAGCAGATTTATCTAAAATGTGTTAATATGGTTTGTTCTGACCTTGGACACAGGTGGCACACCATTCAAATCCAAGTAAAAGCATCCCAGATGCCAGTGTGACCTAATGGTTAGATTGTTGGACGACAACTTAGGAGAGCATGGTTTGAATCCCCATTGTGCCATGAAACCTGCTGGGTGGCCTTGGGCAAGTAACACACTCTACCTCAGAGAATGGCAATGGCAAACTCCCTCTAAGAAACTTTGCCAGGAAAACCCTGTGGGTCACCAAGTAAGGGGAAAGGAGCACATCCATGTTACTTGTTCATTTCCAACATCAGCCTGCCTGGTACAGTACTGCTCCCCCCTTTAGTCAATCAGATCTCAACAGATGAAAACCTGTAAATGTACATAATGGTGTATTTCTCCCCTACAACCCAGATTTAGAACCAAGGACTTGTGATCATTCTTCCTCAGGTAAGGGGGGGGGGGGGGGGCTAGGATAGGATTACACCTGCAGCAGAATATATCCATTTTAGCCTGCATGGAAGCTAAGTATTTTTTAAACCAGGGTTGGGAAACCTCAGGGGATCCAAGAGTCAATATTGTGCCCCTGGGCCACTTTGGAAGCACATGGACTGCCAAGGATGACCAAACACATACTCTCCTATTTTGAAGGGGCTGAAATTCCACTTCTAATTCTGAATAAATACACATATACATATATAAGCCTAGCAACCTGTTTGTAAAGCTGGATCACTACACCTGAAGCTTATAGGAAAGGTCTCTCTATCTCTTTTATTTTTAATTTTTATTATTTAGTAGGCACATTCTACCCACTTTTAAAACACAAAAATAAAAAATACAAGCACACCAAAGAGGAGCAATCTAGAACAGTGCTATTTCAAGCAGTGGTTCTTGGACCTGTGCTGATCCCCTCACCACTGGCTGGCAGAACCTTACAAGTTTCCAGGAAAGGAAGAAACAATTGTATTCATCATATGGACAAATTTAGTACTGGTCCCTGGCTCACTGGAAAATAATGGTTGCCAGTCCTCCACAAATTTAGACTGAGAAGCACTGGTCTAGAACATAAATTGGGAATGCACACGTTTGGCTGCAACTTCCATCATACTTGGAAAATACAATCAGTAGTGAGGGATGATAGAAGGTGCAGTATAGTATGATCAAGAGGGCCACGCATTTCCTATCTGTAGTCTAGAACCTCCCCGGCTCACAGGCTAGTTCAGTGTCCCCCCCCCCCCGCATGTAATAAAAAGGAATAATCAAAATTAACAGTCTGAAATGGTGTCACCTACTTACCATCTCAAAACCAAAGGCCCTTTCACACTACACAATTGTAATGCTATGCCAACATCCTATGGAATCCTGGGATTTTCAGTTTAGGGAGAGGTACTTAGAATTCTCAGTCAGAGGGCTCTAGAGTAGTATAGTTCAGAGTGGTGGTTCCTGGACCACTACAAAGACCATGAACTCTGGCAAGTTTATCAATATACCCACTGGAAAGGTCAAAGGGGAAGGGGGTGGTCCCCACATCAAACTGCTTCAGAGTCACTGATCTCCACCAAACTACAAATCCCAGGATTCCACAGGATGCAGCTGTGGCAGGAAGAGTAGATTCATGCCACTATAACTCTGTACTGTGAAAGCAACCCTAGGCCTTTCAGTGACTCCAATCAAGGAAGGAAAGGTAGAAAGGATGGAAAAAAGGAAGGGAGGGAGGATGAAAAGGAAGAGAGGTAGGATGAAAAAAGGAGAGAGAAAGGAATACAGGAAGCCAGGAAAGAAGGGGAGGAAGGAAGGATGAAAAGGGAGGGAGGGAGGAAGGGAGGGAGGGAGGAAGGGAGGAAGGGAGGGAGGGAGGGAGGGAGGATGAAAAGGGAGAGAGGAAGGACACAAGGAAGGAAGGAAGGAAGATGAAAAGGGAGAGAGGAAGGTAGGGAGGAAGATGAAAAGGTACAGAGGAAGGGAGAGAGAGAGAGAGGGAAGAACAGGAATGCAGGATGAAAAGGGAAAGAGGAAGGACGGAAGGAAGAGGAAAAGGAAGAGAGGAAGGATGAAAAAGGAGAGAGGAAGGAATACAGTAAGCCAGGAAAGAGGGGGAGGAAGGAAGGATGAAAAGGGAGGGTGAAAAGTGAAGGAGGGAGGGAGGGATAGAGGGAGGGAGGATGAAAAGGGAGAGAGGAAGGACAGAAGGAAGGAAGGAAGATGAAAAGGGAGTGAGGAAGGGAGGGAGAAAGAAAGGGTGAGAGGAAGAAAGGATGAAAAGGGAGAGAGGAAGGGAGGGAGGGAGATGAAAAGGTACAGAGGAAGGGAGAGAGAGAGGGAAGGATAGGAATGCAGGATGAAAAGGGAGAGAGGAAGGAAGGGAAGATGAAAAGGAAGAGAAGAAGGAAGGGAGGATGAAAAGGAAGAGAGGAAGGACAGAAGGAAGGAAGGTGAAAAGGGAGAGAGGAAGCAACCAAGGGAAGGAGAGAGGGAGCAAGAGAGAGAAGGAGGTCAGAAGGAAGGATGGAAGGAAGGAAAGGGAAAAGGGAGAGAGGAAGGACAGAAGGAAGGAATGTGAAAAGAGAGAGAGGGAGGGAAGGAGAGGAATGAAGGATGAAAAGGAGGGAGAGTATGAAAAGGAAGAGGAAGGGGTGGAGAAAAAGAGGGGAAGAAGGGAACCAGAAGAAGGCGTTTAGAGGAGTCTGGGCTTCCTCGTGGCCCTTCTCCACTCCACCCAGCCACCCTCAGCAGCAGCAGCAGCAGCAGTCTCCCTCCTCCACGTGTTCCTGGTCCTCCAGCTCTGCCCTGGTGGCTGCAGGAAGGGCCTGCCTCCAACGACAGACACATATATCCACACTGGAGAGGTAACCCGGTTTGGTCCCGCTTTTTAACTTGTTGTTTGGGTCAGTCGCTATGGAATTCTGGGAGTTGGAGTTTGTTGTGGGCCCGAAGGGCCCACAACAAACTCCAACTCCCAGAATTCCATAGCAACTGAGTCAGACAACAAGTTAAAAGCGGTCCCAAACCGGGTTATCTCTCCAGTGTGGATGCAGCCCTGGAAACCCACCGTCTCCTTCTCCTTCTCTTCCGAGCCTCCTTCCTTCCTTGGTTCCCTTCCAGGCCTGAGGCACACTATTAAGTTGCCTCGCTCACTTCCACACGCTTCCCCCCCGGCGGCCCAGCAGCCTCTGCGACGGCAAAAGAGAGACGCCCCTTCCTCCCTCAGCGTCGAGGGCCTGGGCCTAGGCAGCGGCTGTAGTGGTGGTCCTCCTCCTCCCGTTGCATTCCGGGGCTTGTAGTTCACGAAAAGGCACGTAGGGTATTCAGCCACAAGGCTCTTAGGCCGCGCCGGACTACGAGCCCCACAATGCAACGCGAGTGGACATTCAGAATTCTCAGCCAGAGAGGGCTCTTGTTAGGCCGCCTCACTGGACTGCAAGCCCCACAATGCAACGCGAGGCAGTCAGAGTGAGAGCTGCAAAGCGACCTGGCCCCGTTTTTAAAGAGAATGATGCTTTCACTGCTCTGGCTGCCTCCTCCTCCTCCTCCCGTTGCATTCTGGGATTTGTAGTGTTTCAGAACTCTCAGCCAGGGAGTTCTTAGGCCTCACTGGGCTCTTTCATCACTGACCTTCCCAATCCTAATATTCTTCTTATTTCTTGACTGCTTATCACACGGGGGGGGGGCAAACAGGAGTTAAACGAGAGTTAAACAGGAAATGCCCTATGTTTATTATAGGACATTTCCTGTTTAACTCTTGTTTAACTCTCGTTTAAATCCTGTTTGCCCCCCCCCCAGTGTGATAAAGCAATCTGTGCCAATCAGTGTTTGATCCAAAGTCAGACAACCTTTTTTGACTATCCTCAGCACTCTTCTCCATCACCACCGGAGTCTCAAATGTTGGTTTTAATTCTATCTTCATTGTGTAGTGGACAGGTTTTTTATAATCAATATTTAATTAATGTTATACTTATGCAGAGTGAACTAAAATGGCTGCTGAACCAAAGTTTAGGACACTGATTTCTGGGAAAATAGAAGAAGAATCCAAGCTGACATATAAACTAGGGCTAAGTGAAGGTCCTCAATGTTGAACAAACAGGAGAAAACAAGCAGTAACAAGTCAAAACATAAACATTAGTAGAGTTGCAGCTGTGTAACTGTGTACAAAGGCTACAGGGAAAAGTAAGGTGGGCTGATGAGTCATAAGTGGGTTTGAATTATTCAGGTATTCGTTGCCTGGTTGCTTGAAGTTCATTTGTTTAGAGTTAAGATTGGCCAAAAGAAAGCATTTTTTGGAGATCCTTTGTGTAAAAACTATAAATCCCATCATTTTGTGTAATTTTGGGTCTCGGTCTTTGGAAAACTGGATTTTCCACTGGGGACGTTTTTATTCTATGCCGGCTGAATAAATCTGGTACTTTTAACCGACTCTGGGTCCTCTGCCTTTACTTCACTCTGTCATGCTGAGGACTGCGTTAGCAGTCCTAGCTGAACCCATTTTCCGTTACAATTGTCCACCTCTCATATCCGAAATCATCTATGGTTTGGACAATTCTTACTTTAGTGCTCAGTTGTATATCTTTGTTCTTTAGGATTTTTCTACTACAATCCTAGGCTGCATCCACACTGGAGAAATAACCCAGTTTGGCACCATTTAACTGCCCTGGCTTCAGTTCAAACTGAGTTCAAAGTGCAAAGATAATTCACATTCACTTAAATGGTATTCAAACTTAAATACAGTGGCATAGTAAAATGGTACCCCTTATATAAAATTGTGAAATCAAGGTTGGTTTGTCTTTTGGAATATGTTTTGTTGGGGTTTTTTTTTTTTTTTTTTTTTTTTTTTTTTTTTGGAATATTTTCAAGCCATGGATGGTTGAATCCGTGGATAAAGAATCTGGATATGGAGAGTCAACTGTATTTATTTCGGGGGCAAATTTCCTTGAATTGTCAAATGGGTGAACAATTTGCTTAGGCGTGGTTTAAAAGTACTCATTTTCACAAAATATTGCTAGAAGAATTTTGAAACACAGCAGGTGGAAGCCAATGTATTTTTCTCTAACTAATGAGAAAGGAAAATTAAATTTTTCCCTTGATAAGGTTGTCAAGTTGTTTCCAATTGCAGGGGGCAGTGCTTATCTCCATTACAAAGCCAAAGAGCCAGCGTTGTTGGAGACGAAACAGTGGTCACGTGGCCATCGTGATTGGAATGCTGTTACCTTCTCACCAAAGCGGTACCTATTTATTTACTTGCACTTTTACATGCTTTTGGACTGCTAGGTTGGCAGAAGCTCGGACTAGTGACAGAAGCTTACTCCATTATGCAACACTTAGGCCTCAGACTGCTGACCTGCTGATATTGCAGGGCCACCACATCCTCTTATCCAAGTATATTGGATAAGAAGAATTACCCAAGTATATTATCAAATAAAGCCTGAAAGTTCTGAGCTCTCCTACAGTCATGCAGTTGGCCCCTGCCGGATCAATTTCACTGAACTTGCAAAATAATCATAATAATTTTAAAAAATGGACTACATCTCTCAGAATCCCTTAGCATAACCAATGGAGGATTCTGAGAGTTATGGTCCATAAAACATTTCCAAGCTTTGATTTCACCAGTAAATTTTCTTTGCCCACTAGGTTACATAATAATGTATTCACCGCAACAATTAAATCGTAACTAATAAAAATACTATCAAATAAATAGCATTTATTGTTAATAAACCAGTAGTTAGGAACAGCAATACTGGTAAGTATGGCAATTTTTTTGAGAATCTGAAAACTGTACCTAATTTCTAATACTTCAATAAATAAAAAATGTAGAAGCAATTCAAGGTGAATTTCTAACGCTGAAACCAATGAAACTGTCAATAGGACCACGCACACTGGATTGTAAACATTAGTTCTGGAGTCTTGGATTCTACCAGTCATCATGACACTGCTCTGGCAAAAACTGCCAATGGCATCTGCTCCTTGGTAGATATGTCTTGGTGGAGCAACTTCTTGGAAACATTGAGGGTTTGCCATTTCACTAATCTTGTGAAATGTGCAGGTTATATTATGGTAGTACCTTTGATTTAAAAGCAGTTATAATTCTTAACCATGTGAAGTATTTTATTCATCCAGATTGTTGTCCTGATGTCAGAAGTGTTAATTTTTCTACCCACTAAACAGCCTACAGCAAGTAGTAAACAGTGCACAATCCAAAATTACTTATAACACTTCAGCCTAAAATACTTATAGGTAAGTCCTATTGATTTCAGTATTACTTATTTCTAGACAAAGGAGAGCAGGATCATACCTTTGTCAACCAGATCCAATTTCACGGCTCCTCTTGTCATTTATTCTGACGTATCTCATTTAGGGTGGCAATATTTAGATGCGAAAGGCATTGGTTCAACTCCTACCTAAACTATTATTGCCCTTCACAAATTCAAATTTGTGTGATGTAGTATGGTAATCAAAATTTCTATGGTTCCCAAGAAATCTTACCTAGCACAAAGCATGGCTTAACCCTCTTTTGCCAGTGTAAATTTGTTCGTTGTTACAGTTTACCGTAGAAACCATGACTTTTGCGACATACAAATAATAGCAGACAAAACTAGTCTAGAATCTGACACCTAAAATACATTTTTAAGTGCAAAAGCAGTGTGGAACTGGAAATCCTGTTTTAGTGGAAATAAATACAAACCTTCTCATGATGCATCCCCAAGTTACTTATTTTCTGTGTCCAATTATGATAAATTAATTTCAGTGGTACAGTACCATGGATAGAAGAGGTTACAACACAACATACGCACTGAGTTATTTTCAGTGGCCAACATCACAGTTCAGTTTTTAAATTAAATAAATTAATAAGTTATTGCTCGCAGTCTGAAACATAACCATGATCTGCAAAATAATTTACAAATATTTAAAAAATAATCCTTTCGTTTGAAAATTTTATCGAAAGAAGTTTACAGTGCATCAGTTGAGTAGTTTCATAAAATAGACAAACAAGGATTTTCTGCCTAATTAGAAACAAGAAAGTACCACTACCTAACCTCCTATGTGCTGTCCACTCACACCCATAATATATATACAGTTATTACCAAAGTGGATGTTATGCCCTCTGGGTGGTGGAAAAATCCAGGGAGGTTGCGAGAGGGAAAGGGGAGGTGGAGGGGAGTGGGAAAAGGGGGATAGAGGGGGATCTTCAGTTAACATACTGGTGCACAAGAAAGACAAAGGGAACTACTGTACAGCCTTTGGGACCATGGTGGGGATGGGAGGTGCTGCTCGATTGCTGCTCCCAGGGTGACTGGGTACAACGAGAGCAATGATTGAGCAGTTGGCTGATCAATACCTGAGAAATTTCTCACCTGCACCAGCCTTTGCCCCAACCAGCAGGGGGGATTCTCAGTTGCTGCTCAGCCAGATGCTTGGTTGTTGCTCCCAAAATGACTGGGTACAAAAGGAGCAATAATAGATATTGGGGATTGTTTTAAATTTGCAGTAGAACAGCCGACCTGATATCAAGAAATATGCATAAGGGGAGGGTGTTAGGGTTGTTGCTCCAGAGGAAAGGGGCAGTAGGGAGTGTTGGTGGTGTAGTGGTTAAATGCCTCTACTGCAGCCATTCACAGCTACATAGAAATATACTTGCTATTGCTATTGCTATAGCCCAAAAAAGTTTGGGAAACACTGATATACAGTATAATATAAAATTTACACTATAATATAAAATGTATGTATTGGAAAAACTGGCACATGTGTATTGTCTTAATTAGACAAAAATTGAAGGTAGTCATGCTGGTTTGATAGAAATAGCTGCAGCACACTGAGTTTGTGACGACCAATGCAATGCTCTCACTTAGTAGTGACTAGCCTTTCAAAGCCTCCTGAACTCTTACTCAGGAGCTTATTCAGGATATTAAACAAAAAATTCTTTTAGAAGCAATGGTTGTTCTCCCTTTGTTAAAACAGAGCCCCACAGTTATTTGAATTGGTCTCTAGCAATAACATACAGAACATACAGGGCCCTCATAAAGTGAGAGACAGAAATAACAACTCTCTCCTGTCCCCCCAAAAGTGACAGTCCTTATATTAGCAGACTTTTAGGTAGATCACAAGTTACTCAGCCAATAAAAGCCTTTTTCAACAGTGTTACCTCATCATTGGAGGTCATGTTTCCTTCATAAACAAAATCCCATACAGGTTATTGGTCATCTTTCTCCATTTCTAGGCTCTCACAGATTTTCTTCTTGACAGAGATGTGTGGTTTTTGTCTGCTTACACATTGTAAACACAGACACAGCCATGTGAACGCATAGCGCTGGGGAGATTGCCCACAACTTCCCATTTATTACATTCTGGATTATATTTCTCAATATTTTGTAAATAGGATCCCTTGGAAGAAGAATAGCCTCCTGTTACATAGATGGATCCATTCATGACGACTGCACCACACTCCATCCTCCTTTCTATCATATCAGCCTTCTGTTTCCACTCATTTTGCTCTGGATCATAGCAATCTGTGATTGTAGTTTGTCCACCCACAAGGTACAGCTTGCTCTCCAATGCAATCGAACACAATCCATATTCTATAAAAAGAACAAACAGAGGCTCAGAATTTTGAATAACAATTCGAAGATTTTATTTGTTTATTTGTTTGATTGATTTTTTTGCTTTGTTTTGTTTTTATACAGATCCTACAGATTATACAGATTTGGTAAACAGAAAAAGACCCCAGAATTAAAAATCATAATATAACGGCACTGAAAGTGTTTCTCCACTTGACTTTAGGAGATTCTGGATTAGATTTGGGATTATGCATAGAACCAACATGGTACAGTATAGTAATTTGAGTACTAGGCTATGACTGGGGACCAGGGTTCGACTTCCTGCTCATTCATGGAAATCCAGCGGGTGGCCTTAGGCAAGTCACACTCTCTCAACCCCAAAAAACCTTGTGATAGGTTCACCATAACTCAGAAATTACTTGAAGGAGCACAACAACTACAACAAGAACAATAATATGTATTCCCCAGATA
Source organism: Urosaurus nigricauda (assembly GCA_034509955.1). Taxonomy (NCBI): domain Eukaryota; kingdom Metazoa; phylum Chordata; class Lepidosauria; order Squamata; family Phrynosomatidae; genus Urosaurus; species Urosaurus nigricauda. The sequence goes on along the minus strand of JAOEGL010000001.1, from coordinate 167,158,753 downwards.
AAGGATTCCTTTTAAAAATGTATGAATATAAAACAGATCATTTCAAATGTTGCAATACAAAGTTAAATTATCACCAGATTAAGAAAAAAATGGCGAATGTCTCTAGTTAGAGTTAAATACACACCTCCTTCTGTACTGGGCAACATGATTTTTCAGGCATTTACAGACTGTCAATGCCACTGTTCTAGAGTGGATCTAGCACAGTCCCACTGACTTCAACTAAGGTCCAAAACACACAGCATAAATAATCACATTTGAGATCACTTTAACTGCCCTGGCTCAATGCTAGGGAATTCTGGGAACTGTAGTCTTATGAGACATTTAGCCTTCTCTATCAGAGAGCTCTGATGCCACAATACACTACAATTTCCAGGATTCCCTAGCACTGAGCCAGGGCAGATAAAGCAGTCTCAAACTGGATTATTTCTTCTGTGCGTTTTGTACCTAAATTTATGCGAGGACTGTTCTGGGCCAGTTCTATCCTTAGGGAGAGTGAGATGACTGTTTTAGACATCAAATGCTGGAAAGAAGAGTAGCAGCCAAGTGGCATGCGTACTGTGACCGTTAAGCTAGCCTGCTGCCCTCAGGTGCAGCAGAGGACAATACTGAAGTACAATTCCATTGGCAGTCCAGTTGAATACTGAAGGGGGAGAGATTTAGCATCTTGCTCTGTACTTTAGGCAACAGAATGTATTGAGCTAGCCCAAACTGCAATACAGTAGAAAGAATACTGTATCTGTTTCTATACATGTTGATGAGTCTAAGGTCACTATCACTCACTGCAGTGCCCAGAAGTTATAATAGAGAGAGACTGATCTTCACAGGGAACACTTGAAAGATTTGTCTGCAGGCAGCCCTTAATTGTGAAATAATTTATCTCCTTTCAAAGTGAATTGAAATTTCTGGTATTTCTATTAAGCGGCTACAGCAGCAGTCCCCCTGGTCAGCTTCTTTGATGCAAGTGCATTTATGTTCAGAAATGCATTTTCAAACAGGACAAATTATGGTCCTGCTCTGATCCTGGGAATAGGCTAACACCAGAAATACAGCAGGCACAGCCATCACTGTCTGGGGTAGGCAAATGAAGCCATTTTTATCATGCCAGCAAAATCATATAATAAGTTGAACTGAACAAGTATGGCCAATGCTAGATTTCAGATGAGTGTCAACGCACCCACATCCTCACCACTCTCACACATGCCAATTTTTTGTCTCCTCTCCTTGGACATATTTCTGAGGACCAAAAGAGAGTGGGGGATAGAGAGAGCATGAGTCAAATGAAGGATGTTGTTCTATCTTCTCACTCTGGTATGCTAAGAGAATGCAGGTGAATAGGCAAGCAACAGCAAAGTTGAGGAGATGGGCACCCTGCAGAGTTGTTGACCAGGCACTACCAATCCACAGTCCAGCCCGAGTATTGCTAATAAAGCATGTGGGCTGTTGAGTGACAACATGACATGGGGCCAAAGCAGTACAGAAGTTTCAGAATTTTTTTATGGAATAAAAAATAATAATCAGTATGTGGTTATTCTAACTGCTAAGTAGGTGTAAAGCTTACCTGGATATGGACTGGTGGTGATTATGCTCCATTGATTGCTGTCAGAACGATAGCTCTGAATTTTGTCATATGTGCAGCTTCCCCGATAACCATAGTGACCTCCAGTGACATAGATTACTTCATTCAAAACACATGCTGTGGCATTTCCAACCCCTATTCAGTAATACTATATTCATGAAAGGCTTTCAGAAAGGATAAATAATATTCATCATAATTCTCATCAAGTTATTACTATTATATAATATCTGTGCATATAATAACTAATATACATACAAAATGACAAATCTAGACTTTTAAGCAAATTCATAAAACAGTAAATACTAAGGGCAGCCAATTATGTCAACGTACCCAATTTAATTAAAGAAACATAGACTTTTTAATTTCCATTTAAACCATTCAAAATTTATGTAATGGACGTAAAGCTCTGGTTCTTCAGTGCTTAAGAAAACTCCATTAACTGTATCTTTTTTTGGGGGGGGGGGGCTGATCTTCTGTTAATAATATTGCAGACGTTTGCACTCTCTATTTTGCTGAGGCAGAAGACAACACCCAAACCAAACATGATTTAACATTGTCAGTAGCACAAATCTCTACTTTCTCCAGATGTACAAGTGGAATAATATCCCACTTAAATTAAATACAACAGGCATTTAGAACTGCACTGAATTAGATTGAATCTTGTAGTAATAATAATAATAATAATAATGTAATAACAATTTATCATTATTACTATTACAGGATTCATTCTAGTTCAATGCAGTTCTACAGGTTTGTTGTACTTATTTTATTTTAAGTTGGGTATTATTACACTTGTACATCTGGGAAAAGGAGAGATTTGTGCTACTTAAAATGTCGTTGTTATTGTTGTTATTTAAACATCTACTTTGCATATACAGGTTAAGGGAAATATCAACTGACAATAGCATTTGTTCATTCAGGCCACTGCATTTTATGCAACTGTTTTTATTAACAGAAGAGTGCAGTGTTTTCTGTTAACCCACTCTTTAAAGCCTGAAGAAATATAAAGCATGCAAAAATAGGAGAAAAATAGTACATTATTCTTAGATTGTTCCCTGACATTTTAACTGGAAACTACAAAAAATCTCACAAAATAAGCATGCATATTGTCACATACCTTTAATCATATCTGCAATAGAGACCCACTTCTTTTTTAAAGGGTCATAGAATTCAGCTTCTTCAGTTGGGGCCCCTTTTCTATAACCTCCTAAAGCATAGATGCAGCCACCCAGGGTCACTGCACAGTGGTAGTACCTTGCATTCAGCATGGGGCAGCCTTCAGTCCATTCGTCAGCTTCACTGTTGTATATCCACATTACATCAAGAGCTTCTATATTGTCTGTTCTATAGCCCCCTGTGACATAAATGTTGGGTCCTAGACTAGTGACCGCATAACTTTCCCTTGCATGGTCTGGCATGTCTGCTCCCTGGATCCAAGTATTGGTTAATGGATCCCATGCATGCACCTCAGATAAAGGGTGCCAGTAATACCCCCCAATCACATACATGACTGCTGTAGACCTTGTAGTACCTGCTTTTGGGTTTGGATTTAGGGCATGGTGTACCAGAGACCTGATCTTATTTGCATTTAATTGGCATTTCTTGTACAAGCTTAGAGCAGATCGCAAATACATTTCATCAAAATCTGCTTCAATACAGTTCAATAGCTCATAAATATGCTCTGTTCTTTCCTCCAGATCATAGGCAATCCATTTAATAATGGGCTCTACTGCAACCTCTTCTTTCCAAAGGCTGAGATTCTTTCTGGAGAGAATAAACTGGAGTTTCTCATTGCTGATTTCCAGAAATTCTTCCTGCTGCCAAACTTCTTCAAACCTGGATAACAATATCCTTCTAGATTCCTTCTCTAGCTCTGAACAGACGTGGTATTCTGCAAAGGAGTGCATCCCTAGGCAGTTGTCAATATCCAAGTGCCTTATCAGAAACTGTTCACAGGCTTTTTTTACTGAGATAAACTGAAGGAGGTCTGCAGCTTGAAGGAGGTTTTGGACATTGCTCTTTGTTATTTCGATCTCTGATGTGTATGCATAAATCACCAGGGATTCCAATACTGGGGGACTGAGGCCAGAAAGAGTGATCTGGTTCTTGGATTTTTCTTTCATGTCAGAAGTGAACATGGCCTTGAAATAGTTGCTGCAAGCAGCTAGCACAGCTTTATGGCAATGGAAAACCACACCAGATGCACACTGAAGAGTAATATCTGTGAATAAACCTTCCAGGTAGAATATTCGGAAGGCATCCAAGAACTCCACAGGATGAGAGAGGTCTTTATATAGATAGGTATATTCTTCCTGTTCAGTTAGTGCCATCACTGCAATAAAATATAAAAATAGTAAAGGAAGAGAGTGTGTAAAGCTTGCTCATAGCCCTACCATTCAATGGAATGAGGTGGCATCTTCAGGGAGGGGAGGATAGGGAAGGGAAGTGCTGGAGGATAGACCTGCATCTCCTTCCTTGCTTGTGTCTCTGACTCTCTTAAGGCAGACTGTTGCCTTTAGGTTTGGTGGGGGTGACCACTGTCCCTTCACCAGTGTTTTTCTGTGCATGGAATGGGGAAGGAGGCATGCTTTTCTTTGCTCCATGCAGCAAAAGGCCTTGAGTTAGTCGCTCTCGAAAGCAAATAGTATTGTTTCAACATAACTTCTCCTAAATAAGTGTATACAGGTTGATTGTGGATAATTTTGAATTTTTTCGTATTTCAGAATTCTGGATAAGGGAGACCTAACCTGTGCTCTATATGATGACTGTATCTCTTTTATCTTTCTGCAGGTAAAGACCAGCAATTTTTAAAAGCTATAGTATTCATTATTTTGAAAAAATGAGACAAGAGTAGAAAAAGCCAGAAAAAAAGATATTTCCTTTCAAAAAGTAACCCAATAATTCTACAAGAAAGACAAGTAAACCTACCAATAAGTCTTCCACCCATTTCTTCCCTCCCCATGAGAATAGATCATAAGATTTCAAACAGAAATGTAAAACAAAATTGTGCCAAAATTATAACCACCACCACCACTACCACCACAACACACATACATTAAAGACTCTTAAACAGGCCAAAATAAACCATGTTAGGATTTTTTCATATATGCCAAGCAAGGCAATAAAGCCAGTAAAAATAAACCAAACTGATTTAGCTTTTACCAGCATTGTAATTAAGGTTCACCACCACTAGAACATGCTACTCTGCCTTTAGTACAATTATTTAATATATGGGAAATGGCTGGCATTTATGTGCCCTTCTTCCCAAACTGGCCTCAGTATCTTTGTACCTACCATAGTTCCAGTATAAATCTTTAGTTCATTCAGCTACCTACTCCAAGGCCAGCCCTTCCTGCTAGATCACAGGTAGGGTGCATGTGGCTGCTAGATGTAATTTCACTGCATCTCCCATCAGCCCCATCTAGCACAGCCAATGGGGTGAGATGATGACAGCCACAGCCCAGCAACATCTCAAGGGAACAGATGTCCCATCCCTGTTCTAGATAAAGCATCTGTACACTCCTGAAGGGGGAGACGATATATAGTTGACACAAAATGCAGTGGAATAGTGCTGATTCCCTATCTTAGAAAAAATATGCTTGGGAAGGGCAGGGAATTCTAATACTTTAATAATTCTGGGAGACAGAATTTTAAAGGCCCTTTGATTCAGCATTGCTTTCATTTGTGAGTACTAGGAAACAATTATGCCCGTGCTATCGCTTCTGGCAAGCGTAAAATCATGTACTGCTCAAATACTTTAATTCTTCCATATGACACCTTTTGTTAATACTGTACAGTGATTTCCTTTTCCTGAATAATCTTCAAAGCCATCCATGGTCTTCCACCTCTAAACCCATCTCTCTTCTGTATTGACAGATACTTTCCTCATTACCTTTGCCTTTTCAATGCCACTATCTTCAGTTACCTAAAGGTCTCCTGCTCCTTCTAAGAACTCTGTCTTTCCTTTCTTGCTGCCCCTAATCTGCTTCTCAGGGCATGATAACACCTCTCTTCCTGTCACAAAGCTTGATTTTTCCATAAAGCTTTTGGCACGACCAACTGATCTCCATATCCAAGACTCTTCCTACAATTAGGCTCTGCGAAGCACTCATCTCAGGCAGCAGATTTGGGCTATCATAAAAGTGTAGGAAATTTTTAATATAGTTTTCAGTGGGAGAGACAGAGGGGCTTTCTAGATGGGCAGGAAAGTGTGACATGAAGTTGCCTTTTCCTTAATTCTTAGCAGCTGCACTGCAGCCTTTAGATGGAGCTGCGCTGTTCCGCAGTTTTTAAAAAAGAAGCTGGGAAAACCAGCACCTTTTTAAAGGCACTTCTTCTCCCCTAAAATGCAAAAAAAGCGTTTTCATGGCACACTTTCCCTTTTTCTCATCTAAAGGCTAGAGTTTCATGCAGCCATGAACACACTTCTTTTTGCCAATCTAGAAAGCCCCAGAGATGCTTGTGAAATTTTGTTCATCAAGTACACAAATAACAGAGTACTATGCATCTTGCTTAACTAGGATGACTGAAGGCACCATTTGTTGTTGTGCCTCAGGCAGTGAACTATGTTAGGATAGCCCTGCCCAAACCCACTTAGCATAGGTGTCATTAGAAAAATGCTATATTTTTCTACCATCTCCTTCCTCTTCCACTTCTTTATGTCAGTGTCTAGACTCTATGGATGAAAAGGCAGGAACGTGTCCCCTTATACCTCATAAAATATATAGAGAGACCATATACCTCCCAGAGGGCATTTTCCACTGCCACTCCCAGGCTATGGAATGCCTTGCTGGATGAGATCCGTCAAATAACAAGCTTAGACAGCTTTTAAAAAGCTTTCGAGACAGATCTCTTCCGGCAGGCCTTCCCTGAATAGAGCGTTCCAACGCACTCTGAGCTCTCCCCACTCCACCCAGTACTGTCCCCAGAAAGTCGCTGTTTTAGTTTTAACATTGTCTTGTTGTTTTAATGGTTTTTCTTCTCTTTTAAATTATAATGTATTTAATTCTCTTTTTTTGGGGGGGGGTCTCTTTTTATCCAGATAATGTTTTATTTCAACCTATTTTATTTGATGTAAGCCACCTTGATTGCCCAGGCAGAAAGGCGGGATACAAAAATATATTATTATTATTATTATTATTATTATTGAGAGAGAGCATTGCATTAAAAACTAATAAATAATATGCAGGAGTATATTCTAATTTAGAATAATAATCTTGGAGTTCAGTGCTACTCCCCAACAGAAGGGTTTAGGGTTTTCCCAGAAAACACTGTTATCAATCGAAGGAAGAAAAGTCATATATCTCCTATTGTATAAGAACATTAATTTACACAACAGTTTAATCTCCTTGATAGAAAGATAATGAGGTTCAGCTGTAGTGAGAAAAAATATATCCAATTAATAATTTAGTATTATTTCCACTGTCAAAATATTTTACATGGTTGCGAATATCTGCATAATATCTATTTTATTCTTCCTTATCATTATGCATATTCAGTTATGCTTTCAGGAACCTCCAAGTAATAATCATCAGGTTTTCATTCTCCCAATGAGGCAAGGCTAGCATTTTTGTTAATCTGTCAGTAGTGGCATGAAAGATCCTCAGACTATCCTCAATCTCTCTTAAAAATACCACTACTACTATCAAACTGTATTTTTGGTAACTTGCAGTTGGTACAATAAAACCAGCAGTGGGTGAAAAATAAGCTGGGTACAAGTAACTAATTACCAATTAACACTGCAACTCTAAGGACTCTTTCAAACGGGGAGGAATTTCTCCCAACTCCGAATGGAGCCAATGCGGATTTATGTAAATTCGCTTGTTTAGCGAATTTACATGAAGCCCTGCTCCGTTCGGAATTACTTCCCATTACCCGAAATTAACCCCCTCCTGCCCGAATTTGCATGCGAAGCTTTAATTCGCAATAAGGTAAAACCCATGATTGCATTCGAATTGGCTTCCCTCTTGCCCGAATTTGCGTGCGAAGAGTTAATTCGCAATAAGGTAAAACCCATGATTGCATTCGAATTGACCTTAAATTATACTTCCAATTTAGCCTTGTATGAAAGAGTCCTAAGAAATTTTAGGCTGCAGTCCCATACAAAATTACCTGGGGGGAGGGTAAATCTTATAAAACAAATATACCTTACTTCTTTTGAGCAGATAAATATTTTGACTGATCCGCTAGTGTAATACTATATGCCTCCTAGAGTGTATTTAACTAAGCCAGCCTGGTGCAGTAGTTTGAGCACTGAACTACAACTTCAACCAGAGTTTGAATCCCTGCTGGATCAAATTTTGTAAGAAAATACTATGATAGATTCACCTTAGGGTTGCCATAAGTCAGAAACAATCTGAAGGCACATCTCGACAACAACAAATGTGTATTTAATTAAATAAAATTTACTCTTAAGTAAGTGTATACTGTATTGTCGTTCCAGTCCCATTTAATGTAATTTAACTTGCAGCAATCATGCTTAGTATCCTGTGAGGAGGAGTTGTTGTGTGCTCTCAAGTCATTCCCAACTTTGTTGTTTTTGTTTCTGACTTCAAGTTGTTTCAGACTTATGGCGACCCTAAGGCGACCCTGTCACAATGTTTTCTTGGACAGGATTTGTTCAGAGGGGGTTTGCCATTGTCTTCCCCTGACACACTGCTAATATAACAACAACACCGTGCTGAATACGGATGCTTTGGTGAGCTATTTCTGCCTGATTGATTATTTAAAATGTAGTAAAGGCAACCCTAATAAGGTTGCCTTACGGTCGCCATAAGTCCAAAACGACTTGAAGGCATACAACATATGGACAGGTTACTTACCTGTAACGGTATTTCTTCGAGTGGTCATCTGCGAATACATACAAATGGGTTTTACTGCGCATGTGCAGTGGAGCTCGGAAACTTCTGGAATCACTAGGCAGATTTCCAATTGCAACTTTTTGGCGGTAGCCCCGCCCATCCCTATATAAGCCCCGTTCCCGCTCTTTCCTCTCAGTTCCAAAATTTTTTATGCCTCAAAGCGACTATGGAGCACCAATTAGCGGGACACTGAGGGGAGGACGGGCGGGATTTGTATGTATTCGCAGATGACCACTCGAAGAAATACCGTTACAGGTAAGTAACCTGTCCTTCTTCTTCGTGGTCTCTGCGAATCATACAAATGGGTAGACTAGCAAGCTTAACATGAAGGAGGAGGGAGTGTCCAGACACCAATGTATTTCACACAACCTGTGTTTATTTAATAAAACATGGCAATTTAAACCCAACATCCGTGTTGATTGATCTTTTCTCTTTCTCTTTTTTTTTTTTTTTTTTACAAATGGTATTCACATTCCACTTCTGAACCTCATAGCCCTTTGATAGACCATTCCCAAAGGGATACCCGTAGAACATAAGCAGACAATACTAGCCGGCATAGAGAAGTATAAACATAGGCACAAGTAATAACACTTGGACATTGTGTTCCCTGAGACATATTCAAAGACCTTGACATTAATAGGCAACCTTGACATTAATATGGCAATGTTATACCACACAAGCATTCCCAACCTTTCCCCAACATGTAACCATGGAGAACATGCATGTCATTATTGAAAACAGTATTAGTCAGGTAATCCCCTCAACGTATACCCGAAACCAGTATAGCCCTTCCATAGGCAGTCTCTTGTCTGGCCCTAGTGTCAACTCTATAATGTTTAATAAAGGTGAGTGGTTGTGACCAAACAGCTGCTTTACAAATGTCTTGTAAGGGAATACCCGACAAAAATGCTGACGACGCTGCTACCGCCCTGGTGGAATGGGCCCGAACCCTAGCTGGGAGAGTCGAACCCGACAGTTCATAACATAAATGAATAGTGTCCGCTATCCACTTGGAAAATCTTTGCGCCGATACCGGCAGTCCCTTCTTCGGTTCCGAGTAACATTGAAACAGTCTCTCGGAACAGCTAGAGTTCTTAGTCCTGTCCAAATAAAAGGCTAAGGCACGTCTAACGTCCAGTAGGTGTAGTCGACGCTCGGTATCGGTGGTCGGGTTCGGCGCTAGGGTCGGCAAGACAATATCCTGAGACATATGAAAGGATGACACTACCTTTGGTAAAAAGGTAATGTCGGTACGGAGGACAACCCTTTCTTTGTGGAACCTAATAAAGGGCTCATCCCTCCGTAAGGCACACAGTTCCCCTGCTCTACGAGCGGAGGTGATGGCCACCAAGAACGCTGTCTTCCAAGTCACCAATCTCAAATCGGAAGTGGCCATGGGTTCAAAGGGTTTTGCTACAAGGGAAGACAAAACAACCTCTAGATTCCAAGCCGGAGTCGGTCCCGACACCGGCGGGTGCAAATTGTTAAACCCCCTCAGAAAGTTCTTTACCAAGGGGTTTTTAAATAAAGAAGGTTTACCCTCGAACTGGTAGTGGGAACAAATGGCTGATAGGTAACATTTAATAGAAGTTAAACAGAGACCCGCATCAACTAGGGTCATGAGAAAATCCAAAACAACTGATGTAGAGGCCTGGTCCGGGGACAAGCCTCTAGAAACAAGGAACGCCATGAACCTGTTCCATTTCGAAGCGTAGGATCTTACCGTGGCTGGTTTCTGCGCAGCCCGAATGATGTTCCGTACCGAGGCCGGCAAGGTCTCTATGCCCGGATTCTCCAGGCCACTAACGGGAGGGAGGCCATTTCCGGGTGTCGAATCCGCCCGTTCCGAAGCGTCAGCAGGTCCGGACGGAACTCGATCCGCAGGTACTGGCCCTTGGAGAGGTGCAGCAAGGATGGGAACCACGGTTGTCTCGGCCACCACGGAGTGACGAGGATGGCATCGGTGCGGTCGCGGATCATCTTGGCTGTGACTCTGGTTATCAGCGGGAACGGGGGAAAGGCGTAGAGAAGTTCCCCCGACCACTTGAACAGGAAGGCATCTCCTAGCGACGTCGAGGATCTGCGGTGGGAGCAGAACTCGATACAGTGGCTGTTGTCCTCGGATGCGAAGAGGTCTATCGAAGGAGTTCCCCAGCGCCGAAACATGTCGCTCACCGTCTCGGGATGGAGAGTCCATTCGTGTGACGTCGAAGGTGATCTGCTTAGCCTGTCCGCTAAGACATTCTCTTTTCCCGGTAGATGAATTGCCTGTAGATCTATGCTTCTGGAGATGCACCAGTCCCAAATTGCCAGGGTAATGTTCAGCAGCTCGGGGGACCTCGTTCCCCCCTGCTTGTTCACATAATACATCACTGTTGTATTGTCTGTGAGCAGCAACACCACCTTGCCCTGGAGCACCGTCTCGAAGGCCTTCAGGGCTTTTTGGACAGCCAGCATTTCGAGCACATTGATATGGAGGTTTTCCTGGTCCGGTCCTCACTTGTCTTTGACAGTCAGCCCTGACGTGTGGGCCCCCCAGCCTTGTAAGGAGGCATCTGTGGTAAGGGAGACTTGGGGTTGCGGTTGTAGAAAAGGCATACCGGCACACACGTTTCGGTAGTCTGCCCACCAACGGAGGGAGGCGGCGACGTTTCTCGGTATCGACAGCCACTTCTGGGGCGAATCCACGAGAGGGTCGAATACCGACAGGAACCAAGCCTGGAGAGGTCGAAACTTCAGCCTTGCCAAAGGGGTTACGGCAGTCGTTGAAGCCAGATGCCCCAAGGCTACCTGTATCTCTCGAGCTTGGAGCCGTCTTTTGCACATACAATTGTGGATTGCAGACTGAAGTGTCCGGAACCGGTCTTCTGGCAGGTATGCCATGCAGGCCTTGGAGTCGAGAATGGCCCCTATAAATCTTATCCTCCTCGAAGGGTTCAAGTTGGACTTTTCCTCGTTCACCACCAGTCCCAATGAACCTAGGAGTTGGAGGGCGAATTCGACGTCCACCAGCAACTGGTCTCTTGAGTCCGAAGCAAACAGCCAGTCGTCGAGATAGGGAAACACTCTCGTGCCTCTTCGATGTAAGTATGCCACGACCGGGGCCATGCATTTCGTGAAGACCCTCGGGGCGGAGCACAGGCCGAAGGGGAGAACGTTGTAGTGATAAAGGTCCGGCCCAATCGCAAACGCCATGAACCTTCTGTGATTCTCCCGTATCGAGATGTGGAAATATGCGTCCTTCAGGTCCACTGTCGCGAACCACAGGTCCTGATATAACAAAGGTAAGATGGAAGACAAGGTTACCATTCTGAAACGGCGGTAGGATAAATGTTTGTTTAGAAGTCTCAGGTCTAGGATGGGTCTGAGAGATCCATCGGGCTTAGGCACTGTGAAATATCGGGAGAAAAAACAGCGGGGAGCATCCGCGGGGTCCACCCGGGAGATGGCCCCTTTTCTCTGCAAGGTGCGTACTTCGTCGAGGAGGGTAGGTGAGGGAGGGGTATGGGCTATGTGCCCGGTACGGGAAGAAGACTCGAATTCGAGGGCATAGCCTCTCCAAACAATGTCTAAGACCCACATGTCCGAAGACACCGAGGCCCAGGTGTTGTAAAAAGGTCTGAGTCTATTCAAGAAGGTGAGGGACAGGTGGGCGAAGCACGCGGCAACTGTTCAGGATCTCTTCCTGGGTTGGTCAATATCTTGCTTACGGAAGCCCTTACGGTATCTCGAAGGGGCTGAAGGTTGCCGGCGTCCAGAAGATGAAGAAGATTGAGATGGGTAACGCTGCCTAACAGGATCCTGCTGCTGATATGGTCGGTCCTGGAAAGGCCTACGGTATGGGAGATAGCCGGAGCGCATGGAACCGAACCGACGGCGGAAGGTAGGCTGTCCCGATGACGACATGCCGTGTTTTCTAGCAGCCACTTTCATTCTATATTTGAAATTCAGCTTATCGTCGGTCTCTTTATTGAAGAGGCCAGAGTCGTCGAACGGCAGCTCTTCAATTGCCGACTTCGCGTTCAGGTTCAGATCGGTGCTTCGGAGCCAGGCGTGCCTTCTCAGTGCGATGGAAGCGGCAACAGACTTTGCGGAGCAGTCAGCCGAATGCCTCGCGGAAGTGATGAGCCAGCTCCCAATCGAATGGGCCTCCTCCTTCAGCTCGGTCGCAAGCTTGCTTGACTCCTCTGGGACGTCCGGGATAATGGTGGAGAGCCTTTCCATGAGATATTGAATGTAGGCTCCCATACACGCATTATAACTAGCGACCTTTAACCCGAGCACCGACGAGGCGTACACTTTCTTGGCCAGCGCGTCTATTTTCTTCGCTTCCCGATCTGATGGGGATGTGGAGGTCTTCGGTATGAAGGAGCGCTGCGAACCTTCAACGATTGCCGAATTCTGTTTTGGATGGGTGAAGAGCCAGGAGGTCGCCGACGGTGTAATCCTATATAAGGATTCTATCTTTTTGGAAGCTGATGTCGTAGCATTGGGATTGTCCCAAGAACGCTTGGCGATATTCTCTATGGACGGTAAGAAGGGGATAGATGGCGGTGTAGGAACTTTACCATGTATCCTTCTCTCCACAGGGTCAGCTGCGTCCTCGTCCAGGTGGGTTACCTCCAGTTCTAAAGCGCGGCCCATTCTGATAACGTGCTCCGCGAAGGACCGCACGTCATCCGACGGAGAAGAGGCACCCGGTGTATAAAGGTCTTGCGGAGACTGTGGGGCATCCACATCCGACGTGTCGAGGAAGTCTCGCATCTGGGTTCGGGTGGGCTCTTCCTCCGAATCCGAATCCCCAAGCCGAGGTAATAGCAGTGGCGACGGGGAGCAGCTTCTCGAAACCGAACGTTCTCTGGAAACCGACCTCTCTTTCCGCTTGGACGTCTGAGTAGCTGCCGACACGGACGTTTTAAGCGGTGTTCTTGGTTCGCGGGTTACGACCTGCCTGTCCTCCAAGGGTCTTGCGTAGAACCGACGACGGATCTGCTCACGGTCCACGGGGATATAATACATGTCCGTCTCGCTATCGTAGATGTAATCGGGCCTCCGGGAGGAACCCTCCCGCTCCGGGGACCTTTCCGGAACCGGTGTGGGAGAACGTCGAGCCGGCTGTTTTGTAGGAGAAAGGAGAGGTGGCTCCAACTCTTCCTCGGAGTGGTCGGAGACGACTCGAATATCTAGGTCCTGGATGGACGCGGCTTGGTCGGTAGCCACTGTCGGTATCGAGGTGGGCTTTTTCGGGATCGAGGACGATGCGGCCTCGGTACCGAGGTCTCCCTGTTCCGTAGAGTCTCGGCGCGGTTTCTTGGCCGAATGATGATGTCCGGAGGAGTCCTTATGTTTCTTGCCCGACTTCGAGCTAGAGTGTTTCTTGGACTCGGATTTTTCTTTAGAGGAATCCCTCTTAGGGTCCGAGGGCTTTTTATGGGAGCTCTCTTTTGGATGCTCGGAACCCTTCGCGGCCTTTTTGGGCAGTTTCTCCTTTCCTTTAGGGAGATGCTCACTGCCAGAAGATGTTGCCGCAGTAGCTGCCGCAGGCAACTTCGGAGTAGAAGCGGACGCCGAGGCCCCAGAAGCGGGTGGAGACCGCACGGTTTCTTGCGGCTGGAGGGACTGCGTCAAAAGGGCTGCTTTCAGCCTGGCCTCTCGGTTTTTTCTAGCCTGAGGCGTCATCAGTTGGCACTGCGGACAAGCCCTCGGGTTGTGGGCCTCGCCCAGGCATAAAAGGCAGGTGGTGTGGCTGTCCTTCTCCGGGATTTTCCCGCCACACGTGTCGCAGTGCTTAAAGGGGGGCGCCATGGTGCTGCCCAGCGGTAACACGTTACCGAAACTCCAAGTCCAATCCGTATACCGAGAGGGTCGTCAAACGAAGTCCTAGTCAAGCCGAGTATCTATTAACAAATCCGAATCGAAGAGCAGAAGGGAAATCCAAAAAAACGGTCCGAAGTCAATTAGCTTAGTTCTCAAAGTGATTCCAACGAGCGAAGTTCCAAGCTACCACAGCGGCGGAAAAAAAGGAACTGAGAGGAAAGAGTGGGAACGGGGCTTATATAGGGATGGGCGGGGCTACCGCCAAAAAGTTGCAATTGGAAATCTGCCTAGTGATTCCAGAAGTTTCCGAGCTCCACTGCGCATGCGCAGTAAAACCCATTTGTATGATTCGCAGAGACCACGAAGAAGAAATATATATATATACACACACGCAAGGCACATTGCCAGCTGTAGCCCAGAGGCAAGTGGAAACTGTTGGAAGATTTTTGCAATCTCTTTCTCCCTCCTTAGACAGATAGGGATTTGCTGCATGCAGACTCTCCTCTCTCTCTCTCTTATTCAAACTAACCATAGGATTTAGGTCACTCCTCCTAGACTGGGACTAATAGACTTTCTCTCTCAAAGACTTTCTCCTGAGCTGTCTGGTTTTCCATCTTCCTCCTCTTTCAACTTCCTTTGGAAAGATGGTGAGATAAAGATTTCTTTTTACCTGAACTATTAACTAGCTAGACTATGATATAGCCTTTTATGTAAATACAGATTAATGCCATTAGCAAATTTCTGTTTTGAACTACAAGCTACTTGTTTTGTTTTTGGAGTCAGTCTCAGTTCTTGCCATAATTAGACAAAGGCACAGTTCTGCTACTCTGCTGATTTAAAGCTAGAGCCTAACAGGCTTTGCTTTGACATTTTTGATATTTAATATGTTTGTTTCCTTAACAGAGGCTGAAGCCTTGGACAACTTACAACCCCCACACACACATACACACAAAATACAACATACACACACCACACACAAGGCACATTGCCAGTGAAGGTCGAAACAATAAAAATGCAGGGGAAGGAATAGGCTAGTAATAAAATCCGTTGTCGTTGATGACTACTTGGAGATCAAACCATCTTTTTAAAAGGCTTTCTATAGCCTAAAGTGGAGTGGCGAGACTACTACTATTGCTCCCTAGAGTCACTCTTTTCTCGTTGTTGTTGTTGTTGTTGTTGTGTGCCTGACATATGGCGATCCTCAGGCAAACCTGTCACAGGGTTTGTTTGTTTTTTAGCCATGATTTGTTCAGAGGGGGTTGTTATTGTTGTCATTATTATTACTATCCAAGTTTATTTATATACCACCCTAAATCTACCTGGCACTTTACAGACATCATAAAATCAATGTGTACTAAAAAGTGTGAAATCGAAGGCTTTAATGGCTGGCATCCATAGTTTTTTGTGGGTTTTTCGGGCTATGTAGCCATGTTCCAGAAGAGTTTATTCCTGACGTTTCGGCAGCTGTCATCTTTTTCTGAAAGATGTCAGGAATAAACTTTTCTTGAACATGGCCACATAGCCTGAAAAACCCACAAAAAGCAATCTAAAAAGTCTTAAGATAAAATATACCGTAACAATTATACTAATTATTCCATTAAAATACAACTATGACCCTATAAAACGACAAAACAGGTAAATACATCAATAATATAGATCAGTGGTCCCCAAACTGTGCTCTTTAAAGGATTTTGGACTTCAGCTCCCAGAATCTCAGACTATTGGCCAACATGGTTTCTGGGAGCTGAAGTCCAAAATCTCTTAAAAGGGCACAGTTTGGGGACCACTGCTCTAGACTATCAAACCATATCAGACTACAGATTGAAATGCTTCCCTTCCTCTGAGGCTGAGACAGTGTGACTTGCCCAAGGTGGGCTTCCATGACCAAGCAGGGAACTCACTCCAACCCTGATCTCAACAAATCAAACCAACTATGCTGCTGTCTGTGGCAAAATTTATCTGGCATAAACCCTCTCCCTTGTTGTTAGGCGTGAGAGAGGAGACACACCACACAAAAACACACACAAAAACACCACCATGCACAATCCCTTCAAGATCAAGACCCACCTGCTGTGGAAAAACAAGAGAGAGAGGCTTGGTCTGATCTGACTGAGGCAGAAAGAAGGAAACAAAGGAAGGAGGAAGGAGGAGGACATGGGGGATAATAACAATAGTAATGATATTAAAAGGCAAAGGGAAGCCCCTGACTGCCCTTATTAGCTGAAGAGGGAGGCAAGGATTGGTTGTGGGAGTGTGGAGGGGTGGCTTCCAGGGCTGCTTCCCTCAAGGGAGTCCCTCATGTTGGGATTTAATAATAATGAGGATTTAATAATAATGAGGAGGAGAAGGTGCAAAATGGTGCCATGATTTGGGACCCTCTCTCTCTGCCCTTTTCTCCTCGGGGAAAGAGACCCCCATCCCAAAACTAAAGGGGTCTCTTTCCCTTCACCCAGGCTGCCCAGATATGTCCTTCTCACTAAAAAGGAGGGGAGGAAAATAAATAAATGAATGGAGGGCATGACCAAAATTAAAGCTCAAAAATACACACTCCTGTCAAAGTAAATCCATGCTCACAATGGAGGACCATTTTTTCATTTATTGTATTATTATCATTATCATTATTATTAAATGTTTATTTATAAAGCTCTGTAAGTTTACACAGCGCTGTACATACAATCAATTAAAACAGATAACATAAATCCGGCGTTGTACATACAGTCAATAAAAACTGACACAAATAAACCTGCCTATAGAATACATTCTAGAAAAATAATTAAACATAATACAATTACAAACAAAAATCCATCAGGGATACCTTCATCAGCCAACCAAAATGCACAATATACATGTTGCAAGCTTTCAAAGCTCCATGGGCTTCTTCATCAGGCAAGATGTTACAAACCAAACTAGAGGGGGAAAATACAAATTGGAGATGTTAATCAGATGCCTGCATGTTGTTTCAGTCCTTAGTAAAGATATTATGAGTATAACATGTAAAGCTGTTATAACATGAGTATAACATGTATAACATAGCATGAGATGTTATGTGCAGTCCTATCACACCATTTTTACTGAAATGACATGCAGGCATCTAACATCTCCAATTGTTCCCCCCCCCCCCGCCCTTGTTTGGTTTGTAACATATTGCCTGATGAAGAACCCAGTGGAGCTTTGAAAGCTTGCAACAAGTATATCATGCATTTTGGTTGGCCAATAAAGATATCACTGATGGATTTTTGTTTGTATTTGTTAAATGGCCAATGCAGCTACCCTGGCATAATACATACTAAAACATCTTAACATTCAAACAATAAAATATAGCAGACAACAAATTAAAATAACATTGGATAACAATAATGTGTTGTTGTTGTTGTTATTTTATTGTATAGCGCCATAGACTTGCATGGCACTTTACAGCTATTAAATCCATTTAAGACACTGAATCCTGCCTAAGGCGTACAGTCTAAAAGAATAATAAAACATTTTTAAAAACTACACCGTAACTATAACAAAATTACGCAGGTAAAGTACAACCCTACAAAAATTACTAGTACATGTAATCAAATATAAAATTATAAAATAGTCTCAAAGTACAGTCCCAAATGCTTTATTAGAAAACAGGGAAGTCTTTAATTCGGATTTAAAACTTAGCAAGAGAAGACAATCAGGGAGGTGATTCCAGGAGTACTGTATTGTATTTATTCTCCATGCATGCGTTTATCACACTGGGGCTAATTTCAGCATTAAAGAGAGATGAAAGCGCATTTAAAGCATCCTGCAAATAAAATAAAAATGGTGAGTAATTGTGCAAATGATTATCACGTGCAAATAGAGCAATATTGGAAATGCATCGTCACTGAAATCCGTAAAATAAAAAGATGTGCATTAATGCTTCTTTGTGACCACTTTAATGGTAGGTTTTTGTGCGATGTTGTGTGACATCGTTTCACATAATTACGCAATTTTTCCTGGATATTCATGGGATAAACCCCCAATCTCCTTCATGTGATAAACTCCTACAGAGCTACTTACAAATGGTTAATATATAATCAAATGGTTAATATACAGCCAGCTCCCTGTCCCATAGGAGGCTGGGATGTAGGATGGGTCCTAGGAAAGGAAGACATGTCTGGTCACTCTGTAAAGGAAAGGCAAACTTCCTCAGAAAAAAACCTTGTCAAGATTAGAAAAACCCAGAAGTTGTAAACAACTTGAAGGAGCATAACAACAACAACAGAAGTCGGCTGAGGTTGTCCCTTGAAGCCTCTATACATCCACAGCTGAAGGAGAACTAAAGGGAGATTAGGAGGCAGCCACCGGGTGTCCATGGGCAGTCACACTCTCTCAGCCTCAGGGGAAGGCAATGGCAAACCCAGTCTGAAGAAACTTGCCAAGAAAACACAACAACAACATCAGGAAACATGGCTGCCCTTTGGAGGCGAGGCTGGCCCCCCTCAGCCTCCTGGCAGCCCCTTTGCTTTGACCATCTTTGGAAGAGACTAGCTTCTCTTGGCTCTGAGCCCCAGAGAGAGCAGATGGTGCCTATTTTGGTGCCTCTCCCCAAGAAGGTCATCCCAGCAAGGATTCAATCTGCTCCTCCTCCTGCTGCTCCTTCTCCCAGGAAAGAAAGAAGGAAAACCCTCCCTTTAAAACAGCCTCTGCCTCTGAAAGTCTTTACTGCTTTGCTTTCCAGGATGGCTAGAGGTTGCCAGCTCTGGCTAGCTAACTATCTCTATGTGTAGAGAGAGAGATCTTGTAGCCCCTTTGAGACACTTTAGTGAAAGAAAGAAGTTGGCAGCATCAGCTTTCCTAGAGCTAAATCCAATCCAAAACACACTGCAGAAATAATCCACTTTGAGACCCTGGCTCAGTGCTATGAGATTCTGGGATTTGCAGTTTTGTGAGACATTTAGCCTTCTCTGTCAGAGAGCTATGGTGCCACAACAAACTAAAATTCCCAGGATTCCTTAGCACTGAGTAAAAGGGGTCTCAAACTGGATTATTTCTGCAGTCTGTTCTGGACCTTAAGTCTACTTCCTCAGACCCATTTGGTGGAGTGAAAAGCCAGGAACAGACCTAGGGAATAATATAGGTCTGTCCCTGGCTTTCCACTCCACCAAATGCATCTGAGGAAGTAGACTTAAGTCAGTAGTCCCCAAACTATGTCCTTTAAGAGATTTTAGACTTCAGCTCCCGGAAACCTCAACCATGTTGGCCAATAGTCTAGGATTCTGGGAGCTGAAGTCCAAAATCTCTTAAAGGGCACAGTTTGGGGACCACCGATTTAAGTCATCAAAATGCATCTGAGGATATAGACTGAAGTCTAGGAAAGCTCATGCTGCCAACTTCTTTCTTTCAGTGAGTCCCAAAGGTGCTACAAGATCTCTCTACAAATATATATATACATACAGTATATATATATGGTTAGGGTGCACGAGCCAGGGTATAAGCGCAGACTTCTTTATGAATCCCAAACAAAGCACCATTGCCAAATCCATACAGGTTGAGTCTCCCCTATTAGAAATGCTTGGGATCAGAAGTGGTATGGATTTCGGATTTTGGAATACCTGTATTTGCGTTGTTCTTAACTGTCTTCAAATCAGCCTCAACCCATGGCCAGGTTGACCAGATGTCCTCACCTGAAAGAAGAACAAGGCACTGCAAAGAATGTAGGACATTCAAGAAAAATGCAGGGCATGACCAAAGAAAAACTCAGAATACTATTATAAACTCATGCTTCTTAGTTATACTCAGAATGGAGAATGTTTTGGAATCCCTCATGGACAGAAGGCTGAAATATAGGACATGTCCTGGAAAAGGTGGATGTCTGGTCACCCTGCCCTGATGGCCCTGTGGATGAGACATCTCCAAGCCCCCCTATCCTCCACTTCTCCGCTTGGGTCCTGTAAATTCAGACATGACCTCTGATTGAGTTAATCTATCTGGCATGTGGTCTTCCTCTCTTTCTATTCCCTCTGCCTTTCCTAGCATTATTGTCTTTTCCAGTGAATTATACATTCTCATGATGTGGCCAAAGTACAACAGTCTCAGTTTAATCATCTTGGCTTCCAGGCTTGATCTGTTCAGGATTTTTTCTTTTTTCCTTCCTTCCTCCCTCCCTCCCTCCCTCCTTCTCTCCCTCCCTCCCTCCCTCCTCTTCCTCCTGCTTCTTCTTTTTGTCTTTTTGGCTGGTATTATCAGCACTCTTCATCTGCACACATCTCAAATGCATTTATTTTTAGTTCTTCTGTATTTGCATATACTTACATAATGAGATATCATGAAAATGGGACCCAAGTCTAAGTGCAGAATTCATGTCTGTTTCATATACACCTTATACACATAGCCAAAAGGTAATTTTATACATATTTTAATAGTTTTGTGAATGAAACAAAGTTTGAGTACACTGAACCATCAGAAAGCAAAGGTGCCACTATCTCAGATAAGTTTGGGATTTGGGCGCATTCTGGGTGAAGGAGACTCAACTTGAATTAGTATACCACTTTCATAAAGCCAACTCAAAGCTCAGGCACAGTAAAACACACAACCTTTCAAAATCTTCAGATTTCTTTTATGAAGATACTGTACTCTGTTGGGGGGAACAGGAAAAAGAAGGCTGACCACCTGGCAATCTAGCCTGTATATCCAGTGCAGAAGGATCTGGATATAACAACTTAGCGGAGGAGGTGAGCACTCTGCACATGATCAATTCTGTTGCTTTCCATTTCCCAGGGCTCTGTAAAACAGATCCCTCAACCTGGTGCCCTTTAGATGTCTTGGGGGTCTGTAACACTCATCATTGGTAATGGTGGCTAGGACTAATGGGAATTGTCATTTAACATATCTGGACAGTTCTGAGTTGGGGAAGGGTTCTGTAGGCCAAGATTAGCAATAACTCTTTGGAAAAAGCAACCCTGCGGAAACTAAGAATTAACATATTTGTGCCTGGCCCTCTGGGATATATTTTACAGGAAAATGAGTAGAAGGTGGCACCTGCTAGTTGTTTGCTTCCTGTCAGGAATGATGGATTAGGTTGACTTTGGTCTGATTACTAAGGTATTACTTGTGTTAAGGCCTACATACGAATTCTGGATCGTTAAATGCAAACTAATTTTGCCACGGAAGGGATTCTGAGTGCACACATCGGGCTTGTACATTTGAAAAGCTGAATGATTCAAATTTCAAATATAAATGATGCAAGAACAACATTAGAACCCTGTAATTCCACAAACCTACGTATAATAGCCTTCCTTTCATTTTTGTACCTTTGATTTTAGAGGGCTGCCGAGAAGAGAGAATTTAACACACAGGGAAGTATGTTTTGTCAAAGGCTTGTACCAGGCCCACTTCAATTACACCCACCACCTTTTACAAGGTCACAAGGAGCGTGGGATATTTCTCAACAAAAGAAATTGAGGTTAGGTGAGTGGCAACCAACAGAGAGATCTTTCTTCACGTCCTATCTGGGAAATAAACTGCATCCATTGTACTTTTCTTTCTCTGCTCTTTTAGTACATTTTAACAAGATGTGAATTTATTGAATTATTTCTGAGCACCTCAGAAGATCACAATTTGGTAAAAGACTATTAAGGATGGGGGGGGGGGGAGAGAATTTCCACCAAGACAGTTGTTCTGTAATTAGCCAAAACTTTCATCCACACAATATCGCTTTGGGTGCTATTTCCTACATGTCCTGAGTGTGGCTGAGTTTTGGAATAGCATAGCAAAAAACATATAGAAGCACAAATGCTGGGAATTACCTGAATATGAGAGGTTTGGAAAAAAGAGCAAGACAAAAGCATTTTTCAGTTTTGCAGACACAGACAATTTTTTTCTGTGGTGGCCCCCACAATCCTAGATTTCATTAGTCTGTCAAATATAAATGTTTATAGCTCAATGAAAATGGGTGAAAACTGAGGAGGATATGGGGCGCTGGTTGGTTTTACATTATATTACAGATTATTCCAGAATTTATTTTGTTTTAACAATAACTCCTACTTCTCTAAGGTCACTTGTTATACTGCAAGATAAGCAACTTAAACCATAGTATACATTTTTCCTTATTATCAGAAGCATTGCCAAAGGGACAATTTTGTAAGATGGAGCAAATGAATGAGGAATTGTTCTTGTACATACCACACGGTTCTTTTACGACGACTGAGTGCAAAAATCTCTAAAAGTGTCCATGGAAAAACACCTCTGTAAATCAAATCTATTTATATATGTAAATGTATCCTACTGCTGTATATTACCTGTTAATATGAAGCCAAATATTCACATTACAAGCTGGTTGTTTAATAAAATATTTATTATTGATATAAGCATTGATATTTAAATACAAAATACTACAAACAGGATAAATTAAATTAATCTTTGTTATTTTAAAACAATGTACAGACTCTAAAAGCTGCAGCAGGCATACTGCATGCAGACAAATTAATATGACATCTGGATCTTCACACTGTACCAAGCCCTTTAAGCTTAAAATTTTGAATTTTACAAGACAGCTAATACTCTTGAAACAGAGGACTGCCAGCAGTTATCTTTGTAGTTTTTACTCTTTATCCACGTTTCCAAAGCATAAATTTTAAAAAATTTAGGGGGGAGGCTTTTCCCTAAATATGAATTTCTGCATATTCAGCAAAAAAATTAACACAATCACCCTTCACAACAGGGGAAAGATTAAACACAATACATTACATGTTTCAAAGCCTTAATTTAAAACATAAAATATTAATAAATCACCATCAGAAAATGGATTAGAAACTTCCACAGGTATTAGCTAAGATACACACCTATGGTGCCCCAGTAACACAGAAAAATTGCATGAAGAAGTATAAAATTGGATTGAGGGCACACACATTATTTTCCTTTCTGATTCTGTTATATACATGACAATCACATTAGCTAAATCCTGACTTGAAATTTGAGGCTGAAGTTTTATACACACTTACAATAAGTCCCATTGAACTGTCAAGCAAACGTGTAGGCTCTAGTTGCATAAATACTACCTATGAGAAGGAGTATGTCTTTTTCATTGCATGTTCAGTTGTAAATTCAGCTCAGAACATTTGCATGGTATGGACAAGTGAAATTAGAAAGTACAAAATAGGTATTTGCTTCTTGATGCTGCCTGTGGGTTATATCACCTTTTACTTTGTGGCCAATTAGCCTGAGACTGATATTCAATCATGTCAATTATTTACTAAGGAATACATGGAAGAGTATCTGTTAAAGAGGGTGTAGGTGACAACTGCCATGATATACAAAGGCGTGTTAGAAATCATGTGACACACAGAAACAACTAACCCGAATTTATATGATGAATTATAGAGAAATGCTTTCCTGCTTATGTATAATGGAGATTTTTAAATATTTTCTTGCAGCTAGCATACATAGGTGCAATGGATCTGACAAAAATTAAAACTAAATCCATACCTCATATGTGTGAATAAAAAGTTCACCCACATGAATAGAAGCTACTGTTGCAGAAACTGAGGTATCATAGACCAATCTAGACTTGAGGTGATGCAATCTTTCTACCCTCTACCAGTGGTTTTTGTCATTTTGCAGGTCCAGGGTAAAATTTTCAGCCCTAGAAAAATAATACTTGAGGGAACGCCTTCTTCCCTATTGTCCGTCCCGCACTCTAAGGTCCTCAGGAAGTAATTTATTACAGTCAAAAAAAAAAAATCTAGACAAACATCAGTTTCCCAGAGGGTCTTTTCTACTACTGCTCCAAAATTATGGAACGACCTGCCGGAGGAGATCCGTCACATCTCCACTCTGACAGCTTTAAAGAAAGCCTTTCCAACTTAGCTACCCTCCCCAGATATAGAAATATCTGCCCCCTTATCCGCCTATTCTTCCCCACTTGTTTCTCTGTCTTTGTGGAACGTTTTTAATGTTTTATACTATTACCATTTAATTCAATTTTAGAACTGGGAATGGGGGGGGGAGGTTTAGGGTTTGATTTTATTGTAACTTCGGTGTATTTTATTGTTGTAACCCACCCAGATTCTTTGTGATTGGGCGGGCTAGAAATAAATCTTTATTATTATTATATTATCATTCTGGAAAGTAGTTACCTACATTTCCATGCCCTGTATACAATCAGAAGAGACTTAACCATATTACTCCTTTATATAGATGTTACATAGCAACTACACTTGACAATTACTTTGGCGTCTATTTCATTCAGTTATGTTTCTCCCCGTTTTCAAGTCCACTTCCCATCCATCCCATCTCCTCTCATCTACTGTGTAGAAGGGAAGACAAAGAATTAAAGTGATGTAAACAAAGTGTTAATTTTTTTAACATTCTGAAGGAAATTATCCTTTCATATAAAGACAGCAGCACCAACTTGTAAATTATCGCTATTACTAAGAACTATCCTTTTATAAGCAGCTCTAAATAATCCAGAATCTCAGTACCAGATGACCAGCTGATTACCGAAGCCTCCACAGGAACAAGATTTTGAGACAACTGAGAAATCATATTTTCCAGTGTATATTCATGTCTTGGCATAACAATGTCATTCTTTTTTAAATACATTACTGGGCACAGATCATTCCCACCATCACCTATATATATAATTTGTGAGTATTCCCCTCTTAGCGTTAAACGGTTTTCTACAAATTCTTCTAAGATTTTTCTCTTGCAGAGGTTTATAGGGCACTTTGCACAATCATGAATGTGACAATTCTGTACAGTAAGATATCCACAGCCATCAAAACTTGCAGGATTTGTAAACACTTCATCAAATAGTTGAGAGACATTAGAAGCTTTTAAAATCCAATCAATAAATATTGCATTGGAATCTGATATGATTATGCAGTCAAAAATGTCTTTGTGTTTGCTAATAAAATCTAGGAGATCTTTCATTCCTGTAGTGAAAGGGATCATTGTCATGGTCCTTTTCATATCTTCTTCTTTCACTCCATTGTCCCCCAGGTATCTGAAGACTCTGCCCATATATTCCGTCCAATATCCCTTTTTATAGGAATGTTTTATTCCATCAGGAAGTTTTGAAGCAGGTGCACATTTCACAACCCAGGTGTCACTGTTTTCATCTACAATTGTATGGTCAAAATCAAACACTAGCAGAAGCTTCATTGCTGTTGGACAAATGAACCCTGAAAATGGAGAGGGAAATTGTTTATTCAAGAGCTCTATTATTATATGTAATTATATTATAGTTTGGTGATGATGGCCTTGGAAAGACAATTGGCCAGACTATAAAAATAATAGTGTTTTTTATCCATAATCATAGGGAAAAAATGCTTTACCAGAAAATTATCTTATACAAGTGGTCCCCCGGGTTACGAAAGTAATCCGTTCCGGGATTACTTTCGTAACCCGGAAGTCTTTGTAACCCGGGGGCCCGCTTTTTTTGCCGGACCGCACGGCAAATTTAAAGGGGCCGCACAGTTTTTTTTTTTTGGTACCCCGGGGTTTTATTCGTAAGCCAGGGCCATTTTTGCAGCCCCGGCTCTTTCGTACCCTGGGGTTTTCCTACCCCGGGGGATTTGTAACCCGGGGTACCACTGTATCTCATTCTCAGATCAGGCTACATACCACAGAATTTGTTTCTGGAAATAATGAGAATTCACCAGATTTGGGATTCTATAATACCATACAGTGTTGTGGAGAGGATAAATGGCTGGACTAGGAATGAGAAGAAGTGGGTTCAAATCTTACTTGGTCATGAAGCTCTCAGCCTAACCTAGTTCACAGGACTGTTGTAAGGATAGGAACCACATGTGTTGATTTCCTTAAAAGAAAACTAGTATATGTAGTAAAATAATAAGTAATCAATTTGGAAAATCCAAGTATTTGCCATACCTTATAAGTTTCAGATCCACATAACAATTGCCTGAAATCTCTTAAGATACACACAAGTACATTATTACATCATGTGTACAATGCAAAAAGCAAAACAAGTTGGGGACAATTGTAGTTCCAGCATTTGTAGTAGAATACATCTGATAAAATGAGTGTTTATTTAGAATATTGATTTAAAACATATGTAGATAAGTACAAAAGCAGATGATTTCTTAAATAGCAATAAATTTACTATAGCATGAGTTTAAAGTTCATGAAAATGAAGGCCATAACACATGCACGTTTTTGAGATGTCACAGTAGTGTTTGTTGTTTCTGTTAAAACAGATTAACACAACTATGCATGTTCAATTGATAAGTGTAGTTTATAAACCAGTTCTCAGTTTTTAAAAAGGTCATTTGGTTAATTTCAGGATTATGGAATTGCTGCCTTGAATCTCATCTTGGGAGAAAGGCAGGATATAAAGCCAATAAGCCCAATAACATTTTCCCCAATACAGGAAAAACAGGTCAACAACACAATGGTACTCACTGGTTGATGCTCAGGTGTTTGAAACCTGAATTCATTGAAGGGTCTCAAGATAAAAAGTGGTAATGTGTTTCAGTTTTGTCCCAACATAAATGGAGGGCACTTTACAACAGCTGCACATAAAGAGAGATGAAAAGACTTACATTTTCCTCCTGCCCTCATTGTATTCCAAGGTGCTCAGGATGGAATGCATTATTTTATTCTTGCAACAGTCCTGTGAGGCAGGGTAGGCTTAGAGGACTTGACTAGTTTAAAACCACCTTGGATTTGAACTGCTTTCACAATTTAGAAAAAAAACCCACAATGTAATCATAAACATTGTTTCAATCATACAAAATAATCCTGGATTGTAGGTCTCTTTATCTAACGAGTCACTTAATCCTTCTGCTCCTTCTCAGGAAGAATGTTCCTGCAACTTAGGCCTGGTAAAGACAGGCAATTCTCCTGGTGAACTAGGGCTAGATGAGGCTGGCCATTTACAGGCCTAGAAGCTTGCTGCCATCCACACGGGTGGTGCCATGATGACACACGCGCCATGCAGCGTGCACATGTTCCTTGCAGGAAGTGGTGTCATGACAGCACCATTTGGCGCTTACAATGCCACAAAAAAGAATCTGCTTTAGGCAGCTTCTTTCTGGCAGTGCATTGTTGCCACACACAGAGCTGCCCATCTGTAGAGACCCTTAGATAATGAAATCAACTACTTAGAGGCCAGAATAAAATCAACCCTTAAACCTTACATCCCTGACCATATTTCAACATTGTGTGTATTTTAACTTTAAACTAATATTGTGTGAGTACAACATACATAAATATTGCTCCAGGCACTGAATTGATATGGGAACACAGATCCCATGTCGATAATGCTGTAATCCTAACAATGCTTGTTGTTGTTTTTAAATAGAAACACCTTTCAGCACGTAGACACATAATTTAGTGGTTCATTACAGTACAAAGGAGGAAATAACTGTGAAATCTGATTACTTTGGAGGCTATATGAGATAAGAGAAGTGCAAGAAAAAGGCAACAGGTTCAGAGGATAGTTTACAGTGAGACAGTTTACACTGAACTTTGACTTGTTTTTACATTCTTTACAGCTAGGCAAGAACTTAAGTCCCCACTGTTTTATCAGAGGAAGTTACCTGAAAAACATATTCTTAGTTTCAAAAGTCCCTGCAATTTCTGTCGCAAATGTCACTTACATTTTGGGATAAAATTTTCATTACGAAAATAAGCACGGATAGACTGAAAGCAAGCAGTGTTCCTCATTCAGGTGGAAGCTTTGCTTGTCCTAAACAGCAGATAGTGTGAACAAGTGATCATGCTCTGTAGGGAAAAAGACAGAAGGTGAGTGATTAAGCTGCCCAACCAGCACTATCCACACCCTTCATTCCCAGCCAAGGTGGCACCTGCTTCCCATCACTGAACATAAGAAAGTAAGAAGAACTAAGCTGAATCAGATCAAAGGCCTATTCCCCAGTTTATTCTCCTATCCTGTTCCCCAGTCACTTGTAGGAAACGAGAATAAGTCAGTGCAACTGCACCCTCCATCTGTGCACCACAGCAGCTGGTCTATAGAGGCATATGCTGCTACTCACACTAGAGGTGATACGTAGTATCTATCATGGGTCTAAGAACCATCTTGCCCTAAGAGTATAAAACTGAGAAGCCCATCAGGTCAAGATAAGATCCTAATACTCTTACCTTAAAATGTCAGAGCACAAAGCTTTTGTTCATAAACACCTTCAGCTACTAGCGATATATACATTTTTAAACACTTTCAGCTACTAGTAATATATACCGCTTTGATTGCCTTGGCTCAAGGCTATGGGATTCTGGGAGTTGGAGTATGTTGTGGGGCCCAGAGCGGAGCTCTGCTCCGCTCTGGGCCCACAACAAACTCCAACTCCCAGAATCCCATAGCCTTGAGCCAAGGCAATCAAAGTGGTGCCAAACTGGATTTCCCCAGTGTGGATGCAGCTCAAGATACAAAGATGACACTAGCGGGAAACCTCATAGACTTGGATCAATTATGGAGGAAGGTCAAGGGAGAAAGTGCAAAGGCAGGCTTACTGCTGAACATAAAGAAAACAAAAATAATGACTACATAAATTCCACCTAAGTCAATGAGGAAACTGAAACAGTTATAGAGTTTCCAAACCTTGGATCAAACATTGATCAGAACGGAGTCAAGAGATCAAAAGGAAACTGGGAAGAGGAATGGGAGCTAATATGAAAGAATGAGACACACACACACACACACACCAGAAGAGCAAAGATACCCAACTGAGCACAAAAGTCAGAATCGTACAAGACGTCGTATTCAAGTCCCTTCCGACTTATGGTGAAGGCCAACCTCTTGTGGGGGTTTCTCAGCCAGATTTCTTCAAGGGAGGTTTGCCCTTGGTGGCGCAGTGGTTAAATACCAGTGCTGCAGCCACTCACTCACAAACCACAAGGTTGTGAGTTCGAACCCAGCCAGGGGTTTGGTGGGGGGGGGGGGAGTCCACTCAGCCTGGCATCTTTCTGGGGTCGCTCAAATGAGTACCCAGCTTGTTGGGGGCAATTAGCTTACACTTTGGAAACCGCTTGGAGACTTGTAAGCTGCTCTGATAGCCTTTTGGCTGAAGAGCAGGGTATAAATAAATTATATATATAAATAAACACACAAATCTGGGGTATTAATAATATATAAAAATCTGGGGTATAAATATATATATATATACACACACACACAAATAAATCTGGGGTATAAATAATATATAAATCTGGGGTATATAAGTCTGGGGTATAATTAAATAATATATATATATATATATATATATCTGGGATATAAATAAAGAATATTTGTATATAAATATATGTTTGGGGTATAAATAATAATAATAATAATATTAATATTTATATATATAAAAATCTGGGATATAAATGAATAAATAAAATGGGGAATAAATTATATATATATATATATATATATAATCTGGGGTATAAATAAATATAGTGTATATATTATATAAACCTGAGGTATAAATATTAATAATTATATATATAATAGTGATGATGATTATGATGGTAATAATAAAAGCCAGGTGTTTTGGACTTCATTTCCCAGAAGTCCCAGTCAGTAACGCTCATTGTTCAGGAATTCTGGGAGTTGAAGTCTCAAAACAAACCACAATCTGGGGGGAGGCCAAAGGAGGGTTGAGAGAGCCTCTAAGCGAAGCTGCTGCCGTCCTCGGAGAGGGAGGCTGACTGGGGGACTAGTGTGGCTTACCCAAGGCGGGCTCCTGGGCAGAGTGGGCCGGGTGGGATTCGAACCCTGGCCTCCCAAGGGTCCCAGTCCAGCGCTGGAGGAGCCACCGCTAGACCAAGCCGGCTTTCCGAAGGGTAGCAGCGGAGGAGGTGTTTCCAATGACCCCTCCTCGCTGCGCAGGCGCAGAGCCTTCGCGAATCGCAAACCAAGTTGACTTGTTCCCTTCCTCTGAGAGGGGCGGGGCCTTGGAGGGACGCGCGTGCGCGCAGCCGATCATGAGCGCGAGCGAGCCAGCAACGGACCAATCAGGGGAAAGAAAGGGAGGGGGGGGTGTTTGAGTGCGACGGTGGAACTTAGATACCTATATATAATATGCAGTATAGAGCTTTGGGCCTCCAGAAGTTTAGGACTACAGTTCCCAGAAATCCTTGACTATTGGTTCAGTTGGCTGGGGCTTCTGGGAGTTGAAGTTCAAAATACCTTGAAGGCTAAAAGGTGGGGAATCACTGACAGCCAGGCAACCTTGCCTAACCTGGTCACGTGGCCGCCCAGCCAGCCAACTCCCTGTCGCCCGCGCGCGCTCAAAGTCTCGCGAGATTTCTCCTCCTGTGACTTCTCAATCTCCCTTAATTAACCCGCTGCAACCTCTCTCTCTCTACTACTGTAGTCTTCTCCCTCCTCAGCTGGGTCACGTGCTCGTCCCTCCCGGACAACAACTCTCGCGTGCGCTCACTCAGAGTCTCGCGCGAGTTACTCCTCCTCGACGACTTCCGTTGTTATTATTCCCCGTCGCCTAGGCAACGGTGGGACGCTATCAAGTCCGAGCTTGGCGGTTCAGTCTGCGTGACAGTCCCTCCCTCAGTCGTCGCGCGCGCCAGGGAGGCTCCGTCCGTTGCTGCTGCCTCTTCTCTTCTCTTCTCTTCTCTCGCTGCGTGTGGCCGTGATGGTGGGGGCGGTGCCCCGGGCCCCGGTGGTGCTGCTGGGGAGGCGCAGGGGGCGCAGCAGGGAGCCCACCCGTGAGTCACGGGGGGGGGGGAAGTATAGTTTCTAGATCAAGGGAAGTACCAGTGCCACTCTATTCTGCTTGGGTCAGGCCCCACCTGGAATACTGTGTCCAGTTCTGGGCTCCACAATTCAAAAAGGATGTGGAGAAACTGGAGCGTGTCCAAAGGAGGGCAACTAAGATGGTGAAGGGCCTGGAAGCCATGCCCTATGAGGAACGCCTTAGGGAACTGGGGATGTTTAGCCTGGAGAAGAGAAGGTTAAGAGGTGATATGATAGCCCTGTTTAAATATTTGAAGGGATGTTATATTGAAGAGGGAGCAAGCTTGTTTTCTGCTGCTGCAGAGACTAGAACGCGGAACAATGGATGCAAACTGCAGGAAAAGAGATTCCACCTCAACATCAGGAGGAACGTCCTGACAGTAAGGGCTGTTCGACAGTGGAACACACTCCCTCGGAGTGTAGTGGAGTCTCCTTCCTTAGAGGTCTTTAAGCAGAGGCTCGATGGCCATCTGTCGGGGATGCTTTGACTTGGAGTTCCTGCATGGCAGGGGTTGGACTGGATGGCCCTTGTGGTCTCTTCCAACTCTATGATTCTCTGCTGTTACCTTCCTCCTCCTTGGCCTCCTCCCCTGTTTGTTTATTCTTTTATTTATTTTATGGTATTTATTCCCTTCAGCCCTAAAGGCTCTCAGAGCAGCTTACAGTTATGATTATTTTTAATTAGATGGTTCCTCACCCTCAGGTTTACCATCTAAAAAGACACGACACAGAAGGAGAAGGGAATGGTGTTGGGGAAGGGGATCAGGTGCAAAAGTTCTCTCCCTCTGACCCCTGGACCAAGGCAGATGGACTGGAGGGAGGGCTCTCTTTCTTGAGGCTAGCCCTGATGGAGTACCACACTACAACTAGCCCTGTTGCACTACACAAAGTCCTTACCGTAGCAATGTTTCTTCTTTTTTGTGCCCATGTGACTCATGAACCGTAATTCCTATACACTTGTCCCTCCATATTCACTAGGGTTAGGGGCACAAAACCCCCATGAATGTGGAAAATTGCAAATAACAAAAACACCATGTTTTTAATAATAATAATAATAATTATTATTATTATTATTTATATCACGCCTCTCCCTATATTGGATCAAGGCAGGTAACAACAGTTAAAAACAGTAAAAATCCAACATATTAAAACATTAAAAGATAGCAAAAGGTAATAGTTTCCAGTTTCCCATCTCCCTCCCACCCTATAACAGCATTAAAATAATAATTCCCAGTGAAGTTCCCAATCCAATCCATCATAGCCGGTGGGAACAACTAGACAACAGCAGCTAGGCAATAGGAGAGCTCACATACAAGGAGGTCAGCCAGGGAAGGCCTGCCGGCAGAGATCTGTCTTTATCGCCTTTTTAAAGGCCTCCAAAGATACCTTACCTGAGAGACACCTCTCTAGGAATTTCTAGGTCTGGTCAACATCCAACAGACACTGACCCTAGAACTAAAAAGGGGCTAAAAAGGCCTAGCAGTGTATTCTCTCTAGGAATCTCTAGGTCTTTCGGTGCAACTTTTAGTTAAAATTGATCATAGAGTTGCACTGGAGGACCTAGATAATCAAACCAATGAATAAGCAAAGCTACAAAAGTCAAAGCTGCAAACATGGAGGGAGGAGTGTACAGAGTCCTTAACAATATTTGTGCCTCATAAACCATAATTCCCATATATCACTGAGAACTAAGGTCAGAGCCGTCCATCGTATTCCCCATCATTCCCGTGTACAGATGCGAAAGCAGGACAAGGAAGAAAGCTGACAGAAAGAAAACCAACTTATTTGAGAAGCGGTGCTGGAAAAGAGTGCTGAGGATAGTTAAAGATTTCCTTCTTTCTTGGACAAAACATTGATCAGAAAGGAGACTGCAGTCAAGAAATCAGAAGAAGACTAAGGAATGGGAAGAACTGCTATGAAAGAACTAGATAAGACCCTAAAGAGCAAAGATATACAACTGAGCAACAACCCTTGTCTCATGTCTGGCTATATCATGTTCTTGTTCCCATTCTTGAAGATTTCCAGAAGTGACAGTGCTCAGTTTTTTGGCCAGTACTGATTAAAAAAAAATAATACTGAGGTCTCTGTGTAGCCTCTGGGTTCATGACTGTCATTATTTCACTAAAGAACATTTAAAGTGGATTTAGGCTTGGAAGAACTATAAGGAAAGGCAAAGAAGAAAGTACAAAGGCAAACTTACAGCTGAACATAAAGAAAACAAAAATAATAACCACAGAAGACCTACATAAATTCAGCTTGGACAACGAGGAAACAGAAATAGTAAAAGATTTCTTTTGATCCCACACTGGGATCAAACATTGATCAGAATGGAGACCGCAGTCAAGAAAGAAGACGACGACTAAGGTCCAAAACACACTGCAGAAATAATCCAGTTTGAAATCGCTTTAACTGTCCTGGCTCAGTGCTAGAGAATTCTGGGAATTGTAGTTTCTGGACTACATAGAATTCCTTTCACACATCTCATGTCAACCTAGTATGTGGAGAACTTTTTGAAGAATTTTGAATAGTAATTTGTTATATTATCACATGATACCATTTTTTTTTATTTCTGCAATATATATCCAAGTTTGTAATATAGTTTTATGAGTATACAAAACAGTTTTGTTACTGCTATTCCATTGCTCTCTTATTAGTGATAATGTAATTGAGGTGGGGGGATTGAGATCCCAGATTTAGTGTTAAAACTATGGCTTTTTGGCCTGGAAGTGAAATAGATGTAAATAAATAATGTTTTTCATTCACAGCAAATAAAGAGGATGAAGTTCAGGGAATATTTCTCCCAGTAGGAGTAGATCTTCGTGAAATAACTATACTGCCCAAAGCAGAATGGCAAAGGATACAAGACAGCCTCACTGCCCGAGCTAGAGAGGCAGCACAGATTCGTGCAGAAAGGAAAGAACGAAAAGATCTACATTTAAAGTCTCAAGCACTTGTTAAGAACTGGACCAACACTATTGCAGTAAGAAAAAATGTGCATTTCACTGCCTTCTTGCATTTCTGAATGTTTTCTGCTGAGTGTGGCAAAATAATTTGTCAGTCAAAAAAGTTGCAGCATAACCAGAATTTATATTTTTAGCAGAGACAGGGCTGAAAATTCTTGGGACTTTCAGTTTTGTTTCAGATTCTCAAATATCTGCATATACATAATGATATCTTGGAGATGGGACCCAAATCTAAACATGAACTTCATTTTTCATTTACACTTTATGAACATAGCTTGGAGGTAATTTTCTACATAATATTGTTAATCATTTTGTGTAGTTTGTGTATCAGAAACTATCAGAAAGCAAAAGTGTCACTATCTTAGCCAATCATGTGGATATTTTTGGATTTTAGAGTATTTTGGATTTTGGAATTCTGGATAAGGGATACAGTCCTCTGTGTGTTTACTGGGAAGTACAGTGGTCCCTCTGGATTTGCAGGGGATACATTCCTGCCCCCCCCCCCCCGAATCTGAAATTCCACAAATAATCAAATCCCATTGTCCCCAATGGCGGGCCACCATTGGGGACAATGGGACTTTTCCCTCCTTCCTTCTCTCCCTGCTGTGCCAGTGTTGCCAGGGCCTGTAATCTATACCAGTTGCATGAGGACTTGCATTCCTAGCAGTGCATGGGACCCCCTTTGCCACAGCCAATGGATGCAGCGGAGGGGGGCGGGATGTACACACGTCTGGTCCTGAGCGCTGTAAAAACAAGTCCCCATGTGATCAGCATGGATTACAAGCCCCGTGGTCCCGGTGTCAGGGGAAGCAAGAAGGAGGGGAGGGAGGACTGCTATCTGTGTATGATCAAATGACAAATGTAGTTCCACTGAGGTCAGTGAAGTTGCTTCTGATCAAGTGCCATAGGGTACAATCTTGTGTATATCTACATGTGAGTAAACTTCACTGAATTCCTTAGAACTTATAGCCAGAACAGACCGGCAAGTTAAGCTGCCTTCCAGGGCAACTTGGGGGTGTGGCGTTTACATGCCGCATGCCCTCAAGACACCTGGAAGCAGCCAGGAACTCTGCATGCTGCCAGAGCACAAGCTGCTGGAGTGCCCAGAAGCCACCCGGGGGCTGTGATAGGGCTTCCAAAGGTGGCCCTTTACCAGCCCAAATAGGAGTGGATCTTTTCTGCTTTTTGGTCCAGGTTTAGAGTGGATTGGGGTCGCAGCATGTGTTTGCTGCTGCTCTGGTGCCACAGCTCCAGGCTGGCCCCAATCTGCCCTTTTCAGGCTGTTGTTTCAGCCCTTCTTTGTGATTAAATAGTTTTGTGCCATGTCAACGTAACAGCAGAAATTTTCTAGTATGGAAGTTATTTCAAACACAGATAGTACCATGAAAAGGAAGCATATATGAGATACAATAAAATTGTCACTGAATTTGATTTCAAATGTTCTCAAAAACTGAAGATGTCTGGTGTATTCTTGAGGTGGAATGGGAGGGAAAAGAGAAGGGAGGTGAAAAACCTATGATATGTTCACCTTAGAGCTGCCATAAGTTGGAAACAACTTGAAGGCACACAACAACCATAGCTGTTTGTCTGACTTTTTAAAGATGGCAAGTTTGCATTGCTTCTTAATATCCTCTAATAGCAGAAATTTCTTTTTACTCCAGGGTATGTCACAAATGAAACTAAAAGCTCAAAAAGTACGGAAAGAAAGGCAAGAGGAAGAGCGAAGAAAGATTGACCTGGAAGAAGCAAAATACCAAGCACAGAAGCGAAAAGAGTTTATAGAAAAAGCCAAAATGCAACAATATTATGAAAATGAGAGAGTGAAAGGATTCCATGTAATGTAGTTGACAACTCCCCTTTATTTAAATTTTTAGACTTTGTTGAATCATAACATCCTGTTAAATGTTCAAATTTTATTTTGTAGAAAGCCTTTTTACTTACTGAAGTCTTAAAGGAAAGAGATGCTCAGATTGAATTTAACAAGAAAAAAGGAAATCTATACCTCAATAAGATTGAAGAAACAGAACGGGAACGTCAAAAAGCTATACAGAAAGAGGAGGAAAAGGCCAAGGAACGCCACCTGAAAAGACTCCAGCTTAACAAGGATCAGTTAGAACAGTAAATATAATCAAGATAACCTTTTGAAAATCCATTTAAGAAGATCAGGGTTACTTAGGCAAACACAATAAATCAACAATATAAACAAAATAGCTCATTTATATACCACTTACTACCTAAGCAGTGTCTAAGCGGTTTACAGCTGTCAGCTACTTGCCCTCAACAGTCTGGGTACTCATTGTAGCAACCTCGGAAGGTTGCAGGCCTGAGTAAAGCTTGAGCCCTTTTGCTGGTATTGAACCCGCAACCTTGTGTTTTTGAGTGAGTGTCTGTAGTACAGGCATTTAATCACTGCATCACCAGGTGTCTTCTGCGCCACCAGGGCTCTTCATTTAGAATTTGATCTGGTTAAGTATCTAGAGGTGGAAAAGAAACCTTAGATTATTGATGTCTGTGTAAAGATTTTTTTTTTTTTTTTTTTTTTTTGTTATTTGGGATATTTGATTAATGTCCCGAATCACATGGACCAAAAGCACCAGCTTCAGGCTGATTCAGGAGTGTAGTGTACAAATGATGCACTCCCCCAGATCAGTCCAAAGCTGTGCCATAGCTGCCAAGGGCAGCCCAGGGCTGCTGGCAAAAGGAGTGCAAAACAAGCTCTCCATGCTGTCGGCCCATTCGGGATCGCCACGCCTCGGGACCACAACATCTGGTAACCATAGTCTGCTTGACCCCAGCAGCTACTATTGACTCATATTAATATCAGAGAGTAATATCAGAGAGATAAGATGGTATCTTTCATTGGGTCACATTCTGAATAAGCTTCCACATCTGAAAAAAGTGGCCAAATAACCACTTGCCCTAGGGACCACAGAAGTCAGTAGAAGTTGACACATTGGCCTCTGGTGTTAGCCAGAGACCCAAGGATGCTGGGTAGTGCAGGACAGTCTCAGCCACCTGAAATTAATTTGATTGAAAGGTAGCATTTACATCTATATGGGGTGTGTGTGTGTATGTATGTGTATGTGGTAATAGTTACATTTGAACAAAACAGCAAGCCAGAATTTCTGGGGAGTTTTAGCTTATCAGTAATGGTGATATGTATGGATCCAGTAGATGGTACTTTGATTTGAGTGTTGGATTATAGGATACTGTGAGACTAGGGTTCATATCCCTGCTTGACCATGTAAGCCCACTGAGAGACCTTGGGCAATTTATACTCTCAACCTCACAGGATGGTACAGTACTTACAACCCCCCTCTGAACAAAGTATGCCAAGAAAACCCCAAGAGAGGTTCTCCTTAGGGTCACCTTAAATATGAAACCTCTTGAAGCCCACAATAACAAAACAGTTTCTGTAAAATTGCCTACTTCTGCTGATGCATAATTCAGAGATAAAATGGTTTTGCACCTTGACTTGGTATGACTTCAGAACCACTTCCTGCCTTTAATTCAGAACTTTCATTGATTGTAGTGAAAGTTTAGACATTAGTAATACTGTATCTGCTAATTTACCATGTGCTTTCCTTTTGTTTGCATTTTAGAATAAAAGAGCACGAACATCAAACAGAAATGAACAAGCTAGAAGAAAAAAAAGAAAGGGAAGCAATCCAGGCACTGGTCAAGCTGCATCAATTGGAAATGCTGCAGAAAGAGGAAAAGGAGAGTGAGGAGAAACTTAAGCGTAGGCAAATCCATCAGGTTTGTAGCAAGAAGGCAATAGCCAAACATTTGACAGTTGGAACCTAAATAATACTTTCTGAAATACAAAGTTATAGAAACATTAAGAGATGCTGGATTTGTATATGCCAGTCAAATAAATTGTTAGCAGATTTATGCATGAAAGATGGAGGGAGGCCAAATTTCTGGTTCTTAAGTAAGGTGCTGCAGGAAATTCTTGAAATTGCCTCCAGATATCTCCTATAAGAGTGATAAGACAGATGGTCTTTTCACTTGCGGTCTCTTGTCTGTGGAGTGCTCTCACCAGTAATGTCTACTTGACACCGAATTATAATCTTTTTAGCATCATAGGCTTTTCCCCACTCTTAAGTAATAGGATATGACTGGCTAGTTTTTAAAATATCAGCATTAAGTCGAATGGTAGTTCCTAACAATTTGCCATCCTTGAGCAGAACATATGACTGTGGTATATAATGAATGTGTTGCTAGTATTGCTTTTGTGTTTCTAATCTTTCCATGTTCTAATTGCTACAAGACACTGTGAATCCTTTTAAGAGGCCACTAAAAATTGTTCTATAAACCATAAGAACGTCTACTAATCTGGGCTATTAGAAGTATTTACCAAACGGAAAGTTTAATCAAATTATCTTCCACTGACATTTTTCTTTTTCACTAAGAAGGCCTTTCCTACCACTCCGTAACTACCATAGGGAGTTCCTCAAGGTAATTTGGGGTTTTTAAAAGTGCCAGCATCCACAACCCTGCTTGTTGGTATTTTAGCTTTGTTGACAACTCTTGACTTTGTTGCTAGGAGAAATTTAAAAACTAAAACAAGGTAGACAGGGGCGGGCAGGAAGGAGGGAGGTGTGGGTTTGGTGAGCATATCTACATGTGACTTCTTGTACCACACTACTAGTGAATTTCTGTGGGGCAAGGTTTGCATAAGCAGGGAAAATCCCTAGCAGCACAGAGTAGCATTTAGACTTTTAGTTAACTGAATGTTGTTGTTAGCTGGAAGTTGGGGGTCAAGGGAAGAATGAGCTTTTCCTTTTATCTTTGAACACATTTGTTCAAAGATTGCTGCTTTTGTCCCTCGAATCCAAGGAATCCCCCCCCCCCCCATACACACACATACCTTCACTTACTGGGAAGACGAAGGGCAAACAATTATCCTTTCTTTCTGCCCTATCTCCCCTCATTGAATTCTTCACTGGTGCCATTTGCCCAGACAGCCAACATATATAATGTGGGCATGTGAGTGTATGTACAATACCTTTAAGTTGCCCATAGACCCTTGAATTTCATAGGATTTTTTTTTTTTAGAAAGGAGTACTCAGAGGTGGTTTTGCTAGTTCCTTCCTCTCAAATATAGCTGACAGCATCTGGTATTCATTGGCAGTCTCCCATCCAAGTACTAACCAGGGCTGACCCTGGTTAGCTTCCAAAATCAGATGCAGTTAATTTAGTTCCTCAGTTCAGAGGCGTGGAACATGCAGCCTATAAACCAGATGTGGCCTGCCAGGCCTCCCCACATAAGACTGTCAAAGCCCCTTCCCTTCCCTAAAGGGCCATCCCCAGGGGAAGTTGCAGAGGAGTGAGGAAGTTACCTCCATTCAGACCCAGCTCCTCAGGGTCCCTGGGATGCCTTGAAGCAGCAAATCCCAATGGAACATTGGGGAGCCACTGTACTGTTGTCTCTTACTCAGCTGAGCTGTGCAGAGAGGCAAGAGAACAAGGAAAAAGCAAGCTTTGGTGACTGTTGTTAAGCAAAATCTATTTTCTCTGTGTGGGGCTTGTGTTATTTTAAAGGCCTATGTTGCTGATCAGAAA
The DNA here is from genome assembly GCA_034509955.1 of Urosaurus nigricauda. Classification (NCBI taxonomy): domain Eukaryota; kingdom Metazoa; phylum Chordata; class Lepidosauria; order Squamata; family Phrynosomatidae; genus Urosaurus; species Urosaurus nigricauda. The sequence continues at coordinate 167,119,300 of JAOEGL010000001.1, read as the reverse complement.
ATTCTGAGAGATATAGAAAAGCAAAAAGAAGAAGAAGAAGAAGATAAAATTCGAGCACATTATCAAGCAAAGCGAGCTATGGCTAAGCTGAGAAGAGAAAAAGAAGAGGAACTGCTCAGGTAGACGCAATCAGTGATTCGTTTAAATACATGATCCAAAATAAAGAAAATATAGTTTTCTGGTCTAATGAATTTTGCCAGTGGAAATCCAAAGGTGCTGTGCTTATTGCTGCCATTTCAGTTGTGATACTACATGCGATATCTGGACAGCTACTTAAAGTGAAACAGTGTTTTAGGGGACTAAGAAATTTGGATTTAACTTTTTCCTGGTATGGTCATTCTATTCAGATAAAAAATGGGTGTTATAAACAGTACCTGTACTTTAAAAATTCCTTATTATAAACAAAGTGATAATCAAACCCCCACCACACCTGATTGAAACACACTCTCTTCTACTGTTCCCTCAGTGAGATTCCACCCACAGTCCCACTAGCATAAGATAGGAAGGCAATTTGAATGCCCATCCCATCACAGTAGCTTAAAGCTCTGAAAATCTGTTTGGGAGAATGGAGGGACACTCTGGAATAGCATGACTAGTATAGGCCATTGCTACTCAAACTCAGATGTTGCATTTAGACTTTAGTTCCATCTCCAAAATATGCCATTATTTATTATTATTATTATTATTATTATTATTAGACTATAGATACAGTATATACAAATACAGGTATCCACTGGTTCCAGGACACCCTGCCTCTCCATGGAACTGTGGATGATCAGGTCTCATAGTAATGTGGTATCCCTTACAGAAAATGGCAAAATCAAGATTTTCTTTTTGGATTTTTTTTCTTTTGAATATTTTCAAGATCTAGATGGTTGTGGATGAAGAATCTGTGGATACAGAGGGCTGACTGTAATTCTAAAACTTTTAAATAACAAACAATTTATTTCCAGATTAAATATGGCGGCATGCTTTGTTTGCATATTTTTAGAAATACATATTTTTTCAAAATATATCTGACAATGAAAAGAAAACCATAAATTACCTCAAGAGGCAGGTAACATGCCCTTTATGAAGTCACTCAGGGATGGGGTGGTGGCTTCTGGATGATGTTGATGCTTGAGGGACTCCTTCACACCACTGCCCATGACCTAAATCCATTTGCTGCTCTCAGATAGAATCAAGAGCTGAATGGCAAGTCAATACTTATTTCATCGATTCAGCGGGTCTGCTTGGTTAGGATTCATTGGAATTTGGCTATGTATTTGTTGGCAGAGATCATGGCATCTTTGGCTGGTGTAGATTTGTGCTCTTATTCAGTATTTGTAACATGCAGCTAGGGTATCACTGCCCCCATTGCTGAACTGTTGCAGGTTAATGGAAGAACACAGAGAAAATATCAGGAAGCACCTCCTTCAACAGATGAAACAAAAAATTGATGTTGAAGATGAGCGTATTGCAAGAGAAATTGCAGAGACAGAAGAGGAGCTTGAGAAGGAACGTAAAGCTAAAGAAGAAAAGGACAAAGCTGATCTCAAATCCATCAAAGAGCACAGAATTAGTGTGGTAAGAAACATCCATGCACCTTTGTATTTTTTGCAGTTTTTCATTTTTTTGAAAAAGTTGTGAACTTGGAACAATTTGCATGAAAACAATTTCGATTAATATTAGCAAAATTGCTTTTAAATAAAAATATTAATCTGTATATTGCCCCAAATATAAGAACAGCATGCATCTAACTTCGAGTAAATTAGGAGGGTTCATGGTACTCAGATACTAGATTTCACTTTCTTGGAATATGAGTTGGATTGTTTTCTTATAGATAAAAATGAAGGAAGAGAAAGAAAAGCAGGAAAAACTGGAAGCTCAAGCTACACTTCGGGGATTAATAGAAGCAGACAGGATCTATCAAGAACTGGAGAAAGACAAGAAACATAGAAATCATTGTGCAAACTTAAAATTACAGGAAGCCCATGTCATGCAAATAGTAAGTGCAATATTTTTAATTTACAAAGTATTCTAAAGCAAATAGTATGGCTCACTCATTTTTGTTCTGTGCTAGAAGGAGAGTTGCATCTGGATAAAATAATGGGGACAGGCTTCCTTCATCTTGACTGACATTTGGTAAATGTATTAGAGATAGGAACTTCTATTCCTATCTGAATACAGTGTAGTATAACATATCAGGGTAATCATCAGTATGGTGTAGTGGAAGAGGTTTGGATCTTGACTGTCACAAGCAGAAAGGTCATGGAAGTGGACGGTCTCCTCCATGTAGCTGCCAGTGGCCCTCCATAAGTCTCTGCAAGAGGCTCAGGGGCCTTAATGAATAGTGTGGGATGGACCAAGAGTTGCTGGAGGAAGGGGAGCAGGACTTGACAGAAACTAGATGGAGTTTCCACACTTTGTATGTGTGCTCAGTAACTCACACAACAAGGTATACATTGCAGGGCATGTCTACACAGGCCATTTAAAGCAGTTTCCCTCCACTCTTGCCACAACCTATGACACAGGGCCAAAGGCCCAATTCAACTACAGACTGTCTTCACAGTGTGAGCTCAGTTCCACATTAAATCTGGACTATTTCTGTCTTACTCCGGTTTAAAATAATTTACCTGGAGTGATGCTGGGGAACTGTTTACACAGCATTTCTCTGTGCTGCCTGACAATACTGCTGCTGGCTTAAGGTTTTCCCACCCACATGTGGTGCCCAGCCATGTGATAGATGCTGGGCACCTTGTTTTTGACCTCAGAGGGAGCAATCCATGGGAATAGTGCCAGGCAGCACAGCAGACAGCTGCCTGGTGACACTTGAGGTGGAATTTGGGCCAGCTTTAGGGCCAGAATATTCCAGGAGCAGTCTGGAGTATTTGCATTCTGACCCACAGACAGATCTCCAATGCGGAGAAGGAGGTGGTGGTAAAGGTGATGATGATATTTATTTGTATTCTACTTTCCCCCCAAAACTGGGACTTGCAGATCATGATCTTAAAAGTGAAAACCACCAAGCAGTGAGATGGAAACTAACAATGCAGTGCACATTTGCAGTCCTCCAACTTTGTAGGGGTTTTTGTACCACATTTATTCAGAAATGCATGATAGGAAGTATCAGTAACTGATTTAGTAACTGATACTACAATAAAATTATCTCTTATTTCAGCAGGACTTGTGCAAGAATACTGTTCAGTAGTACCCTTTAAGTGTAATCTTGGGGGCATTAAAATGAACAGAAATTTAATTATTGATGTCATCGCAAAATTGATTTCATCCGTACTGTTATTTTTTTGTTGTGTGTGTTTTATGATTCATCCTAGATAATTTTCCATTCACCTATCCATCACTTTATTTATTTGTACTCTGTGTTTCTTGCTGACTGAGACTCAAGATGGGTTATAAAAAGCAGAAAATTAAAATAAAAGCACACATAGTTAAAAACATATACAAAAATATTGTACTAATGTGTGTGTGATTTGGATGGTGGTGGTGAGGAATCAGGACTTCCACAAGTTCATACTTTTGAGTTCAAATATATTATAAAACTATTTTGGAATATATTTTCTCCTCCAGGCTGAAAAACTGTCAAAAAAAGAGCGTGAGAAGCAAGAAGACCTAGAATATCAGACACAAAAAGAACGTATTGCACTGTGGAAGGAACAGGAATTCCAGGAGTATGCAAAGAAAGTCATTGATGAGGCATCCAAGACAACTCACCATCTGTACCCTCTTTATAAAGCAGCAAATGAAGGAACTGCTGGTGTCAGTGGATCAGTTTATCATAAACAACAGCTTCAATCACAGGATAAGCAGTCTACTAAGTTGCCATATATTGGTGACACAGCTCAAGAAATGAAGCTCTTAAATGAACATGACTACGGTAACACTAAGGGACGACTAGGTTTTACATGGTAACGCCCCTTTCTTTTTTTTAATATTCAAATTAAGTCGAATGCATTTTGAAATATTCCGGATTGTGAAAAAAAGAGTAAGAAATTGACAAGCTTGATTGTAAATGTCTAATTATATTGGGAAAAAAAGGAAAATAATAATAAACAATGTGTAGAATTTTGAAGCTGTTGAAATGATTGTTTTCTTTATATACCAGGTTTGAAAAGTAAAAACAGTTTTGTTGATGTTCCAAAAACTCTGGCTTACAATTCAGTCTTACTTTAGCAACTTCTGCTAAATTAATTACATCAGTTTCTAACTCGTGTGTATGTTTTTAAATAAAGCATTAACTGTTCATTTTCTATTTTAGCTTTTAGGTTGGAAATATTACTCTTTAATATAAAACTGCACTTATGCCAGCCTTGCTTCTGACCTCACAGTATATTGAGATACAAGTCCCACGTCTCTACTCGTCATAATGAGAATTACAAGCAAAAACATCCTGACATTATGTTGGGTGTTAACATTTACTGACCCTGAAACACGAATGCTTGTGTTAGATCATATTATGTCATTAGAATAGATATGTGCTAGTTCCAGGCCTATATATGTATGTCATTTTCAAGATCTTTGTTTTGATTGAATGAGAGAGATATTTATATAGATGAGGTAGTGGTATAGACGCCAGTTGATTGACTTGGACTCGGGTCACTTCACTGACTCAAGTTGGACTTGACTTGCAACTTTTATATTTTTAGGGACCAACTTGCTGGTGTCACTCACTCCGAGCAGCAGGCAAGACCTGCTCCCAGAGCACAGGTTGCATTTCTAGGAGGGGAACAGCAAATATGTTAGGCAACAGGCTTGAGGCAGAAGGATACTTCAAAACTTTTGAAAAGCTTTAGAAGGCTCCTGTGGGGTGCAGTGGGGACAGGCCGCCAAGCAGGCCTTAACCCCCACCTCAAGCCCATTGCCTAACACATTTGCTATTCCCCTCTGAGAAACATGCCTAGCCTCCTTTTTTTTCTTTTAAAATTGGCACCCAGATTGAGGCTTGACTTGAAAGAATCTTGCAAGGACCTGAGACTCAACAAGACTTGAAGATACTAGATAACTTGTGACTTTAGTACATCACTGTAGATATCTTTTAGCTGGTAGGCTGAACAGAGGCTGGGAAGAATATAAAACACAGGTGTTAGGGGTAGCAAAACACTGTTTTGCTCTTAGCAAAGTTAGCCCACCTCTTGGCTGATGCTGCCAAGAAAGTGATAGCTGATAACTCAAACTCCTATGAGTGAAAAGCTTTATTCCTTTCTGAATGTTAGTTAACTAATACCAACAAAATGCTGGTGTAATAATATTTGTAAATTGACATGCTAGATGCTCTGCTACAGTTCTAAAAGAGTTGAAAATTTGTTCTAAGGAGTGTGTCTAGACTGATTCCAGGTCTATGTAAGCTGTTTTGCTGAGGACAGTATGTTTATCCATGTTATCTGTGTTATAAGAATAAATATTGTAAAGCTGCAGCTTGTTCTGTTATTTTTTTCTGATAGACCAAGGCTTAAGAAATACTTATGGAGGATACAGACATTGACCTACCAGATAAGACTGGTTTTGCAACCTTGGGAGCCCATGTGATATGGCACATGGCAATATGGCAAATTCCAGAAAATATGAAGATAGATTGACAGGTATAAAGTAAAGAACCTTCAGTTTTCTAAGATACAGGGACAGAGGAACCACACCTGTGTCAATTAGGTTAGAGAAGGCTAGTACATTGTAACAGCAAAAATTATGTGATACATTTTAATTTTTTCCACCAGATTCAAACAATATTTATTTCAAAGGGCTGACTTTTTCAGCTACTGGACTGAAACCTCATTAACTTTGCAGTCTTCCAAAATTCCCCTTTTCTTTACTGTTGTGAGAGCTGTGCAATGCTCAAAGATATTTTCTATTTCTGTCAATTTTAATTTAGTGTGTCACAGCCAGGGTTAATCATGAATCATATAATAAAAAAATGAGTAATAGTGTGAGTCTTCGGGGTTTATTTATTGATGCACCTGACCAAGGAGTAGTAGTTTAAGCAATCGCAGTGTAATCCTCACCATGTCTACTCAGAAGTGAATTCACTGGGCTCTCATGTCAGCAAGTATCGGACAGTAGTTGAAAGGTCTAACAATCAGGAAGCAAAATGTGGACGGTGTATAAATGGTAGTATTAATTCTGGAGACAGTTATTGAATTGCACATGCTCCTTAGGCCAATCTCACCAACTGGCCAAAGGTCTGAACCAGCCCTTACCTTCAAGAATATCAGGTGTAACAGAATATGAAAACAGCTTTTAACTTCTCAAAATACTTTTAATATATAGATTGCATGTTCCATACCAAGCACTCATATTTTCATGTGTTCTTCCCAGCTAAGACAACTACAAAAAATGTCCGAAATAATGGAATTTTCAAACACTCTTTAGGCAACACTGAGAGAGCTATTGTATTATTCAGAAAACTCATCTGCTCCAACAGATCAGTGATTACATACCCTATGAAGGTTACCAGTCACCACAGTGTTGTGGTTCAGATAATGTAGGTTAAACACATTAAAAAAATACATTTAAGAGAACACATCAAAATTAACATAGATGTACATCTCTATACAGCTTTACAGAGGTATATATATATGCAAAAAGGGCTATATATGCAAGCTGAAAATCATAGCAAGTTCTCTTACAAACATGTACTGTATGTTACAAAATTTTTTAAACCAATTTTCTTTAATCCAACTATTGCAATATATTCAGTGCAAAGTTTGAGGCTAGTGTGCTCTGTATCTTTAGAACTCTGACAAATGCAAACATTTAATACTTTAAGATACAGACACACAGAGAGCGAGCAGATATAAATATTCAGTGCTGCGAACCACCCACTCAGACATCCCCTTGTTTGAAGAAATGTTTTGGAGAAGGCAGAGCAACTTAGGTTGTCAATAAATCTGCTAAATTCATAAAGTAATAATACCTGGGCAATTCAATTATAACGTGATACACACACAGTTCAAGATAAGAAAGTTTCCTTCTTTAATATAATATACTAGTACTGGGCCTAATTGTGTTTTCACTGGAATTTTTGATTTTAAAAAATCTACCGTTAAATCAGACACTCATTGGACCTGTTGAGGGCATTACGCTAAAGTATGGAAAAGCTTTGGGGCCCCCATGTCCTTGCGTTGCCCTTTTCTTTCTCTGTGCTGCACTTGAAGACTTCCTGGTTAACCACCCACACTCTCCTGTTATGTCTCAACTGGGGACAAACAGGTTACACACCTATAATGGTGTTTCCCTGAGTGGTCATCAGTGCAGATACACTTATTGGTCCCATGTCTATGGGGAGCAACATTCAGAACTTTTCAGAGTAGGGTAGTGCTTTGAAAGGTTTCCCACCCCAATCCTCAGTGCATTCAAATGAATGTAGCTCCTGTTTTCCCTCTCAGTCCTCATAGGACACCTCAGCAGCTATGCAAGGAAACAGCAGAACAATAGCAGGCCAGTGGCACTTGCTGTACGGCAGGGTGGGGTGCATCTCTGCACAAACGGCCACATGGAAGAACAAGGTGGAATAACTAAATACATTATACTTTTTGACTGCTATCGTAAGGAGTCCTTATTTGGAAATCACTCTGGATATAGCCTTTTCATATGGGCTTTGCTCAGCTCTGTCACTACTGGATGCTGTTTGCCCTGTCTCACTATTCTCCAGAGTGTGAGAATGCACAGAGACCTTGAAGAAAAAAACACATGTAACTTGGTTCTCCTTACTGGACTTAATGTAGTAAGGAAAAGATAGAGGAACCAGAGAAAGTTACTCGCAGAAGACATCAGCATCTGAAGACACTAAAATTCAATGAATCAGGCAGGGTAATATTACGATTTAAAAAGAAAACACCTGTCATTTGAAATATTTAATATCATTTGAAATAGAAATATCTAACATACCATGAGCATTTGTGACTAAGAAGTGACTTGGAACTAAAGATAGGAAGCTTGGAGAAAATGGGGAGAAAACTAAAAAGGGGAATATCTTCTTGAAGTGGAGGTGATTCACATCTCCCCTCAGCATACTTTTACAGCAAAAGCTCCACACTGACAGGTCATGGAAGATGTGATGTGATGTGTTCTAAGATCATATGTAGAGCTGTCATAATAACTGGGAGCTGAGTCAACTCTGATAAATAGGGTTGGAGCAGAGTAGAATTTCTTTACATACCACCTTTGTTGACTCTATGAGTAAAAAAGTAACCACTTTCCCAATAATTAAAGCTGGTAAACAATTAGAGTGACAAAACTTGAGGGAAGGAATTAAATAACTGCTAGTACCCAGACAGGCAAACTGTATCTGTTGAGAGATGTAAGTCCAAAGAAATGTAGGGTAAGATGACAGTGAATCTAAGTGGCCTCTTAGTGAATCTAAGTGACATCTCTAGTGTTGCTCTATAGAACCTACAAGTCAGAGTGTGCTGAGATGGTAAAAAAACTGTGGTTATGAAGTCTGGAACAAGCCTCAGTCTGAAACCAATTTCATACAACCATTTCAGATCCTGATTTCTTCTATAGCATTGGGAAACTCTGGTTAGCTAATCCAGGAAGTCTTCAATCACTGCACTTAGGGGAACAGGCCAATTACAAGAATTTCCACTGGACTATGAGTACATGGTGTGCAAATATATTGCTTCAACTAGAAGAGAAATAATGACCCAAACCAAGCCAGCATTTTCCCAAAGCATCATGCTAGCAGCCTTTGCACTACTGACATAAGAAACACAGGTCTCAGTCCAGAACAGTGATCACATTTAGATTCCACTGAAATCAGGGGGAATTAGGTTAGTCAGAACTAAGCTGTCATGCTGATTTCAAAGAAAGTAAGTACACTTCACTTACTCCGAATCCACAGAGAATTTAAAAATAGAGTTTTGAATATGCCTGCGTACAGATTCAGACCATGTCGGGAAAAAGATGATCAGGTTTCTGGAGGCCCATCCTTCCACACTTGATGTATGGATATTATACATAGTGCACTGACAAGATTGTGTGATCTGTATGGCTCAATTTTTACAGGTCACGTCAATTGGTCCTGCATCCAATCAGATCTATGAACATGGGCCCTATTGCAAATTTCCAAACTGAAGTTGCCAGGAAGGATTAGGCTAGCGCTACATCATGGCAATCTTCCACCTTGGACACAAACTGAATGTATGCCCAAGACTAGTCTGCATCTTTAAATATCCACACATCAACATGTTTTTGGGAATTATAAAAATAAGTTTGATTTTGTTGTATTTCCATAAAAGTCAGCCAACCAATAAAACACTTGCAGCACATACATCATAAGCAAAGAGAATTGCCCTTCCGTAACCTCATATTCTTCCAAAAATGTCAATCTAGAAAAGTATCTGTGGGTGTTTTACAGTACATTATAAGGATTTCATTATCACAATCTGTAACAAGTTTAAAAAATAACATTTAAAATAAATAATGGAGGTTTACAAATCTTCCTTTCTCTCTTCAAAGTACTTTGGTCAAAAGGAGGAGTCAAGCAACTTTAATTTCATCATACTCTTAGAAAGGCTCTAGAATAAAAATACAGGGCTTCTTATAAGACAACATAATATTAAACCTCTAAGAGATCAATATTGTGAGTTGCTGCATTAAAGAGTCAGCCCACAGAATTGTGGCACAATCTCAATGCTGTTGCTGGATGTTATGAAACCATTTATCAACATTACCACTGCACCAGGACATTTTTCTCAAACCTACTGGGATGCAACTAAACACTTCCTGATGGCCTGTGTGTGCACAAGAATTCATGGTCAAAGATGTACCAATAAAGAATAGCAAAGTTATCCCAGTTCACTACAATTTATAGTCTGGGCTTTTCTGTATGAGGCTGTTGTTGTGATAGGAAAAGAGAACTCTGACCAGTAAACATATTAATGCAAGCGTATTTGACACCGCACAAAATACTGTGCAAAATTAAATGAATTATTCAATAAGTTTCAGTGTTCATACTTATCTGAATTTTTCAGTGTACGACTCTATTTTTTTTTTTTTTTTGCCAAATTATGGGGAAATACATCGGTGTGAATAAAAATGTGAATAATGTATGAATATGCACTCTGTTTAGGGGAAATTGTTTGTAAAAATGGCATGCAACAGGCAAAATTAAGTACAAAATGTGTATAAGGAAAATATTCATGAAAATGGTATTAATATTGAAGTGGACTTTAAAAACAATTCATAGATTGATGTAGAAACAGGGTCAGGCAAACCTAAGACTGGAAAAATGAGAAAAGAAAATTGGCAGATTCATCCATTTGTTGTGCTTTAACTGCTATGCTCTACAGCCCACAGCAACATGTATATGCTCTCACACACACACAAATTTAGCACCACAGTAGTTGAAGGATCAAGCTAATCCTAATGTCAACCATACAAGATCATTGTATGATATCGGGAATCAAGATAAATTAAGAGATTATAATATTTGGGGATATTTTGCATAGCCATCAAAGAACAGATAACAGCAGTCTATTTTGAAGGTCTTGCTAAAATGGATTTCTATATTAATAATGCCATGAGTAATGTCAAAGATCACGTACAGGGTGAGACATTATGTTAAGCTTTGAACTATACTGTAAAAAGCAAATAGTTCCAATAATAAACTGGCAATTATTAGAACAAGCATAGTAGAGATTTCTTCATTCTAGTACAGATATTTCAACCAACACAGAACAAATTTACTACACATGAAACTAGGCTTAACAATATGGGCAAAACTGGAAATGCATCACAGTACCACTTATGTATAATTTAATAATGTAGATTAATATGGACTCTGTCACATGGAAGAAGTATTATTAACATATATTTAGATGCTTTAAGATGTCTCAACTTTCGTTTTCTCTCTATGAGTAGAAGTCAGTGTTATTTCAGTTAGTGCTGCTTTATTCCTGGGGCCACCAAATACAAACTCAGACCTCAGTGCTTCTCAACAGCCACAGCTTTAACTTTTTCATCTCCTGGTATAAGTTAAATTTACAGAGGTAACACATACTGAAATAATTTGTCCCAAACAGGCAAATTATTAACATCTGTAAACTTGTTCCACAAACCAATTTTGCCACACATTTATGCTTTATAGTCTAAATATGTTAAGTTTGAAAAGGAAGAGAGCATGATAGGTAAAATAACATCTTCTTCTGAAAGTTCACTCAATTCAATTGATTAAATATTTTACCCTAAAGATAACATGTCCCTGTATCTGCTAAGAACCTTTTACACATAGAACGGATTGCATGGCATTGACACTTTACAAATGTTTTTGCACTGTTTCTCTCTGAATAATAGAGGTCTAATGGTTATTTTGCTTTTAAAATGGAAATAGTTAAAAATTTGGGCTACTGCCCCAGTCTTTAATTGCTTGGAGGCATCCACCCTGAACCTTTCTAGAAAGGAACCTGAGTTCACACCTGGAATAGTCATTTCTCTAGTCTAGAGACCCCTGGGCAACTCTACTAAATGCTTTCTTTTCTCTCTCTCTTCTGAGAGACAAGGTGCTGAATATTGGTGAGTAAACAGACAGACTGAAACCAGCATAGTGTAATGGTTTATGTTGGAATATGACTCTATAGACCAGGGTTCAAATCCCAGCTCAGCCATGTAAACCCACTGAGTGACCTTAGGCAAGTCACACTCTTCCCACTTGCCTTAGGGTCGCCATAAGTCGGAAACGACTTAAAGGCACGCAACAACAACAAAGCAGAAAGAAAGATTGAACGAGCAAAGAAAAAAAAAAGGGGGGAGGGACAAAAAGTAAAGAACCAAACTGAAAAAGCAGTGGGGGTGGTTAGGGAGGTATGTGGTTTCTAGCCACTGTGAACCTGACTCCTCCTGCTAGAAAGGTGAAGAAGTTGATTTGAAATACTGTAATGGAATGTCAAGTCATGCTTGGGATTAAGCCTGCAGACAAATCCATACCTACTAACATTCAATGAATCTTTACAACTAGGTAACTTCCTAAATTATCAGTAATGAATCCTGGCTGCTTGATGCAACCATCTCAAACATGTTCAGTCCTAAAATATTGAGTATTATAGAGAAAATTATTTTTTTCAGATTTGCAAACTGAAAGTGAGTGGGATTGCCCCTCCCTTCCCGGTACTGAATATTCATCCCATAGTCATGATTCTAACTGTATTAGATTTCCTGGTCTCTGCTAGTATACCCAAACTATGACTCTAGGGTGAATATTAAATATGCAGGGGGTATCCCCCCCTCAGTTTCAGTTTGTAAATCTTCGCTTGTGATGCTTGCATGTCCATGAAGAAGAGCAGGAGACCCACAGAAAAAGGGATGGCCTAACTATTGCAATAACCCCCCTCCCCAATATATTATTCATCTCTTAGCAGAAGTGATGGGAATTGTATGGCCCATGGGACTCCAGCAACCTTCCCAGGGCCCCCATTCCCAAAAGATGCCCTCTATAATGGGTACTTGTGCCCTCAGAAGCCTCCAAATGACTCTCCATTTTAAGGCTATGAAAAGGATATAGGGTTTTTTGAATCCCCAATAGCTCTTTTATCTCAAAGCTGAAACTTTTCCAATTTAGAAAGAAAAGCTAAAGAGATAATGGTGGTGTAGCCTGTTTATGGAGGTGCCTGACAACGGTTTGGCTCCCAGACTGTCTAAGGAGAACCACCTTTCATAACCCCAGTTCAAGCACAATTTAAGCAAATGGAGAGGGAAAGCCCTGCTATAAGTACAATCTACAGTAAGCATACAAATAAGATTTCTTAAAACAGGAAGGTCACCTGCTTGAAGTAATAGGTCTACAGATTGATACCAACTGCTGTCCTCACATGCCTCTTTCTTGAAGCATGCTGAAGGAAAGCAGGAATGGCATCAAAATCAGAAGCAGCTGATGGGACCATGCATTTTTTTTTTAAATTGCTTTGTTACGTCTCTGCCCTGCCAAATACATGTGTAATTCACATAATCCCAGCAATGGAAGAGACAGTAGGAGGCACTAACAGTCCCTTGTCATCTTTCCCTGTCCTGCTAAGTTATCAAATAAATCTAAAAGGTGGCAAGGGAATTAAGTGAACCAAGAGAAGCTGTTTGACCATGTAACATATTTCCTATGTGCTCAATGGCTGACAAGCTAATATCTTGTCCCATGCCTACACAGAAATCCAACCCACTGCCCTTATCTGATTAGTGCACCTCCACTGCTTTTGTAATTTACTCAGGAATGGCAGCTGCAGCACATCATAGAACAGGTTGCTTACCAAATGTCTGCCTTTCCCATTTTATTGTCATTCCTTCCAGCTGCAGAAAAGTCAGACATATTGCCCATATTTAGTCATAAGGCATACTGTATTGTGGTAATATACCTGATGGTAGCTTCTACTTGTGCATGTTGGGATATTCCATTTTCAGTGATCCTACCTAGTGATCCTACCTAGAGATCCCTCTCTATTTGAGAGGGGTCACCAATTCTCAAGAAATTAACACTGTTTCTTACCTGCCATACATTGATTTCCAACAGTGAAATGTGAACATCCTCAGATGGTTGCTCCTTCCTCTTGACCCAACAAGCAGGGATGGTATAGACCTTGGAGGGATGTTCTCTATTGAGAGCAACCTGAGAGGTTAGTCGGTTAGCTAATTGTCCAAGAGAAGCTTTAGAGGGCATACAGGGGAACAGGAGAGAGAAAAAATTCCCTGCATGCTCACAAAACTAGTAAGAATTAAGACTAACTCCAGCAGTGAAGAAGGATCTTATTCTACTGGTGGGCAGGATGTTCATCTTCCACTGCTGGAAATGAATGTATCATGGATAAAAGCCAACATTATTTTTCCCAGCAGTGAAAGAGGAAAAATCCTCAGATGGGGTGCACCACAGCTTCCCATTCTGCAGGTAGGAATAATTGCTGGTTTCAACAAAAACTTATTTTTGATCTATGTGTTGGAATATGCATCTGCTGAATGAGGTTTCAGTAGAAGCTAGGATATCCCATTTCTAGTATCTTACCAAGGTGGAGACTGACTTTCAGGTAGAAGCTGGTCAACAAGTGGCACACTAATGGCAAAGGCCACCAAGATGATGATGCTCCTAGTGATTGACAACTTTCCCAAGTACCAAGGACCCCAAGGACTCATAACAAGTCATGTTGCAGGTCTTGATTCATCTGAATTGTATGGAAATAGAGTTCCCCCCATGAAAGATCTCACTCAGCTGGGAAAAAAAAGGTCAAATAGGCAGAGCTGCTTACTGGTAGTTCTTTTCATGTAGATTTGGATGGCTCTCCTAACAGTGACCTGTGCCTGATCTTCTCTAATGGCTTCTTGGGATAAGGATGAAAGGACACCAAATCATCTCTTGTGCCCCATGAGTTTACTTTAGGGACAAATGTAGTGTCTATATCAGTCTGATCCGATTGCACAGAGTTCCTTCTCGGCCAAGATCTTCCAACTCAAAATCCTGTAGGCAGAAACAATACTAAGACATGTATTTCAGAGGTGTCATGTACAAGATGAAATGGTGATATACTCAGGGCTGTTAGCATTATGCGGAGATCCCAAAGAAAGGTGGTGGTGAATGCCTCATAGTGATATTAAGGAAAGACCTCCAAGAAACCTTCTTACATGGAGATGTGAAGACAGGTGGTCATCTTGTTTGACTGGAAGAAAGGACGTTATGGCTGCAGACTGCATCTTTATGTTGTACAGATGAAAACCTCTATCTGTTTCTTCACTCCAGAACACCAGCAGAGATGAATTAGATACTTTAAAAAAATCCAATTTGCCTGTGGGTGCAGTGGGAGTGCCACAGATTCTTATGATATGGGAAGGGTCTCAGGAAGACAGGGCCCTCCTTGAACAGAGAGGAACCACTAGGATTATGTCAGCTCTTTTCAGCCTCACCCTTCAGAGAAATCTGTTGGTAGAGTCATTCAGAAAGCCCCTGAGCCAGGGAAGGTCTGTATGTCCATCCTCTCAGCCCCTTCTGACATGTACCTGAACTATAACCTTCTCATTTTGCTTGTAATGTGAACAGTTCTATTACTTGAGGCCCCAATTTTGCTACTATGCTTTGAAAGGTGCCTGGGCATAGATTCCATTCTGCTTAATCTGCTTGCTCAGGCCACTAATAGTTTTAGCTTCTTTGCAGAGGTGAGATTCTGCCCATGAGCTGGGTAGAACTGCTTCCTCTCTGTGAGCAGGATTACAGCCTTCCCAGGCAATTTATACGAATGTTCTGGTAAGAACTGCCTGCCCATGGACTAGCTCAGATGTCAGGAGAGCCAGCTCAAATGCTTTAATTTCTAGCCATCTTACACTGGGAAAAATCTTCCAGCTCCCATTGGTCCTGGATTAGATAAAATCCATAGTGTTCACCACAGCATGGGAGTGGCATCCTTGATACCAAATGGGGCAGCCCTTCCAGATGGCCAGTTACACCCATCAGTTTAGCAAATGACTTAAGGTGGCACCCTCCTTTTGTAGTGCATCTTGTTGGCAATTTTTTATTGGTGGGGGAGCAAGAACCATGGAAGGGCATATACATGAAGACATGCACATGAAAAACAATTTACTGTTGCTATAATAACTCCCTATAAGCAGACAAGGGAAAGGACATTGACCTTTGGAAGTCTTCGCAGTTGATATGGTGATGGCTGACATTCTTTCTGGAGCTGTGTCTATAATCAACCAATGCAGGCCCTACCCTTTGGACTGGTATTGGCACCACATCTTCATAATGAGCACGGTAACACTGTTGCCTCACTGGAGAATGTCCCACTTCCACATTTATCTCTACTTACACTATTTGCTCATCTGTTCTGTATCCTTTCAGCAGGGGCAGACAAATACTCAGGAGATGCTTCAATTCCTCGCTTTCTATGGTTTTCCATAAGACCATCTTGTTCCCCTTACAGGACACTGTCAGTGGAGACCTCTTTAATTACCGGTAACTCTTTGGCCGATAAAAAAGAGGTTCTAGCCATAAAAGACAAAGCAGCAGAAGCCCTGAAAGAGGTAGAAGCCTTGTGTGCTTCTTAAAGGGCTGCCCCAGTTTTCCATTGGTCACTTTTAAGGCATCTTTCCCATCCTGGGCATAAACCAAGCAGACCAGTGCAGATAATGGGGCATCCCCTAGAGGAAATCTGGAGTGTATACATTATATTCCAGGGGAAGGTATAAAACATTTCAACACAAGTAGTATTATGAAGAGAGAACTGGGGCTCAGCCATTAAGAAGCCGACTCTGATGACTGCAAGATTGAAAGGTTAGCAGTTTGAGTTCAAGGGGCCGTGTGACGGAGTAAGCTCCGGTCACTAGTCCCAGCTTCTGCCAACCTAGCAGCATGAATGCATGTAAAAGTGCAAGTAGATAAATAGGTACCACTTTGGTGGGAAGGTATCAGCATTCTGTGCGGACATGCTGGCCACATGACCACCAGAGTTGTCTTCGGACAATGCTGGCTTCCTCAGCTTAGTAACGGAGATGAGCACCACCCCCTACAGTTGGTCATGATTTGACAACCTTGTCAAAGGGGAATACCTTTAACTTTAACTTTACTAATATGCATGTTCATGGCAAGCTTGTTTTATTCCTCAATCATGCTGCCATGAAGGTAGCTAAAGAAAGAATATTTGAATAGGAGGGGCCTGCTACAGGGAAGCACTTTCCCGTGCCCTCAGGTCTTCCTTGGGTCTTGGGGTTGATCTGCTATAGACAGACATGTAAGAGACCAAATAACTTAACAGCCTTCTTTAACAGGAGGGGAAAATCCTTTGTTTGAAATAGGTGGCTGAGGACTCCTCCTCCTCCTTTACAGAGAGTTCTCTGCTGCCCCCAAGGGGAGGGAGGAAGAAGAGCTTTGATAACATGGTTATCAGCTGAGGAACGGTCACCCAAAGATTGCAATTGGGGAGGGGAAGAACAAACAACTAGTAAGTGGAGTGAGTTGCTGGTCAGGGCAGGGTTCTCTTCCCCTACTTGTGAGGAGATAGCATAGAAGAGCTGGAGATCTATTCCCATCCCCAGAAAGAAGGAAAAGAGGAGACGGAGAAAGATTAAGGACAAAAGAAAAGATTTTTGTTTTCTAAATGATGAAAAATAGAGCAAGAAGTGTAGAGTAAAAAGAAGCATGAAAATTAGCCTATGGAGTGATGAGCAGAACAAGATGGATCTCTTATAAGTAGCTCTCCATAAATTTCTCAAAGGTCTGTACCATTCCTATTTGTCATGGTGAGAGGGAAGAGCAACCCATCGGATGATACTCCCTCTTTCACTGCTGTTAAACAGTATTTTGAAGGGACAAAGGCTAGACAAGAGTGGAAGTGGGGGGGGGGGAGGTAGGTGCCCTGATCTGCACAAGGAGGACTAAGGGAAATTCATCACAGAATATAATCCACTGTATTAACTGTCCAGAGAAAATGCTGGTGTCAAGCATACAGTGGTGATGAGAAATAATAGCTACTGAACAGTTAGAAAATAGGAAATTCTACATACACTTTTACTGAGACTGTTCCCCCCACTTCAGATTTTTTTTCCAGACAAAAGCATGCAAAATTAAGACTTTACAAGAGGAGAAAAGATACAGTAACGTGGTCCACAAAATGCATTGCTACAAGTGTGAAATAACAATAAAATGTTTATCTAGGTCCATGTAATAATCACCATTTCTGGAGGGGGGAGGCTTCTTCTGAAAATATTTCATCCATAATAAATGGACATTGCAAATATAGATGCAGCTCATTTCCCCTCCCCTGATTTCAAAGTCAGTGTCACATTTTGGACAAAGTAATGCCTTCATTAACGTATTCAAAATTCAGATTGCCCCTCTTTCATCCGCACTCCTACTTCTGCTCTACTTTTAGTAGACTACTTACTGTAGTTCTGTAATGTTAACAAAATATTACCAATATTATTTTAACAGAAATTCTTTGAAAAACAAGTAGTCAGAATTCTACTGGTTTAAAGAAATTAAATTTATTTTCAGCCTGATCTGATTGTTTATTCTAAGCAATCTAAACTGAAATGTAAATGTAATACATTATGTTACCTTCTGGCAACACAAATGTTGGATACATAAACCATGAAATATTAAACATAGCACACCATATTACACATAAAACTTCTTTTTCCATTTCAAGTTTATTAAAACTTTAGCAGTACAAATGATCCAGGCTGTGGATTATCAAAAGACCAAACTGAAGTCCACATTAAAAAAAAGTGTTCCCCAACATGTCTCTAGAACCTGGAGGCAGAATGGAAACAATAAGTCCATAAACTCATCCATGTCTGTCTTCATCAGTTCCAGCACTTGATTCATGATCAGATTTTTTACCATGGGTGCGCTCTCTCTCCTGATTCTTTGATTTTAGAGCGGTGTCTTTTTCTCGTGAAGAACAAGACTTTTCCTTTTCCTTTTCTTTACTCCTGCGTGAAGACGATCGTTTCAGTTCTCTGTCCTTGCTGCTCCGTCTTTTTCTTGAGTCAGGACTTCTATCCTGATCTCTACAGGGCTTTTTGCTTTTATTAGTCTCTGAGCTACTACTGTCACGACTTTTCGAGCGCTTCCTTTTGTCAGCATCATCTTTTTGGTGAGAACTCCTATGCTCTTGATTCCGATGCCTGTCTTTACTTCGACTTCCCTCCCTCTCAGAGCTCCGTGATTCCTTCCTCCTCTTGTTTTCTTTACCTTTAGATCGTTCTGGTGTGCTTTTTCTATCTCTGCTTCTTGATCTTCCTCTTCGTTTTACTTCCTTGTCTTTGTGTTTTGAGTAATCTTTACTTCTGCTGCGATCTCGCTCTTTACTTCTGGACCTGTCTCGCTTTCTTCTGTCTCCACTTTTGCTTCGCTCTCTTGTCTTACTATCTGAACCATGTTTGCTTTTAGACTGCTCACGTTCTCTACTCTTTGACTTGGCATGTTTTTCCCTATCTTTACTTTTAGTATGATTATGACCATTACTTTTAGACCCACCCCTTTTATTCTTCTCCTTACTCCTGCTCCTTTCTCTCCCACGAATATCATTGTATTTTTCTTTGTCCCTCTCTTTCTCATAATCTTTCTCTTTGCTTCCTGAACGTACTTTCTTTTCTTCATGTTTGCTGTGTTTTGAGTCCCTCTCCTTACTTTTTGACACTTCTTTGCTTTTGCTGTGGCTTCTAGATCGAGCCCTTTTTTTGGCCTTACTTTTATTATGTTTGTCTTTGTCCTCCTTCACAGAATTCCTTCTTGTCTCCCTGTCTTTACTGCTAGATTTGTGGTCTTTTGTTTTCTTTTCTTTTTCACCCCTTCTACTTGGACTCTCAGAAGTTTGCCTGTGGTCAGATGCTTTTCTTTCTTTTCCTCTCCCAGGGCTCTTCTGATTTGTGACGTCCTTCTTGTTCTCATTAACTTCACCTCTTGAAAGAAAAACAACAACAACCCCAAGATATATTTTTTTACACATTTTGAAGCATAAGAAAAGGAAGTTAATCAAGTCAGAAGGGGAAAGCTGAATTAGTAACTGAAACTGTTTTATTAGTAGACATTATTATTATTATTATTATTAATTATATTAAGCTTTATTTAGGTATTTACTGCAGGGCTGAGGGAAATGAAGGAAACACATCACCTCTCCCAATAGCAGCCCTTCTCTTAAGCTTAATGGTGGAGATGCCAGCCTCCTTGCATCCATCTAAATATGGATTTAAGACTAATAATTGTTACATTTGCTCATAACTTTAGACAGGGATTGGGAAATCACGGATCTCTGGATGTTCTTGGATTCCAACACTCATTAGCTCTAACTAAAATGAGAAGTTGGACTTACCAAGAAAGTTCATTCTGGGATGGCAGACGGGAGCAACCCACCATGATTGGGGGCATATCCGCATGCCAAATTAACTACCGTAGTTGCTTTCTTCTCTAGGGGAAATGGATCCAGTCAAACGGGAAACAGAGTTAGCAGAAATTGAACACCTATTGGACATAGTGTGACAGAGGGTCCAGTAAATCAAAGGCTCACTAGGGTTTACTCTATTTTCTTCACTGTGCCTAAAAGCAATGGACCTTATTGTCCTGTTTTGAAAGAAACTAGTTTGCTCCTGGATGCCATCCCAAAAATGGTCATCAGTCAGGGGTGATGGGAGCTGGAATCCAACAACAACTGGTAGACCACAGATTCCACACTCTGGCTCTAGGTCAAAATTAGAAATCAGGGAAATGGGCATGAAAAAATAATCACCAATCAATAGCAGTTTTACTACTACACAGGTTATAACACAAGGAAAAACATTATTACATATATAGTCAATTATATGCATTGCTCCATTGGAATAGAAAAGCAAGGTTTTTGATCACATCTTACTTGTCCCCTTTTATCCATCTTTCTCCGCTTGATACTCTCATCCTCTGAGCTCTCTGCATTTCCTGTCTCCAGTGTGGAGGAGTCTCACTGCGTCTAAAACGATCTCTTGACCTGGATCTTGAAGGGGTCCGATAGCGCTTTAAAAATGGGGAGGAAATTAACTTAAAAATTGTCTGTGAATACTCAATAAGTTATGTAACAAATCTTATACCTGACTGCAGACTATTTTACCAAACGAAGAAGAAAATATAGCTCTAAATCCAACGACTAACCCCCAATAGAGTACAGCCACTAAATCAATAGGATCCATAGAGATTTAGACTTATCATTCAGTGATTGAGTCAATGGATCAACTTTGGTTAGGACCAACAATTGGATGCAGACTATAAATTATGAACACAAAATAATTATACATTTACAGAATAATGTTTTTCTTCATTGCGTAATAGAGAATGTACACTTCAAAAATATAAGTGAGTATTAAGAATTACCTAAGACGCAACCTCAGATTTAACCATGGAGTTTTAGCATTCTTCATCTATGAAAAAACTTAAGCTTATTTTTATAAGAGAGATTCAACAGTCAAGGCTATTCTGGGATGCCCTTTTGCACACTTTGGACTGCCAACAAAGAAACCAATACTGCACTAAAGTTGTATTATGCATAGATAGGAGCAAAGTAGTTTAATTCTTCCATGTAAAAAAGTGCATGAGCCACAAATGGGAACTAGCGTATTTTAAATCAAAATGGACAAAGGCACTATGCTCTAAGTGTTTAATACATGCTCATCTTAAAATGCTGTTAAGTAGGACAGTATGCTTACTTGAATGATCCCAAAAGTTTGTATTAGTTGGCTCTTTCACTGCATAATTACAAAAGCAGTGTGAAAATCTGGTGGAATTTAGTATTTGTGAAAAAAATAATGACAGATGACATGCAACTATATGCAAGATGACACTTCTCTCATATTTATCCCCAGAATGCTTTTCTCCCAAACCAATTATTTCCAATAAAAAAGGAGTATCAACTTTCAAAGATTTTTTGCAGCTGGATCAAGGCCACATAATTAAAAGGAGAAAAACCAATCAGATAGTGAGAAGGCAAACATACCCTTGGTCCTCTTCCTTTTATTTTCCGTCCAGATCTTGTCACCAACAGCCTTCTCTGATATGATGACTGACAATTTGATGGATTACTAAAAATTAAAAACAGAAAGACATCACTACAAATTCTGTGATTGATTTGATTTGTTTGTTTGACAATTTTGCAATCATTAAACTTTATGTATGCCCAAACAATTGACCAAATATTTGTTCCATGGCAAAGAATTCAAACATATAATTGTGAGTTTTGTGATGACCATAAAAAGCAAAGCTTTAAAAAAGCTAATATTCCCTCATTTTATTTAATTATAAGTATATTTATGTAAGTGCCGTGAATTTGAAATAAAATGTGAATATTTGTTCAATAAAAACTAAATGTAAGAAACTGATGCTGAAGCATCTCTGTTCTAAATATATCATGTGAAAATTTCAGTGAAATGAGTGAATCCAGAACTGAGGAGTCTTTTCCTTCCTTATTTGTTTCCTTTAAGTATAAAGAATATTCTTTAAAATTTACCTGAAGCATTTCAAAAGATCAACATGCAGCATGTAACTCAGGTCAACATAAATGTTAGTACACAGAGAATACACCTTTCATCTTAGACATCACTGTGTAGCCCTGATCAAAAACAATTTTACCTCTCTCTTTCTTTTTCCCTGCTCTTTGTCTCTTTTTCCTTTTCATCCACTTTAGGAGGACTTTTTCTCATAAGAAATCTGTTTTCTGGGACAGGAGGAATCTCTTCCGGACGGACAGTGGAAAGTGGTTGCTGAGATTCAGGATTTTCTACTTCACTTTCACTTGCTGAGCTTCAGTAACAAAAGAATAAAAGTTACCAATGTCTGTTTTTAGCATAATGTGTTTTGCAATTTTGTACATGTCAAAGCAGACATCTCAACTTGATTAAGTTTAAGAAATAGGAATATGCAAGTCTATTTACTATTTAACTTGTATTCTGCCATAATAAAATGCCCACAAAATAACAACAAAAGGAAGGATCTATTTGTGTTAGGATTATATTAAAAACCCCATCATTTTTTTAAAACCATAGTGAATTTCACCAAGGTACATCAGACTGGTACGTGACTGACTGCTAGTCAGCAACTACCATAAAATACTAGCTACAATTCATATAGAGAAGAGACTATTTTGTCCAGGAGGATTTACCCCTATAGCAATGAGGAATATAAGTTAAGAAGGGAATGGAAAAGCATTAAAATGGGTAAAAACACTTCCCCTACCCATGGGAAAAAAAATTAGAAGTGTCCCTCAGATCTTTCCAACCTGCCCCACTCCCTCAGCCTTCACATCTCTAAGCTATGAGAGCTGCAGGGAAGGTAGATTCTGAGTTTTCTAAGGGAAATGTTAGTTAAGAATAATGTTTTACAACAATATATGAACAATAAAAAAGCATTGCGTTCTCCACAAAAGTAAGCAAACAAAATGAAATCTTTTAGTTTCTACTCATCTGTATCTGACTTTAGTGTTAGTAAAGAGGAAAGCCTCACTAAATTTCCCCCTCAATTTGTTTTTTTTTTAAAAAGTAATCCATCAGGCAGAATAGTCCAATGGCAGATAGAGAAAAGAATATGTGGCATACCTCCCACCCTGCTGGCTTACTGTAGACACAGCAATAGCAATATAGCAATAGCAAGTATATTTCTATACCACTTATCACTGCACTTAAGCACTCCCTAAGCAATTTACAATGTGTAGGCTAACTACCCCCAACAAGCTGGGTGCTCATTTTAGCGACCTTGGAAGGATGCAACCGTAAATCGAGCTTGAGCCTTTGGTTGGTATTGAACTTGCAACCTTGCAGTTTGTGAGTAAGTGGCTACAGTACAGGCATTTAACCACTGTGCCACCAGGGCTCCTTTCAGCAGGAGACAGGGCTTTATGTGAGGTAGGTTAATTGTCATCTACTAACAGTATTTTACTGGAGAAAGAATATTTCACCTCCAGGGTTAGTAAAGCTCATTAGTTACTTTAGAGACAGCGAGAAGTTCACAAATCTTAAATGGTCTAGAATGCTCTCCCAGACTATAGGCTTGCTCTTGAAATATCTCAAATTTCACTCTGAAATTTGTTTTATAGTCACCATAGTCACCCAGATATATTTTAGAATTTTTATCTTGCTAAACTGAATCACAAAAGTAATATATTATTTCTGAAATACAAGACGAAAATGAAGAAGAGTGGGTTTGAGTCACTGATTCTATGGAGCAATTTCATATTAAATATACCACTGCAATACAAGCAGATGTATTTCCTAATATTGCCACAGAGTATTTCTCTTCCCTTTCCCTACATACCTCTTCTTGCTCTTTTTTCTCTTTTTCTTTTCTTTCTTGTGTTTCTTTGAATTTTTTTTGTGCTTCTTTTTCTTTTTCTTTGTTTTTTCTTCAGAAGCACTGTCAGAATCAGATGATGAATCAGAAGAAGACTTTGAATCACTTGAACTTTCTGAATCACTGGATGAGGACAATGACTTTCGTCTTTTCTTCTCTTCCTTCTTAGCTTTGAATGAATGAAACAGGTAAACAGTTACTGACAACCACAAACGCCCCAACTAAGGCCCTTTTAGCATTCAATGATGACTAAGGCGTTTTACAAATTTGTTTCAACAACTGTCCCAAATTTCTGATCTATTGATTATGAAGACATTATAATATGCAATTCCACTACAGTAACACAGAAGCTCTTCGTACTCTTACCAATCCTGTGGCTTGATAAAGCTATTCAACAGTAACACATTATAAGCTATAGAATTATTAGACAGGAAATGGCATATTGGAGGACTTAACTGTGAAGGTCCATTCTTGCCAAGATGGAGCTATCCACTAATGGGTTAATTAATGGGTTAATAAAATCTCTTAGATAAGAGTTGACAGATGTTGTCATTATAGCATAAGTTGACAATGGGGTGTCCAGTAATTCTGTGAGTAGGATTAGAATGGATAAATTCCAGTTGGTGAGTAATGCTGATGTGGACAAGCTACTGGGGCAAGTAAGAAAGGCAACTTGTCCTCTCAATCCTTATCCTTCCTGGCTGGTTGTCCAAGAAGGATATGCAATTAGATCTCAATTACAATATATTACTAATGCATCTCTCTGGGAGGGACATTTTCCATCCTGTTTAAAAGAAGTGGTGGCATAGCCACTCCTAAAAAAGGCCCTCTCTGGACCCCCTGGATTTAAACAACTATAGACCAGTTTTCTGGGCAGGCTCATTGTGAGGGCATCTGCTTCCCAACTGCAGACAGTCTTGGATAATACAAGTTAACTAGACCCATTTCAAACCATCTTCAGAACAGGATACAGAGTTAAGCTATGATTACCTTAGTGGATGATCTTTTCCTAAGCACTGACAGGGAAAGTGTGTCCCTGTTGGTGCTTCTGGTCCTTTCAGCAGCATTCGATAGGCTGCAGATGTTGGTGCTTGGGGATAGCTGTTCTTCACAAAAGGAGCTGTTACATGGTTTACCACAAGGTGCCATCCTATCCTCAATGCAATTTAACATCTAGATGAAACTGCTGGAAGAGATCATCCAGAGGCATGGATTGGCAGGCCTTCCCAAAAGATGCTTAACACTTCCCGGCTCTGAAATGCAGGTCCTGAGTTTTTCCACCCTTCTCCTCTGCATTTTTTACTCTTATACAGCCAAGACTTTCGGGTTGGAATTTTGTGATTCTATCTTCTTTAAATTTATTTGATTATCTACTTATTTTAATCTTGCTGTGATTTAATCTTGTTTTAAGGGGGGGTTGGGCGATGGGATGTGATATTTTAATTTGTACAGCTTTTAACCTGCTGTAACCCGCCTTGATTGCTTGTTCAAAGGGGTGGGCTAGAAATAAAAATTATTTATTACTACTACTACTACTACTACTAAGCATAGGAAAGGGCATAGGAAAATGCATAGGCACTGTACCAGGTATTGTACTCCCTGGCTCAAAATGCCTGGTGTCTATAACATGGGTTTCAAAAAAGGTCACTGTGACAGGTTGCTGCACATTATGCACGTTCTCTTGGGCGTGATGGGTAATGAGGAAGAAATGGGGGCTGTGGGGGCTGTGGCAAGAATTGGTGGAGTCAAAGGGGAAGGAGCTCTGTCAGGGGTCAGCTCCCATCTCCTCTTCCATAGGCCCCTCTGAATATTCATCATCAATGGCTCCTTCAGAGGCTAAATCCTCTTTTTCTACTTGTTGCTGAATTGAAACTGACTCCAGTATCCCACAGTGAGGATGCATTTCAACCCAAATAGATTCAGCAGGTTTGTTAGCCATTGCCATGGGAGATGCTGTTGTGTGTACATTTTTGTGAGTCCTGCGGGAAGCAACTAAGAGTACACGAGCATCCTGAATTACATGGATATGCCTTGGGGCAGGAGAGCTCTGAGAAACAGAGCTAGGTTTATGGATTTGGCTTTCATTTTCCCATCCCAAGGGCATGTTTGAAAGAGAAGCATGAAAGGAAGAGAAAAGCAATAGAAAGGGAGGGGGACTAGCAAGGGAGAACAACTAACAGGAGAACCAAAGGTTAAGCGCTTATTTATAACATATAGGACTGAGAACTGAGAAAGAGGAAGAAGAAAAGAGAGATTTAAATTGCAGAAATAAGGTCAGAGAAAGCAGAGGAGATGGATATATGACCTTTCCTGGACAAAGCAAAGCAAACCAAAGCAGTGCAAACCCTGGTAAATAGGGGGTGAGGTCAGACCAATTATCACTGCACAGCAATGCAACTATGGTGGTTATGCATTCATAACTGCCCAAATAAATTCTGGACAATAAAAATACACACACGCTCCGGCACTCAAGGATCATATGTACAATGCTTTACAGGAGTCTACAACATGCTGCTGGATGAAATATTTAAACAGAAAATGGCGGGGTGGGTTTTCACCTGCTGGAGCTCTAATTCTCTGTTATACCTTGGAACAGGGCAAAGTTTGTTGCCTGATGCCTTGTCAGAAGCATTTCTTTTAGCAGATGGGAACACACTGCAATATTTTGTTCTTTAATTGCCTTTCTATTGGCTGCATATTAGGTAATCTCAAAGGTGCTACAAGATCTCTCTATGTACTAATTCTACAGGCTAACATGGCTATATTTTTGAATTTTACTAATATGCTTTGTGTTATTATAATTTCAGCAGCAATTAACCAAGATTTTAGGTTACCAAGCCTCTCAGTCAGACCTGACACATCTGTATTGCAAAATCTAGAAGACATCGTTAGAAATATTTGAGAAGTTATTTCAGTCTTACCTTTGGATTTTGGAATTAGCTCTCCACAGCTCATTATTCGTACTTCAGCATAAGGTTTACTAGATGCATCTGTTTTCTGGTTTTCTATTTCTCTTACAACTTCTTGACCCGAGATTACTTGTCCAAACACAACATGTAGCCTGAAAGATTACAGCTTATTTTTAAAAGCTGACTGACATTTCTACCACACAGAAGATTTCAAATTGTTATCAAATTAAAATTTCCAAATTACAATCAAGAAGTACAAGGGTACTTACCCATCTAGGTGAGGCGTAGGTTTGGTTGTTCTTTGATGTTATCAGGAGCAAGAATTTAAAAAAAGAAAGAGTACGTTAGGATCTTTGGGAGCTGGCTAGATATGGTGTATTATACCATTAGCAAGGAAAAAAACCATACTCAAAAGACATTATATGTTGAGTCTGTAGTTCAAGTAGCAAGGCATTGTAATGTTGCCAAAGGTATCAACTGGAATATTATGACAAATGTACTTATAAATTTGAAGGAATTTCAACCATTACATTATACCGATCTAGTTCTCACTTGATTGGTAAGCTTCTACCTAGGCCTTTCTGCAGATGGGAGTTCACATTACTGAATATTTTGCCTACAAAACAACTTCTTCTACATACAACAATGGATAACACATAAAGAAGGATAAAACAGAACCTTTCTGCCTGACATCTAGTTTTCTATAAAGACAAAATGTTTTATACAGAGGAATAGTTGGCGTTATGAGTCCCCATTTTCAATGGGGAGCAGTACTGCCTAAACACAGGCTCACCACTGCAGTTACAACTAGAACATGGCCTCTTTTGATAAATAAGAGAGGAAATGCTGGCCAATTGCAGAAATATAGCCCTCCTGATGGTACTGGGATTATATAAATTTATATAGATATTTCAGCAGAACATAATGGATTTCATTTGTACTCAAACTAATGTGTGAATGTGCATTTGTTTAAAAAGTCAATAATCAATATTTATAACTACTCCTTTCAGAGGAAGGCAATGGCCTAACTAAAGAGGAACAAAGGCAATGAAAAGGGTGGGTAAAACAGAAAAGACATAAAGAACTGAGGGGAGACAGACAAGATGAAGGAAAGACAACATTTCTGACGGCACAGCAGTCCTCAATATATTACCCTACCTACAACGTCATCTAGGTGCAGCTGGTAAACTTGAGATCGCTCTGAATTCAGACTGGAGCTTATTAAAGAAAACAGATTTAATTTTTTTTTCCACCACAATAAACTCATGGTTCTTTCTTTCACCTTTGATTCTATTTGGATACTACTCCATTAATGGCATGAAGAGAAAATAAAGCTCAGATCTGTACCCTTCCCTTCCTGCTCATTATAGGGAGACATAAATGAGACTCAAGGAGATCTTTCTCATTCACCTGTTACCTTCTGTGCACAGCGAGAGAGGCAGAGGAAGTAACATACAAACCACAGGCTAGTTTCTAAATTCACTTGGGGCAGAATCCTGGTGTCAAGGTAGCACATTTTGCTACCACTGGATATTCAAGAAGGCTTGACATATATGAAAGGTAGCTTGCTCATATACAATTGAGACTATCTGGACTAAATAAGCACTGCCTCTTGACCTCCTATTCCGTAAATTCACATTTAGCTTTTCTTTAGAAAGCCCAAAAGAGATTACATAAGGATATCAATGGTTTCTTCTCCAGACAATTAACTTCAACAACGCTAAACTAGCAAGTGAACAGATATCTTTCCTGAGTTAGAAAACAGTGACAGCTTCCTCTAATACATAGCTGATCTTGATTCTTACAGATAGTGTTCTAAGATATTCAAATTTATTCCTACTTTATACTTTTAATCATATTTGCTACCTCCAAAATAAACATTTTCATAACTTTAAAAGGGATTCATGCTTTGTCAAAAGAAAAAGAACTGGCCATTTGAACAATTCTAAGTTCTTACAATTTGAATTGTAAGGACTATCATCCAAATGCTGAAGAAACACAGTGGAGCTGGTATGATACTTACATAAAAAACTGTGAACCATTTGTATCTTTCCCTCTGTTGGCCATTGAAAGGAGAAATTCTTTGTTGTGCTTTACAGCAAAGCTTTCATCTAGAGAAAGCGTTTGAATTACTTCAAAAATCCAAGTATTACCTTGCACTGGCATTTCTTTAGCATTTTAAATAAGGATTGTCAAACTGCACAAATGAATCATCTCAATGCCAAACATTATTCAGACAGGTAAAACTAAAGACAGAGAGACATGTACTATAATTCTCAGTCAAATTTGCAAAAATATATAAAACATTATTTTATAAATTCTGATGAATCAGGATTATCATAGAATAAGTGAATGCATAAGCAGAGCTGCCTTACAGTTCAATAAATCTGTTGAGCAAGAGCAGTGTACATTAAACATCTCACTCCTATTAGCCCAAACAGATCATATGAAAACAAGCTCATTATTTTGTCTTACACAAAATGATAGCAATAATACGCAAAGAAAGATGGATAATTATAGGAGTTAAGCATAAAAAAGAAACTAGAGTTATTTGTAAAAAGGCAGTGTTATACAGATATATTTATTACAGTTTTGAATCAGAAACTGCTCTTCAACTCCAGAAAAAGCCCTTTAAATGCCATGGCACAATTCAAGGTGCCAGAAAGCACACAGAACCGTGATAAGCACCTGAAACCATCCACCTTGCAGCTTGTGAAGGGAAATACAGAAACTGTAAAGTTCCAAGTTGCTGCACTGTTTTGTGCAACTGCCACTTAGCATTAACATCTATCTCACACTGCCTGTTCATCTTAAGAGTTTGTCTGGTTTTCTGTCTTAGGATGATGTAATGTAAGCAACTCTGAAACCATCAGTTAGATGGTAAAGGCTGGGTTGAGTGGAAGAAGGTTAGATAGAAATGGGATGGAAGATTGTTATGGTCCTCAATAAAAGGGGAATTAGAACCTCAAGAAAGAGAGGAACAAAGCTGAGTTGCTATGTCAGTGGCCATGTTACAAACATTACAGGAGAAAGATTTTTTAAAATCTGTAATTATGGATAAGCTTCTTATCCTCCACTCTGGAATCTCAAGGACAGATTGGGCCACAGTCCTCAATAAATAAATCTGCCTCCAGATGAGGGTCACTGAAAAGTAGTTTTCCTAACATGCATATATATTAAATAAATAAACTATGATAGGGAATTTAATACATGACTATTCTTACCTTCAAAAAAGCCACCATAAATTGATTCTCCTCCTCTCCCATTTCCTTGTAAAAAAAAAAAATTACGTTGTTGGTATGTCATGCAATTCTAACATGTTTCTTATCAGCTTGAAAGCCTTCATAGAGAATATTTGATTAGTGTAGGCAACTTTAGTTTGTGTGAAACTAGGCAAATTTTAGAAAACTGATTGCCATGAAGCAGAATGATACTATTCTTTATTTTTCTCATCATCTTGTTTTTAACTGCCGTCAAGTTGAGTGCGACTTATGGCAACCCTATGAATGAGAGACCTCCAAGTCACCCTATCATCAACAGCTCTGCTCAGCTTTTGCAGACTCAGGGCAGCTGCGGCTTCCTTGATACAAGTCTATCCATCTGGAGTGTGCTCTTCCTCTTTTCTTACTGCCTTCTACCTCACCTAGTATCATTGTCTTTTCTAGTGAGTCATGTCTTCTGATATGATCAAAGTACAACAGTCTCAGTTGTCATCTTAGCTTCTACGGAGAGTGTAGCTGTGTAGCTGTGACTGGCCACCTTGTTACTTGGAAATCCTACTGCATCCTCCTGTCTCAAGTATAAGTTACACACCAGGACAATAAAATATTGTGGCATACCAATTTCTTCATGAGTGATCCATAGTTTTTCATCATCTACACAATCAATGGCTTTGCTATAATCTATAAAGAACAGGCTGATTTTCTTCTGAAATCCTTTGATGTGCTCCATTATGTTTGCAATATGATCCCTAGTGCCTCTTTCTTTCTTGAGCCTAATCTGTGCATCTGGCATTTCTCACTCCGTATGTGGTAAAAATCTTTGTTGTCAGGATTTTGAGCATCACTTTACTTGTATGGGAGATTAATGCAATGGTCCTGTAGTTGCTGCAATCTCTAAGGCCCCCTTTCTTGGGGACTGAAACGTATTGAAAGTTTCCAATCTGTGGGCATTCTTTTGTTTCACATATTTGTTGACAGGTTTTAGAAACATAGTGCATTCTTGAAGCAGCAATATTGATATGACATCTTTTCCTGGTGATTTATTACATCCAAGTGCTCTGAGTACAGCTTCCACTTCACTTTCTAAAATTGGTGGTTCATGTTTAAGTGGTTGTTTCTTGAATCAATCTTTTACCCTTCCATCTCTTTTATATAGTTCTTCAGTGTACTGTTTTCATTGTCTTTTTATTTGTATTTGGTCATGTGTATTCCCATTTTTGGTTTAAATTTCTCTTTGATTTCTCTGATCTTGTGGAAGAGATCTCTCACTCTTCCTTAATTGTTGTCATCTTCTGTTTCTCTGTATTGATTGTTATAATAGTTCTCTTTGTCCCTGCAGGAAAGTCACTGAACAGTTGCATTTGGGGTTCTGACCCTACTTCTGTCACCTTTTACTTTTGCTTCTTTTCTGTCCTTAACTGCTTGAAGACTTCTATCTGTCATCTACTGAAGATTCTTTTTCTTTTTGGCTGCAGATTATGTCTTTCTGCATTCCTTTCTGTTAATATCCTTGGGTTTCAGTCCAGAGTTCTTCTAATTCCCAGTCAAATAAGCTTAATAGTGCAAATCTACTATTACTACTACTATTACATATTATATTTATATTCCGTCTTTCTCCCGATACATGGATTCAGAGTGGCTAACAACAAATGTAAAACAGTACACGTTAAAAGCAATACAAAAGCCTTAAAATGTTAATACAAATTTTTGAAGAAATTAAACAATTTTAAAAAGTCAAAAACATTACACATTTGTAAAGGGAGATACGGTCCTCCAGATAACCTGGACCCAAGCTGTATAGGGTTTTATAGATCAAAACCCGCACTTTGAATTATGCTCGGAAATGGACTAGCAGCTAGTGGAGCTGTTGCAACAGAAGAGTCGTGTCCTTCCTGTAACCAGCTCTAGTTAATAACCTGGCTCCAGCTCTTTGGGCCATCAGAAGTTTCATAGCACTTTTCAAAGGCAAACCCACATAGAGCACATTACATTAGTTCAAACAGGATATAACCAAGGTATGCACCACTATGGCCAAATAATTGCATTATTATTTTTTAACATTCACTAGAAAAACATTTAGGTACAAGATCTCATGAAAATGCATGCACAAAACATAGCATATAGACACTGCCACCTTGAGTGTTTTCTTCATAGGACTTGGCATGGCCATTCAGATCACTATTTCATATACAGTACATTTCACATCTGTAAACAATTATTTCCAATAGCCAATGTTGTACCTTCACTGAAGTCACCTCCTTGGATCATGAAATCTTTCACAACTCTGTGAAACAGACAACTTTTGTAATGCAATGGCTTCTGGGTTGATTTTCCTGTACCCTTTTCACCTGTAGAGGGAAAAAACATTCAAATCATATAACTTTTACTTAGTTTCTCAGAATGCAACCAAAGTTTCATTATTATTACATTATCTGTGTTTCATACAAACTGCAAGGACATTACTAAAAACAAATGTTTTTCTGTCAAGCTTCTATGCAAATCCTGTCACAAATCCTGCCCAAATCCTGACACATGTGTAAAGGTCTGCACATGCCATATCACAAAGTGCTTTGAAACCCTCCTAGATATCTTAAATGGAAGGAGTTACTATTCAAAAATGAACATGTAGAAATAGTTGTCTGCTTGTGTGACTGGTCTTGTCTGTAAAACCAATGTATTCAGAAACAGTATGAAACCATTTAGTTATTTAGTGAAGAAAGCACTGAGTCATTGGTTTACTGAAATAAAAACTTATGTCACAAAAAGAATAATTGCGAAATTATTTAAAGAAGGGCTTTGATAACAGCTGCAACAAATTTACTTCTTTGCATATACAATATCATCAAAAACTATCTAGAAGTCAAGTAAGATCACCAATTAATTTGTCCTGCGCTTTGGGAAAAATAATGTTTTACTTTACTTTTAATGTTTTGGTTTGGATTCCAAACCAAAAGTTTGCTCAACTCTCTGGCATGCAGTCTTAGTCTTCCTCACTAGAGTCAAGCTTGAAGCAAAACTAGGATTGTTCTTCATGTTCCCTGCATAGTTACACAAACAGATTCTTTTGCACAGAGCATCTTAGGAACAAATATACATCTACACAAATGAGTACTTGAAGAATTTGCTTTATGTCAAGCAGTCTTTTCAAAGCATAAGGCAAGCCATTCTACAGAAGTGTGACCTCCAACTAGTAGATGGCCTCTCCTTTTTTCTTTACTTCTTCAAAGATGTACCCAATTTGTGTCACAAGATAGAGCAGTACATTCTGTAAATGCCAACGAGAAGGCACAACAAAACATGGATAACTACCTTCCTTACCATTAGATAGCAATGCTAAGTGTGTGTGCAACCAGCTATGTGCTAGTCCTTGGTTGGTGAGCAGTCACCTCTACTGTCGTCAACAGCCTGCAGCCACACCAGAAACACTATCTACTCCTCAATCGTGAACTTGCATGGCACTGACTACAGTGCCCTCAATACCCAATGGTAAGAATGGGAACTTCCTGCCCCTACAGCAAACATTGGCTGTTTCACATCGTCTTGCCTGCTGCAGTTTTTTTTCCCTATTCTTCCACAAGCACACCTGCCAGCTTCCTCAAAACTGGTGCAGGAATCCTGTTAACTTCTGCATTTGGTCACTCTGTACCTACTCTCCTTTGCAAAAGCGAGGTCAATTAGAAGAAAAGAACTCTGTTCTAAGGACATGGAGGGAAAGAACTGACGAGGCAAAGTGGCTGCGTCACTTCAGTGTGGCAATGATGGCATCTGCTGTCCCTGCCTGTTCTAGGTGGTAATACGGAGTAACTCACTTTGTGCAGGTTCCTCCTCTCACTAACCCAGAGAACAGACACCATTTTCAATGTAATTATTCTCACTGATGTACTATGTCTAGTTGTATTATTTTGGGCGCAGGGTCATGGATGGGTAATCTATGACCATGCATGGAAACCTGGATCAATTCAGAATGCAGTGAGATCCCTCGGAAGCCCAATACAATGAAAGGCACAAAGCTTCTTTAGCTTTGGGAGAAGGTAGGGGTTCTCCCTTATTTTGCCACTGACCTTCAAAAAGACCCAAAAGACACTGAGAAGTTGTGCTCAGTGAAACATCAAGAAGGACAAAGTTAGGAGTGATCAGAACTATTGGCTGGCTCACAGTATGCAATACAACACCTGTATTTGAGAGCAAATATAGCATAGTGGTCTGAGTGTTGGACAATGTCTCTGCAGACCAGAGTTCAATTCCCCACTTGGCCATGAAAGCTACTGGGTGACTTCGGGAAAGCCACATACTCTCAGCCTCAGGAAAAGGCAATGGCAAACCTCCTCTGAACAAATTTTGCCAAGAAAATCCCATGACAAGGTTGCCTCAGGGTTGCCGTAACTCAGAAATGACTTGAAGGTGAACAACAACATGAATTTACTCTAGAATGCTACAGGACTTGACATATTCTCATTTTTAATACACCAAAGGAAAAATAGCAATATCATTTAGTTCTATTACAGTTCATTTTGGGGCTTGTGCTATATCACTTGAAGCATCTTAAGGATAATTACATTTAGACTACAGAAGTCACAAGCCCCTTACTGGACCTCAAAGGGTTGCATAAACACACCTACCACCTGGCTTTTTTCCTTTATAGACTCTAGGTGGCAGTTTTTGTATTTAATTTTTTGCCGTTGTCCGATGTTTTAAGCCTAGGAGAGGCTTTAAAAAAAAGAAAAGAAAATTAAAAAACAACAAATGGCTATCCAGAGCATATAGCATAGAAGAACAGAGCAAAATTACACACATCAAGAAGGGGAACTGGGAGGGAGGGGGGGAATATAGGGTGCGGAAAGTCTTGGAGTGCCCTTAGAACCAGCCTTTCATTCTCCATGCAACTGACAGGCTAGCCTTTACCAAACGCTGCCTTATATGGTGAATTATATTAACAATTAAAAAAAAATCTGCAAACCTGTACAAAGGCAGCGAAAGTTCTCACATGTCTTTGGACAAACATCTGAAAATAATTCGAAGACAACTCTTCCAGCTAAAATAAAAATAAAAAATGCATCATTAAGGACATAGAACTTATGTTCATTGAACATTAATAATGTGGCCCTTAGGATAAACAAGACTCAGTGAATGCAACTAGTATTTTTACATGACAAAATTTAACATGAAATCCAATGGCATCTCTCTTACCAGGTACATTGTTGATGGCTATGTCAAAAAAGCAACGCGGTCTCTGGGTTTTCACTCCCATGGCTTCAAACCTTTAAGACTGTAATGAAATTATAAATCAGAAGTTTTCATTTCTAACTACTGAAGAAGAGAATTTTGCTAAATATGAAAGTTTTTTAAACCCTTGATTATGAACACTTACAAATGTAGAAGTTATAGGTATGAAATTATTGTATATACTCACATATACACAGTTTCCCCAAAAATAAGACATCCCCTGAAAATAAGACCTGGTAGAGGTTTTGCTGAAATGCTAAATATAAGACCTGCCATGAAAGTAAGACCTAGCAAGATTTTTGTATATAAATATATATACAGTATATAATAAATGTTTTGTATTTAACATATAATAAATGTGAATTCTTCTTCATGGAAAAATAAGACATCTCCTGAAAATAAGACCTAGTGCATCTTTGTGAGCAAAAATTAATATAAGACACTGTCTTAATATAAGACACTGTCTAAACCCCACTTTACTCTCTCACCCAGCCAGCCTTTAGGGTGAGTACAAACAGTTATGCCTGCTGAAATTTTGTAAATTCATTGGCACTGTTTTCCTTTGCTTCATCCTTTGCATCCTTTGTTACATATCTCCAAGTTTTACTCTCAACTTACTGGTACTCACAGGTCATATCAAAATCCATTATTATGGTCCCTCCAACCTGCCCTCAACTTATACATGAGATCGACTTATAATTGAGTATATACGGTGCATAATTTTTCATACATAGGTAAGAAAGAGGGAACTGAAATATTCCTTTTGGAGTTTTCATAGGTTGTAAATCAGCACGCACTGAGTACAGTGGTCCCCCGGGATACGAAGCCCCGGGGGAACGAAATCCCCGGGACCCAAAACGGCCCCGGCCTACGAAGAAATGCCCGGGTTGCGAAAGAAAAAAGCAACCTGGGCCCTTTAAAACAGCGCGCTTCCGGCGCGCTGTGCATTAACTAAAGCGGTCCCCCGGGTTGCGAAACACTTCCGGGTTACGAAAGTAATCCCGGAACGGATTACTTTCGCAACCCGGGGGACCACTGTACTGCAATCGAGCCCAAACTGCATGACATTCAACTTCCACCACCCCCTCATCCTAAATTCAACTATGCAAGGAGAATATCTACCAAGGAGGGTAGCGGAAGGGGACCAGATATATGGTACCAAGTGAACATTTGCATCATTTAACCTGTTTCTCGACATTTAATCCAAGATATGTCATTCTATACCCAGTCAAAGATAGTGAGTTTAATAGTACTCGATAGTAATAGTACTCAATAGTTTTTGGCACATTTATTTTAGATTATCCTGTAAGTGAAGAAATTAAAGTGCACTTTTAAACTTTATATATACCATTCCCCTATAAATATCTCAATTTTTTTCCTAAGAATGAAAAATATATGATTAAAAGACTTGATTAGGAAATACATACAGAAAGTAGACCACACTTAAATACTGTATTGAAAATGCATTCAAAGTTTATTTCAAAATTATTATTATTATTGGAACAGTTGTACATATTTTAAGTTATAACAATTATTCACTTCCCTCATAATTTAATTTTTTATACTTGTAAATATGTTTTTAAAACAATTATGTCCACTTCCCTCATTATTATTTTTTTAAAAAAACAGTTTATGTATATTCCAAGAGGTATGAATTACATATACTGTACATACAGATTTCCTAAGTTCAGTCACCCAGGAAAAGTTTTAATATTGGCCAGTTTGGTTGAGATTGCATTAACTTGTTACGTTACTAATTAATTTTATGAAACTGAGTTTTTAGAAAGAGAAGATATTCCATGGAAAAATACAGTAGTGAAGTCTTTCCCCACAACATCAGGCCCAACAGCCCAGAGTTTACATTCAATATAAACAGCTGTATCCTGGAAAAGCTGGAGCAACTACATTATGTATATATAGTTTGAAAAGCAGTGATAAAGAGAATAATTAATTCTTTGGCTATTCTACTTTCATATGTTACAGCCTTCTCCCCAAATTTGGCCTTTTCTTGCCCTTTTTTGTCTGCATTTGTAGCAACTGTGCAGTGCAGCCTCTACATATAGCAGAAGAAATGCAATTGAGTTGGATGGAGTGATTGTTTGACACAATGCAATTCTATGCATGCCTTTGCCAAAGTAAGCCCCAATGAACTGAAGTCATAAGTGGGTATTTGATTGCTGTCTCAGGGGCCGTTCAGACTATCATAAGAAACAGTTAGCAAACCGGTTTAAAATCAAGAAGTTCATACTGAAACCGGATTTAACACTACTGAATCTGGATCTTGCACACGAATAGTGGGGCAAATCCCCCTTAACCTGGTTTCTCCCAAAGCGGTATATTTACCGTTTCTTTTGGGAAAAACCGGTTCGCAGGGAATATGAACTTGGCTCCGATCATGATCGGGTCAAGTTCAGGGGAGGGGAAAAGGCCAGGGGGCAGAACATGCCTCCTCTCCCGGCAAAATCGGGCACTCCAGCATTTTAAAAATATTTTTAATTTATTTTATTATTTTATTTTACTCTAATTATTGTTTATTTTATTTTATTTCCATTTCATTTCATTTATTATTGTATTTTTTACTATTATTTTTATTGTATTATATATTTTTATTATTATTTTTAGTGCATTTTATTTTATTTCCTATTATTTTTATTGTATTTTTTTTTTTTGACAGCTCAGGCACATTGTACAGGAGGCCTTTCAAAATGGCCCATTCATTCAAACCGGAGGGAAAACCCCAAGTTTGGAAAATCCCCATTCATAAGCCCCAGTGAGTTTATGAATGGGGATGTTTCAAAATCCCCATTCATAAAATAATAATAAAAATATATAATACAATATAAATAATAGTGAAAAAATACAATACAATATAATAATAAATACAATGAAATGGAAATAAAATAAAATAAATAATGATTAGAATAAATTAAAATAAAATAATTAATAATTAATGATAAATAACTAAAAAAAATAAAAAAAATCCAACAGTGCCTGATGAAAGGAGGAGGAGGAGGAGGAGGGAAGGTGGGGAAAGGATCCCCACAAGCTGCATTGCTCCATGCGCATAATCTGTCAAATATAAAAAAGTATTAAAAAAAACAAGCAGCTCGCACGGCCAACAGCTGCATCAGACATCACCATGACATCATTTGATTGACAACCAAGAGGCTCCATCTTTAATCGTTACTTTTTCATGTATGAACTTACATGGGGTAAAATGCACCAGGAAGCACCAATGGGGGCAAAAGGTAGTATGAACTTCTTTCCTGAGAGATTCCGTAATAATAATAATAATAATAATAATAATAATAATAATAATGATGTT
The DNA here is from genome assembly GCA_034509955.1 of Urosaurus nigricauda. Taxonomy (NCBI): domain Eukaryota; kingdom Metazoa; phylum Chordata; class Lepidosauria; order Squamata; family Phrynosomatidae; genus Urosaurus; species Urosaurus nigricauda. Next base: position 167,080,861 of record JAOEGL010000001.1, on the reverse strand, counting down.
TTATTTATAGCCCGCTCCTCTGTATCCAATCGGAGCGGGTTACATCAATTAAAAAATGCAAGATAAAATATACATGACCCATACCCAACCACCCGCCCCTTAAAATTAAATTAAACTAACATCAATTAAAATGACATAATAAAAATTTCAATTTAAAACGGCAACCCATTGCATAGAGATCAGGGTCAAGATGTTAAAATGCTAATGGGAGAGCTTAACCCAAACAGAGCCGGGAGGTTAAGAACTTTCTGGGAAGGCCTGCCGGAAGAGATGCGTCTTCAAGGCTTTTTTAAAGCAATCAGAAGATGTAATAAGACGCATCTCGTCTGGCAGGCCATTCCATAGCCTGGGAGCGACAGCCGAGAAGGCCCTCTGGGAGGTCTGCGTCAGTCTAGTCTTCATAGGCTGCAATAAGTTCCTCCCAGAAGACCGGAGTGTGCGGGGGGGTTCGTATGGGAGGAGGCGGTTCCTCAGATAAGATGGATCCAAGCCATGTAGGGCTTTAAAGGTTAAAACCAACACCTTGTACTGCGCTCGGAAACTAATCGGCAGCCAGTGGAGAGATTTGAGCACTGGTGTTATGTGCTCTCTCCTTGATGTTCCCGTGACAAGCCTGGCTGCCATATTCTGAACTAATTGAAGTTTCCGAGTTAGGCACAAGGGTAGCCCCATGTAGAGCGCATTACAGAAGTCCAATCATGAGGTTACCAAAGCATGTACCACTGACTCCAGGTCCTTTGGCTCCAGGAAAGGGCGCAGCTGGCGGATCAGCCGAAGCTGATAACAGGCACTCCTGACCACCGCATTCACCTGACTAGTCATGTGAAGCGACGAATCAAGGAGTACCCCCAGACTGCGAACAGGGTCCTTCGAGGAGAGTGTGACCCCATCTAGGACCGGGAGGTGTATTCCCAATCCTGGCTTTGGTCCTGTGACAGTTAGTACCTCCGTTTTGTCCGGATTGAGCTTCAACCTGTTTTCCCTCATCCAATCCATTACTGCCGTAAGACAGTCATTGAGAGGAGAGACGCCATCTGAAGTCTGAGCCGACGATCTTGTCATGGAGAGGTAAATCTGAGTGTCATCAGCGTACTGAAGACACTGAGCTCCATGCCTCCGAATGATCTCACCCAGCGGCTTCATGTAGATGTTAAACAGCATCGGGGACAGGATGGCGCCTTGAGGGACGCCACAATTAAGCTCTATCTTAGAAGAGCAACTGTCCCCGAGCCTCACCCTTTGGGATCTCCCGGAGAGAAAGGACCGGAACCACCGGAGCGCAGTGCCTCCGATCCCCAACTCTCTTAGTCGACCCAAAAGGATGGAATGATCTACCGTGTCAAAGGCCGCTGAGAGATCCAAGAGCACGAGCAGGGTCACACTACCCCTGTCAATGCTCAAGCGAAGGTCGTCGGCCAGAGCGACCATGGCAGTCTCAACTCCATGTCCTGTCCTGAAGCCCGTTTGAAATGGATTCAGATAATCAGTTTCATCCAAGACAGCTTGGAGTTGGGAGGCGACTGCTCTCTCGATGACCTTGCTCAAGAATGGGAGCAAGGAGACTGGCCTGTAGTTGTTTTTATCCAAGGGATTAAGGGAGGGTTTCTTCAGGAGGGGTCTAACGGCCGCCTCCTTTAGACAAGATGGTAAAGAACCCTCCCTGAGGGACGCATTGATCACATCCCGAAGGAATGTTCTCACTGCGTCCCCTCCCTGGGCGACCAGCCAAGATGGACAAGGATCGAGAGGGCAAGTCGTCTTTCTCAAACTTCCAAGGAGCTTGTCCACGTCCTCGGTACTTGCAGGTTGAAATTCATCCAGTAAAGAAACAGCAACGGAGTTATCGGACACCTCACCTATGGGCTATGACAAAACATTGACATTCAAGTCGGCCCTTATCCGAGAGATTTTGTCTGCAAAGAAGGTGTTAAACTCGTCACAGCAGGCTGTTGTTGGGTCCAGTAGGGGATTTGGCGCAGGGGGCACCCGCGTCAGCTCCCCCACAACCCTAAACAGCTCTGCTGAGCGGGACTCTGCAGACACGATGCGTGCAGAGCAGAAGGATCTCCGCGCTGCATGCAAAGCCTCCCGATAGGCGCGAAGATGCTGCCTATGGCGAGTTCTGTCGGAGAAGAGTCGAGTCTTCCGCCATTTGCGCTCTAGTCGTCGTCCAACCCGCCTCATCTCCCTGAGTTCCTCCGAGAACCAGGATTTGCGATTTGGAACGGGTTGGAGAGGACGCTTGGGGGCGATTTCGTCGAGAGCCTTGGGAAGATCGGTGTTCCAGGTATTCACCAAAGCTTCGACGGAGTCACCGGCGTTGCCAACCATTAAACCCTCTAAGGCCTTCTGGAAATCAATTGGTTCCATTAGTCTTCGAGGGTGGACCATTCTAATGGGTCCACCACCCCCGGGGGGTACAGAAGTGGCTTTTAGTTCAAACATGATCAGGAAATTATCCGTCCATGACAGTGCGTACTAAAGATTCCATCGAGTGTGTGACCCGCGCAATGGGTAGGCCCGTTGACCAATTGGGATAGGTTCATGCCTGTCATGGATTCCATGAACTCCCGAGCTGCTCCAGATAGATCAGAAGAGCTGGTCTCAAGAGGAATGTTGAAGTCACCCAATACAAGAAGTCTGGGAGACTCCAACAACAACTCAGAGACCAGCTGAGTCAGCTCAGTCAGGGAATCTGTTAGACAACGGGGTGGCCGGTATACTAACAGAATCCCCAAACTATCCCTGGTCTTCAGGCCAAGGTACACACACTCGATGTGGATCGTTTTCCGGACAGGTTTCCTGATCAAAGTTAGGTTAGTTTTGTGAACTATTGCCACACTGTCCCCCCGCCCACTTTCCCTTATCTGCTCACTAACCGTGTAGCCGGCTGGGAGGGCCTGCGCCCAGGTAGCAGCGCTAGCATCTCCCAGCCAAGTCTCGGTGAAGCATGCCAGGTCGGCCTGTTCATCCACGAGAAGATCGTGGATGATATGAGTCTTACCTTTGGCCGACCTGACATTGCAAAGGAGCAGATTAAGGGATTGTGGAATGGTTGGTGCGCTCTCCATGTTATCTTGGGAAACAGGGTGAACTGAAGAAGGGATAGATATCAGACATCGATCCCTTCTTCTTTTGTAACATTTGTTCACTCTGTTGCCGCCATACCTTCCCTGCCCCCACACAACCTCAATTCCTGCTCCCAGGCTATTCCCGGCTCCATCATCTGGTGCTGGAAATGATTTATCCGTCAGAAGTTTCTGACCCAGAATAGGAGGTCCATGTCTAACAGACAATGGACAGATATTAACATTTTCGTGTCTAGTCAGCTCTCCCATTATAAGCATGCCATGCATGATCTCATCCGGATCTAACCAGGGCAAATGGGCGAGTATGGATGGGGCCTCAGTCACTCGCAAAAAAGGCTGGAATCTTACCAACTAAATAGGTTACTTGCCCCCATGCCTCTCAGGGATGCTCCTTTTCAGTAGAAATGAGTCCCAGACTGCCTTTGCACTGCAGAAATAATACAATTTGATACTGCTTTAACTGCCATAGTTCCAGCCTATGGCTGGATTTGTAGTCCTGGGATTTGTAGTTTGTCATGGCACCAGAACTCTCTGGTAGAGAAGGCTAAATATCTCACAAAACCACAAATCCCAGAATTTCATAATACTGAGCCATGGAAGTTAAAGTGGTGTCAAACTGCATTATTTCTGAAGTGCAAATGCAGCCCCAGAAAGTTCCCTCCCTGAAGCATCACATAATTGTTCCGAGGGCAATTTACCATTAGACCCAAATATTATTAAGCAAAAGGAACTACTCAAAATGGAACAGTAACACTAAGAAAATGCACATAAAACAATAGTGTTAATCTGATTAAGAATATTGTTTATGTGACCATTGGCCTAGTTCACATCACAGTCCTAATTCTACAAATAATTATTATTAAAAAAATAGTTTGTTGGAGCAGGAATAAGCAATGAGCAACCAATCTATCCTGACACTGACAGTAGGAAATGGCTGCTTGAGTACCCCCTACATATAAAGTTAACTATCAACAGTCTAAACTCCTGCTGTGATTTGAGCACTGAAAGGTTACAGCTTCAGAAGACAGTTGGCCTTCTCTTCACGCAAAACCACATCACAATCTTTGCCAGCGGAACTGAGAAGGTAATGACTCCATTTCCCTCACCCTCAAAACCTATTCTGGGGGGCTGGGTATTATCATTATCATCATGATCATGATCATGATCATCATCATCTATCCTGCCTTTCTCCCAACATAGGGACTCAAGGCAGCAAATAGCAGATTTAAAACAATACACACACGAGAATATCAGGTGCCACACACAGGGCTGAAAAGGAGGAGTACAGTCTCACTGCACAAACAGATGGCTGTTAGTGTGATGCTGGATTTAGGTCATGGTTTGCTGGACTGAGAACCAGAGCCAATCTGGCCTCTTCTTATGAGCAGAAGTTTAAAATTAACTTCTATAGAGAGATTGGGGTCTACAGAGTTAATTCAAGTGCTGAAGGAAAGAGAAGGTGTTCTTTTATTCAGTACATCTGTGCTTCACAAGAAGTATGAAAACCATTTTATTTTGTAAAGATGTATTATGCAAAATATGACCTAATTCTTGATAGTCCTGGCTAGAACAGATTCATTGAATAAAAGGGATTTACCTACATATTGACTTACCATTAACAACTGACTGCATAGGTCTTCTCTTTCTGGGACTAATCAACAGGATGTCAGCCAAAGTATATAGAAGTGAAATAAATTTGGGTTTGCAGCCAACCATAGATAACATTAAGATAAGCACAGACAAAATGCCAGTCATTGTTATTTCCAAATAAACAGAGGATTTCTTATGCAAAGCGGAGAAGAAGGAACATTCAAGTTTGCATAGTATTTTAATCGAGTTTAGGATATTTGATATCATAATCTTGATTGTTTTAGGAAGAGAATGATACCATATTTTTAATTTGGCTTTTCAAATTTATTACTGTAAGGATTTTAATTATTTTAACTCTTTGAACTGTTCAGTGATGCTTGCAAATCACCTTGTTCATCCCTCCCCAAAGAAGAGAGGTAGGATGAAAAAGGAATAAATATATTTACTCTGGACTACAGTGGCAAAAAGCCAATGTAGAATCAATTAAGCAGTTCTATACATAATGAATTCAGAAAAAGGAAAATATACTTTCAGAAACTGAGATACACTTGGATGAAAGAATAATTTCCTCCAGCAGCACACTATAAAGCACGTCTTTTCTATATTGTACCTATAATTCTTCCCAATAAAACTGGCAGCAAATCTCAAATCAAGAAAGGAAATCATACTGCAAATGTTCTTAAATATAGCAGTGAACATTGGGTGAAAACAAGTGTTAATTTTCTTCCTTCAAAATGCAGAATTCAGAAAATGTTTGCCTGATTTTTGAATAGATAGTTGTAAATTTAAAATATAAACAGCGGGAGCAATCAGTGTGCCTATCCCTTCTCTATGTTTTAATTTGATTTTTATTCTGATAAGAGTCTCTTTAGTCAGAAATTCTCAAACTGGAATCTATAGACCCCTGGCTGCATGCAGTCTCCAGAAGGTCAAGGCAGAATTAAGAAAACATTAAAATCAAGCCCTTATCCCCCGCCCCCCCCCCCCCGGTAATGTTTTGGCTATGCCTTAATAGCCCTCACCTAAGATACACAACTTTCATAGTGTGTTGCAAGTATAGTCTATTAATTTTCACTTAAAAATTTATCAGCTAAAGGAGCCATTCTCAGTGGCCTGTCATACTAAGGTAGTGGTTTTGATTATAATTGAAGAGTGTTGTCCATGGTATTGAATGCCGCTGAGATGTCCAAGAGCACCAATTGGGTCACACTTCCCCTATCGATGCCCAGATGGAGATCATCAACCAAGACATAGCAATATGGAGAAAAAATTGACAACCATTAACATCTCAACACTTATATTCACAAAATACAGTCATCCCTCCACATTTGCGGATTTGACTTTTGCTGATTTGATTATTCACAGATTGTATTACTATGTTCTCTCTGGAAATATCTAGGTCCTCCAGTTCAACTCTATGGTCAACTTTAACCAAAAGTTGCACTGAAAGACCTAGAGTTTCCTAGAGAGAACACTCCACTAGGCATTTGTAGCTATAAAGGTCATGTGGACTGATTTCCATGTAATATGCGATCCTATTTTACATAACTGTTAGGTGGACTGTGTTACAGGTCTGCAATTAGACTGTCCAAACTTTCTAGGCAGAGCTAGGAAAGAGGAGGAAATAGCTAGCTTGATTAATGCTTATTGTGGCTTTTCTTCAAAAATGAATTGTGTTACAGGCCAGATTATTCACTTGTCAACTCTGTCTCCTGCTCATATAACTTTAAAAAGTAATGGATTTACCCTAATCTGACATATAGAGGAAAAGATATGGCATGAGATTAAATGCAGGCATTTAGAGCTGTAACAATGTGTGTCAGCAGATAACTGGTTATAGTACATATGAGTCTGGAGAAAAATGTGAGATGCTCTGGAATGTGAACAAAGAAAACACTGCACATATTTGTGCCTGTACTCAAGAAGAGGAACAATAAGAGATTTGGAAAGATGTAAAACCAAGCAATGAACTCTATCTGGGACAGGTTGGATGGGAAAGACACATATCTTACCTCAAATCTCTATTTCAATCAAGTAAGACCTAGTGCACACTTCAGGTGTGAATTGTCAACTAATAAGCTGAATGGGGGGGGAAAGAGAGAATAAAAAGAAGCCCAGTAAGAGGTCTTATGAGACTGCTTTCAGGTAAGTCTCCAACAAAGAAGTATGCCATCCCTCATAATTGAGGTGGACATGCTGCCCAAGTGTGCTGGTACTGGTAAGGCTAACATAAATGTATCATTATGCTTGTAATTGATTCCTGTTATATACTCTGTAATATAATAGATGCCGTTAAGAGTTAATAATGTGCAAGATTATCCCTTAAATGTTATTAGATAAGAATGTGTACAGTACTTGTTATGGATAATGGGCTAAGTTATATTATTATATTATGAATTTGATATAAGGGACAGGATTGTGTACATGTAAAAACCTTTAAGAAATGTCTGTATAATGCCTTAGCAGAGACAATGGGAAACTACAGAAAGTGTGGAGAACCTGATGATAATGTTGATGGTGAATAAAAGGCTGTATCAAATGTTTTCATAGTTACCTAAGCCTGAAGAGCTGAACAGAAAGATAAAGTCCTAATGAAATGTCTTGATAGGCATATAATGATATAATTAAATGTATGATGCCTTACATGCCATGTAATCCACAGTATCATCCACAAAACAGGGATACCTTTATTGACCAACCAAAATGCACATTATACGTGTTGCCAGCTTTCAAAGCTCCACTGGCTTCTTCATCTGGCAAAGGTGTTAAAATCATATAGGAGAAAAAAATTTTTTTTAATGATAATGTTAGTCATAGCCCTGTATTTGGTCAAGATGTTGTGGTTTTCGTCCTCAGTTCAGATGGTATTCATGCAAGTGGGCCCCTCCTCCTTCTGGCCATGTGGGTACTGGGAGATTCAGTCCAGAAAATAAACTTTGAATTCCATTAGTAAGAGAAAAAATGGGGTTTCGAAAGCTTGCAACATGCATAATGTGTATTTTGGTTGCCTCCATAAAGGGATCATTGTTCTGTGGATTTTGGATGGCCAACAAAGCTACCTCTGGATACGCAATGTAATGTTATATAAAGAAACTAAGAGCCTAAACATTACTCTCTCTGTGTTTCTCCCTAAGGGGAATGTATATGTGAATGCATGTATGTGAATGAATGTATCTATGAACACATAAAATAAGAGTACCAAAAGAGCTTGTTCAACTCTCACATAAATATCTTGAAATTCGGAGACTTAAGAATGCTTAAATGCAGTGTTGATATTGACATGGTAGATTAATCGCTATCATGTGCTGGGCATGCAGGTAACCAGAAGCTCACACTAGGACCCCAGATGGAATCAGAATTAGCTGACTAGTGGCAAGAACCCTCAATCTCTTGGTCTAAGAGAAGGTGGTAGGGAAAACCACACCTGTTGCATGATTCCAGTGTAACTTGTCATTTACCTACTTCAGGTCAGACCAATTGATGGACCAGATGCTTCCATGCAAACTCACCTGCGTTCTGAGATCTTGAGAGGCCCTTTTCCAACCTGAGGGAGGGGCTTCTTGGTGGCTGCTTCTAGGACAAAGAGGTGAGCAGTCTAGCTTCCCTATGAAGGGTGTTTAAGCTAGACTGTTCCCCTCCTTGCCCTCTTTCTACTGGCAGGCAAAGACTTTTTTAGAAACAGGTTTCAACAATGTGCGATACTGCTTTTTATTTCTTTATTTTAATAGATATTTTAAACTGCTTTTCAGCCCACAGATGGTTTGATCACATTTTAAAAATTTGGGTTAGTAAAATTAGACTCAATTGTCAAAATGGGAATGATGATTAGGAATTTTTATCTGTTCTACATTTTTATTGTTTCTAACGATGTCATATTGTATTTTGCTGATGAGCTTTTTAAATCAATATTATGTTGTTTTATTTGTGGTTTTGGTGCTTTGACCCTTTTATTTTGTCTCTGTATATACTGTACATGCTGCTCATACTGATTGAACCAGTTTTGTATTGTAATGGCTTTTAGCTTTTAACAATAAACTTACTTTGGACTTTGGAGAAAAAAATAAAACAATAAAATAAAAACATGTATTCATTTAGATTGTGTAAGTTTCTTTGAGTGCCAATTCCAGTGAAAAGGATGAAACATTAAATTTATCACTGACTTTATGTAAATACATACAGTAAAAGTATTTACATAAACAGGTCCAGAAGTCTAAGGAAGATGAGATCTGTGTTAATCTCTAGAGTATGTGCTGAATACTGCACCAGAAATATCAACCCCAAAATTCCTAGTAATTCTTCAAATAGGAATATAGGTACAGAAATCAATCAGTGAATGTTACTGCTGTAATATGCATGCTGCCATAAGAACCAATCAAATCCACAAGAATCACCAGATGCCCCTCCTACAAATAGCATATTTTTCAAATTAACATGTCTTCCTTGGGAGGCCTTTAGGAGCATTAGCAACAAGCATTTCCAGCTTACAGCATTCCTGCTTGCCAGACACTTCACTGCTGACTTACCTAGAGGCAAAATTACACCAATACAACCAGAATTGTAAATGTACTGCAGCAAGCACCGGAGGGGTACCATCTAATAGCCTAGATTGTAATTGAGGCTCTCTTGACAATAAGGCTGTAATAGGAGTAAATGTGAAGGACAAGACAAGATTCATTCAAAATCTGCAGCACTGTTAAGGGGGTCTCATATGTCCAGCAACAGCTCAAATTAACACCACACGATTTGCTATGTGCACAGAAACATGAATGTACTGTACTCTTCATGTAAGACTTCACTTTTCAAGATTTCACCTTCAGGTACACAGCTCATTAGAAATGTACACAGTGGGGATCAAAGCCTACTGGAGTCACTATCCTCTCACATAAGAAAGCAACATACATATTTTGCACGTATAGTGGACCTTTCCCATCTGCAAGGGTTGAGTTCCAGGGGCTTCTCCTCAAAGATGGCAAAAAAGTGGACGGTTGCAACACATATTATTCAGTGGTGGAGATGTGCATGTGGGCACGTCAGTGTGCATGCGCTGCCACTGAATAATATAGGGGATGACAATCCACAGCTGATCAAATCCATGGACTTCCAGTCTGCCAATACAAAGAGCTCACTGTAATTTGTAATGTCCTAAAGCACTAAGGCTGCAACACAGCGACACAGGAATAATTCCTATTGAATTTAATTGCACATACTTGGCAATATCAGTTTGACTTTCCCCCTCAAGTAAATCTGATCAGGATAGAGTTATTTGTAAACAATGGATTCCCCAAATGCCAGTCACTACCTTTTATTCTGTAAGAAGAGATCTGTTGGATCTGACTAAGAAATCATGTAGTCTAACCTACTGTTAGTAACAGAGGCAAGCTAGATGCCCCCAGAAAGCCCATAAATTGGCCAGGAAGGCATACATTCCAACATATGATATTCAGGAGTACACAACCAGTGATTTGAGTTTCCAGGAAAGTACTGAATCAGAGACAGCGTGTGTAGTGGTTTTGAGTGTTGGATTGTGAGCCCAGGAGACCACCACACAGCAATGAAAACCCACTGAATGACCTTGAGCATGTCACACCCTCTCAGCCTTAGAGGAAGACAATAGCAAACACCCTCTGAACAAATCTTGCCAAGAAAAATCCATGGTAGGTTCACCTTAGGGTCACTATGTCAGAACCAACTTGAAGGTACAAAACAAAAACTGAATCAGAAAAATGTTCCAGTAAATTTCTGATACATTTTCTTCCACTCTAAAGTGAAGAAGCAAGCTGTGGTAGAAAAGAAAAGCTTACAAATATTTTGCAATAACTTATTTCAACACAACCTTCTATCTAATATACAGGGTGAGGCAAAATTCACTTGACAGTTATATGTATTTAGCAACAAAAATAATACAAACCTGTAATTGAATAACTAAATAAATAAACAAGAAAGTTAAACTAGTAGCAAGATAAATTAATATCATACATAGATACATTATCCCAATATTTTCAATAGATGTTCAGCAATGGTCACTGTCAAGTGACTTTTGCCTCACATATACAGTATATGTAAACATCTCACTCACAATAAACAAGCCTTGTTAATAAATGCACAAAAATTACTAACCTATACATATTTATCTTGCTAAAAGGCTAACAGATTTAGTTCCATGACAGCAACAGAGGATGATAAAGTAGCCTCTGTCTACAAAAGTCAGGATGGAAATGCAAACTATTAGCTTCTTGTGCATGTATGCATCCGCAAGTTGCCTGTCAACTTATGGTGGCCCCATGGATAACACTGGGTTTTCTTAAACAAGGAATACCAAAAAGTGGTTTTCTCAGAAATATAGCCTGCATCACCTGATATTCATTGCTAATCTCTTATCCAAGTATTAAAAAAGGTTGACCCTGCTTAGCTTTCAAGATCAGATGTGATCTGGTACCTTCAGGGTAGTAAAAAAGCTGGCTTCTACCAAGTAGGCTAGCAGAGGAAAAGCAGAAAAATGCATCATTCTTCTGCTGGCAAACTCACTCACCTGCATAATATTATTTTTTTTAATGATGACAAGCAAAGTTCTTAAAGACAAGGCTGTAGTAAATTTTAAAAGGGAGGTCCTGTTAACTTTGTTGCATATATATACCCTATATATATGAAAAAAATATTCCCCAGAACTACTTCCAGTCAGATGAACTTGGGGGAGAATTTTATAAAGTACACTTAGCCCTCCATATTTGCTGGGGCTAAGGCCACAGGACTCCCATGAATGTGGGAAAACCTCAAATAACAAAACCACAATGTTTTTACTTGAGATAACACCTCTCTAGGAATCTTCCAGTGCAACTCTGTGGTAAACCTCTTCCAGGCATTGAGTATATAATTATGCTGGAGGAGCTACAAATGCCTAGTGGAGCCATCTCTCTAGGAATCTTGAGGTCCTTCAGTGCAACGTTTGGTTGAAGTTGACTACAGAGTTACGTTGGAAGGCCTTGATATTCCTAAAGAGGGATTAATAAAATCCATGAATAATCAAATCCTCAAAAGGCAAAGCCACAAATGGGGAGGAATGAGTGTATACTTAAGTGTGGCTTGAATATTCTAAAACAAATTCAAAACTTTACTTGGCAACTGGTTTTCATGCTTGTAAATATTTTAAGCCATGACCCTGACAACACCTCTATAAATTTATCGCCTCCATAATTCTCCTCCTGAATTGTCCTTAAATAAAACAAAAATAAAACAAAAATTATCTTGAAAACTCCAAGACTTTGCACTTCTTTCATAATGAAAGCACTCCAGCACTCTGGACATTTTAACTGCACTTTGATATACTTTCTCTTGTAGCACTTTTAAATGGCCTCTTTTTTAACGGACCAATTAAAACTATATAAAGTGTCTGATACGCAGCTTAACTTGACACAAGAAAATCATTCTGCATTTTGACTGAATTTTATTTGCCATTTCATAGCCTATTTCATATTTGAAGAAATGTGCTTTGAATGTCATCATCATAAAACTATTTGTGACATCTGATAACTTAGCTATTTCACTCTTCATCCCTATTGCAGTATCATTTATTAAAAAGTTGAAATACACCAATTCCAATAAAGAAAGCCACTTTAGTTCACTAATTATTGTGAAAATGGATCTGGTAGGAGGAAAATCTTTCAAAATGTTTTGGCAAACATATACACAGATGAGGTATGTATCCATATGGTGTAGGTAATTTGTAAATTTATTTTACCATTATATATTGCATATCTTATGCTTCACACAAAAACTTGTTTCAGGGATTCGAAAAATGCAGTACAGACAATAATCTCCAGATCCATTTCTCAAACAAAATGACTTATCCAGGACCAAATCAGAACTGACAACAGGTTCAAACCCATGCTAGGATCCAGGATATGAAAGCAACTATAAAGAAATAATTATATTTTTAGAGTGGTCAATGGGCTTCATTTGAGCATCAGTTTACATTGTTCCTCACCCACATCCAATTCCATCATGTCCATGATTTTGCTACATCTTGTTGTCTTCTCACTGGTCACTTGTTTATGTGTTGTGTGCCTTCAAGCCGTTTCCGACTTATGCTTAACCTAAGTGTACCTATCATGAGGTTTTCTTGGCAGGTTTCTTCAGAGATCATTGCCACCCTCTGAGGCTGAGAGAGTGTGATTTACCCAAGGTCACCCAGTAGGTTTCCATGGCCAGGCGAGGTGACATTTGAACCCTGGTCTCCAGAGTCATAGACCAATGTCGAAACAGCAACACCATGCTGGCTCCACAGTTATCATCAAATCCAACACACACACACACACACAGTCCACCTTCCCTTCCTATTACAGATCCCTTCCTATTATGGATTCCAGAATTCTGAAATCCAAAATACTCCAAAATCCAAAACTGGGTGGCTGAGACAGTGACACTTTTGCTCCCTTATGGTTCAGTCGACACAAACTTTGTTTCCTGCACAAAATTATTAAAAACACTGTGTAACAAAATTAACTTCAGGCCAGCTATACAGAAAACATACACAAATTTCACATTTAACTTGTGAAAGGTTCACTTGGGTTCCACCTCCAACAACCTCCTCCCCTCAAAAAAACAAAAACAAACAACAACCCAAAACACTTGTGGTCACAAGTCTTTTGGCTAAGGGAGTCTCAACCTGTACACAAGCTGTCAGCTTCACCTGATGAAGAAGTGGTGCACTTTAGACAATCCAGAACACTACAGAAATCAAGTTGTACCGTTTATTCCCTTGCACTGGAGGTGACAATTTATTGTGATACTGATTTGTGCACAATGTTTGAGTAAACCAGGAAGGGGGGGGATGCTTCCCTACTTTTAAGGGACACCTCCCAGGGGTCCCCAGCACATTCCCCACACAAACCAACACGACAATAAAAGCACTGCAGCACCTCTACCCTCCCACAGACACAGAAACACCCACCCACACCCCTTGCACTGGAGGCCTCAATTTATTATACTACACCAACTTTGTTTCCTGCACAAAATTATTAAAAACATTGTGTATAAAATTACCTTCAAGCCAGGCGTATAGGAAACATAAGCAAATTTCACATTTAGACTTTGGGTTCCACTTCCAAGATATCACAATACGTATATGCAAACATTCCCAAATCCAACCCCACCCTCCAAAAAATCCAAAACACTTGCGGTCCCATACGTTTCATTTCAGCTTAGTGAGACCCCAATCTGGACAAAGCTGTCAGCTTCACCTCACGAAGTAGCACTGGACTTTAAACAATGCAAAATACTACAAAATTCAAGTTATACAGTTCATCCCCTTGCACTGGAGGTCACAATGTATTGTGATGTTGGTTTGTGCACAATCTGTGAGTAAACCAGGAAGGAGGGGGAACAATTCCTTACTTTTAAGAGACCCCTCCCCGGGGTCCTCAGCATATTCCAGCCCCCCAATAAAAGCACTGCCAAAACACCTGTGAGGGGTGCATTTCTGGGGAGGGGGCCTTCCTTTCCCCTTCAGTCACCTTCAAGAGAAGACACTGAGGGGGGTTAAGTATATTCCCCCCACAAACCAGCACCCTAAGAAAAGCATTGCCAATACATTTGTGAGGGGTGCATTTTGGGGGATGGGGATCTTCCTTTCAAGAGTCAGCCTTAAGAGGAGATACTGGGGGAGGGGGGGTTAAGTAGATTCCCCACACAAACCAGCTCCCCCAATAAAAGCATTGCCAAAATACTTGTGAGGGATACATTTTTGGGGAGGGGGAGCCTTCCTTCCTTTCCCCCTTCAGTCAGCCTCAAGAGGAGACACTGAGGGGGTTTAAGTATATTCCCCACACAAACTAACAACATAATAAAAGCAATGCCAAATAATACACTTGTAGGGGGTGCATTTTTGGGGAGGGGGGCGGCCTTCCTTCCTTTCCCCCTTCAGTCAGCCTCAAGAGGAGACACTGAGGGGAGCTAAGGGGGTTAAAACCAGCACCCCAATAAATCATTGTGAGGGGTGCATTTTTGGGGAGGGGGCCTTCCTTCAGTTAAGGGGGTTAAGCATACTCCCCACACAAACCAGCCCCCTCAGTAAAAGCATAACAACCTGTCCCTACCCTCCCACAGATACACAAAAAACCCACCCCTATTCCCTCCATTATTCCCTTCTCCCTTCCATTCAAGGCCCCAGGCTTCCCCTCAACCCTCCTCCTCCATGATGATGAGGAGGAGGAAACCACCTCTTCTTATAAGTCTCTTCTTCCTTCCAGCCCCCTCTTGAAGAAGAAGAAGACCCCCCATGATCCCTAGTCAACAAGAAGAATACACCCCACTTCCAATGAAAGAGCCCCAGCAGCCCTTAATCCTGGGGGCTTTGGAGGAAGAAGAAGAAGAAGAGGAGGCCTCTCCTCCTCCTTCTCTAGCCCCTCTTTTGCCCCCCTCCAAAATGGGGCCACGGTCCTCCTCCTGTCCTCCACTCACCTTCAGGCCCTGAAGCCTCCCTCCTCCCTTAAATCTCCTCCTAGTCTTATATTATCTTCTTCACTGTACTACTACTACTGCTACTACCACCTCCTACTCCTCCTCAGCGCCGCCATGTTAGAGATGCAGCAGCAGCAAGCACTGCGTCAATGGAGGAGGAGGAGGAGATGGAGAAGGAGGAGGAGGAGGGCTAGTAATGGGGAAGATAGGAGGAGGATGAAGCGGGAAACCCTGGAGTGGAGTCTGTCTCTGGGGCGGGGAGATAGGAGGAGAAGCGTGACCCCTGCCTGGAGGCGTGTGTGTGAATGTGTGGACACGTGTCATGGGAGGCAGACTGTGAAAGAGGATGGGTTCACACACAGACCCTCTTCTCTTCCTCTGAGGAAAGAGAAGGCTCTGCTTTTCAGTGTTGTGTGTATGAGTTTGTGAGGGAAGGCTTGGCCTCTGCGACTAGGCCGCAACAACAGGCCTCAAGTTTATTGGCACTAATTGCACAAGAAAGAAAAAAAAATATCCACCTCAGAAAGACTGCAGGGTTCAAAAACATACTACACACACACACACACATTGCAGAAATAATTTTGAGTTTGAGGCTGCTTTTTTAAAAAAAAACTGCCCTCCTCCTGGCTCAGTGATAGGGGGATCCTGGGGATTGTAGTTCATTTGTGGCACCACTACAGCTATTTCTCTGACAGAGAAGGTTTAATATGTCTCACAAACCACAACAGTTCCCAAGATTCCCTAGCATTGAGCCAGGGCAGTTTTCTTCTTCTTCTTGAGTGTACAGTACTAGATTTTGCAGTGTCTTCTTGGGAGTCATATAGGTCCAAAACACATTGCAGGAATAATTCAGGTTGTATCCACACTGGAGAGATAATCTGGTTTGGCACCACTTTAATTTGTCTGGCTCAAGGCTATGGAATTCTGGGAGTTGGAGTTTGTTGTGGGGCCCAGAGCGGAGCTCTGCTCCGCTCTGGGCCCACAACAAACTCCAACTCCCAGAATTCCATAGCCTTGAGCCAGACAAGTTAAAGTGGTGCCAGACCAGATTATCTCTCCAGTGTGGATGTAGCCTCAGTATGACACCGCTTTAACTGCCCTGGCTCAGTGCTAGGGAATCCTGGGGACTGTAACAACAACAACAATAATAATTTATTTGTATTTCCCGCCTTTCCCAATGGATCGAGGCAGGATTACAGCATAATAAATACGCTTACAAAACACAACATGAAATACACTAAAAAAAAATCACATTAAACCTAGATCATCATCGTATAAATATACAATACCAATTATGCAATGGTCAGGAGGTGGGACAGTAGAGTTTATCATACTATGGAATTCGGGGGTATAATGCAATGGCAATCCAAATGCAATCATGAGGTTTCACATAATTGCATATGACTGTATCTCATGCAATTTCGGGCAAAAGGGAAGTCATTCTGAACACAATCATAGGTTTTATGTTAATGCATACAAGAGTATCTCACACAATTTCGGGCAATAGGGGGGCATTTTCGGGAAATTGGAAGTCATGCTGAACACATTCAGAACGCAATTAGATTTCACGTAAATTCGCTAAACTATCGAAATTGGGAGAAATTCCTCCAGTGTGATAAACTCCAATGTTTCTTACATAAAGTCAGGTGGGTAAGTTCGCCAGGAGAGTCATTTAATTTTCCAGTCTCTGTTGGGAGTCATAGGTCCAAAAACACACTGCAGAAATAATTCAGTTTGAGACAGCTTTAAATGGTTTGGTGCTAGGGAATCCTAGCACTATAATCCTGGGGATTGTGGTCTGTTGTGGCAGCATCAGAGCTCTCTTGTTGTCAATGTTGTCTCACAAACACTACAGTTAGAATTTCCTAGCATTGAGCCAGGGCAGTTAAAGCGGTCTCAAACTGGATTATTTCTGCAATGTGTTTTGGACCACACAGAGAGAAAAAGAGAGGGAGAAGGTGTTGCAAACTTTCGAAGCTCCATGGCTCGCAACAAGAATATTGTGCATTTCAGTTGGCCAATGAAGGTATTGCTGAAAGTATTGCTGATGTAATATTTTAACTGTACCTGTTTTTAAAATGTTGTACCCCGCCCCGATTGTTCATTCAGAGGGGCGGGTTATAAATATTTATTGTTGTTGTTGTTTGTATTTGTTAAATGGCCAACATTCAGCTACCCCTGTCAGAAATGTCTTGAAGGCACACAACAACAACAAGCTGCTCTGAGAGCCTTTGTGGCTGAACAATGGGGTATAAATACAATGCAATATGAATAAATAAATCAATAAAAATTATTTTGTGAGGCACCAGTTTAGTGGTGTAAGTGTTGAAGCTCAGGATTTGGTTTCCAGCTCAGTCATGAAACCCACTGGGTGGCCTTGGGCAAGTCACACTCTCTCAGGGGAAGAAGGCAATGGCAAACCTCCTCTGAAATCTTGCCAAGAAAACCTCATGACAGGGTCACACTGCAGAAATAATCCAGTCTGATACCACTTTATCTGCCACAGTTCAGTGCTATGGAATTCTGAGAACTGTAGCCTTCTCTGTCAAGCTCTGGTGCCAAAAACGAACTACAATTTCCAGAATTCCAGAGCATTGAACCATGGCAGTTAAAGCTGAAAGATCATGTAGAACCTGTGAGACTAACAGAAAGAAAGAAATTGGCAAACCTCCTCTGAAATCTTGGTACAAATGCATCTGAGGAAGTACTGTAGACTGAAGTTTAGGAACGCTCCTGCTGCCAACTTCTTTCTTTCAGTGAGTCTCAAAAACAGTGTTGTCAAACTGCATTTCTACAGTGTAGATGCACCCCCAAGCTGTCCTGCTTTGGGGGAAATGGTAGAAGAGATGACAAATTGTACCAAAGGAATGCCTATCAGTTTTCTTCTCCACTTGCCTTTTTAAGTTGAGGAAAAGGCTTGCAAAGTTTCAGGTCATCTGCCCTAAAGTAGAAGATCCATCTAGTGCATGTTTTGTTGGGCATAGTTGGATTTGAGGGCTGCCAGGTGTCCCTTATTACAAGGGATGTCTCGTTTGGTGGTTGAGAAGTTTGTGCCTTATAGGACTGGCAGGTGTCCCTTATTATAAAGTATGGCCCCTATTTGAGGGTTGGGAAGCTTTTCCTGATGTATAAAATTAACAAGAAAAATCCCATATTTCTAGGTGTGGGTTGCTCAGAAAGACAGATGTGTGCATCATGTGTAAGAAACACATGGCTTGTTGTTGTTAACTGCCCTTGAGTCGACCCTGAATGGCAACCAGAATGAAGCATCTCCAAGACCCCCATCTTCCATTGCAAACTCAGTCCTGTGACATCCCTGATTTTGAGCCCATCCATCTGATGTGCAGCCTTCCTCTCTTGCTACTACCTTCTACCTTTCCTAACATGAATATATTTTCTCAGAATATATGCCTTCTCAGGATGTGGCTGAAATATGAGAGCCTCAATTTTATCATCTTGGCTTCCAGGGAGAATTCAGTCTTGATCTGTTCAAGGACCCATTTGTTTGTCTCTTTGGCCGTCTATGGTATCCTTAGCACTCTTCTCCAGCACCACATCTCAAATGAGTTTATTTTCTTCTTACCCACTTCCTTCTCTGTCCAGCTCCCACATCTGTTTGTGGTGATGATGAATACAATGGCTTGTACAATTCTAACTTTAGTGTTCAGTTGTATATATTTACTCTTTAAGATTCTTTCATAGCTACCCTCCCCATTCCTATTCTTCTTTTGATTTCCTGACTCCATTCTGATAAATGTTTGATCCAAGCTATGGAAGCTTTTAACTATTTAAATTTTCTCATTGTCTAGGTGGAATTTGTGTAGCTCTTCTGTGTCCATTATTTTTGTTTTCTTTATGTTCACAGCAGCAAGCCTGCCTTTGCACTTTCTTCCTTGACCTTCCTCAGTAATTGTTCCAAGTCTATATGCTAGTGATATGATGCCACCCAAAATATCTTAGATTGTTGATGTTCCTTCCTCGTTTCTTCATTCTTCCTCTGAGTCTAAACCTGCTTTTCTTATGGTATTTTCTCCAGACATGTTGAACAAATAGAGTGCATCCTTGCAAATTTGGATACTCCCCCCCCCTCTGAATTCTGTAGGTTATCTGAAATCAATACAGCGGGTCCTTGGTATCAGCAGGGATTTGGTTCCAGAACCCACCATGGATACCAAAATCCGTGGATGCTCAAGTCCCATTGAATACAATGCCATAGTGAAATGGTGTCTCTTATATAAAGTTGCAAAATCCAGGCTTGCATTTTGGAATTAATATTTTTGAAAATATTTTCAAGCTGTGGATAGCTGAATCCATAGATTTTAAAATCTGTGGATGGGGGGGGGGGCAACATCTGGGGAAGGAGACCAAGTTTTTGACAGTTTATGCTACAACCTCATTTGTACAAGTCTCAGGATCCCCTTTCATACTGAATCAATACTTCAATACTACCGTTTGCTAATTTAGTGGAATTCAAAGACATAGCTGTGTTAGTTTGTAAAATCAGTATATAAAGAGATCTCATCGCACCTTTGAGACTGCATCTGAGGAAGGAGACTTAAGTCTAAAAAAGCTCATGCTGCCGACTTCTCTCAAAGGGGCTACAAGATTTGCTATGTAGGGACAACACAACTTTGTTAATAGCTAATTTCTGATTGTCAGCTCTGTGTGTCATTAATTTTGAGTGTCCCTTTTTACTGTTATTTTGAAAACCTTACAATGTAAGGTTTTCAAAATAACAGTAAAAAGGGACACTCAAAATTAATGACACACAGAGCTGACAATCAGAAATTAGCTATTAACAAAGTTGTGTTGTCCCTACATAGCAAATCTTGTAGCCCCTTTGAGAGAAGTCGGCAGCATGAGCTTTCCTAGACTGAAGACTGCTTCCTCACCTCAGATGCATTTAGAGAGGCATGTAATGTAACGTTACTGGCTGTACAGTGAATATTGCACATGCTAAGAAGGGGGGCAGTTACAGGAAACTACAGATCCCAGGACTACAGCACTTAAAGTGGTGCCAAACTGCATGGTTAAAAATGCACCCTTAGTATCGTCCTCATTTAAATTGCTTGCTGTTATAAAAAAAAAAATCCACTCCAAAAAAGTGACTGCAGCTCAAGAAAAATTGCAACTAGACTAGCACGCCAGAAGGAGGGAGGAGGAGTCCCCAAAAATGTAAAGAAAAACTCCCAGGAGGCAACGGGATTGCAAAAGAGAGCATGATGGGAAATGTAGGACCAGCTTATTCTTCCATCCGAAATAGGAAGTGGAGGAGTTTGTGTATTGTGTAAGTACAAGTGTCTTTTGGTCTCCTACAAAGCAGCAGCCCAGAGGCATTCCTGTTGAAGCACGTGCTTTTAATGTGTTTTTCCTTTCTTTTAACCCCCCCCTCCCCAATTCTTTGCAGGTCTCCATTGCTGCCTAAGGGATGGTCTTCTTAAGGAAGGAGTTAATGGGTGAGCCAACCAAGACAGAGGCAACAAGCATGGCCAGGAGGGGGAGGTCTGCAAAAGGCACCCTTCTTGCTGCTTCTGCTGCTGCAGATAATGATGGTGATCATCATCATCCCTAAATGGACCTCTGTGTCTTCTTGATGGGGAGGTTAGAAAAGGAACTCACCTTGGTAGCTGCAGAAACTTTGTGTGTTTAAATTAAGGCAGTGTGGTCTTTCCTTTCTGTCCTAAGCACGTGAATGGGGTTGTGCTTCTACATGGCTTCCTGAAAACATATAGCTTGTTCTGGCACTATGTCAGTGGCATCTGAGTAAGTAAGTGGGTTAATATCCATGGTTCAAAACACACTGCAGAAATAATCCAGTTTTAAAATCTCTTCAACTGTCCTGGCTTAACTGTACTAGGGCATCCTGGGAATTATAGTTTTGTGAGACATTTAGCCTTCCCTTTTAAAGAGCTCTGGTGCCACAACAAACTACATTTCCCAGGACTCCCTATCACTGGGCCAGGGTCTCAGACTGGATTATTTCTGCAGTGTATTTGGACCCATTAATTGCTCTCCTCCTCCAGTCCTCCTCCTCCTTTTTATTTCTATGTAGCCCACTTTCCTCCCAAGACTGGGACCCAAAGTGGCTTACAGTCTCAAAAACAAAATATAATTAAAAACTGACAAAATTGACAATCAGAATGGTATTAAACTATTACAATATTGAAAATTTGTTTAAAAATAGAAGATGGTGAAGGGTCTGGAAACCATGCCCTATGAGGAATGACTTAGGGAACTGGGGATGTTTAGCCTGGAGAAGAGAAGGTTAAGAGGTGATATGATAGCCCTGTTCAAATATTTGAAGGGGTGTCATATTGAGGAGGGAGTAAGCTTGTTTTCTGCTGCTCCAGAAACTAGAACGCAGAACACTGGATGCAAACTGCAGGAAAAGAGATTCCACCTCAACATTAGGAGGAACTTCCTGACAGTAAGGGCTGTTCGATGGTGGAACACACTCCCTTGGAGTGTGGTGGAGTCTCCTTCCTTGGAGGTCTTTAAGCAGAGGCTGGATGGCCATCTGTCGGGGATGCTTTGATTTGGAGTTCCTGCATGGCAGGGGGTTGGACTGGATGGCCCTTGCGGTCTCTTCCAACTGTATGATTCTATGAGAATAACATTTTTAAAAGATAAAATAACTTTTTAAAAAAACCATATGCTTTAAAACAATACACCACCCCAGGCCTTACAATTTTACATATTAAAACCTGCCTAAACAAAAAGGTCTTAGCCTGCTGGCTGAAGAACATCAAGGAAGGGGCCATTCTGGACTCCTTCCATCCCTCTCCAGGAGAAAAGCAGCATATAAATGAAATTAATTACTTAATTGATTGATTAATGGTGCTGCTACATTTCCCTTTTCCCTCCTCCACTTTTTCTTTTTTATGCCATTATAACAATTATTAATTACAGTACTGGTTTTGTTCCCATTCTAAATGATAATATTATTGGCCAAAGTGACCAGATGCAATAGTAGGTTTTCAAAACCATTGTATAAAAGAGATTATTTTTTAAAAAAAACAGGTTCAAGTTGTCAGTCAAAAAGGCAAGAAAAGCCTCACCCGCCATGTCTAAGCCTCTGAGATGACCATGAGAAGTACAGGGTAACGGTTTCGGAATGACAAATAGTTTTGCGCTAGAAATGATGGGTTTGATCAAAGATGTAAATCGAAGGGCATCTTAACAATAGCAGCTTCATTTATATACCACTTCATACCACACTAAGCAGTCTCTAAGCAGTTTACAACTGTAAGCTAAATGCCCCCAACAAGCTGGGTACTCATTTTAGCAATCTCAGAAAGATGCAAGGGTCTTCATAGAAGGAATTAGGAGGAGGAGGAGGGATGGTGACAGTGAAAATACGCCTCCATTTGTGTGTGTTCAAACATCACAAGTTGTGATTAATCTCAAATGGAAGTGAAAGCTTCCAAATTCCACCTCTATATAGGAAAAACAGGAGGGTTAAGCATGTGTAAACCTGAGGCTTACTACAGTTTGGTGTCAAATATGTTAAATCATGGTTGTGTAGTGTTAATCTGTTCATTGGAAGAAAGAAATTTTGTGTCAGCTACCTGACATAGACACTTCTAGCTTGAACTATTTTAAACTGATACTGCTACATATATTCCAAAATTCCTTTATGTTTGTCCCATGCAGTGACTTCAAAGAATACAGGAAAAATGAGATGTATAATGTCTAAATGCCAGTCCTGGTTGCTAGTGTGTGATTTGCTAATGAGTGAAAACGAAGGAAGAAAATCTCATTCTGAGCAGAATTAAAAGAAACCTAAAAAAGTGAGAAAGGATGCTTCACTTAAAACGTTTTTACCCATTTGGACTGAGGCACTGCTGTTGTCGAACTTGGAGCAGTGATCCTTTGTTGAGCCAGCTGAATAACTGCACAAATGAAGCCCAAGTCTTTGATCTTGTTGGAAAGAACAAAACAAAGCTTTCTGAAAAACATGTGGGAAGTGCAATTAACATACTTTGGCAGTTTCAAAAGTGCAAACCTGAGCTCCTGAGGAGTACTGATTACATAAAAAGCCACTCCCAGTTTCTTACCCTTCGCATTTTAGCGGAGAACAAAATTGCATATATGGATAATGAAACACTAGTGGACATGCTCTACCATATACTCAGGTAAGCAATACGAGGTTTTAAATGTGCCATATACACACCCTAATTCTTTTTAAGGGAATAGGTGCTTTATGTCTATGCTGTGGAGAGCAAACATAAATAATTTTTTTGTTACTAATATTGATTTCTTCTGTGTTTTTCCCCTTTTTTGCCTCTTCCACATAAACTAGCAAAAATAAAGTTCAGGAGATTATTACTCAATTTGTTATAAATATTTTTAAAAAGTAAAATAAATTCTGTTTCCAATAATTGTTTGAATACACTGTATTTGAATATGCTAGTTGTGATAATTTTATGCCAAATCAAATTGTATTTACTCATATTTTATGTTCCTAAAGTAACAGAGTAACTTTCAATCTGTAAAAAGTGCTACGTAATGTTGCATTTTTAGTTTGTACAAAAATTTCCATTTTTTCCGAACAAAACGAGGAAAAAAAGCACAACCTTTTTCCGCCTGTGGCTTCAAAATTTCCAGAAATTTTAGATCTCTAGCCATGACAGGGGTGACAACGCACATGCCTTCAGAGAGGGCTCTGTGTGCCCTGTCTGGCACTCATGCCACAGGTTCGGCACCACAGGTATAGGCAAATGTATCAGGGACTGTATAAATGCAGTTATATTTGCTTAAGGTTAGTTAAGATGAGGATGTGGACTTAAGTGACAAAACCAGCAAGTAAAGATGGCAGGAAAAGAAAGAGCTGTATCCACTAATAGTTATAAAATATTTTCAAAAAACCTATAGTGAAACCATTAATTATTCACAAAACGTATCTGCTAACAAGCTGCTCTTTCTAATAGGTTTCTGATTACATAATTTCAGCTAAAAGTGTTAAAATAGCTACGCAGAGCCTCTTCACCTGTTCTTTCTGTAGGTTCAAAGTTGAGGCACATGATTCATTGGTACAAGAGCTGGTCATGGAAGGTTGGAGACGATTAGATAGGCAAGTATACTTTTTGTTTCATTCTTTCTATACGCTGAAATCTTGGTTGCTTTTGTTTATAAGAGGTTCCATAAATTAGCGGTGGCAAGCTTAGCATTTGTAAAAGTTTTTGTAAACTGCATTTTTCTTCTTAAAGAGATATTTAGTAAATGTTCCAAACTGGTGTGATTGTGGGTTAAGACAAACTTCCAATGAAGACTGTTGCGCTAACAGAGAGAGCTACAGATTTAAGAATGTATGGTCCAGCTGGTGGCTCAGAGTACATACTTAACTGTACAGTGAGGCAACAGTTCTATATATTTGAATGTGGGTGTGCAGATGGCCTTTCAGGTTGCCTTTTGACTTATAGTAACCCCATGAACTTCATAGGCTTATGTTTAGGCAAGGTGTTCAGAGGTAGTTTTGCCAGTTCCTTATTGGGAGTAAAATGGGAGCCAAATCAAATCTGAACTAAAACTGGAACAAATGTTTGCTTTTCATGAATCAGATAAAAATCCAAACTACCAGAAAATTTGTTGATGATCTGAACAACAGAGGGGTAAGATTAGATAAATAAAGCTATGAGTGTAAGAATAAGGTGCAAATCAAATACAGTAATAACATGTCTGATGAACTGGCTTCTTCTATCAGATAAATGACACAAAATGAAACTAATGCCCGGGATTACTTATACAGTATATACACTGAAGTATAGAGGTTGCTCTACTGGGGAGCCTTAGGCAAAGGCTGGAATGGATGTCCATGTTCCCTTTTGTGTCTGATCTTTGGTCACCATCTGTATTCACCTCTTTAAGCTTAGTATTTCGTTGTTTCCCTAGTTTAATCAAATCACCAAATTAATACATTAAAATAATTGACTACTTACAAATTCCTTTTCTCTTTAAAATTTATTTGTTGCTTTTTCACCTTTTATGCTTGGCTCTGACTGTACTCTGAGTATATCTAGGAGTTCAATGAGACAGAAGTGGCAGGGCTCTGCCTGATCAATCAGAAGAGATCCTGGTTGTTGTGCTGCCAGGGAACTCCTTGTGTACCAGTTTAGTGAATATGTTCATATACAAGGTTAGAGAAAGAACAAACACTATTGTGAGGGTTGTGCCAGCACAATACACCCGAGCTGGATTCCAGTTCAAATAAGCATTTGTTGCTTAAGAACTTAATTTTTTTTTTGTTTCATGCATATGTCACAATATTTACTCCTGATAATTAGTTGTCACTTGGGACATATTGGTATGATCCACTCACTGAGCAAATTATTATTAATAACATTCCTTACATTTATATTAGCTTGTACAAGGGGGTATCCAAAAGTTTTAATGATCACCTTTAAAAAATTTGACAGAAAGTTTGTTTTGATTTGTAGTTGTTAACTTATCCCTATGTAGTCACTATCTAGATTTATACATTTTTCACCGGGGTATCTTGACCCTCCGAATATCTGATATTGTAGATTGTTCCTGATGAGGATTTTACCCTTTAGTCACTTCTGGCAGAACTGATGGAGTAAGAACATGTGTCTGTGGAATACTTTATGTTTATATATTTTGAGGAATGAATTACAGTATATACGATACTGTAGAAGCCTGCAGATTGTGCCTGATGAGGATTTTACACTTTAGTCACTTCTGGAAGAGCCATTCACAAAAATAAAGGACACAATGAGTTGATTTTCTCAGCAACGTGCACTTAGGGTCCAATGATGACACTGACAAAATTTCATCAATATGCCATAATAACTTCCGGGTGATAATTATTACTTTACAATACCCCCTCGTAAGGCGCAATCTGCAGACTTCTACAATGTCAGGTATTTGGAGGGTCAAGATATGCTGGGGGAAATGTATAAATCTAGATAGTGACTACATAGAGATAAGTTAACAACTACAAATCAGAACAGACTTTCTGTCAATTTTTTAAAAAGGTGATCATTAAAACATTTGGATACCCCCTCATATGAGGAAAAAAGAAAGTAAAGGTAGTCCCTTGACATGACCGTCTAGTTGTAACTGACTGTAGGGGGCAGATGGTACTCATCTCCATTACTAAGCCAAAGAGGCAGTGTTGTCCGAAGACGATTTCGGTGGTCATGTGGCCAGCATGAATGCACTGAAGGCTGTTACCTTCCCACTGAAGTTGTACCTATTTATCTACTTGCATTTGCATGCTTTCAAACTGCTAGGGTTGGCAGAAGCTGAGAGTAGTGACAGGAGCTCACTCCATCATGCAGCACTCAGACCTCGAACTGCCAACCTTCTGATCTTCCAGTCTTCAGAATTGGCGTCTTAACCACTAAGCCACCACATCCCCCTCATACAAAGTTTGTGTGACCAGGACATAATTGGTTGGATGTGAGATTTATGTTTGAAGAAGGAGAGGCACCATCTTGAACTCCAAAGAGGAATTTTGGGATATGAATGTCACTAGTAAAATAGGAAATAATTACATTATTGTGCTACTGAGGTGCTTATTGAACCTTTATTTGGCCTGAACTGAGTGCCTTGAGTTGCAGCTGAACCTGACCTAGAACTGAACCAAAAATGTAGTTACTTTACCTCCTTGATGTAAGCCCCATTTAATTTGATGGAACCTTATACATGTATAAGATTGTACTACCCCCCCCCCCCCCCAAAATCCTGACTCACCTAATTGGATATATTCCAAACAGAGAACTAACTAAAGAGTTGAAGCCAATGTATACAGATCCCTTTCATCTTTACAACAATGCAATGAGAACGTTTAGAAACATTATAATGTCTCAAAAAAATTTCCTGAAAACAGCTCTACTGTTGCTTGATGCCTTCAAGGCAATTGTTAGGACTGAGTGGGATTTCTTTATAATGTTTTAAAATTACTTTTGGTGACAAGTTTATGAACACTACCCAATACCTATATACAGAGTCAGAAGCAGTAATTCAAATAATGTCTCTATTTCCATTTTCTTTTACATTCAGAGTGGCACAAAACAAAATAGTAATACCACATGAGGAACATGTGAGGAGACTATTAATATTCGGTCATTGACTGGCATCCTTTTGGTCAGAAATGTTTAATTACCAATTTGTAAGCTGTTCTGATAGTCTTTTGGCTGAAGAGTGGGGTAATAATAATAATAATAATAATAATAGAACCAACTAGAATAGATCCATTGAGTTGATTGTTGAATGGTGAGTCAGTACATAGATAAATCCAATTGATTCAGTGGGTTCTAGTCAGAACTAAAACAGAATTGCAGCCAGTGTGTTTTAAAAATAAAAGGTGTTAAACTGAATGAAAAAAACCCACACAAAAACTCCAAACATTATTTAGCCAAGTTTGGAGGAATGGCGGGTCTGGAAGGTAATTATGTCAAGGTATGTTTTGCTATCTCCCTGGGAAACAAACAAAAAAATGAAGAAATGTCTAATATGATGCTCTAGCTTTAATTATTTTAGGATGATCATCCTGAAAAACTTAAAAGAATTAAGAAATTGACATTCTAATCCATTGGTAAAACAGTTAAAAAAGAAAGCCACAATACTGGAAGCAATAGACTGATGTCAACAGTAGTTAGAGAATCTTAGATTCTTAGAGAATCAGCAGCCAGAATATAAATTACAAAGAAGAGAAAAGAAAACAGCCAGAAGATCTTCAAATTATGGTTAATTCTCAAGGGTTTTTCTGGTTGCTTTGATATGTTCCTGACCAATTATAGAGAGCCAGTGAAATGTCACAAAACAAGATTAATTCTTGGGTCACATTTATATGATGTGTAAGGGATTTTCTGGGCAGAGTCAGTTTCCCATTCCCTCTTCTAGAAAAGACAGTTCTGGGCTTTTAAAAAATTGTAATTGCAAGGGATGGATAATTTGGCTTTAAACCTGTTTATAGCAAGATCCATAAAAAATTATTGGTGTAAATAACCTCTTCTCTAATCTGCCCGTCCCCGAGGGTGTTAAAGCATGTCACCTGCAAACTCAAAAACCTAAAGTAGTGGCCAAGTAGGGCAAAGAAGTCCTTCATACTGAACTGCAGGCTTGCTTCAGGATGTTTGTTCTTTGTTTTCCCTTGTACATATCCCCTGAAGAATTCAAGAGAACAAAACTGACTGAGCATATCCTTGGGTAGTTTCTGGCTATGTTGGTGAGCCTGGTGGGGGAAAATGGAGAAGGAAGGTAGAATGCAGAATATAGGGAAACATATCCTATTGAAAATACGGTGGTTGCATCTGTCTGACTTAACACCTAAAGAAGTGGACTAGATCTAGAAATGTCTTGTGCAGCCAAAAAAACATTTTCACTTACATCAGGTAATTCTGCCAAATTCCTCTGATGCTGCTATTCCTTGTGCTTCACTTGACTAACTCCCTTGGAGGGCAGCTGAATTAGTAAATTCAGTTTAAATGATGGTCAGTCAGCAGTTTAGAAGCTCCCAGAAGAGTTGATGGTCTTGTGAATGCTTGAAGTGGTAATCTCTGCTACCAGATTACCAATTACAGTTTTATATCCTGTGGGTCATAGGTTAGTTCTGTTATATGTAATGCACTCAGTATTGCCATGCTTGATATATATAATTTTAAATCTTTTGATACAGTAATAGGATTTTATTTGGTATTTCCACAGATTGAGTCTGCCTGCGCTATCTAAGTTTGCACTATGTTTAAATGAGCAACAAATATACAGTAGTCCTCTCATGGGACATATAGCTGATATTGTGAATAGGAACTTGGATTCCATACAAGATACAAGGTAATTTTAGCTGAACAGATGTCTCGGGGACAGGACTGTGACTACGTTGACTTAATACAATAGTCCATGAAAAGGAAACTGATGGGAGCCTTCTTAAACAGATGACTTAATTGTGAAGATTTTTTAAAAGAACTTGATTGGACCTATTGATTGAAAGTTCTTGGATTAGATGTATACAAGGAACTCCTTATTCCTTGTTTTTGACAAACAGGTAATCTGGGTTTTTTGTATGATAACTATGGCACCTCTGAATGGCAGTTAAGAAAATATTTTTTTAATTGTTTTTATTAAAGTATAAATTTTATCAAAAACTTTTATGTTCTTGCCATGTTTCATATTATGTTTTCATATACATTTTTAACATAAAAAATTGAAAATTAAATCTATAAATCCCTCCCCTACCAAGGTCTTCTGCTTATCATTTTAGATTAAATATTCTTTATAGCTATCAATGCAATGATCACCAATTAGCAGACACTAATCCTCTTTTGCATATCCTCCCACATATGAGCAACAGTGATTAGCACATGCAAATCACTCTGCTCTTCCCAGGGTCACACAGTATGTGTGTGTGTGTGTGTGTGTGTGTGTGTGTGTATATACACACACACACACACACACACACACCTCTTTTCCAAGCAATCATCCTCTGAAGATGCCAACCACAGATGCTGGCGAAACAGTCAGGAAGAAACTCTTCTAGAACATGGCTACATAGCCCAGAAAACCAACAAAAAACTATGGATACTGGCCATGAAAGTCTTTGACTTCACATTGATCATTAAATTCTTTATTTAGTTTCAGTTTATTGTACCACAAAAACACATACAAGCTATATCTGATATTAAACCCTTCCAGATTTAACAGTCTTTCATCTTCTAGTTTCATTCAGGTTCTCAACCAGTCTAGGCAGCATGCTTGATAGTAGATGTTGAAGTCTGGTAGTCCCAATCCTTTTTTTTTTCCTTTTTCATTTGTCAGATTTTTCCACATTATTCTGGACTTTTTTCCTTCCCAAACAAATTTCGTTACACCTTTTTTCCACTGGACGAATGGCTAATAATTTAATATTACAGGTAGATTCTGAAGCAGGAATATCATTTTTGGTAGCACATTCATTTTTATTGCAGCAATTCTTCCCATTAATGTTAAATTCAATTTTGACATTTTTCCAAATCTTTCTTGATCTGCCATGTAGCTTTATAATTATTATCAAAGAGCTCAGCATTCTTTCTTGTTAAGTAGACTCCTAAGTATTTTACTTTTTTCTGAATTAGAATGTCTATTGAATTTTGTAAAGTACTTTGTTCTTTTTTCGTCATTTTAAGTGTCAAAATTGCAGATTTTGTTTTGTTAACTTTCAGTCCTGCACTTTCCAAATTTATTTATAATCTGTAACATTTTTGGAATATTTTCTTGAGGTTCTTCAGTAACCATATCGTCTGCAAAAGATCTTATCGTATATTTAGATCCTCTTATTGATACTCCTTTTATCTGGTTTTCTTCTCTAATTTTATTATTTAAGATTTCTAATCACGTAATGAATAGAAGAGGGGATAAGGGACACCTTGTTTCTTTCCTTTTTGGATTTCACACTTTGTTGTCTTTCTCCCATTTATTGGTATAATAAATAATTGGCATTCTGTTCTTTATATATCTTCTTTAGCCAATTAATCATACTTTCACCTATTTCAAGCTTCTCCAACAAATATACCATGAATTTTCACTTTATGTTGTCGAAAGCTTTCTCCGGATCTAGAAACAGCATTGCCATCTTCATTTCAGGATTTTTTTCATAATATTCTATTATATCCATCACAACTTTCAAATTTTGTTTGATCAGTCTGTTAGGTAAAAAGCCACATTGATCTTCCTTAGTCCAATCCTTCAATATATTTTTAAATCTCTTAGCTAAAATAGATGCAAAAATCTTATAGTCCACATTAAGGGGTGAAATCGGTCTATAATTTTGGGGTTGGATCAAATCTTTGCTTTCTTTTGGAATCAATATTATATTTGATGTTTTCCAAGTGTCTGGAATTCCTTCTTGTCTTACATCATTTAACTTACTTCATTTAAAATTCCTTGTTTTTGACAAACAGGTAACCTGGGGTTTTTGTATGATAACTATGGCACCTCCGAATGGCAGTTAAGAGAATATTTTTAAATATCAGACATTGTGACCTTTTTGAGCCATTTTTAAATCTTTTAAATATAATAGTATATACTTTTCACTGAGAACTTGCTAAAGTTTCAAAGTGAGAAGATGGCGAAAACATTTGTCTCTGTCTGGGTTTCCTATATTTCTGAAGGACCATTACAAATAGTTTTAAATTACGGCTCGATATTATTTCTTGAACTTTCCTTCCTGATCCCAGATGTGTCTGCTTGACTGTAGGTCCTGCTGAGATTAGAATTATCAGCTTAATGTTGTACTGTGGGCCTGAGTCTGCTATAATAACTAACTAAAGACCATATGATAATTTTATTACAGGATGGGGACTGGAGACATACTGGCTGATAATCTTAGCATGACTACTTAGACGTAAGCCCTGTTCAATTCAACCTGGTTTATTCCTGTACATGATTGTAGATCATTAGCCACCACATCTTTAGCTCAAAAGCAAAAAATTCTTTTTAATTGTTTTGCTTACAAAAATTGCTACCTTCACAGCATTTTAAAACTTGCTTTTAATTTAAATGGCTATTCAGAAAAAGGCAATTGGTTACATCTCACCCAAATATATCCCCACAGACACCATTCTTACCTTTCTATTTATTTTTAATCCAATTTCTTGAACTTGCTGCATTTCTTGACTCAATAAGTGTAATATGGTTTGATTATTTTTAGGGTTTTGTCAGTTTTGATGGTCAGCATATCTAGCGTTATCTCCCAGAATTTCCGAGATCGGTTAATACAGAAAGCTGAGTTTGCTCTGGAAACCATGGAATTTGTCCGTTTGAACCATGCCAGGAGATTTGTACAGTTTCTCCGGAATGTGAAGCTACAACATCGCCCATTGCTGTATAAATGTAATAAAGTTTTTCTTCAGAAGGCAAACCAGCTAAATATTGAAAATTTGAGTATCATCCTTGGACTCTACCAGTCTTTACAGTTCAACAACACTGAATTTAGATTAATTGCTAAGCAGAAACTGATGGAAATGATGGATGATTGCAACAACCCTTTGAACTTTACTCGGCTTTTTGTTAGTCTTGCACCTATGGCAGGACCAGAGATCAAAACACAGTAAGTTTACCTGACAGATTTTATGTGTGCATGCATTTTTCTTTATGCAGTGAGACCTTCGTATCTGTGGAGGATCCATTCCAGACCCCTCCCCCCACGGATGCCAAAATCTGTGGGACCTCAAGTCCTATTGTCCCCAATGGTGGTGCATGCATGTGGCTGCACTAATGTTAGGAACAACAGGACTTCAGGTAGGCCCCCATTGTCCCCAATGGCAGTGCGTGTACGTGGTTGCGCCACCGTTAGGGACAATGGGACTTAAGTCCCGTTGTCCCTAATGGTGGCATGGCTGTGTGCACACACTGTCACTAGGGACAATGGGGGCTGTCCTTAATGGCAGCATGGCCAGGTGCACACACCACCATTGGAAACAATGCGAGTTTGCCATCTGCAGATGCTTAAATCCATGAATAGCAAGTTCACAGGTAACGAGGCCTTACTGTGGAAATAAGTTAATTCTTTTCCATTCCTTTATATTACAAATTTCTGCTAGTTGGAGGTCATCACAAAGTAAGTATAGCTTGCAGTGTAGCAAAAGGAAATAAAGTCTGAGTTCTCCTTAGTGTTGGTTATAATCTCCTGCTTTGTTTCATGCCATTTTCCTTCTGTTTCTTCAGTCCATGGGAGTTAAGTTCTGGAGTGGTGAATGAGCGGGAGTGGTTATGGAGAAACATAGTAAGAGCCTTGTGGATAACAATTTGCCTCCTTCATGAATAGTAGAATAAGGAAACATAAGTGCAGAAGAGTTTGTGTTATCCCAAAAGATTAGTCAAAAGTTTTGAAATGATGCATGCCCCTGACACTGCCAGAAGGTGCTTTGAGGCCACCTAAGGTGGTCTGAAGCCACCAGTAAAAGGAGCTGCAAAAATCTGTTCCTTGCCAGAGGTTTATTTGGGATTGTGGCAGCGGCCCTTTTTGAGAGCAGGCTATCCAGTTGCTGCGATCCTGGGCTGATTGGGGGCCAGAGGCCACTCTAAGCCTCCAATCTGTTTTACCCCATAGATTTCCTGCCTTATCTCACAGCTCTTGTGATAATGGGAAAAAAGATTTTTTTTTAACACTGGAAACTTGTATATATGTATTGCTGGCTTCATGGTCATGAATAAAAAAATGCACCATTCTCAGCTTTTTGTAAATACTTGAAAAGATGTTTTTTAAAAACACTTCCTTCTGTTTAGCACATTTTCTTCCTTCCATTCTTCTTTGAAATAAGAGGGACAGATACAAATCTGTGCTTTCCTATGTAGAATAGCTGCTGGAAACATGTCATTTCTTTATTTTAGGTTAATAGAAACTGCGTTACTCATGGCAGATGAGTTTGATCACCACCAAACATTAGCAGTGGCAGAAACTATGCAAGAAATAGAATGCAGAAATTCACAGCTAATTCAAAAGTAAGTTTCAGTATAAAATAGCCACACTATTCTCATTTTAAATAATTCTCCTTTTTTTAAACTGTTGAGAATGAGTATGTGAAATATCTGTAACTTCACCTCATGTAAGAATAGTTAAAACAGAACATTGGATCTGCTTGCAGCATGGCTTGTTGTTGTGTATCTTCAGGTCTTTTCCAGTTCACAGCAACACTATAGAGACCCTATCATGATACTTTGTTTGCAAGTTTTGTTCAGAGGAGGTTTGGTATTGCTATCCTCTTGAGGCTGAGAATGTGTGACTTGCCTAATGGGTTCCCATGTCCAAGTAGGGAATTGAACCCTGGTCTTCAGAATACTAGCTCAATATCCAAACCAATATACCACACTGGCTCTACAGTATAGCATATCATTATGTTACATTTATACCACAGTCCTAAATATAATTTTTGGAAGCTAGTCCTATTAAAGACCCCATGAGAACTATGACTGATGTTTACCATGTTTAGGTCATAATATAACTCAGTTCTGTGTGTTTGAAAGAAGAATCCCTTATTTTAGGATTCTTCATGAAAATATATTTAGGAAGCTGAAATACACACACAACCTGTCTGGCACAATAGGCATTTAATAACAGGCACAGAACAATTATGCCTAAAAGCAAGGCGATGTTTTGGCTATACTTATTATCTAATGGCCAAAATAGACATGTTGTCTTTGCATGTAATATGATACTTTTAGAAATGTAAGTAGCTGAAGTGGGGCAGGTGGATATCTAAATTTTTCATTCAGGGATCCACATTCCTGCTTTTTTTTTAAAAATCTCTTCTGTTATTTGCATTCTGAGGAAAGCTACCAACACTTTTGATTCAGACATGAGGTTTAGCTTCCTTTAAAAGCTGGCTGGATTTTCTTCCTTCCAGTCCCTGTCTTGAAAACCTCTTTTAACTAATAAAATTCTGGGTTGTTCCTTTTGCAGAAGGCTCTTTGATGGAGCAGAAACTGTAGTAGTAGAGACGATTTTGGTCAGTTCTCCTCCACCTTCCTGCCCTACCTCCCATGCTGTTCTGTAGGATTCTCCAGTACTCTGGAGAAGAAGCATCACAGAGGCTTACATGATGAAGGGAAAATTACCAAAAAAATCCCTCAACCACCTCCTTTTAATATTGAGAAGCCTCTGCTGGATCGAAGACACTTCAATGAATGGAAGGATAACATTGGATAGGAGTGGCAACAACTATTCCTTAACTAAAGATTGATATTCATAGATTCCTGGTAGTACAGACACAACCAATCTCTGTTTTGAGACAACACATTTGAGTCCCAGTTTTGGGTAAAAGGCAGGATATAAATAAATAAATAAATAAATAAATAGTAGTAGTACTAGCAGTAGTACTAGTCACAGAGAAGACAGCATTCATATCTATTTCTAATTGGCTGTGTCTGCAGAGGTTGAGTATTCTCTATCCAGACACCCAAAGTATTCTAAAATCTAAAATTTTTGAGCTGCAACACAAGTAGCGTAGTACTCACCTATACTTTATTTGTGAGGCTGGAGAGAGACACAGCTGGAGAGAGATGTGAGGATCTGTAAAATGGTGGGAATGCACTCCTGCCCATTTCACAGATCCTCAATTTTTCTCCAGCCTCATTATGTAAATGTAAAAACAGGTATTCCAGAATCCAAAAAAAATCTGAAATACAGAACATTTCCCAAACATTTCAGAGAGGAGATAACCTGTATCCATTTGGTTCCAGGCTCTTGGCATAACCACACACATAATATACTGTTTATCAGAAAGCATCCATAGTTCCCAGACAGCCTGTTTTTAACATGACTAATACTCTTTGCTAAAGAAAGCCCTATGAAATTCATGGTGCTGCCATAATTTGATAGGCAACTTGAAGATATGTACATACATATGTGTTTCTATTGCTAAGGGTTTGGTGAAAAAAGTTGCGATCCATCTTGTAATTTGTTGTGCACTGCAGGATTAGATTCTACAGAGATTTCTAAAGATTTGGAAGGGATTAGTGTAGAAATTTTACCCTGCAATTTAGCCTAACCTCTTTTTGATTTCAGGATTACATCCCTCCTTCATAAATATTTGGATATGTATAGACCAGTTGAGCTGACCAAAGTGGCACAATACCTAGTCACATTACGTTGTCCCAATCCTGATCTTTACTCCAAATTACAGAGATTGTTAATTGGGTAAGAAGGTGTATTTTACGTAAATGTATTTCTGTTAAACAGCATATTGCATATATATTCTTTTATGCATTTTTATTAGTTTGTTACATTTGTATACCTCCTTTCTTCAGTGATAAAATCAAAGATGTTTGGATCTGGGATCCTGGACAATCTCCCATTCAGGCACTGGAAAAGTCTGCCCTTTCTTTTGAGAGAAGATGAAAATGAGACCTAAGCACCATTTGACTTAAATATTAAGTTGCCATTGGCCACTAGAATTCATTAGAGGACAGGCATGATGCAGATCAAATGTTACCAAATATATAAAATGAAATAAATTTGCACACTGATGTGTAGTGTACACTGATGTGGGTTTTTTGATGGTGGTGGCAGCAGCAGCACTGAGAGGATTGTAGAGCCATCTGAGAGTGGCTGCCAGACTGAGAGATTTCTGATTTCAGCCGTTTGAGTGTAATGCTCAATGCTAGTGTCAGAGAGAGAGTGTGAATCTGTTGGAGTAGAGGGAGAGAGACTGTGTGTTATAGAATCATAGAATCTTGGAATTGGAAAAGATCACAAGGGTCATCCAATCTAACCCCCTTCCCAACAGATGGCCATCCAGCTTCTGTTTAAAGGCCTCCAAGGAGGAATACTCCCCCATTTTCTAAGAAAGTGTGTTCCACTGACGAACAGCCCTTACTGTCAGAAAGTTCCTCTTAATGTTGAGATGGAATCCCTTTTCCTGGAGCTTGCATCCATTGTTCTGGGTCCTGTTGTCTGGAGCAGACATTATGAGGTGAGGATTAGATCTTCACTCACTCTGCTAGCAGTTGGAACCCCCCACCACATCTCTAAGTCTAGTTCAAGCTTGGTATTTGCGATGTGAGCTGTTCTGGTACCAAGGCAGGAGGAATCATGTTGTGGCAAATTGAGGAGAAGCAGTAATTGCTGGAGGGTCTGAAGGGAAGGTACAGGCCTATAAAACCCAGAAGAGGGGAAACACTGGTTGTGCACACTTGTAGAAAAGTAGCTCTTGAAATAGTGTTAGTATGCCAGTATACTTTAAATTGGTAGTATTTAAATTAGCTGCCTTGGATTTTAATTCTCTTTCTCCCAAATAGTATAATACAACCAGTTCTTCTTTATAATTTTATCCCTGGTTGATTCCCACTTAATTTGCTGACAGAAGGCATCTGTCAGTGGAATGGAGAAGGGAAAATTTTCATTTGTTTAAAACCTATCCCCCCACCCACCCCCCGCAGCTCTAGCCATACCTGCTCAGGCAGGTCTCCCAACATGCTGGAGCATATTTTGTTGAGGGTGGTCCAGGAGGCTGTGTGAAGGCAGGGAAATCATCATAAAGTTTGCCTGCTCCTTGTTCTGCTGAGAAAGACTTTCCATCAGTGGAAAAACATTAGTTGGATTCCATACTTTACCAATCCAGGGCTGCTGCAGTTTATTAGTTAATCTGATGAAATCTGATTCAAATATTGCTATTTTGAATAATTGTATCTACTGGAAAAGAAATATAAATGTGATAGATCATAGTATGAGATCAGTCTGATCTAATTTGTGATTTTCTTTCCCATTTTTTCCCTTTAGGGATATGTTGCTAGTCTTAAGTGCACTTAGTTAGACTCAGACCTCATTTGTAGTACAAACATATGTTTTCAACATATGATTTGCTTGTGAAGTGCGGTTATGAATATTTGCAATTCACCATTTCTTACTACTAATAATTGATGGATTTGTCTCTTATTTTAATTCCAGCTGCTTACAAGTTAACGTCATTCCAGCTGATATTTCTATGCTAACTCGTGTTCTTTCCATGCTTCCTCCTTCATTCATGGATGATGTTGTAGTCACACGAATTGATGCCATTTTGCCTCAGTGCAACCTGAGCGATTTGAATTCCTTTGCCACTGCTGTCATTAAATGGGTTCGACGTGACCAGTCAAGTCAACAAAGTCCTTCTGGACCATGTGGACAACTTTTGCAAAAAATTAATGATTGTGCATTTCAGCGACTTCAGAAAGCCAATGATTTGGACCTTCTGTTAGAGGAATTGAAATATATATCTGGAGAGTGGTTTGAGGAAATGCTTCTTGAAGAAACTATGAGTACTCTTCAGCGTTTGGTGGACCATGTAACATGGGCAAATGTGATAGAGTTTTCATCTTTCCTCATAAAAACCAGCTACCTCTGTACACCATTACTGGATAGAATAGCTGCTGTTACCATTGAGCACATAGATAAGGTAACAGTATATTTTAATTTTATCTCCGCTGTAAGCATAGTGTACAATATTATCTTGGGGATGCACTGTCACACTGTAGTACAGGTAGGAGTTCCCATGTCTTGTCCTAGGCATCTCCAGCTAAGGTTAGGAAATCCACTGTTTGAAATCCTGGAGCGTCACTGCCAGCAGTCAGTGTGCACACACTTGCTAGATGTACACAAACACTTTGGCCTGAATTAGTAGAGGGCAGCTTCTTAATAGTTTATGTAAGAGTTTCCTGTCCAGATAAACACAACTTAGAGTGATTATAAGGTTGCTGTCATTCTACTCCAGGAATAAATATATATTCTGTCTTCATTATTCAGGAAAAATTAAGGAAAAGAAGGGTGTACATCTTCAGATTTATCTAGGAATGTGCTTCTTTGAATGGATTTTAGAAATGTAGATATAGCAACTAAAAAACCCCCCAACCAGACAGTTTGTTGGAATTGGTTCTGAATATTTCTTGGGCACATTTGTGGTAATCATTTGAATATACTTTTCCTAATGTAATTTGGTTAGCAATTCAACCGATTGTCACCAAGCTGCTACAGTTAGTACAGCACACCTGTGCTGTACATGGACTCGTCATACATGGATTTGAGGTTACGCTGATGGGTGAGTCCTAATATGTGAATGGGGCATCATCATACACAGGGTGTGTATGTGTTCTGGAATGGATCTCCACATAAGGCAAGGGCACATTGTATATGCATTAATAATAACCAGTGTATGTACAATACTGAAAAAAGCAGATAGTCTTATAGCTCATTATCCTTATTTATTTATTATTCACTTAAAAAACTGAATATATATACATCTTTCTCCTGGAATGCAACCCAAGGAGGCTTACCATAATTTAAAACAAGATTAAGATAAAATCTTATTTTATAATTTTTTAAAAAACCCCACAAAATTAAATAATAGTAGCTAGTGTGATATAGGGATCTGAATGTTGGACTAGGACTCTGCAGTCCAGGGCTCAAATCCTTGCTCAGCCACAGAAACTCATTGAGTGGCTTTGGGCAAGTCACAATTTCTCAGCCTCAGAGGAAGGCAAAGTCACCCCCCCCCCAACAATACAATGCATTGCTATTGTTGCGTGCCTTGTTTCAGTTGTTTTTGACTTATGACAACCCCAATGCAAACCTATCATGTGGTTTTCTTGGCAAGATTTGTTTTCCATTGCCTGCCCCTGAGGCTTAGAGCATGTGACTTACCCAGGGTCATCCAGTGCGTTTGATGGCTGAGCAGGGAATCAAACCCTCATCTCCAGAGTCATAGTCCAACACAAACCACCACGCCATGCTGGCTCTCACATTGCATTACAGTAGTCCAAATGGGATTTACTCAGGGCATGTGTCACCATAGCCCAATCTGACTTCTCAAGGAACTGGCACAGCTGGTGCACTAGTTTTAATTGTGCAAATGCACTCCTGGCTGTTGTTGAAACTTGGGCATCCAAGCTCAGATCTGATTCCAGGTGTACACCCAAGTGTGAACCTGAGATTTCGGGGCGGAGTGTGTGTGACCCATCCAGCACAGGCTGAATTCCTTTTCCCTAATTGGCCTTCTGGTTGACCAGGAGCACCTCTGTGTTGCCTGGACTAAGTTTCAGTTTCTTCCCTCTCATCCAGTCCATATCTGACAGCAGACACTGGTTCAGTACAGAAGCAGTTTCCTTGGAATTGGATGGAAAGGAGAGAGTTTTGAGTTTTACCACCTTACTGGTGACACTGAACCCCATCCTCTGTTCTTGGTAGGGCAACATGAATGGCAATGCTGGGTTGCTCTAGCTATGGCCCCAAATTAGATTTATACCCAGTGCTGCTTCTGAATTTGCACTTTTTAGGGTACTTTTCAAATACATTTGGAATAGTTAAAATAAACAAATATGATTACATGGCAGCTGTGATTTGCCAAAGGTAGCCCTTGTGTGGAATCTTTTCCTTCATATATATGGCTGAAGAAGCAGTATGTGATTAAAATAACATTTACATCAGATAAATGCAACCATTTGATCATGCTTTTATTACAGAGAAGCCAGTTCTCTATTTTTTTTTTTTCCCTTTGGCCATGTTTCATAGTGAATCTCTTTAGGTCGGTAGCTAGAGATAAATTGCCTTCCAGAACTGTTTGGGCTCCAGTCTGTTTCCTCTCTTCATGCAGAGAAAGTGGCCAGAAAGGAAGGGACTGGAATCTGTCAGTAAAAGGGTATGAAACTGCCTAGAATCTTGAGATCAACAGAGCTCTGGATTGTATGGAGGCCACTTCTTTTCATCCCATTTGTTCTGTAAATGTAAAATGCTGTTCTTTAAAAGTGATGTTTAATTTGTTAGCATACCACACCTAGCAGGGACTGGAAGAAAAACATCTGGGGAAATGCTAGGAATATTGTAGAGGATTCAGGGAGTGTTATAGTCTAACTTGTTAAGCTAATGTTTTTCTTGAGGACTTTTTCATACCTGATGTAAACTTCTAACTTTTTTGCTAATTTCTGTATTGCATTGGCCAGTGGCATCACTAGGGTTGGTGTCACCCAGTTCAGTAACTCATGGTGCGGTTGACCTCCTCCCATTTCATCCCATAAGAATCCTTAGAATGCTTTTTTGCACTAATGTTCCTTGTCAGTAGTAATTCCCATGTACCACTGAATGTAAGTTGTGACATAAACAACTAGCAGGATTAAAATTATACCTTCAAATTACAATATCATACACTACCTAAAAGTTTTTACATATACATAAGTGAAGATTTTTGTTAAAATGTGATGTTTTAAAGAAAATTTAAAATGAATATTTAAATTTTTTTTAATTTTTAATTTTTTAAATTTTAATTTTAAAACATTCTGGTGCTTCACCTTTCTCCCCCCACTGAGTTTCACCCCACTCCCATCATTTTTAAAAGCATTTTAAAGAGAAGCAAATGAATGCCATAGCCCGTTCTGCCAGAAAGTAGGTGTTTGAGGAGAAGTGGTGTCCACCCCCCTTTAGGGTGTCAACTCATGCGGTCTGCAACCCCTTAGTGACACCACTGGTATTGGCCCCACTGGGTGATTTTAGGTCTTGGAGATGACTTTTTTCAACAGGAGGGGGGGACCCAGAAGTACCCTGATGTCCCTCCATGTGGTGGCATCTCTTAGGGGCACTGGCAAGCTTAAGGG
Source organism: Urosaurus nigricauda (assembly GCA_034509955.1). Taxonomy (NCBI): domain Eukaryota; kingdom Metazoa; phylum Chordata; class Lepidosauria; order Squamata; family Phrynosomatidae; genus Urosaurus; species Urosaurus nigricauda. Next base: position 167,039,672 of record JAOEGL010000001.1, on the reverse strand, counting down.
CCCAAAAGATTGGTAGTCCTGGCCCCCCAAAATGGCATTGGGGGCCACATGTGTCTTATGTGCTGTATGAAGTGCTGCATTCAAAAATAGAATTTCCTTCTTAGCTCCTTAACCTTTCCCTATGGGGAGGAACAGAAAGAGGAGTCTTTGGGAACCTGTAGCCAACTCTCCAACTCATCCTAGGTAGACTCCTGGCAGCCAAATAGAGTCTTGGCATCTTAATTGGGTTTTTTTTCTAAATGTGGGAGCTACCTTACCTTTATTTGTATTTTTTTAAATGAAATCCTTTAAAAGGTGAGTATGAAACTAGCTGATAGCTAGTCTTGCATGAATCTTGCACTGTTCATTTCATCTCTAACATTACACAAAAATAGTGATGAGTGAATGTCACATTGAGCCTTCTTCATTCCTTTTATAAGGTTGCACCAACACTGTAGAAATCATCCAGTTTTACATCATTTTAACTTCCATGGCTCAGAATGGAATTCTGGGATTTGTAGTTTTGTGAGACATTTAGGCTTCTCTGGAGATTTTCACATGGAGAAAAGTGACGGGAGCATAGCAGGATGCTTCTGTCACTATTGCGCAATTGTGCATAGATTTTCAGACTACATTGCGTGATGTTGTGATAATTGTGTCATTATCCCACGAATGAAGAGAAATTCTAGAGCCACTTTTCATTCATGGGAAAGTCCTGCTATACGCATCCTGCTATGCTCCTGTCACTTTTCTCCATGGAAAAATCTTCTCTGTCACAGAGCTCTGGTGCCACAATAAACTACAATTCTCAGAATTCCATAGTACTGAGCCATGGCAGTTAAACCGATGCCAACCTGGATTATTCCTGCAGGGATATCTGTTATCTTGTTGCTGAAAATGAGGCTGATAGATGGTTGTGGTAGTCTTAGACCATCTTCCTGGTTATGTTGCATTTTGAATAATTTACAAGTTTGGCAAAAATGTTATTCACTCCTTTTTTTTCTCTCCTCCCCCCCCCCCCTTTTACAATTTTTCATAGATTTACAATTCAGGAACATATTCTCTTCTTCTTCCCTTTGCTGTTTTAAATTATGATCCTCCCCAGGGTGAGAAGTTTTTTGAGGCTTGCATTGGACACTTCAGTCCTTGCATAGGTAAGTTCATTAAAGAGAAATGGCTGTCACTAGATATTTTCCTCAAGTTTAAATTAGCAGCATATGAGAACATAAAGCCAGACCTTTGTGTCTTTTTCTTTCTTTCTTTCTTTCTTTAAATGAAAAAAGAACGAATATAATGTTCAGTGCCTTTTATTGCTTGTTTCCCAGGGGACACTGGTCCAGACTTTAAAAACATCAATAGGTAGAGTGAATTTAAATTAGTGAGCAGTGCAGCAGGTACTGTTCCTTTCTGTATCTTTCAAAATGACTACTTTGCCAAGCAGGAGTGCATTTTAAATGATTATGAAGAATGTATCCCTTGCTGATCCACGCGATGAGTTTTTCAGATAATGATCCCTCCACCCCCACCCCTGAATGGATGTTTATGAAGTTGCTCAGTGTTTCTGGATAAGCTGCTATTTACCCTGAGAGGGTTAGGGTAACTGTGCAGCTTTTCAGGACATGCCACTGTATGGAAAATCATATACCGGTAGTCCTGGAGCTGGAAAGAGCCTCATGGGCTATCTAATCCAACCCCTTGCTCGAGCAGCAATTGAGCAACTGGCTGAGCAGTAACCAAGAAGCCTCTCACTCATTCTAGCCTTGTGGCAAAGGCTAGTGTGAACAAAAAGCTTCTTGGCCACTGTTCTTCAAGCTGCTCAGCTGCTGCTCCCAAGGTGACTAGCAGCTGCAAAGGGAGAAGCTTCTCCCTGGTGAGGAAGAACTTTCAGTCCTCCTTTGTTGGGGTGGAGAGGGGCTCAGCTGATCTATGTATACAGAGGCCACATGCTCCAGACTGGACTGAAGACTGGCAAGGACAGAGAAAGGAAGATATTTTAACTTCTAGGAATAGGAGCTGCTTCAAGGAAAAGGGCTCTTTACAAGCATCAATCCCAGATATTCTTCCCCCTCCTTCCCCAGAGACATGTCTTCCTCACAAATAAACACTGCTTCTTTTGCTAGTTCTTCTCTCAGCCTGTCTGATGAAAGCAATAGCAGGTTGGAGTGCAGCTCTAACCTGCCATCCAATTCCCAGCAAAGCTCAGAAAGCTTATGCAGTGTCCAAATATGAAAGCTCCTATCATGCATGCTAGAAACATGTTTCAGAATAGATTAAAAACACATTCCAGACCGCAGCTTCCATCAGCTCTAATCATGCATGGCCAGTAGTGAGAAATGTTAGGAATTGAAATCCAAGAGTACTGCAAAGTTAGACATAATCATAGAATCACAGAGTTGGAAGAGACCACAGGGGCCATCTAGTCCAACCCCCTGCCATGCAGGAACTCTCCATCAAAGCATCCCTGACAGATGGCCATCTAGCAAAGAGCAAAGACCTCCAAGGAAGAAGACTCCACTGGCTTCTTCTTTCCACTGAATAACAAACTCCAGGAGAACATGATCACTCCCACCTAAGGATCCAACCACTTGCACCCCATTAACTAGGTCATCCCTGTTGGTTAGGATCAGATCCAAAATAGCTGATCCCCTTGTTGCCTCTTCCACCTTTTGGACAATGAAATTGTCTTCCAGGCAAGTGAGGAATTTGCTAGACCTTGAGGAGGATCCACTCCCTTATTGAAAGCTTCTCAATAAATATCAAGGGTTTTTAAAGTACAGAAACGTGAGAAACACGGAACAATAGAAAAATCTGCAATATGCTTTTTAGGGAGTGTACATAGTGTAGTAAATACATAAACACATATATGGTATCAATAGCATGTTTTTAAATCACCTGAATTGTTTTTCTTCCATTTCTTATCAAGTGTTAAGACTTAATCCAAGTAAATGTTAATTAGGATTCTGGCAACATTTTCTACAATGGAGAGAGGTAAAAAAATAAGAACTATGCTGTTCTTATTTAGCACTTGGCTTCTATTGTCTGGACTGCACTATTTATCACTCGTTTATTTAATCACTTATTTACATTTTTCGTATAAATTTTAGTGGCATATGAGACCATAAAGCCAAATCATTGTGTGTGGCTTATAAATCTTACAGTAACTTTTACTGAACTGTTCTTGAGCATTTACTTAGTGGCTTTCAGTTGTTTTTGTTCATTTATTTTAAATTTCTATTATTTCTAGAAATAGATTGTGAATATTTTCCCAGTTTCATTTACAGTCCATACTAAAGGTTTCTATTAATTCCTTTGGCTCCAGAAACCATAATGAAAGTGAGATTTGTTACTTTCTGTTGGTTTATCAGAATAATAGGGTAGAAAGACAGCAACTGGCATTTCTCCAGCATAGTCCCATTGAATTTATTTAACCTACATCACTCTAAGAGGACATTACAATCTGCACAGTTCCAGTGGTTAAACTTGCTGCTGATAGTGATAACATATAGTGACTTACAAGACACCGAAGGAGTAGCAACTAGGCTCCAGAGAGAAGTGTCATAAGACTCCCCTTTCATTTGGAAGGAAAGAATAAGCATAAGCTGACAGAGCTGAAACCTTGGGAAATTAGGGGAGAGGGAAAAGTTAAGTAAAGTTTTTCAGCCTTACTATGTCCAAATTTATGTTCCAGCTCCTTGTCTTCTTTCCATTCAACCTCATAAAAATAAAAGACCAAAATCTGGTTTTTGAAAAACAGAATGACGCTAAGTGAGAAAATATATGCAAATATGTTCACATTTTCTACTTCCGATATTAGAATTTAAACTACCTTGGATCAGGTTCCCTGTCTGTTTAATCACTTCTCCAAAAATAAGATCATTAAATATATCATTTAATGCATCCATGTATTTTATACAGATTGTTTTGAACCTCATCTTCTTGTGCTGCTTGGTTTTGCTTTGGCTGTTGCTGAATATTTTCCAGAGACACTGATAAAGGCAATATTTAATGTTGAATTCCTAACCAAATTGGATACCCAGCTTGAAAGTAAGCAATAACTACTTGCATGCCATTTATTTTAGATGGACTTCAGAAATGCTCATATTTCTTGTAAATGTTTGGAGATTCATTTGCAAATGTATGGAATTAGAAATTACTATTCTTCATTCACTTTATTTCCATCGGAGAATAAAGTTAGGTTTAGAAGATGAACTCCAGGTCACATATCTTTGCACATTCATTTAGGAATAAGTCCCAGTAGTACTTGCTTCCAACTAAAGGTGTGCAAGATAACAGCCTTGCTTGCTTATTTGTATACCCTTTGTACGCTCTCTGAGAAGGAAAAGGAGGAGAAGACATGCCTGTTTCCTGTCCTCAGCAGCAAGAGCAATCTTACTGAGGAAGCCATTTGTCCTTTGCTAACAGCATAAGGCTTCTCCTTGTTCTCTTTTATCTCCCAGAGCAAGAGATCATATGAGCAAAAGGAGCCAAGATAGGCAAGTACCTGTCTCCGTCCTTATTGATTCTTTGGAGTGCTGGTACGTAGAAACACTAAAAATTTCAATCTGTCCAGGGTAGAATAAATATCTCTACTCACCCTTTGATGACTAGGAAGATACTTGACCCAAACTGCCTTAAGACCATAAGCAACAGAATTTTGTCTCTGTTTTGAGACTTCACTGTTGCCTTAGCTATGATTACTTTGCATTTTTTTAGCTTCTCGTGATGCATTGTTTGCCAGCTACTGTGTGTTACCATTGGGCCACTCTCTAGATGGTACATAACAAAATGGTTTCTCCATGTAAATGTCAGTATAAATGTTATGCTACTTGTAGCAAGTGTTGGTTCCGTGAATGCATGTAGTGCAGTGAAAAAAAAATGTTCTGTTAAAATGCAGTATGTACAGTGGTCCCTTGGTATCCACTGGGGTTTGGTTCCAGGACTCCCTGTGGATACCAATATCCATTGATGCTCACGTCTCATTAAATACAGTGGCACAGTAAAATGGTGTCCCTTATATAAAATGAAAAAAATCAAGGTTTGCTTTTTGGAATTTATATGCTGCTTGAATATTTCCAAGCTGTGGATAATAGATCTATGGATAAGGAATCCGTTGATACAGAGGCCTTTTGTTTCTAGAAAGCAGTGGGTCTATTTATTCCAGAAAACACTATCACTGATTTTATTTGAAAACTTCCAGTTAGCTTGTAACAGAGAAAGGTTTTGGATATGCCACTATCTGAGCCTCTAATTGTTTCTCTGACCAGCTAAGAAAAATATAGTTTGTAGGCAAAATATCTTCAGCATTGTGCAGATTAGCTATCAGATATATTGGCTTGCCTGGGGAAAAGAGTTTTCTTACAATCGCAGGAAGACCTTGTGAAAATTAGTAATGCAAATAACAAGATAATCAGCAAACATATTTCATTTATGTGCTACAGAGCCTGTACAAACCTCACAAACTGGGTCATCTTATAATTATAGTCTGATTCTCCATGAATGCTTCCAAATACCAAAACTATTTATTTGGTAATAATAGTTTGTATAATAGTTTTATGTAATAGTTTTGTATTAATGCATTTTAGTGCAATAATTTTATATTCTTACAATACATTAATATTTTTACTGAACCTTTTTGCTCTTAGCAAAAGTTTTAAAGTTTTAGTATTTTGCCTTCAACACAAATGTTAATTTTTTTATGGAAACTGCTGTATGTTCTATATTATTGGATGAAACTGCTAAATTCTTTCTGTAATTGAAACTGTAATGTTTTCTGTAATGTGTAACTGTAATTGCCTACTTGCTTTCTTTTGAACTAATAGACGAGCTGTTGGGCAAATAGTATTATAAATAAATGCTGGTTTGGTATTTTTCCCCCTTTGTCTTTTGGAATTAGCACTACCAGATGCCTTAAACAGGAGAGTCCGCTTACGGCTAATGGAACTGAATCGAGCAGTCTGCTTGGAGTGTCCAGAACTTCAGATTCCATGGTTTCATGACCGCTACTGTCAGCAGCTTCAGAAAAAAAGTAAGCATTTTAAATTGTTAAATGCCATTGGCATTGTAGGTATTGCAGTTTATTTTTTAATCATCCTTTGCAGAAGAATCATGTTTATTCCTACTTAATTTCAGTAAATACAAACTAATCTTGTTCTTCAGTTTGATATTAGTCTCCCTTATTAAAAGTGAACTGCTTGTTATTTTAAAAAGTGTTTATGGTAGTTTTTGAACATATAACAACTTTTGAGTGTTCTATCTCATCTTTCCTTTGCTTCTAATGTTGTATTGCATTCTGTTCTGTTTTCTCCCAGGCAATGGTAGTCTCAGTGCATTACAACAGCAGATTCACAGACTGCTGGGAGAAATCTTGGGAGGAAGCCATTTTGCCAAAGTGTCTGTATTCACCCCTTACTGCTACGGAATTGGTGGGTATTTCATTAACTGAAAGGCTTCCTTGCTTCAGTGCTTAATGGAAAGCTTCTCCTAAAAATAACAGTTACTCAAATGTAGAGAAGCAAGCTATAGAAAACATAAATAAACACACAGAGTTATTGTTTCCTGATTCTTTTATGAAGATGCTGTACCATTTATGAAGATCCTGTACTATTCTTTTATGAAGATCCTGTACCTTGAAGGTCATGCTTCTGTGGCAAGGATGTTTCTGAAATGTGAAAATATAGGATGTATTTAAGTTACTGTTGTTTAATTAAGTAAAATCTTCCATGAGTGGAATGGTGAAGGTGCATTTCCTCCTTCACTCTACAACCCTCCCATACCTCCCTAAATCTGCTCGGGGGGGGGGGGTAGGGGAGACCCCATAGAGTAAATGTGGATGGATGCAGAGTAGAGAAGGGGAAAGGAGAGTTCTCCTTGAGAAATATTATATGTTTTCTGGTATTTAAAGAGATATAATTCTTTGTCTAGCTAGCTGGGAGGAATGTTGTTGCATAAGTGCTATGAGCAGAAATGAAAATTTATTACTCTTTGTGTTTTCTATTGTATTATATAATAATTATACCCATATTATTTCCATAAATTTTATATTTTTACAGATCTTTTGAATGTAGATGTGGTCATATAGTAAAGTACACAGATTACAGGTCATATAATAAAGGTTAATTGCAAAGCAACATCCTAACACTCTGTTTAATGTCAGAATAGTCTTTGCATTGAACTGATAGGAACAGTTAGGGAAAGAATGGGATGCAATTAAGACATGCTATGATATACACAGGATAAGTTTTTCACTGGAAAGACAGGTTGCTTTCCTGTAATTATGGCTCTTTGAGTGGTCATCTCTGCCCTCACAGAAATTGGCTTTTGTGCCTGCATAGAGCTAGGCAGAATTTTCTAGAACTGAGTAGCTTGGTGGTAATCCTGCCAGCTACATAACTGCGGCACATGTCCTAGACTTCTAAGTTACAGTCCCCTTAGTTTCAAAATCTTCTGAGAATATAACAGACCTGAAAAGAGGAGTGGTAGGATGGGCTGTGTTAGGTAATGGATGATCAGTCAAAGAACCACAGTTACAGGTAAGTAACATGTCCTTCTCCTTCATAATCTTTGTGCCTCACACAAATAGGTGACTGTAAAGCTTACTAAAGGATAATAGATCTGTTCACTGGAGAATAGAAGAAAGAACAGCACATCTAAAGTGGGTTTCCACCCTACCTCTGCAATCTAATCAGTTATGCTGAATATATTTGACAGCTGTAACCGTATGGCAACTTTAGAAAATTCAGGCAAGGAAACACCACAGAGGAGAGCTGTAGAGGAAGCCATTACTCTCGTGGAGTGCTGAGGCTTGCAGGAACAGGCCCACAGAAACAGGCAATTTCATAGAGGTGTATAGTCTCTACCACCCATTTGGGCAATCACTGAGAGGATACTTGATATCCCTTTTTAGGGCCGCCGTAACAAGAATGCAGATGTTTGCTGAATGTAAAAGGCAAATGCCCGACGCACATCTAGACTGTGGAATGCCTTATCCAATGGTGATGACAGCTGTAGACAGAATCTAGGTAATACAGCATCTCAATTCAAATGCAAGCTACTTAAGATAAGAAGGTAACATCTGAATGAAGGATGACCTTGTCGTGGAGAAAAGAAAGGAAAGGTTTGCTATATGGAAGAGCTGTGGGCTCAGTTGCTTGTCTTGGGGAAGTGAGTGCAGCTGCAAGATGCTCAAAAGGTTCAAAAGGCTTATACATCAACTGTGAGAGAACCAATGATGGCAACCATGATGGAATCGAAGCCAAAACTGGCAGGTAAAGATGTGCTACGCCTTTAAGAAACCTTTACTACAGGGCCTGAAAATAGATTGGTGGGTGACAGAGACATCAGTTGATGAGCTGCAATTACTGCTAAGTATACTGTTAATGAAGAGAGTATGAGACCCTGCTGTCATAAGTGAAGAAAGAAGTGCAAGAAAATGCTCATATCTGGCTGATGAGAATGAACAATACCCTTTCCACTTGTAATCATGTGACCATCTGGTAGAATCTGTCCTTGAGGCTGCCAGAACTGTTGCCAACCTAGAAGAGGTCACAGGAGTATTCCCTGCACTGTTAGTCTCAAACTTTTGACATCAGGGTGAAGAACCTGCTCCTGCAAGTGGGACAGCAGATCTGACAATGCATCTCATTGAAGGAACTTGATGTGGTGACCCTTGGACCAGTGGAGTAGCGGTGCGAACCATGGCTTTGTAGGCCAGTACAGTTTCACCAATATGACATCAGACATGTTTCTGTTGACTTTCTCTACCACTTTCCCCAGTAGGGGGAATGAGAAAACAAATACATCACATGACTTGACCACCTTTGAAGAAATGCATCTCACAGGGATCCTTGACCTTTCCCTGCCCTCAAGCAGAAACGAGAACATTTCTTGTTGGTCACAGTCATGGAGAGATGTATGTGCCCCAAATTGAACTCATGAACTGGAAGACGTGGTTTGACAGAGCTGTCAATAAGATGTTGGTAGTGACCATGCAGGACAGATCTTCAGGCCTGAATGGCATTCCAAAATATAGGTTTGAGAGACTTGCCCACCAAAGAAGGGAACAAAGTACATGTGGCAGCAGAAGCACTTTTTTGTATTGGTGATCCTGAAGAAGTATCTGAGAAATCTGTACTGAACAGGCTGAAAGTTTAGATATGTAACTGCTATAGTTGTGGCCATAAGGCCCCAAAATCTCTGTATGGTAAGTGCATAAAGTTGGATATGCTCTAGTACAGCATATACATTGTCTCTTATTGGAGATAAGCTTTTCCCATAGAACAATTCAACATAGCCCCTATAAAGTCTAGCACTCTTGTTGGTTCTAGCATAGACTTTTTAGGGTTAATGTTGATGCCCAAGTCTTAGAGAAGTGATAGCATCTGATGCTGCAGGCCTGATCCCTGGGACAGCATGGAGCCACTCTGTCAGAGCAGTCTGTTTTGCCCCTTAGTCAGTATTAGAGGAGTCAGATGAGGCATCCTTTTGGTGAAGCAGAGCAGATGATTGAACCATAGTAGTAGCAGGTACAGAAGTAATGGTAGGAATAACTGTGGCAGCAGAGAACAGCAGCAGGCAAAGTATGATATTCAAAATGGGTGCAGTATGGATTGTGGAAGTGATCAAAGATGTAATAGCTGGAACTGCAACCAGAGTAGGAGAAGCCCTGGATAAGGTGGCAATCAGCCTAGGTGGTGGTGATGGAGATGGAGGGTGCTTTTGTGATAATGGGGATGGATGCTTTTGTGGAATCTGTGTGCCCAGTAGTGATCAATATATAGGTGAGTGAGAAGGCAGGCATGGAGACCTAGAATGGCTTCGGTACAGAGAATGTGGAGAACACCTTGAGTTACGGTAGTGGGCGAAATCATACACATAATATCAATCTTTGTAGGACAGTGAATAGGAATAGTACAACCTTGGGGGTTTCCTCCAGAGATGTTCCTGCGGTATTAATCCATATATGATACCAATGTATAAGATGAGTCCTCCTGGTAATTATATTCCCACTATGATGAGCATGATGGGAGATCTGTTCCATCTCAGGAAAGTGGAAGCAGTCTATGTTTTCTGGAACTACAGCCTGGTAGAGAGGTGATGGGTGGTTCAGGAGCAGGACAAGAAGAAATTTATATATTCTGCTCCAGAAGAGTCTCCATCTCTTGTACCAAGAGAGGCCGAATATCTGGAGCTGTCAGTACCAAAGGAGGATTGGAACAAACAGCAGCTGATGTAGAGCCAGTGTGTGCAGTTGGTACCAAAGCTAGAGGTGTAGGTGATATTGGTAGTGAGGACTGCTTTCTGTGTTTCGGTCTCTTCTTATCCTTCGTCTCTTCTCTGTCAATAAATGCTCAAGAGACAAAGGCCTCTTATGCCTTGATTTGGAGTGGGAAGGCCTTAAGGTCTTTCTTCTATGAGCCAAAGAGGTTGTTGGTACTGATTACCCTGCTGCCTAGACAATGGTAGTGGAGTGGCAACTGATGTTGAGGAAGCAGCCATCATCAAAAGCACCGTTGGTGGTAAAGGCTCTGCTGGTACCCAGGATGCCAGTGTTGAAGCTGGTGTTGGTATCGAAGCTTGAGTTGGTACTGAAGAAGTAGACTAAGGCCATCATCAACTTCTAGTTGGTAAGCTACGTCCATGGTTTTGATCCTGTTGTTTAGGTGAAGAAAAGGGGCTTATTGGTAGCAGCTTGATCAGCCACTGAAGAGATTTCTCCCAGCAGTAAAGCTTCCATTTCAAAGCCCAATTTTTAAAGGCCTGAACAGATTGAACATTGCTGCACAATGTGTCCTTCACCCAGACAGAAAAAGCACTCAGAGTGATTGTCTAAGAGAAAAACGGTGATCATAAGAAGAGGAGAATTTGAAAACAGGAGAAGATATAAAAAGAAAAGACAGGAGGAAGGGCAAAGCCTGAAGTAAAAAGAATATATAAAGGGAGAGAGGGGGACGCAGTGGCTGAAGCGGTTAACACACTGACTCTGTTGATTACAAGATTAGCAGGTTGGCAATTCAAAGTCCAAGTGCTGCATGATGGGGTGAGGTCCCATCACTAGTCCCAGCTTCTGCTAACCTATCAGTTTGAAAGCATGCAAATACAATAGATAAATAGGTAGTGGGAAAGTAACAGCATTCTGTGCAGTCATGCAGGCCACATGACTCGCTGAGTAATCTTTGACAATGCTGGATCTTTGGCTTAGAAACGAAGGTGAGCGCACACACAGTCGGACACAACTTGGCAACATTGTCAAATGGGAATACCTTTATCTTGAGAGAGGGAGAGAGCACAGTAAATAAAGGGAGAAGAAACAACACAAAGTTTTAGATATAGCAAGGGAGAGACGTAATGAAATAAGAAATGAGGAAGCTACTTAACACAAAACACTGAGAGAAGTTACTCTGTCAGTGGAGGGAAAGAAAGTGACTGGACAGTAGCTTGGTGGGTTAGGTTAGGACATGCACAATAAGTATGTAAGGGGTGAGGTTCCTGCCAAGCTACTCAGGTTTAGAACATTAAAATCCTTTATGTGAGGCACAGAAACCACAAAAAGGTATATTTCAGTAAAACTAGTAACACATGGATCAAGGTGAATAGATTATTATAGTTTAAACATTTGCAGATTGGTTGGCCCTGCTGAAATCACTAGAATTGTAGTCTCAAAAAAGTGAGTAGACAGGCTCAAAGGCTGTTGTTTATATGTTTACAGGAAGTTTTTCTACACTTAATTTTTTTTTAAAAAAGTCAGCGTAACTGTACTCCAACTTTAAATAAACGAGTGTGTGGTCTAGGAGCACTTGAAGTTAAAGCATAGTTGAAACTAAGTGTGGATCTAATTAGTTTTTAGATAGGAGGCCAGGAGGAACCCTCTATAAGCCATCTCAAGTGCTTTAAAGTGAGAGCAAGTTACTGTATAAGTAAACATCTGGGGACACACAAATCTATTACCTAAGTATGTTATTGTTTGCAGTATTGTTTTGCTGCAGCAGGGATACCACACTGAAGATTCACTTCCTGCTGTGACAAAGTTGCTGTAATGATGTAACTTTCTATTTTAAAATACCAGCTATACCTGTTAAATCAAAACGCATTCAGTTATTATTAATAACAATTCTTGCCTTTCAGACTTTGAATGTATTCTTGATAAAAACAAGAAGCCTCTTCCATATATGGACCAGAATGTTGTCGTAGCTGATTTGGAGAGGGTGCACTGGGGACAAGATGGCCAGTTCTCTGGAAGGAGAGGACTACCACCAGGCGCTCACAGGTGGTGGTTGTTGTTAAATGTATTTACATCCTACCTTTCCCCCAGTTTGAGATTTAACATGGCTTACAACAGATAAAAAAACACATTGTTAAAATACACAAAATACAAAAGTGAAAAGATTATTACAAAAAAATTATCAAAACCAATTAATAACATAAAACCAGTTGTGGCTGCCTGAGAGAAAACTAAATGAAGCAAGGGTCAGCCCCCAGTGGCCAAGCCCTCCCACTGGGCTGAGTGAGGAAAAGCCTACCAGTCTCACTTGCTCATGCGTGGAGGGGTCACTGCTGCCAGCACTTCATTTCCAAGAGACAAGGAATTCTTCCCTACCTTTTCTTCGATGTAGAGGTCCTTCCACCCTTCTTTTCTGATGTAAGGACAGAGAATAGCCAGGGCAAATAGAAAGGGAGACACTACAATGCACAGTTTTTCTCTCTGTGTGATGTGAAGGAAGGTAGACACAGCAGAAGGCAATGAAGAAATGTGTGTGTTTTCTGGCTGGAATCCTGAATTACACAAGAGATTGCCATATTTACTGGGTTGTGCAGCAGTGGTAAGAGAAGGCAGGAAAACAAATCTGTCTGTTCTAATCAGTCTAATTTTTCAGTGCCTGCCTTTCCCAGATGTTGTACTTATAGTCTTTTTATAATCTAGATTTTGTTTACAGGTTATTGTGTGTTGCATAACAGATTGGTACTGGTTTTTTTAAAAAAATTATGTGTTCATGTGTGAAAGGCAGTGATTTATATTGTATTTTTCTTCAGAATTGCGATAGAATTTCTTGATTCAAAAGCCTTTTGCAAAAACTCAAATCACCAAAAGGGAGAAACTGCTATGAAGAAGAGACATTTGGAGATCCTGGGTTACCAAGTTGTTCAGGTATTGTGCCTACTGTATATTTCGTAAAAATATCATTATTGCTGGAGTATTTATTGTAATAAAGGTAGCCACATATTTGTGTAGATAACATAGACAAAATGTAATTTCATGTCACTTAATTTAATTTCAGATCCCTCATTTTGAATGGAATTCGATGGAATTGTCATCAAAGGATGCATGGCTAGAATATCTAAAGAGGAAAATATTTGAGAAGCTCTGATGGCATTATGCAGAGGACTGATACACAATCATGAAGCTGTTTTATATGGACTATTATCATGGCATATTAAATGTTTTTAATATTATAAAAGTTTCAGTTTTTGAAACCCTGCAGGAGGCTGGGCAATAGAGAGTCTTTGGGGTGGGATGTAACAGTAATAGAAGCCAAATCTTCCATTCTGATTCTTAGCCAAATTCAATTTTATTCATTGTTACAGCAGAATTTACTTCAAATTCAAACTGTTAGTAAAAACTGGATGGGCTCTTACACCTACAGAGGTTAATGCACATGTAAGACAAATATATTAACAGGTCAGTCAATAAAATTACTTATCAGAGTCTGTACAGGGTAGGTTTACACAACAAAACAAGATGCCACAATATTGTCAGATTAGTCAGTCTTTTGATTTACAGCTTTGACAACTTAAACAGATTTAGGCCAACAGAAAGACAAGAGGCTCCGGAAGCATAACGGATTTCTTTCAGCATGCCACACCATTCTTTCTTCTCATCATCATATCTGCAGGGGCAGAAGTTAATATAAGTAAGCAAGGTATATCTTGACACAACATGGCCTTAAAAAACAGATGAAGATACCTAAACTTCAAAGAACCCACTTTCTATACAACAGCCTGTTTTATATAAGTGAGATATAAATTGTTAATGTAAGGATTAACACTGCTTCACAATTTAGCAGCATGTACAGGCTCTACAGGCATGTCCCAGGTTATCTAGTCATTGTATGCAAAACCTGCATGGGCTTATGGTTGCCCAATGCGAGCCAAGAATGAATTTTAGGGAAAGAGCAAGAGTGGTTGTCAAACTTAGGAAACCCTTACTAATCTCACTGGGACACAGTTGGAAAACCACTGATTTCTACCATTACTCCCTTCTGTATTTACAAATAGCAGTCATTGACTAGGATCATAATATAAAAAGTGCAGTTATAGTTCTAACCTTAATTCACCACCCTGTATTATTTATTTGATGCCTCATTTTACAATGGTTCACTACCATTTCATGCTTTTTTTCCCAAAAAAGCTTCAATGGGATATTTCCATTTCACACTGAAATGGACTAACAGAAATCTGGTACAGTGTCCCCCGGGTTACGAAAGTAATCCGTTCCGGATTACCTTTCGTAACCCGGAAATATTCGTAACCCGGGGGACCGCTTTGTTTGCCGGACCGCGCGGCAAATTTAAAGGGGCCGCGCGGTTTTTTTTGTCGTAACCCGGGTTTTTTTTCGTAAGCCGGGGCCGTTTTTGCGGCCCCGGCTCTTTCGTACCCCGGGGTTTTCGTACCCCAGGGGATTCGTAACCCGGGGGACCACTGTATAACCTCCTTGGCAAAGGACAGACCACATCATCCATCAGCTGCTAGCACAGGCTTTTCTCTGTAATCCATACCACCTTGTGCCAGATCTGGAGATAAGAGTGCTTACAGGACAAACACCTATATAATTGACTGGTGCAAATGTCTGGCCTGTTTGTGAATGAAGAGATTGCTTCATCTGGATAAATACTAATTTGTTAAGTCTTGATTTAACCTTGTGTTAAATGTGCAAAAACATGAGCATTATTTAATTCAAGCAGTACAATATTTTGAAATAAATTGATGTAAGTTCACATGTGGATTAGGACACTATGACAAAAAAACCCCTCAAAATTATGGCTGGCATTTTCTATCAGCTACGTAGCTACATAGTGTCATCTGGTCCACCTCCACCATGAAACCCCGACTTACCAGGCAGGAGCCATTGTAATCAATTTTGCGGGGTGTGTGTGTGTTCTTGTCAACCAGGAAGCAGCTGATTGATGGTCACATCCCCTCCTGTGAGTGATTTCCATAGTGACAGGCATCAACAGCATCCTTTCAGCAATTCCTCTCACCTGAGATCACTCAAGGAGATGCATGGGAATGTCATCTGCTTTCCAGTTATCAGAGGAACAGATCCCCATCAATAACAGTGGCTGCCTGGTAAGTGGGGACTTTCATAATTCTTATCTATTCCCTAAAGCATGAACATATTGAGATTGTGAATATGAACCAGTCACAAATTTTCAAGATTATGCATTCAGAACTGCCTTAGTGAATTCTGGCCCATGTCTACATTTAGGGAATTAACCAAAAAGAAGTTCATCTTCCCTGAACATTTAAATGATCTCACGTAAGATTAATCTGAAATACCTTAGCATCTTTGGCTAGCAAAAAGAATGACAGTAAAACAGAACTTACTTCCAGATATCATTAACTTCATTTGGTGCAAATTCCTTTGATTCAAGTTGAACCATGGCGAAACCACCAATAGCATACAAGGAGCCAGAGAGTTCAACTAAACTGATAGAGCTTCTCTCCTGTGGGAACTCTGGCATAACTTCCCATCTGTAATTTAATAAATAAAATCTTTATTCTAATAACATTTTTATACTGCAACGCCACAGAAAAAACATCTATATATTTAAAAACTATTGTATCTACTCATGTATAAGAAACTTTAGTCAAAAAATTGCCCCAAAAAACCTGGGTCGACTTATCCACGGCTCAATGTAAGTATTGTACTTTAACTCTTATCAAAAAAGAAACCATGCCTTGGTAAAGGTGAGAGTTTAATCTCTTCTTGAAACACCAAAAAGAAGCATCGAACACCTCTACTATCCCATCCTTCCAGCTTTTAGAGTGAGCATAAAAAATTAGGCCTGTCAAAAATTTTAAAGATCTTTAGCATTGTTTTTCTTTGCTTCATCCTTTAACTCTTTTGTTACATGCTGCTAAGTTTTACCCTTAATGTATCCATGGGTCATATCAAAATCCACAATTTCGGCCCCAAAACCTGCTCTCGACTTATACATGAGGTTGACTTATAGTCAGGTATATATGGGTATGTAAGGAGTTCTGCTGTGAATATAACTTTCCTTTGGATAGAATGAAAATGGGTACAACCTACATACAGATATGTTTTGAGAATAATGTGGCCAAGATTTAATTCATTTGTAGGGCTGCATGTTTCTGCCCTGAAACTGGAAATTGCTTCACAGAAAAATACGGAAATGACTGATGATCACGTCTAAATCTAACAGTCGATGTTGCAGAGCTATTTTTTTAAAAAAGCACTGATTTTGGAAACATTAACACAAAGCATGGCAGCCACTAGACTGATAATTCAACAATGGAAATATTCCTCACATTATGAAGGGGACAACAGGAACAATAAGCATTAATAATAAACTCAGCAAGATATGCCCAGACATCAAGGAAAAAATTCTGCTCAAGAAACATGGCCATATAGAAAATAAATGCTTAAGATGAGCTCATGCAGCAAAGGAACTTAAATACATTTATTATTTATGCACATCATTTCTGATTGTTCAAACCGAGCCCTTCTGGGAGAGGAATGGGGTGATCGTCCCCTCTGTAGCTGACACTCGTTTGAAATATGTCCCAGAGCACAGATCAGAATCATGTCCACAGACTCCATGCAGCCCTTGCAATCCCAACCCACTCCCAAAAAGTTGCTTTTCAGTTGAAAAAAAACATGTAAAAAATTGCACATCTAGAAATTCTACAGAGGGAATTCCAAACTTAGCAGGCAGGCATGGAAGTGATCCAGTCCAGTTAATTTCATCAACACTATTTCACTTTAAAGTGCTCATCAAAAATATGACATAGCAATAGACAGACTCCAGAAGGACACCCACCATGAGCCATGTTCTTAAGTAAGAGAGAATGGGCAATGCACTAACTTGTTGGTGGTGAGATCAAATGCTTCAACAGAAGCTGAGAGGCCGTCTTCAGTAACACCCCCTGCAACCACAATTTTGCCTTTATGAACAGCTACACCAAACATAGACCGAGCCACTTTCATTGGAGGAAGATCACGCCAGTCTCCCCTCTTGGAACTGTATATGAATACTCTGTTAGTGCATTTTCTGTGGAACAAAAGAAACGATATTTAAAAAACTACAATTCAGGAATCACAACAGGAATGCTTCAGCAACATCTTGCAATACATTTCAGTCTGGATGTTCTCAACTGTTCAGACATATATATCTAAAATTGGAAAAATTTCCAAAACAAAGATTATCCAAAAGAGATCTGGATATAGAGATGAAATACAATTATTCCATGGACATACTAGAGAATAATAATATATGAGCATTTAATTATGTTTTTAGTTCTTTTTAAAAGCCTCTGTTGCACTTACACTGCAGGTGTCACTTTCCTAAGAATTTCCTCCAGTCTCAGGATTCTTTCCTCTATTCTCAGGTGAGAATGTTAGCTCTTAGCCTGATCTTAAGATACATTATTAGGAAAAGTGGAAATCTATGGGTTGGACTCAGGATCTACTTTCCAGGAATTCAAGATGCCTCTGCTTAGTTTTCAGGAATTTTCCTTTCCTTGCACACCCACCAAGCACACCCTCACCAAAACCTAATCCATTTGGGGAGCCAACTGAGCTGAACACACATAAATGTGGATCCAAGCATTCAACTAAATAATCCTATTTATAATTAAAATAGTAGTAGTAGTCCTGATGATGATGATGTTCTCTTCCTGCATTGAAATGTAGCATTACTTTACATTTACACCTTGGTTGCGCTATGTCACCAAATGACAGAAATGCTGCAATGCAGCACCAAATGCACAATGCACATTTATGTAAATGTGCAAGCTATGCAATCAATGCACAGTGATGTGCAGTGATACTACAAGCATAACTTCATGTTCGTACATTTAAACTGAATACATATGTAAGTGCATGTGTAAGCAACTTAGCATACATGAAGCCTTGGGCTGCAGCTTTTGGGCACTACCCTAAACAGATTTTTTTAAAAAAAAATGCTGCATATTTCAGGATGGCAATTTCCATGTCTTAGACTAGATTCCAGTGTAGATTATACACAGTCATACATAGCCAAATTCATAGAGTGGTGGTGATATTGTGCAAGGGCATTTATTGCTTGTAGGGTCACAAGAAAAGGACTAACAATTTTATGATAAACTCTTCATTTGTACTTTTTAAAGCTGGTTTTAAAGGAATATATATTTATGTAAGATACAGATGTTGAAAAAAACATTTTATTCTATGAATACATTAACCATTTTTTTCTCTATGGCACATCACAGAAGTACCCAAAGAAACCAATAGTTCATCTCATTGTCCCAACTGGTTTCCATCTTTTCATGTACAGTAGTTGATTTCTATGACATAATCTATCCATTAATCCTGAAAAGGTAGGCAGAGATATATCTAAGCATTCTCAGCTTCCTGCTCTTCAGCATCTGGCTGCATGAAGACAAAGTCATTCTCCCAGGCATCTGGACTCTGGGCAAATCTGGAAGGATGCCTCACCACTGCCTGGCTACTCTATCACCCCAGGGCCATGAGTGGGACACCACAGCATGAAAACCAATATATTCAAGGGGAGGGAGTTGTTGCAGAAAGCAGAGCTGAACACCTCCATCCACACTGACCCATATAGAACTGCATTTTGACATTGAATCTGCATATGCCTGTAACAAGATTCTAAGCAGGTACTCACTTATCATCAGTTTTTCCTCCAATACAATATATACTTCCATTGTGTGAAGTTGTAGCATGGCCATACACTTTGAGTGGAAGCTTCTTGGCCTCACTCCATTTGACTGATCTGGAAGGGAAAGGAATATGAGTAGGCATTTAATTTAATAAATAATAAGTAAAAAGTCTTAAATATAGTAACACTAAATAACCTACGTGGGATCGTAGCATAATACTGAATCCAGAGATTCCTCAGTTTGGAGGTCTTTGCCTGCAATTACATAGATTTTGTTCTCTGATTCTCCCAGTCCAAACAGGCATCTGGCTGATGGCAGTGGAGGAAGGCCAACCCACTCAGAAGTGACAGTATCCAGCTTTTTCAAAATGTAGAATAGGAAATGTTAGCATATATAGCATTGCAACTACAAACAACTGCATGACAGCTCCTAAAATGTCTTGCAAGATTTGAAAAACTTTACAAATTATGAAATAACTAGCTTAGCCCCATGCCACAAACTCCCACAAAAATCTATACATGTTCCCCTGATAATTATCAAAGTTTGCCACTTGTGCTATAATATTCCCTTTACAATTGTTTCTTAAGTAAAATTTATATTCCAAAGACTTTTTCCATTTTTATTTTCCCAAAAGATTATTCTATTTATTTGGATCTAATTTTCACTAATGTGGTAATACTATGGCTTAAATAAAACCTATCAAATCAATGGGATTTACATAAGTTATCTTACCACTCAGTAATTCAATGACTCTGCTTAGGTTGGGTCTAGCAACTGAATGCTAGGCCTACATCTGGGTTGCTGCTCCTCAGATTCAGTTGAGTAGCAACAAGTAATACATTCATACTAGTTTGGTCTCACTTCAACTGCCATGGCTCCATCCTATGGAATCCTTGGATCAGTAGTTTGGCAAAGTACTTAAAATAATCTTAAGAAATGTCCTACAAATTGGTAGCAGAGAATTCGAAATACCTAAACAAACTACAAATCTCAGAATTCCATTGGATGGAGCCATGAGAGTTAAAGTTGTGTCAAGCTGTTATAACTGTTCGGAGTAGATACACTTTCTGCAATACATTTCACTCACTGTGAAAAGGAACTCTCTATTCCCTAAATCTTTTATGGACGGCCCTATGAAAAGTGATGAACATGTTTACTAACCCACCCGGCCCCCTTTGAATTTGTAGTAATCACTTTTTGCTGCACAAAGCCAAAGCACGACTTGATTCCCTCTCTTCACAAGGGGAGGGAGATTGATTTTTCAAATTACATTTCTCATAATGTAGATTTCCATTCATAGCACTCATGCTGCACACAGACAAGGTGTCCAGAAGAAGAGTCATAGCTCAGTCATTCTCCCAAAACATGTTAGTTTTCTATGTGAAAAAGGTGGAAATATGTGAACAAGATTTCCTGGGCTTTGTTTAAAGTTAGAAGCAGCTATGTAGTTGAGGGAAGATTTGATTGTTTCATCCTTTTCCTTTATGTTAACTTTCTAACATAAAAATATTCCCTCCCCTAGCTATTTGGTAAAGGGTGAAAATGCATAGCTACCTCCGTTTTCTTCTTCTTCAGGTCAGAGGGCACCTTTCCTTCCTACACACTGGTTTGTTCAACAAGTCAGGAAAACGTTTACAATCCTGGTTTGTTAACAAACTGGTGGTTGTCCCTTGCCTACAATAACCAGAGTTCCTCAAATCCAGATTATAACAGGGAATTCTAACTGCCCTATAAGCAGAAGCAGATGTTTCTGATCTCCTCTCAGCCACACCACCGGAGACCGGAGGAGAGACCCTGTGAGCTCAAGACTTGCTTATGCTTGTGCTTGTTGACCTAGAAGTCTACATGAACTTAGAGTGCATACAAGGGAATTAGATCTGTAAGAGCAAAGGAGTGTCCATGATATCTACTTCCTGTTCTGGAATGAATGAATGAATGCATGAATGAGGAAACCCTTGTGAGGTGAAGAGCTCCATCTGTATTGTGAGGACATACCATACCCATCAGAAATAGAAACGTCAAACTCCATTAAGGAAAAATATAAAAGAAAAGTAGACAGTGCAGAAAGATAGTCAATGCACATGAAATGCTGGACCAGACCAAAAACCTATATTCTAGCAGTCTCTTCACATGGTGGTCAACCAATTTCTATACAAAACCCACAAGAAGCACATGAATGCAACTACAGCCTCTTTTATTCCAGGAAAATTGATATTGAAAATTGATATGCAGATGTGTATTACCTTCTCTAAGGGTATGTCCAATCTCTTTTAAAAACTTTTAAAGTTAGTAGCCATCACTACATCATGTGACAGTAAATCCCACCGTTTAACTTCATGTAACTACAGAGTATGCCAAATGTTCACTTGTACAATCATATAAGAGAGTGGGTTCTTACCCACTAGTTCTGCCCCATCCCACCCCACTTTTGTCACAAGGTCTGAAAGAAGATGCTTAAGTACAAATAGTTTGTGATTAGACTCTTCTGGACTGGAAGTACTTAGAAGGCATGCTATGATCAACTGCTCTCTGGCTAAATGTCTCAGCTGTGTTGTTACAACAGAGTGGCACAGTGCCACAGTTTCTGTTATAAAACCAATACTATGCCAGTTTCTTTTACATGGACACTTCATAGAGCAGCACAGCATTAGTAAGCTCTGTTTGGAAATGTTCTTTTAAAAAAAGCTTTTGGAGGAGGGTAAGATATAGTGCAAATTAGAGCATATAGAACATGCTAATACAATGGCCCCTTGTGGGGATGCCAAAATCTGTGGATCCTCAAGTCCCATCATATACAATGGCATAGTAATATGGTGTCCCTTATGCAATATATATATATATATATATATATATAAATTTAGATTTTAAAAAAATATTTCTAAGTCATGGATGGTTGAATCTGTGGATACGGAATGCTGGTTGAATTGATATTTTAGGATTCATGGGGAAATTATGGGATACATTATTAAACATCTTTCATTCTCTAGTCACTTATGATGCTAAATTAGGATACAACAAATGCCAAATTCATATAGACAAAGGGATGAAGGTTATATTCCAAAGATCCATAGAAAAGCAATGCCTTTATTATGCCAACCTAACTTTTTAAAATCCCTTTATCCCTCTGCAATAGTGAAATAACAATGAGAAAAAAGAGAGGGATTCATACCTGGAAAAAGTATGACTGGAAAGGCTGCTCTTTGTTCTCTTCATCCACATACAGTCCTCCCACCACATAGACCTGCTTTTGTTTAGTGACAATGCTGGAATGATTTCTAGGAATCTGTTCTGACAGTGCTGCCAGGTAACATTCATTCTCCGTAGGGTCATAAGCCACAGAAGCAGTATCATTGATGAGAAGAATGAGATCTTTGACAAACATCCCATGCCTTGGAATATCATTTAGATATCCAGGGAGTAAGTCCTCATCCCCTACATCACCATTAACCTCTCCTTTGGCTGACTTTCCTGCACCTTTGGTAGGCTCGGGCAGTTTCCCGGCAAAGGCATCTTTAATAATCTTGATCTTTTTGGAAATATCTGGATTGCTTTTGATTATCTCATCTTTTTCAACATGTTCTTTGAAGTATTTCTCATCCATCAGGCGAAAACGGATACAGTCAAAGACCTCTCCCAGAGTCTTCATTTTATTTTCTTTATCTTTCTTCACCCATTTCATTACGGCCTCAAAAACCACTTCCTCCTTTTCAACGTTCAAGCCATCTTGTGAAATAATTGAGATGAGTTCATGGGGGGCAAGCTGCATGAAGTCCTCTTCTTTGCAAATCTTCACAAAGTGGTCTGACACAAAATCACGGGCAGAGAGGGCAAGTCTTGGACAGTCAAGGAGGATACCCAACCTAAGGATGGCCAGGCAATTACCCACAGCAAGCCTTTTCTGAAGGTACGAAACACACACTGTGAAAACGGAGGGAATTTGAAAACGGCTTGCCAAGGCAAAAATATCTTGCACGTTAGAATCATCGAGGTCTATGCTGGCGGAATAAAGGTACTTAATAATCATATCAAGGATGACAGGATCAACGTTGTCAAGGACTACCTCTTTCTTTTTCTCCTCACTTTGCTCAGATAAGAAGTACTCACGGAAATAAGGACTACAGGCCGAGAGAATCAGTCTGTGACACGGAAGGCTTTTATCCCCAGCTTTAAGGGAACAATCAACAAACCTCTTCTCTTCCAAAAGCTCCCTGAGGCCATCTTGCAGAAGAGTGGATTGATAAAGCCGAAGCTCTTCAGCAAGTTCTCTTTGAGAATTCATTTTGATGAAAATCTGGGCAAGGAGCTAAGAGAGAGAACCCTCTTGCTGGTACTTAGGTCTCCCTGAAAAAGGCAGATCGGTGTACTTTGCCCAACTTGAAGCTTCTGTAATTTAATCTTGACAGCTAAATATAGATGCAGACTTTCACAAGCTGGAATTTCGGATGGATGGTGTGGAAAGAAGAGTGGAGTTTGCAGCTGTCATGGGTTGAAAGAAGCAACTGTTGCTTTTAGTCACTAGGGAATCAGTTTTACTCAGTTACACACACTGAATCACTGAGATTACTTGTAGAATATACTTAGCACCCTGAGTTAGCAAGGAGTCAGAATTAGATCCAAAGGTAGTTGCTATGAAATAGGTCTCAAAAACATTCTTGTTATTTAATACTCTCAAGCATGATTTTAAAAAATGGAGGTCATCAGGTGAACCTATGATGTCCATTCATAAGAAAAAAGGTAATCTTTTAAACAAACTAAACCAGTTTATTCACCTGGGAAAAGAAACTCCTAGGCAACCAATTCCTAGAAAGTGAATTGTGCTATACAAAGGTAAAATGTTAACTGACTGAAAGCACTGACCAGCTTCACTGACAGAGAGAAAAAAGAAAGACTGAATACACAGCAGCCAGGGTGACCAGACATCTTCCCTTTCCAGGACATGTCCTACATTTCTTTTTATTATTTATTTATTTTCACGGAATAAAAAAGTACAAGATATGTAACTGCTTTGTATAGTTAATAATAACCCAACCATATAACTTAGATGCACTTATGTTACCAATAATTGAATGAAAGAGAGAAAAATTAAGGGCGGGATACAGGAGGAATTTAAAAACGTCCTCCATTTTCAGCATGACTAAAAAGCATGATTTTACATTTTTATTAGTGTTTTTTAGCTTTTATTTTGTAATGTCCTACATTTTTGAATGTTTTATATTTTGCGGTGCCTTGTCCTTCTTTGTGGTTATGACACCTGGTCACCCTGACAGCAGCAACAATACATAAATGGATGAAATCCCAAATTTTTAACACAGTTCAGTAATCCCATTAGTGCCTAACATGGGGGAATAGACATAATGTTCATCCAGGGTGGGCGCTAATCATTTAGTACATCATATACAACCTGAAACAGGCTCAATAATAATCAAAGAGTTTTCCCTGGAGTCAAATACAACAGTGAACAAACTCTCATTTATAATTGACCAGGATGGCACTCAGAGCTTGTAGTTTGATACAATTTACTGAAATTCACCTTTGTACTTTTAATATAAAAGTGACATCATCAAATAGTAAATGGAATGGATGCAGAATACATTAATCACAAAATGTTCCTGTGTGTCTTCAAGTCATGTCTGACTTATGGTGACTCTAAGGCAAACCTGACATCTGGTTGTAAAGGCAGAATTTGTTCAGAGAGGGTTTGCTTTCCCTTGAGGCTGAGAGAGTGCAACTTGCCCAAGGTCACCCAGTGAGATTCCATGGCTGGGCAGAGATTTCTACCCTGGTCTCCCGGTGTCCTAGTCCAGCACTCAAACCAGTATACCACGTTGGTTCTCATAGACACACTTTAGCCCTATTAAAATAAATGTGATAAAGTGAGTCCTGGCTAATGTGGATGATACTGAATATAGTGTGACTTAAGTATGACTGTTTTACTCTGGATTCAATTCTACATGATTAGAAAAGTTTAAATGGGCTTCTCTCAATGGATGCTTGAAAGATCAGCTGCTAAAGCAACAGCTGGACACATAGGTCATTTGACATTTTCCCATTTATAGAGATGGTGCGCATGGGCTTACCTCACTTAAAAACGTAGCAGCTGCCCCTCTCAAACAATAATGACATTTAATTCTGCATGCAATATTGTTGGCTCCCTGGAGGGATACAACTACCATGCTGTTCCTTTTACTTCAACCCTTTTTGTGGATAATTTTCATAAAAACGAAGTCAAACTGGAAATTTTACCTAAATTATAGTAGTTGATTTCTGCTTGGAATTCATCTAAAGGTCAAATTAAATGATAATGTATCAAAACCACCAGCAAACTTTCTGTTCTATATTCCTTGTCAACACAAAAATTTCATTCACTCAATCTGAATGCTTTGCATATCCCCAAATATATTTTTATATTTTATATATAAATATATAATTTATATATTTTAAATTTATATTGACAGCTGGTCAAATACAGATTCAAGGGCAACTCTAAAATATCACATTAAAGTTCAATTTAAAAAATAAAGTAAAATTAGATTTCATACCACCACAGAATGTATGGTATACAGATATAACATTAAGCTGATGCTTATAAGCAATCCTACACTCAGAACATAACCATACTAATGTGGGAATTTATTCCAAGTTAATAAGTTTGGTACAGTGGTGGTTTTGTAGATGGTGATGGGATGCAGAAGGAAAGACACTATAGTCACAATTGCAACTCCACTCCAACCTACTTTACTCCATAACTATGCCATACTCATGATTACTACTTCATCACACTGCTTAACTAATACTTAACACAGAATACTGGCTATTATGTTTATGCCACTAGGTTTGCCATGTAAGATGCCCAACTTTAGCAAGTTTTTTCAGATAATTCTTCAGCTTTAGAATTTTTGTTCTTTCTTAAGAAAAGGATATTCTGTTTGGGGTGTTGTTGTTTTTTTGTACTCTGTAGAAATGTTACAGTGTATGTCAGATGTGCATTATGGTATTATGTTTTATGATGTACATTCATTTAAATATATTGGGTGCTTTATGGCAAATGGTCTGTTGGGATGGGTGACACTGTGTTTGGAAAGTTGGAAATGATTGGCTGCGAGTTTGAAAGAGCATTTGAAAGTTGGTGTGCGACAATTGAGAGTGTGAGGTTTCATCAGCGACTGCAGAAATAATCTGGTTTGACATTACTGTAACTGCATTGGCTCAATGCTATGGAATTCTAGGAAGTGTAATTTGTTTCCTCTGATGCCACCACAAACTATAATTTCCAGAATTTCATAGCAATGAGCCATAGCAGTTAAAGTGATGTCAAATCAGATTATTTCTGCAGTGCAGATGCAGAAGAAGGAGTGTGGTTATAGCTGAGTTTGAAATAGTAGGATCAGCATTGTTTCATTGATCTGCTTAGATCAGGTGGGCAGAGATTGAAATAGATACACTTAGGGCCCAAACACACAGCCTGGAAAAGCTGGCTTTCAGGCAGCTTGGGGAAGTAGTGTTTTGACAGTGCATGCCCCCAAGCTGCCTGGAAGCCACCCAGTCCATCAGATGGGGGCGGTTTCGAGCTGCCCCAGGGGCCTGGCGTTTTGATGACACATGCCCCCTGGAGCTCCCAAAAACTGTTTGTGGGCTGTGGCCAAGGTGGCCCAAAATCAGCTCAAATAGGAGCGGATCTTTCCCACTCCTATTTGGGCCAGTGGTGGAGGGTGCCTTCTGGACCGTGGCGTGGGTTTGCCACGGTCCCAAGGTGCCTTTGGTGGGGGTGGCTTCAAGTCGCCCTTCATGGCCATCTGTTATGGCCTGTAGGATAAAAGACTTTTAACTCAGTGCTACTTAAAAGTTGTGGTCCATAACTCACTGGCAGCCAGTCCCTGGAGAGTTTTCAGGAAAGAAAGAAACTGTACCCAATGAAAACAAATATAATGCTGGTTCCTGGAGCATTGGGGGGGGGGGTGTCAGTCTCCCCCCACCACACATACACATCACATAGTCTGAAAAGCACTGATTTAACAGAGTAAGTGTCTAATATGTCACATATTAGAAAATGCTTTTCTGAATTCATACATTCTATACACAGAATAATTTAAGGCTTTCATTTCACTTCTGTTAATAATAAAGTTATTGTTTCTGTCTCAAACACACATACACCACTCCTTTTGACTGGCCATGCTATTGGGTATAAGATGCTCAGATACATTTGTGTCTGAGTGATGGAATAGATGTGAACAATTAGCAGGAACCCAGTTTACTGCTTCGTATTTTTAAGTGAGGGGAGCTGAGGAAATCCTGGATAGCAGCCACAGAATCACATAGCTTGGAGATGACATGGCAGGGAAGAATTGGAGCAGTAGTGATATACTGGCTGGAGGTAGCAATAAAAAAGTAAAAATTGTTATTGCTACCCTGACATGATGGCATCTCCGCTGACAGGTGCAGACTTCTTGGTAGCCTGCCTGGGAGTGATTTCTTCTTGTTTGTTTTGGCAATAAACTGTACTTTGTGGCTTAATGAATTTGAATCATTGACTGAACTAGAATAATAGAATGATTAAGAATTGGAAGGAGCCCTATGGGTCATCAAGTCCAACCCTCTGCTCAATGTAGGAACTCCAGCTAAAGCATTCCCAGCAGGTAGCTGTCCAGCCCCTTTTTAAAGACGTCTTGAGACTCTACCACTTTTCTAGGTAATTGGTTCCGTTGCCACACTGCTCTTACCCTCAAAAAGCTCTTTCTTATATTCAATCAAAATCTACTCTAACTTCAAACCATTAGACCTGGTCCTACACTTAGATAATAATTAAGAAAATCGGTACTAAATATATAAGAAATATATTTAAATATACTAAATATGTAAGATATATAAATATATAAGAAAGTGTAAGACAAAGATTAACATCTCGTCAATCTTTCCAACAAATTTGACAATAGTAAGCCACTTCATGTCCCAGCATCCATCAAAAGTCAAAGACCAACCCAGTGCCTCAATGGAATGAACTAAGAATCCTAACTCCCATATCCATTAGCAGGGTGAAGTTTCGCTCAGAAACCCTTTCCTGTATATGAAAAACTACCAGCAGCAGCATTTCTGCTGGTGATAATAAACCAATGTCCCTGAAACAGGGCATTCTGAGTGACCAACAGCTTTGGATTTGCTGGATCCAAAACATCTCCATTTCCTCAAGTACGGCCTGGATCAGACTGGCATAACAGAGGCCACCTTCCTCAATGTTTTCACTGGAGGAAATAAAAACAAAAACATATGCTAGACTAACAAGTTCAGTAAAACCAATCTCCCATTTGCTCCTATTTTTCTATACATCTGAGCCAATGGAGACTGGTATTAGGGATAGATCCATCACTTTGCTCTTCACTGATGCCACTTAAGGCCACACAGAATCCTCATCTGAAAACACTTTGCAAGGTATTATTGGTACCAAATGACAGGAATCATTCAGAGGTATCACATTTTTGTTCTCATTTTATTTCCTTAAATAACACTTATATTTACAATCATGCAATCAATACAAAAATTCTAAATAAACAAATAATTTAAAATTTAAGCAATGAAAATACTATATACACCTTTTAAAAATATAATACATAAATATATCTTACAAATATAATTATAGTAACATTAAAATTATACATTGTACATGATTATCTGTTCTTTCACAAAATCTCCATAAAACAGATAAGCTCTTTATTAAAAACTACTGAGGCATGACTTGAAGAGACTATAAACATATTTATTTATCTATTAAATAAGAGTTTAGATTAATGTCAACCCATTACTTCCCAGAGTCCTTGCAGCGTGAATCCATCTTTTAGTTTTTCTATTGCAAGTCCTAGCTCTTCAGAAAAAACAGGTTCACGATCCTGCTGCTTTTTTCAGGAAATGAGGAAGGAAGACAGAAAATAAGAACAAACAATGTTTGTTTGGGGGTTTGTTTGTTTTTGGAAAAAAAGTCACTTAGGGATGAAAGCATGATTGTATTTTTAAAATATAAATATTCCTACCTTGTTCCCATCAGCAAAATAAGCCTACAATAGAAAAATAAAAACGCTTGTCTGAAATTTATCAATAGTTTATTTCAAGAATATGAGTTAATTCAAAGACAAACCTGTGATAGCTAAAATGGTTTGAAAAAGCGTTTTAATTACCCTTCTCAGTAAACGTTTGTTTAGATGCAAACAAAACATTTCTGTTAATAAGCATAATACATAGTAATAATTTAGAAATGTTTTAAAGTGATGCATTGTAATATAAATATCAAGAATTTCAATTTAGTCTGTGTAAAAAACCCCACCAAAACAAGTTAGGATTGATTCTCCACAGTACAATACACTAATATCAAGCAAATCTGACATTGAACCCACAGCAAATGTTTAAACTTCTTGATTCCCTTAATTAAACAAAGAAGAGCACTTAAGAAAATCACTAAGCATTTTCAAATTAGCATATGTAAGGAATTAAATAATTAAATAAGGAAATGTGGCCATATTTTGAAATATTTTGAAATTCTGAAAATCTACTGTAAATGTGTAAATAACAAATATTCAGCAAAATATGGTTTGAATACAACCACTAAATTTCATGGGATATTTTACCAGGTATAAGATACAGAGACTATACTATAGAAAAGTATAAAAGGTATATCTGCATAAAGTTATAGAAAAAAACAGAGGGCTGCCATTTTTCAATAGGATCTTACCACAAAAGCATCTGTCTGCTCATCTGCTTCTATCTCTACATCATCCTGTACCTGCTCCACTGTCAGATCCTCCAGCTGCTTAGGCTGCAAATTAACAAATGGCACAACTTTCACAACCACAAATATCTCTATACCTTAACCATTTTAGACAAAAGCAGCAGCTAATTTAATTTTCAAGAAGCACATCTTTAAATCTGAGTACCTTTTCTTCCATTTCATAATCCACTCCAAATATAGGATTGACTGAGAAGACTTTATGCAGTGAATTTATTTCTTTTGCTGTTTCCTCTAGTTTTTCAACTGGGTCAATCTTAAATCCAAGCACATAACCTCCAGTCTGTAAAAGAATGATATAAATATATTACAGTAAACCAAAACATTTTCAATAATTACCTACAGCAGAATAATTACCAAAATTTTAGTTTGAACTGTTTTTTATATGCCTATTTTCAGGGCTATAAAATTAGCACTAACTCACAGATAAAACAATGAATAGTGATACTAGAATGCTAGATTAAACCAATATGAATTTATGTTGTATTCAGATATACTGGTACAATACATTCTGATATATTGAAGCAATTTTTCATATACATGGTAATTTAAGACATAATCCTATATATTAACTAAACTGAAAATAACCACCATCAAGCTCAATGGGACTTGCATCTGAAAAAACTATTTATAAAAAACAATCTCATGTTAGATGTACCATGGTAAAAACAATCAAAGACATGTACGTTTCTAAGGTAAATTATTCACAAACAGTACTACTCTAATAACTACTCAGAAGCAAATAATTTCAAGACTCTAGTTAAAACTTTCCCAGGAACATGGCACTCAAAAATAGTAAGCTGACATGCTGGTGTCTCATTCAGAGATTTCATTAGTCACCTGGTGCTCATTTATCATGGTCATTATTTGTTACATTCATAACTCAGCTGTCTCATTTGCCAACGTCATACTACCATGACATCCCAAGGACGGGGGACTACCACAGAACTGAATACAACTTTAACTTTAAGCAGAAGGGCTGAGACTTCCAACCCATTTTTTCTGAATGAAGGGACATAAGAAATTATTGCCAAAGTGGGAAAAAGTGTTCTAATTGACCTAAAACAAACAGGGTTGAGAGAATGTGGCTAATAAGCATGTCAATGCCCTATTTTTTTTTAAAAGGGTACTAGAATGCCATAAGTGGCATACATAGCCTTTACTGTGCCTACTCCTCTCTTAAGCAGGAATCATCACCACATACAGGTTCCTGAAAAAGAAAAGACTGACTAGTTTCAAGAAGCATGATAAAAGCTGAACGGAAACTAGAGTATCTTACCGCTTGAGAGCTTTCAATGACAAGGGCCAAGCCAAATTTTGAGTCTCTGATCTTTACTGAGCGCTGGTTAAAACAAAGGAAGTTATTTTAGTTTGAAAAGTTTCCTTCAGATGTGATTCCATAGCAGAACCAGAACTCAAAGGGATCTCATAGCACCTTTGAGACTAACTGAAAAAAGAAGCTGGTAGCATGAGCTTTTGTAGACGTCAGCCTACTTCCTCAGAAGTGTCTGAGGAAGTAACAAAAGTTTATGCTACAACTTTTTTTGCTGTTAGTCTCAAAGGTGCTACAACATTCCTTTACATACAGATTTTCCAGATTAACACAGGTATACCTTTACATTCTACAACCAATACCGTATTATTAACAATACCAAACACTGACTCCCTATATTATTCTATTGCCTGTCATTTGTAATTCTAGAATTATTGTACTTCTGAAAAAGAGAACACAGAAAAATATTAAAAACTATATGCTTTGGCTGACTTGAAATGTAAGGTTCTGCACTTAGGGAGGAAAAATGAAATGCATAGATATAAAATGGGGGACACCTGGCTGAATGAGACCACATGTGAAAGGGATCTAGGAGTCCAAGTAGACCATAAGCTGAACATGAGTCAACAGTGTGATGTGGCAGCTAAAAAGGCCAATGCAATTTTAGGCTGCATCAATAGAAGCATAGTGTCTAGATCAAGGAAGTACCAGTGCCACTCTATTCTGCTTTAGTCAGGCCCCACTAGGAATACTGTGTCCAGTTCTGGGCACCACAATTCAAAAAGGATGTGGAGAAACTGGAGCAGGTCCAAAGGAGGGCAACTAAGATGGTAAAGGGTCTGGAAACCTTGCCCTATGAGGGACACCTTAGGGAACAGGGGATGTTTTGCCTGGAGAAGAGAAGGTTAAGAGGTGATATGATAGCCCTGTTCAAATATTTGAAGGGATGTCATATTGAAGAGGGAGCAAGCTTGTTTTCTGCTGCTCCAGAGACTAGGACGCGGAACAATGGATGCAAGCTGCAGGAAAAGAGATTCCACCTCAACATTAGGAGGAACTTCCTGACAGTAAGGGCTGTTCGACGGTGGAACACACTCCCTCGGAGTGTGGTGGAGTCTCCTTCCTTGGAGGTCTTTAAGCAGAGGCTGGATGGCCATCTGTCGGGGATGCTTTGACTGGGAGTTCCTGCATGGCAGGGGGTTGGACTGGATGGCCCTTGTGGTCTCTTCCAACTCTATGATTCTATGACTTTGGTAAAAATTCATTGTTCATATGCCTTTATTATATATATATATATATATATAATATAATATTTTATATACAATTATCTTGGTTATAATCACTTAAATTAGCAACACAGTAATTAGCATGGAAATCAAACTGGTTCTACCTTTAGTGTCTGTGCAGCATAGTGATTCTAAATGGAGCTATGAGCCAAGGCTCCCAGATTGCAAATATTCATCACAATTCATTGAGTGAGTTATACAATTCACTATCTTTTAAGGTCCCCACCCCACATGTAACACGGTGATAATATCACTGACCACTGTTGCAAAGATGTGTGTAAATATGAAGGCCTAAGTGACATGTCATTAATGACATTATTAGGATAATGTCATTTAAAAATAAATAAACAATCCATGAGATATGGTGAGAATAGTCAGCCCCACCCAGTGCAGCAACCTCCACAAACAATTAGAATTAGACAAAAACTTTCCATTTTGAGAGAGAATGAAAGGTTGGATTGTGTGTCCTTCAGTGCTACTGATTACTGAGCTCTTGAATGCCTAATCTTTTGTAAGACACACTGAGACTCTTCTTGGCTGAAGGTACAAATGCTTTAAATAATTAAACTGTTTGACTCTGTTTAAAACTGTCTGGTATTTAACTAGTAATATATTTAATATATTTAATATTTTAAAGTTATTATTGTTTTAACTATTTTATTGTTTTAAACTGATTTTATTCTAAGCCACCCTGAGATTTTTGGATATAGGCAAGATATAAGTATTTTAATAAATACATAAATAAAGTCATGTGTAATTAGGTCGTAGTGATTAATTGTGAGGGAGAAGCATCCATTCTGTTCTCCCTACAACCCGAATAAACAATGTCACCAAAGCATCAGCTTATGACTCCATGTGCAATGTTTGATAAATAAATGTTAAATAATGGTAACCCAGCAAAGACATCCAGGTCAGGTCTCTAACAGGAAGAATTAGGGTCAAAGTGAATGCCACCTTCTTCACCAACATCCAGCTGTCTCCACCACAGGAGACATATTCACAACATTTCCACAGTTTGTTTGTCAATATGAAACATTAGCAATACTAATAAAATATGTTTATTAAGGAAACCATATTATTTATATAGAAATAATATGTCAGATGTAAATAAAATTAACCAACATGATTCATACTTAGTTTACAATGGTAATTGTAATATTATGGTACTTACAATTTGTAGATATGGTATACTGACATTAAAGCTGTCGTTCATATTAGCATGCCAAACTACTCTTACATTTGTAACAAAAAAGGTACCCAGATTTCCCTAGAAAAAAGAAATCAAAATTAGTTTATATCTTCTATATCAATATCTTCCATTTAAAATTTAAATAAATAAATTTCACATAGTAAAACTAAAATATAGGTAAACATTGAAATATGAAGCCAACGAGTAAGCCCTGTTACTACAACAAAGTGGCAATTACAATATAGTGACAGGAAACTGCTCCCCACCCCCTACCCTGGTGTTCCTACAAGGCATGCATGCATACAAGCATGATGGCATGCAAGTTAAATTTAGGTAATCTTAGATACATATGCCAAAGTGGAAACATTAGCATCCTGAAAGAAACAGTTCTGCTCTGCAACATGGAACCTGGAATGGGAAGGAGGGGGGACTTGTTCACCCACTAAAACTAAGCTGATGGGCTGAGCCTCCTGTGAAATAATCTGACAAAATTGGTCCAGCAAAACTTCTGTCTAGTTGAGCCTACTTAGGAATTATCAATCAAAAGAGCACTACATGATAAAGCACTAAGAATATTAAGAAAACTGTTGCTGTTGAGTCTTCCCAGAAATAATAAAGGCTGCCTACAGTCTATCCTATGCACACTTCCTTGGGAATGAGCTACACTGAACGCATGGAGGGTGCTCTTCTAAGTGCACATTGTGCTTATAAGAGTCTTCATATTTAAGGCTGTTTTAATGGTAATGACAGGAAAAGTTATTTGCCTTCCCTTACCAATTCACAAAATTAATAAAAAACTGCAAGCGGCTTGAAAGTGCACAACAACAACAACAATGTTAAGCTGCTCCCCGCCCCAAATTTCTGGGATCCCTGCTCTGCAAAATTAGTTATTTTCCCCCCGACCAACAACACTAGAATAGCTACTGCAATCTATTTCATATGCCCAATGAAAGTGAGCTAGAAAATTCCCAGTTCAATCCACCAGAGCCCTCTAAAACTAATTTGAGTATGAGTATTCTATTGAACGGGGTGGAATAGAACACAGAAAGCTTCTGGAAGATGTTAATGAAATGGCTTAAAACCAAGCAGAGGTGAGCAGAGCTCCAGTTACATAAAATGCCTCTATTTGCTGATTCCTATCTCCTCCAGCAACTTTAAATCTTGACCTACTCCATCTTTGCAACACACAGGAGTAGCTCTTAGGGGGTCCGGGACTCCTTCTGTGATCACCCCCCCCCCCAATTTATGGTTCTCAGGATCCAATCCTAACAAAGCAAGATAATATGGTAGAATTGTACATCATTTTCCAATCCATCTTTTTCCTTCTTATAGAAATAAGAAACCGTAAATTTAAATTAGTAATGTTGTAGCTGAGAATTTAACCATTGAGTACTGACAGTTTACAGCCCCAAATATTTCTTAGTGTTAAGATACAATTTAATTATTCTTTCAGGGAATTAAAAGTACATCCATGTGTAAAAACAGTGCCTTCATTTGATAACTTCATGGCACAATACTGCACAATTGTTGCACCTATCCACTGACAAATGCAATATAAAAACAGGGTCCCAGATAAGCCAGTAAACTGTGAACAGAATTTCAACAACGGCAGCCATAGGGCCGTATCATTTCCACCTGCCACTGCAAGTCATGCCTGCTGTCATAAAAGAGGTGTGCCATATAAAATCCACTCAAGCAGGCACAATCTACAGAACGTGTACAAAGCTTGGCTCTTTCCACTCCAGAACAAAAACACTTGCTGCTTTTTAAATTTAAAAAGACTTCAAAAACAATGTAGGAAAAGCTGTACTGTACTGACGAAAAGTTATTCATGCCTCTGTCTCTCCTTCTCCTCCATCCTTCCTTGTCCCCCACAACACACCGCCACATAATTTGTGCACCGCCACATAATTTGAAAAACAAAAAACCAAAATACTAGCTGTAGCAACGGGCTTTAGACCAACCTGTTTAGAGAGGCCTGTCTTGCTTCCTTTTGCAGTTCCTTTTTAGGAAAGCTTTGGTCTCCTGGCAATTGCTTTTATTTTTCTTCTGACCTACCTGATGCTTTCAGCATTTTTTCTTTTAAAAAAATGCTACAATTTTCTTCTTATGCTGCTTCTTAATGAATTATATGTTGTATTCACTAATGTTACTCATGTTATTACTGTTTTCATTATTTAACTGCTAGCAACCTTGGAGTGGAGTGGAAGTGGAAATGTGCAACATCAGGGGTGGGAAAAGCATGCAGCCCTCCAAAAGTAGTTAGACTGTAACTCTCATAAACTCTACTGCATATTGCTGTAGCTGCAATCCAGAAACATCTGGAGGGGCAAACTTTGCACATGCATTTTAAATAAGAAATAAAATAAGAGCTAAGCATATTGTGCTGAACCACATATCTTTTCAAGTAACCAGTTTCTGATCCTTTGCCACATTTGGTAATAAAGAGGAAACATGAACATTCTTACTACCATTTTCTATATGTTATCCACATGTTGCACCTTACCTGATCACTAGATAAATTCCACACTCCATTTATTTTGTCATATACTTGTTCTTTTGGTAACAATCTCAGTTGCTTGTTTTGAATTAATGCACATCTCAGTTTAAGCTCACGGTACATTTTAGATGTTTCATAAGCTCTATGAATAAAAAGCAACAGTTTTAACATTTTTATTTTTCTAACAGACCTAAAACAAACCTAAAAAGGGTTTTGTCCTTCCTCTTTAATTTTATTGCACTAAAAAAAATTATCTGACCAAATACTCACAGAGGCCTCAAACAGACAGGCCAAAAGGGCCACCGTTGGGCAGTGTTGGAGGTGTTCTGTTTAGAAGCTACGCGCCCTGAATGCAGCCAGAAGCCACACTGCAGCTGCCCCAACCCAGAAGAACCTGACCAAAAAGGAGCGTCTGAAAGTCCCTCCTTCCTGGCGGCCCAGTTCAGGACTGTGGCAGCAGCCCGGATCGGGACCAAGCATGTGCAGTTGCAACAGCTGTGGCACAATCGGCACTGGTGTAGCCACACACCGCACTTTCCCACCCATCTGCCTGACCCGAGAGATATTCAAGAAAATAATTCTTTTACATCTCTATTATATGAATTATCTTAAATTAAGTTTAAAGACAAGATATCTGTTTATCGTCTAGTGTCAAGAAAATATCAAAAGTGATGAATGACCTGCCAGAGGGCATGGCTGACTAAAACCTTGGATAGGAACATACTATTACTATCATCATCATCATCATTGGACTCAGCAAACAAGCCAGGATAGCATGGGCTCAAGGTGCTCACCCAGGTTGGTCCATGATTCCATGCAAGGACAGCTCCGTATTTATACACCCGTCCCACCCTGATCTGAGACTTGCTACCAGTTTGTGCTCCTTAACTTGCGGTGCTGTCGCTCCTACTGAGAAGTCCCCTGTTGCCACTTCTGATGTGAAAACAGGGCCTCTGGCAGCACCCATGTGGCCAGATGCCCCATCTGCATCAGACGTGGCAACAGGTGGGCTTAGTAGTAGGAGCGATGGCGGGACAAGGTAAGGAGTGTATGGGGCCATTTAAACAGCCAGAATTTGCCACAGAGTTTCCAGGAAACCAGTAGTTTTCCAGGAAAGTTTGCATCAGACCAGGGGTCAAGTTCACCAAGGTAAAGGCTGTCTACAGACTGGATGTGGATCCAGCCCAATCCTGTCCCTGAGTTTTGACCTGCATCATCTAAACAGGACAACTTGAAGCCTGGGGGAACATAGACCTTTTGCCCCATTCGGACAATCCCTTAGTGAGAACACACTGCTGTGTTATGTTGCATGTCCCACTTATTCTTTCCGTTAGCAAATTCCAGGGGTTGACTGATTAATGGTACAGTAGTGAAACAGGGCAACCTCAAAATAACGTACTGTTTTCTAGCCTGGGAATCCCTCAAGGACACAGGATTGCATAAATTTGTAAATTAAACAACATAATTACAAATGGCTGGATAAAAACATCTAACCTGGCATGTATTGAAAATTAAGGAATAAAAAGGAAAGCGGTATGCAATAAGATTGATCCTAACATCTGGGCTGATTTTATGTATTTGCATGCCAATGCAAAATTATATAGTTTAAAAATGTACACAAAAAATTCAGTCTGAAAGTTAATGTACCACAACCAACCAATCCAATTGCATTAGTACTGCTTCAGTAAATACTTCCTGCTTTTATAGAAAGCTGTTTTTAGAGCTCAATTACCTGTGTACAGCAATAACTGAGGCAAAAAGTCTGGGGCTCCCAGGAACCACATTTGTAAAAATGAATTCAAAACGTGTATTGTTAGATTTGGTTAATATATAAAGTGCTTCAGTCTGGCCTCTTAATTTCTGTAAGAAGAAAAGTATGAGATATATTTAGTACTACAATTTCCAAAAGGAAACAACACAAGTATATATGTGTTTTCAGTTTTATCACTAAATTTTTTTTCTAGAAGAATTAATCTATATACTTAAACTGGAGAGACATAGCAATGTGCAATTATTTCAATTCTTAATCACGCCCATCACAATTACATGGCAGGGTAACAACTAAAAATATATTTATTTGTTCAGTACAAACTACAGCACATAAAATCCATCTCTCTTTTGGAACCAGAAACCAAACTAAATCTTAAGATTTTATATTTCAGAAAGAATGCAGAGGCTTTCGATGCCAATCCTATGTAATCCTCAGCAGAGTGGAAGGTGTATTAGTCTGACATCAATTCCAGGAAAGGTTCTAGAGCAGATCATTAAGCAGAGAGTCTGTGAACACTTAGAGGCCAATGCCATAATCACAAAAAGCCAACATGGGTTTCAGAGAAACAAGTCATGCCAAACAAACCTGATCTCTTTTTTTGATAAAATTACCAGCTTGGTAGATGAAGGGAATGCTGTGGATATAGTATACCTCGATTTCAGTAAGGCCTTTGACAAGGTTCCCCATGACAGTCTTGCAAACAAGCTTGCAAAATGTGGGATAGACAAGTTAACTGTTACATGGATTTGTAATTGGTTGACTGGCCGAACTCAAAGGGTGCTCAACAATGGCTCCTTTTCATCCTGGAGAGCAGTGACCAGTGGGGTCCCACAGAGCTCTGTCCTGGGCCCAGTGCTATTCAACATCTTTATTAACGATTTGGATGACAGAATTGGGGGCATACTTATCAAATTTGCAGATGACACTAAACTGGGAGGAGTAGCTAATACCCCAGAGGACAGGATCAAAATTCAAAATGACCTGAATAGACTAGAAAGCTGGGCCAGTGCTAACAAAATGAAATTCAATCCAGAGAAATGTAAGGTTCTGCACTTAGGGCGGAAAAATGAAATGCACAGATATAGGATGGGGGACACCTGGCTGAATGAGACCACATGTGAAAGGGATCTAGGAGTCCAAGTAGACCATAAGCTGAACATGAGTCAACAGTGCGATGCGGCAGCTAAAAAAGCCAATGCAATTTTAGGCTGCATCAATAGAAGTATAGTTTCTAGATCAAGGGAAGTTATAGTGCCACTCTATTCTGCTTTGGTCAGGCCCCACCTGGAATACTGTATCCAGTTCTGGGCACCACAATTCAAAAAAGATGTGGAGAAACTGGAGCATGTCCAAAGGAGGGCAACTAAGATGGTGAAGGGTCTGGAAAACTTGCCCTATGAAGAACGCCTTAGGGAGCTGGGGATGTTTAGCCTGGAGAAGAGAAGGTTAAGAGGTGATATGATAGCCCTGTTTAAATATTTGAAGGGATGTCATATTGAGGAAGCTTGTTTTCTGCTGCTGCAGAGACTAGAACGCGGAACAATGGATGCAAACTGCAGGAAAAGAGATTCCACCTCAACATTAGGAGGAACTTCCTGACAGTAAGGGCTGTTTGACAGTGGAACACACTCCCTCGGAGTGTAGTGGAGTCTCCTTCCTTAGGGGTCTTTAAGCAGAGGCTGGATGGCCATCTGTCAGGGATGCTTTGACTTGGAGTTCCTGCATGGCAGGGGGTTGGACTGGATGGCCCTTGTGGTCTCTTCCAACTCTATGATTCTATGATTCTATGATTAAACTAAATGGGTTTTACTTCTAACAAGCTTATTACACTGCATTGTTATAGTGCTATATTCCACTTAAACTGACATGACAATATCCTGTGATATTCTGTGGTCTGAAGTTTAGCGAGGCCCAAGAGCTCTCCAGCTGAGAATTATAAATACTCCTCCCTAAACTGCAAACCCCAGGATTCCATAGGATATTGCCATGGCAGTAAATATGGAATACAAAGCTATACAGTATGATAAAGATCTAATTAAATATGTCCAAGATATAGCTATTAACAAATCTTGAGTGAAAGGAGATCCATAACTCTAGCACATCTAGGAAAAACATTGGTAATTAAAAATCTGTTGCTAGAACTTACTGAGTTAGCGGTTCTTGTTGTTGTACTCACAAAACAGTTGTAACCAACAGCTAAGTAACAAGGGGAAAGAAAAATGCTATAGTTAAAGAAGCCACTGTATATTACTATATATTCAACAGCAGGCCTGTGTATTAAAGTGACATTATGAAGTGTGAAACACTATGTTTCTTCTAAACCAAATAGACAATACAAGTGGAAGCCAACAAGTGAAACTTCAAAGTGGAACAAGTCATGACTTCATATTTTTTTAAATTCTACATACAAAGAAAATTTTATTTTTTGTAATCTCCAGAATATTAGAAAACATTTATTAATACATGAAAATAATTATATGATATCAATAATTATATCAATAGCACACAGGCAAATTAACATAACGAGCAATGAGTATGGGCAATTTCAATTATAATTGTGAAATCAGCATATTCTGATTATCTTGCTCATCATGCTCAAACTTGAACACATCTCCCCATTATTTTCCTATGCTTTCCTATACTTATCAATAAAGGTTCTGCCTAAGCTGAAGCTCTCTTGGCAATGTTATGGAATGAGCTACCCAAAACAAAACAGAATAATGTGGCACAGCATGAGGTGGAAAAAGTACCTATCCTACCCTGACAGAATTGTATCAGTATTTGCATCTCTTTCATACAGTGAACTTGTGGGACAATATATATTATGCAGTTAAGATGTTTATCTTCATGCATCGAAGACACAGCACACCTCCAGGTTTATACTTCTACACATGCACTCTTCCTCTCTGATTCTAAAGCTTTCTGCTCTCCTCTGTAACTACAGTCGGTCTTTTGCATTCGCGGACTTAACATTCACGGTTTTGACTTTTTTCGAATGTTAAGCCCGAATGGGTGTGTACTCCTCCTCCTCCTTCCCTTGGGGCTTTTTCCCATGGAGAAAAAAAGCCCAGAAGGGAAGGAACAGCCAGGAAGGTTGCGTGCATGTTCTCCTTCTTCCGCCGCCCTCCCATGCCATAGGGGGGGGGGGGGAGAGAAAAGGCGCAGGGGTGTACCTGTGCCTCTTCCCTCTCATCCCTTTAGCTGGTGCTGGGTAGCCAGTTTAAGGGACAGAAGGGCAGGGGGAAGAGGAAGAGCAGGTGCACACCTGTTCCTCTCCGCCTTGCCCTTCCATCCCTTTAGCTGGCTCTGGGGACTAGCCAGTTAAAAGGATGGAAGAGCAGAGGAAAGAGGAACAGTTGCCTGCCTGCTCCTCCTCTTCCCCCTGTCCTTTTGTTCCTTTAACTGGCTCTGGCAAACCAGTTAAACAGTCTCCAGATGGAAGAGCGGGGGAAGGACCCTGTTCCTCTCCCCAATTCTGTGCCTTTCAGATGGGGGTGGGTTATTCATGGTTTTTCCACATTCGTGAGGGGTCTTCTGCCCCTAACCCCTGCAAATGTGGAGGGCTGACTGTAATGGAATATTCTTCTACCTAGTGAGTTTGAGATTGGGATGTACTGGTATATCTCTTTCTCTTGAAACTGTGATTAAAGCAAGGAGTTTTTATTAGTAACAGTAACCATTTAGGTTTCTAAGAAAGCAAAATATACACCAACAAGGAAATGATACTTACAGAGGTTGACTCTAGGCAATACTATAGAATGCCAAATAATTCGTAAATTTGTTACCAAGAGTCTGCCTGGAAATAAAAGAAGGAAGCTTTGAGTGAATAATTCATTACAAAATAATTATAATATTGGAGAGACAGAAGCGGTTTAATGGTTAATTTTTGTAATCCCAAATAATTTGGCAAAATCCACTACATGAGGGGTGGCATCGTGGGATCCTTCACAGGTTGGGCTGTTTTTCTCGTCAACTCAAACAGTAGTCACTAGTAAGGAAGTTGGGAATATCAGTACAACACCATGGTGCACATGGAAGGTCGCATGATTCCCAACTTTCTCTACATCCAGTGAACTACAAGATATAACAGTTGGTACATATATAATAAACACAAATGCTACATAACCATTTGATAACTATCATTAGTACTCTATCCACTGCTACCGCTTTTCTATGAAATACAGAGAACAGTACTAATGGTAGTTAACAAACATGGTGTCAGGACTAAAATATGGGTGTAGAACTTTTACTGGGGAAAGAAAATTCCCCCATTTTATTTTTTTAAATAATATTTTTATTATTAATAATATAACATACTTAAAATAATATTTAAAAATATCTTATACATAGTATTCAACACACAATATGTAATAAATAATATTAAGTATGCATTCTTAATTACCTTATCTGAATCTTATTGATATTAAACCATTTAATATTAACTAAACCAATAATTAGAAAAAACACGTGAAATTATTATTGATATCTTCATTCTTATTTCTATCTTCTTTTCGATATATACTATTCATAATTCCGCTAAAGTGTAATACTATTAATTTATCACTAATTAACTTATTTTTTATAATTAAAGTGTTCCCTATTATCAGAGCATAATATCTTCATGTATCCTGCAAAATTGTAACTCTTCCTGTGGTGGTAAACCACCTTCCTCTTTTACTAGAACCTTTTGTACAAATATTTTCCATATTGCTTCAAAGTCATTTCTCTTCATTATTCCTTTTTAAACCTTAATTTCACATGTTAACATATCATTAATTGCCATTTTCCATACTTCTTTATATCAGTCTTGTATTTGCAGATCTCCCTGAACTTTCCCCTTTCTTGCTATAATTAGTCTTGCTGCTGTTTATAAATTTGTGATTAAGTCGTTCACAGCCTGGGTGCAGATGATCTTATCATATACAGACAACAATGCTATCTTTGGGCATATTTCTAACTCAATTTCTGTTATCTCTTTTATCTCTTTAAATACAGTCAGCCCTTCCCTTATGCGGGGGATCCATTCTAGACCCCTTGCATAAGGGGAAAAGCGTGTATGCTCACACCAGATTGAAAACAATGGGGAGTGCGCACGCATCATGGGCACACGCGCCATTCATTTAATTGTAGCACGGCTTCAGCATAAGCTAAGCTACGTAAGGAAAGCCCGCATATGGCACGGGCTGACTGTACTAACTGCTGAAATCTCTTTACAGCTCTACAACCCCACCACATATGAATATAAATACCAATTTCTTGACAGCCCCTCCAACATATCCTTGAATAATTCTTATTTATATGGTTTAACCTTATTGGTGTTAAATAATAATTCTCTTTTATCCATTTAGATAAATTTTTGAAATGATGTTGATTCTGATTCCAATTCCCTCCCATACCCCCCACCCCCAATCTTGGATATTTGTCATTTGTGCTAAATCGATTCCCCCATTTTTTAACTGAGCCCTCTGCAGTCCAGTGGCTAAAGTGCTGGATGGAATTTCTGCAGCAAATGCCTTTCCTGGGGATGGGACTTTATCCATGCTACAACATCCCTGGACAGAAAAAATGTAGAGTGGTTGAAGAAAGGAATCCCTGCTGTTATTTCCAACCAGTGATGGTAAGTCTTAAGCTTTTCTTCTACAGTGCACAAATGCTCCCAAACGCTCAGAAACTGCCTGATGTAGAAAGGTTCATAGATATAAGATGTAGCTTTATAATCTAGAAATGCACACATTTGAAGTTACCTTTTTCTCCATTGTTTCCTTTGGTATCTTCAATAGGATCCAAACAATCAATGAGAACTTCTCCTGGTCTCATTTTCATTTGCCTATGACAATATTATACTTTTAGACACTGTCACAACAGTTGGGTTCCTTTTATTTATGGTGGCAATTAGAAGCCAAATCAAACATCCTGGGGGAATTAATGCCCACCACGCACTCACAAAAAGCAAGCAAGGCCTTCTACATCTTTCCATGTTGCATTCTCTCTATGACCTATAATTGATTTATTGAAAGAACTGTTACTCCACTTCAGTAAAAAAAAAAAAAAAAGTCCCAAAGCATTTTATGAAAATTAATAATCTCCAACAGGAGGAGGCAGCCAGAGCAATAAAAGTGGAATACCAGCACTATAAGAGTGCACTGTGGTAATCCCCAAAGTATGTATGAGAGTCCTTTCTGGCAGGAAAGAGCAGGGAAACCCCCCTGCAGCTGTTCTGTCTCTGGTCATCTATGGGGCCAGGCAGGTGTCCCATTTACTGTGGGATTTTCTCTGGAAGCAAAAGACACAGTGGTCATTGGTCCCAAAGTCAACGGATGAAGGCAGAGCATGCTGTCCTTCAGTTCCACCTAATTGTGTCTGAATGCAACAACCACTCAGTGGGCCAAGAAGAGGCTCCAGAGCTGTAATCTGACATACAGGGCTGAAGAACATGTGGCCCTCCAGATCCTGGAACTGTAATGCTCACCGTTCATCATCACTAACTATGAAAGCTGCAGCAGTCGATTGAAGGTGCAGTCTGCCAACTTCTGGAGGGCCAGATATATTCCCCTGTCCTGCCTGCACATTCTCATTCACAATATATTACTAGTTGCAAGTGTTGTTGCGTGCCTTCAAATAATTTCTGATTCATGGGACCCTAAAGTGACCCTATTATGGAGTTTTCTTGGCAAGATTTGTTCAGAGGAGGTTTGCCATGGCCATCCTCTGAGGCTGAGAGAACGTGACTTGGTCACCCAGTGGGTTTCACAGCCAAGGTAGAATTCGAACCCTGGTCTCCAGAGTTGGAGTCC
The DNA here is from genome assembly GCA_034509955.1 of Urosaurus nigricauda. NCBI lineage: Eukaryota > Metazoa > Chordata > Lepidosauria > Squamata > Phrynosomatidae > Urosaurus > Urosaurus nigricauda. The sequence continues at coordinate 166,995,215 of JAOEGL010000001.1, read as the reverse complement.
AACATTCAAATTATGCTGGCTCTCACTAGTATGTATACAGTACTAAATTATTCCAACATTTCGGTTTTAAAAATGCAGTTCTCTGTGAATGGGAATTTGGTTACTAAAAGGTGACTTCTCTTCTGGAAAAGCAGCTATATTGGATCATTTCCCTTCTTATTCTGTCAAACAGAGATCTGTTCCTTACTGTAATAAGAGTGCAAGATGCCTTGTGTCAGTAGGCATGCAGTACATACATACTGGTTAGGTGAAATATAACATAGTTGTTTGTATAACTCAGTGCAAAATTGTCTTTTTTCCTCCAAAGATATTGTCCTGTACAGAGATACTCCAGCTGCATTTTAGATTTTTCAATCAGATTGACAACCAACTTAATGAAAACCAAATAAACTTCATCCAGTTCAGAGCCATGTATTTTATTTTGCCTACTAAGTTTTTACTCCTTTCTTCCTCCAACAAGCTTAGGACAGTGGGTATGCATGCATATCCCTTAAATCACAATCCCATCATCATCATCATCATCATCATCCTGCTTTTTGCCCAAAATTGGGACTCAAGGTAGCTGAAATGAGATATAAGGTTGTGCTGAGAGTGTTTTAACTGCCCAAAATACTTCAATAGGTATTGTTGTTGTGTGCCTTCAAACTATTTCTGACTCATGGCAACCCAAAGGTGAACCTATTATGGGGTTTTCTTGGCAAGTTTTCTTCAGAGGAAGTTTGCCACTGTCTTCCCCTGAGGCTGAGAGAGTGTGACTTGCTCATGGCTGTGCTGGGAATCGAACCCTGGTCCCCAAGTGGCAGTCCAATGCTCAAAGCACTATGAAACTGTGACCTGAAGAAAAGCTAGTCTGCATAGGCAGTGGGTGCATCTACACAGTAGAAATACATTTGTCTCTCCACACTTGCAGCTTTGACTTTTGTGGATTTGTTTGCAGTTTTGACTAACATGTTCTGCCTAGGAACCTCTAGGTCTAGCGCAACTCTGCCAGAAGTTGACCACAGAGTTGTGGTGGAGAACCTAGAACTTCTTAGAGAAAACACTTCTCTAGGCATTTATGGGTCCTCCAGCATGGCTCTGCAAACAACTTCTGGCAGATCTTGACCACAGAGCTGCACTGGAGGACCTGGAGTTTCCTAGAGAGGTGTTCTCTCCAGTAAAAAGAATAGTGTTTGTTTTAAACGTGTGGTTTTTCCACATTGATGGGGGTCCTTCGCCGCTGTAAGGCAGATAGACCAGGCTTTAAGTGCTGTAGCTCAATCCTATGGAATCCCAAGACTTGTAGTTTTACTAGATGTTTAGCTTTCTCAGCCAAAGAGTGGGGGCACTTCGCCAAGCTACAAATCCTAGTAGATTCTGTAAAATGGAGCTGCTGTGGGAGTTAGAGTGGGGTCAAACAGCATTGTTTCTATGGGTGCATTGGCTAAGTGTGTGCACCACACAACATTTGCTGTGAGTTACGTTGCTGGGTTCTTCTGAACGCTTTGGAGAAATAACCTGGTTTGGCACCGCTTTAAGTCTATGTGGCTCAAGACTATGGAATTCTGGGAGTTGGAGTTTGTTGTGGGGCCCAGAGCGGAGCTCCGCTCTGGGCCCCACAACAAACTCCAACTCCCAGAATTCCATAGCCTTGAGCCAGACAGACTTAAAGCGGTGCCAAACCGGGTTATTTCTCTGGTGTGGATCTCAGCCTAAGTAAAGACAAAAGAAAAGGAGATCGGCAGGAGGAAGTAACGAACGGTCTGGTTTGTCTGATTATGTATTTTGTATTTTGCTTTGTCTGATTTATGTTATACTCGTATTCTAGTGTTTTGTGGTGTTATGTTTTGTTTTGATTTGTGATTTGTTAGTTTTCTTTTGTCGGTTATTCCCCCCCCTTCCACTTTTTGTCTTATTTATCCATGTGAGGAGTAAGATCGGAATCTTACGTAAGAAACTTTCATGTTTTGTATCTTTTTTTAACTGAAGTTTAATAAAAACAATAAATAAAAAAAATAAAATTAATAAAAGCAATAAATAAAAATAATATTAAAAATAATAAAATAATAATTTTAAAAAGCAGGATATGGCCTTCTTTGAGGTAGGGTGGCCACTGCAAAGGAGGACAAGGCACTGCAAAATGTAGGACACTGAAGGGAAATGGAGGACAGGGCCAAATAAAAGTTGTGAACATTCATAAAAATGGAAATTAATGCACTTTTAGGCTGCATTCTCATGGCAGAAATAATAATCCAGTTTAACTGCCCTGACTCAGTGCTAGGGAATCCTGGGAATTGTAGTTTACTGTGGCAGCACCAGAGCTCTCTCTGACAGAGAAGGCTCTCAATGACTCACAAAAAAACTACAGTTCCCAGAATTTCCCTAGCATTGAGCCAGGGATGGTTAAAACAATGTCAAACCATAATAATAATAATAATAATAATAATCCACTCTGAGAACCTTTAGGGCTGAAGGGCGGGGCATAACCATAAATAAATAAATATAGTAAGATTATTATCACACTACACTCTTTAAAAAAGGAGCTAGGTCCCTTTAACTGCGCTCTGACTGCCTCCTGCTGCATTTTGGGGTTTGTAGTTCATCGAGGCTTAAGACAGACTAGAGTCCTCCTCTCTGTCTGAGAATTCTAAATTCTAGTAAAAACGACAAGTCCCAGAATGCACCTCGGGCGCAGCCAGGGAGGGAGAGGGGAGGCTGTCCGTCAACAAGGCTGCCGAGTCCGTTGCCATGCCAACGAGAGGCCCGGATGTGCTGCTGTTCCAATGGGCGCAGCAGCGAGCGCGAGGCTTATTATTCCTTCCAAGGGCAACGGAGGCCTATCCGCGCGCTCCTTCGCTGTCAGTCACTCGCTCACAAACTCTGTCGCGCATGCGCACAAACAACACTCACTGCGACGAAATGTCGAAGCGGACATCCCTGTCTTCCCAAAGGGTGTCAGCGGCCGCCGTCGCAGCCGCCGCCATGGCGACTCAGCCCTTGCTTGGCAACTCACGCGCACGACGACGAGCGCCGGCGAGGGACAAATTGCTTCAACTCGCGCAGCGTCCTTCTGCTCTGAGTGCGCATGCGCAGTATGTCCCTTTCAGTCACTAATCAATTTAGGGCTGTTTTAACTGCCTCGATGTCAGGGAATTCTGGGAACTGTAGTTTTGAGAGCCATTCAGCTTCCTCTGTCAGAGAGAGCTCTGGTGCCACAACTAGCTACAACAATGTTAATGTATTTGCCCACAAATGTGCTTTCAAACTGACTTACAAATTGAATGGGAGACGAGAGAGAAGCAGATTATGTCCAAAGTATTGTCAATTCTGACTGTCATATTTATATATTTATATAAATATATTTTTATATACAGTATTTATATTTTACAAATATATATATATATATATATAATTATATAAATATATAAACTGTCATGTTTATATATTTATAAATATATTTATATAATTATATATATATAATTATATTTTATATATTATATAAATATATAATATATTAATTCTATATTTTTCTATATATAATAGAAATTATATAATTATATAATTCTATATATAATTTTATATATTTGTATTTTACAAATATATATGACAGCCAGAATTGACAATACTTTGGACATAATCTGCTTCTCTCACGTCTCCCATTCAACTTGTAAGTCAGTTTGAAAGCAAATTTGTGGGCAAATACATTAATATGTTTAGTGCTTCTAATCAGTTATACGCTGAATAAACATGTTTTGGAATGGGTCGTGTTAATATAGAGTCAGCCCTTTATATCCGCAGATTCTTTCTCCACAGATCCAACTATTCATGGCTTAAAAATATTCCCAAAAGATATAAATTCCAAAAAGCAAACCTTTGATTTTGCTATTTTATATAAGGGGCACCATTTTGCCAAGCCGTTGTATTTAATTGTACTTGAGCACCCACGGATTTTGGTATCCATGCGTGGGGCCCTGGAACCAAACCCCAGTCAGTATTAACCAGCGGTGTGAAGCCTGAATTGATAAAATCTGAAGGGAAACTCTTACTTTACTTTCATCAAGTGTCAGTGTCTTGGTATTAAGACAATACACAACATTTTTTTCATGCTCTGGGTTCTCTTCAGTTCTTACAAAACAGTTTTAAAATGAACTGTTTTATGCCAGCTGCTCCATCACTAACTGTTTCTAATGTAGAATTCAGAAACATAGGCTGCATTGACACTGGAGAAATAATGCAGTTTAGCACCGCTTTAAGTACCCTGACTGAAGGCTATGGAATTTTTTTGCATACACATATGTATTGTCCGATGTGAACATTTAAAAATGGGATCCTCTTATATCGTACTAAAATCCTAGGGCCTTTGCTCAAAGAAGGCCAATCATCATATATGTTTGCAGGAAATATATGAGAGGGTAAATGGTTTGATTGTGAATAATCACTAGAGGAAGAAGAGAAGTACTTCAAATAAAGGGGTGGCCATGGGATGATTTTAACAAGCTAAGTATGAAATCTAGAACCACAGAGATAATTTTAAAGAAAACAAAAAAAGTAGGTTACATAATAATTCATTTCCAAAGTAATGCAACTGAAAAATATGCTTGAAGGATTCAACTCCATTATATGCAGTACTTCTTAAGTCTCATTTTGTCTAGTAGGACAACATAAGGTCACAGCCTAGATGGTCATCCTCAATCAGTTATTCCAGAATAGTCCACAGACAAGCAAGTGTCTGAAAATTATGGAGAGATTCTTAGTATTCGTATAAAGAAACCTGCCTTGAATCCTTTTGTGGAGAAAGGCAGGATATAAATCCTAAAAATAAATACTTAAATAAAGCTGTAACCAACAACAGATTTTGCTGTCCTTATTAAATTCTTTACAGTCTGCAGGAGCCCTTGGGTATTTCCATGGCAGGTAATTTTGTCAGAATCTGTAGGATTCCCTGGTAAACCTAGAACAGTGATTTTTAATTTTGTTTGGTCATGGAATTCCTTTGACAACATGGTGAAAGTTATGGAGCCCTTCCCCAGAAAGATATATATACCCTGTATATACAAACAAAATTTTGCATACAATTTATATTATTGCATTTGAAATCAACTTCCTTCACATGAACTAGTCAGGAAAGAAAGGAAAACTACAATGAACACTGGAAAAGAATAGGTTTATATCTTTCAATTCACAATGACAAGAAAAATTCAATATAACAAGAAGGAAATAAATGATAATCATTTTTGCACCCAGTCTGTTAACCTCTTGAAGCCCATTCAGGGACCTGTAGGAGTCCTATAGACCCCAGATTAAGAACCTCTGACCAAGTATTAGGCAGCTTCCTAGATTCCTAAGGTTGGAACTATGTGTTATCTAGGTAACTAACTAGGTATTATTCTAAGGCAACACATAACTTGACCTTAAGAGAGATAAATCTCCACTCCTTCAAAAATTCTTGGAGAGGGATGAGTAAACTTCAGGTTGGTAATTTGTCCAATCCTGTGTAGATTTAGATACACTTAAGTCTAAAAAAAATCAGTAACAGTAGGCTTCATTTTGTACAGAATTGTTAAATAAAGGAGGAGATCATAGGCTTTCAGAATCAGATAACACTGTAAATCCCTTTCTAAGATGTGCATAATACTCAACCAAGCTTACACTAGCTGGGTTGTATCACTGGTAAGTTTTTACTACCTTCTCCTAGTCATATGTGTTGAGAAGATGAATGTCCAGGAATGAGCCATATCAAGTACTTTTTAAAAAAATCAAGACTTGATTTGAGCTTCCTCCTTCCCTACAGTCTTCATTGAGTTTTCCTGAGTGAATCCTTGCTGCTCTGTGTCTGAAAAGTAACTTCCCATGCCTGGTTTTATTTCCCACTCTGTTGGGAATATGGATAGGTTGGCTTTAACTGGATAGGCTCTGAATTAACCTATGAAGTAAAACAAGAAATGCTGTTTGCCCTTGATCTTTTTTGGCCATTGTTCTTTTTGGCATTCAGCAGACATAATAAGATGAACTTTTTGGGATTTTTATGCAGTCTTAGACAAAGTATGCATAACCTTGTTAAGTGACCAAACACTGTTGCGATATCGTCTTTTGAAGTCAGCAGTAGGATATAGAATGCCCCATGACTTTCACAGGACTACACAAGAATAAGCGGTTTGAGGATAGTGACCTGTCCTCTTATATTGTATTAAGTACAACATTTCAAAAGTACGTATATAAACTCCTCGCTTTGGATTAAAAAGAGTCCTGTGAATTTCTGGTTGATCCATATCTCTGTTAATATCCTTCAGACATCTGTAAAAATAGACAAGATACATAATTTGCACTGATACATATGGATTTATCAAGTCAAGCAAAGTGAAACCACATGATGTGCCCAAAACCTAAACACCATTTTCCAGTTACCATAAATGCTTTTTGAAAACCAGTGTGGTATAGTGATTTGAGCCTTAACCTACAACTCTGGAGATCTGGGTTCAATTCTCCTCTTGGCCATGAAAACCTACTGGATGATTCACACACTCTCAGCCCCAGAAAACCCTGGGATAGGTTCTCCTTAAGGTCACCATAAATCAGAAACAGCTTGAAGGCACACAAAACCAACAATGATAAATACTGTTTTCCTGGTAATGAGGAGCACATACGTTGCTTCTTTCATAACTTCCTATGTGCTTGTGTTATCTTCTGTCTTGGCAGTGGCAAAGTGGTTGCCTTAGAGTCAAGACTATAGCCACAGGATGCCCAACAAAGGTGAAACCCCTTCAGAGATATTCAGGTTTCTCCTTGAGTGTTCAGCTTTCTTTTCCAAAAGTCTTTAGCCTCTTTTTTTTTGTTCATACAACGAGGGAAGACATGTAGTAGAGTGAAACTACTTATTTTTTTTTAGGTTAGTTGCATTTTTCCAGGCTTGTAATAATACCATGAAGACTTGTCATCACAAAATGTCTGACTTGCAGTAGATACAGGGCCAGCTGGATAAATTTTGTTGGATGAACTGGAATCCCCCCCCCCCCCAAAGAAAGTGCATAGGGTGCATCTACACTGTAGAAATGACGACATTTAACACCACTTTAAGTGCTGTAGCTCTATCCTATAAAATCCTGAAAACTGTAGTGTTACAAGGTCTTTAGCGTTCTCTGCCAAAGAGTGCTGGTGCCTAATTAAACTACAAATTCCAGGATCCTGTAGGATGGAAACATGGCAATTAAAGTGGTGTCAAGCTGCATTATTTCTACAGTGTAGATGCACCCTCAGTCAATCTACTGTGATATTTCAGGTAGAAAAATCATCCAAGCACCAATGAACCTCCCTGTTAGTAAAAGGACAATACCAATAATTAACTAAATTTTTTCTGCTAATTTTTAATACCAAGAGTCAGCTGTCAGACTCTGCCGTCTATTAGAGCCAGCCCTATTCATAGTAAAGTGGTAACCAAAGGAATAATTGTGAGGCTCTGCAGGTGAGGCAGATGAGAGGGAAAGGGAGAAAGAGCAGAAGGAACCACAGCAGCACTGGTCTGCTCAAGGCATTGACCCAAAGAGTAGTAACAGAACAGATCCTTTCTTCAGCTTAGCTACTACTTTGACCTCATGATGAGAGGAAAATAGAGGAAGCCCAAAAAGAGAGCTAGACCCAACTGTTGCTTGTCTTCTTGCCAGGCTACAGAGCATCATCTAACTTTACAGGTATTTTACAGGTAGATGTCAGGGTGCCACGCCCCACAGTTTGGGACTCTACAGCTTAAACTCCACTGTTTCCACTGAAATACTAACCCAAGAGCAATCATAGCTCCCTCTATTTGCAAGCAACTTTGGACCTTATCAGACGTTGGAAATTGGAAGCATAATCTAATGGCAATCCGAATGCAATAATGGGGTTTCATGTTATTGCGAATTAAAGTATCTCATTGCAATTTCGGGCAAAAGGGAAGTCATTCCGAATGCAATCATGGTTTTTATGTTATTGCGAATTAAAGCAACTCATGCAATTTTGGGCAATGGGCAGTCATTTTCGGGTAATGGGAAGTCATTCTGAGCGCATTCCGAACGCAATATGAATGCATGTGAATTCGCTAAACTCGCAAATTCATGTGAATTTGAATTGGCTCCAATTGGCTCCATTCACAATAAAGAGAAATTCCTCCCGTCTGATAAACTCCTTTGAAAACAATCACCACCTCCTGTTTCTAGTCACATACTATTATATAGGAAGGGAATTAATCTTTCATGGGTAACTTTAATTTTTCATAGTTTCTTTGAGCCTTTGAGGTATATATATATATGTGTGTGTGTTTGTGTGTGTCTGTGTGAGAGAGAGAGAGATGACCTATGCTTTTAAGCTGTGAAACTTTGGAAGCACCAACACAGGTTACTTTTGGAAAATAAGATAGAGATAGTAGTTTTAACAGTATAAAGAGCTGTTGAGTCTTACCTCCAGAGAAAAATACACAGGTCTTCTTACATTCTTCTTCAGTTTCAAAGCGATTATCATTTCCATCACAGCCACCATACCAAAACTGAGCACAGGAATTGGCTTGCTTATCATAATACCATTTTATTATATATACACGACATGGTCCTTGATCTAATCTCAACTTACACTGTGGAGGACTCAGGATATTTTCTTTAAGAAACAAAAACAAAGGGAAGTGGCTTTCAGCGTGGTACTTTACAGAAATAATTATTGCAATAAAGCTGCAATTTAAAACAAACAAACAAACAAACAAACAAATAAATCTAATGTTACCAGCTAAATGTATAGGGTTAATGATGGAGAAATACTTCAGAAGTGTTTTGCAGTTTGTTAGTTTCACAATCCCCCAAATCTGTAAAAGCATTGGCCACAACTGGAAGAAAGTTTGATTTTATAAGTAGAAGAATGTGTACATGGCATAATTTGTACATGGCATACCCCCCACCAACACTTAACCAATGAAAACCAGGATACATCAAAAGCAGCATCAATGTCTGGTCAAGATAGCTAAAGTTATTAATGATGAAGAACAGACAAGCTAGGAAAGGCTGAACCAGTTTGCTTTTGTCTGAGCCTACTGGGAAGGGAAAGAGTCTGCTGCTGCTGTTGCCTCTCCCCCCTCCTGAGTTAACCGACTGCAAACTACTTGTGCATTTTGAACTGAGGACAAAGAAAAAGTGGGAGAAGGTGAAAGAAAAGAACCTTATAAAACCAGGTGAAAGGTGGGATGACAGGATTAATTGGAACTGTCTCTGCCAAATTAAGAAATTCTGCTTTTTGACAGTATCAGATACCCTCCAGAACCTCAGGAGGAATTTACAGTGTAGTACAATAGTTGCTGTTCAAAATATAAGGCAACAAAAAGTCACACCAGATGTACACTGCTAGTCATATGGGCACCTGGGTAACAGTTACTAAACACAGGTATACATCAGTTAACAATGCAGATGGGTTCCTGGACATTACTTCTTTAACAGAAAATTTGATCACAGGAAAAAATAACATGGAAAGAATAGGGATACGTTCCTACACCACAAAAAAGGATAGTACAGTAGTTCCATAGTGGGTGTCAGGAGACAACCTTCCCCACAATGTATTACTAACACGGCCCTCTTCTGAAAGCTGGGTATGTGACAGGCAAACTCCTGAGCTGAGGTACTGACTTGACACCCCAATCCATGCAGGTCCCTTATGGAAGTTGGAAGCTGCGGTTCTGATAGCACGCCTTCACTTTTAAAATCTGCAACAGAATTTCCCCCGGAGGAACTACACTTTTATTATAGAGCTTGAAAAAGTTACTTATTTAAACTAAAACTCCCAGAATGCTCACAGCCAGGGGAAATGGGAGAGGGTATAGTTCAAAAAAAGGAACTTTCCCCCAAGTTCTCATCTTATAGCACAGCTCCTTAAATAAGCTCATTAGCATCTCCACAGATGCAGAAGTAGAAATAATTCTCTCTACAAGTGTACTATTAGAAATGTTTTATCCCTGTGCATGTAAAGGAAACATTGCCATCCTTAGTCCATTGGTCCTTTAAGCATAGGATGTTTCTATGCACACCTTGAGAAATCTCACATCAGTAAATTTCACATGAGCTAGGAGTTTCCTCTGTCAATGAAGTGCATATGATGAGCATGAGCTACATTTTAAACACACATTGATGTTGCTTGGGTACAGACGTCCCTAGTTTTCATATGTGAAATGTTGAAGGGTGCATGGTTGCCATAAGTCAACAGGTGACTTGTCACATGCTTTATGCAGTGGGCTACTTTGTAATACCAGATTCATTGCAAGTGGTGGATAAGATCAAAAAAGATCTTCAGTGTGACATCTAAACTCGAGCCCAGCTTGGAGACTGATAAGCCTACCTCACGTCCAGGCAAAAGGGGAGGCCTACATTATTGGAACACATTGGACTTAAGACTTCTGCCATTCTCAGCATCACCCTCGCACATCTAATGGGCAAGCAAAGAACTGATTAGTGGGCACACAACCAAGTGACTGAATACTTGCCCTATGCCATGCCAGATCTATATATTCTGCAGCCAAATAAAAATTGCCAATTTTGGCTGAAGAAGCTGGACTATGTGTGGTTACTTTGCTGCCCAGTAAGACCTGAGATCATCAGTGAACTAGAGATAGTTTCCAGATGGTTCAGAGGGCAGTGGACGAAGGGAAGAGAAGGTTCGGTTGGTAAGCACCTCCTCCCGGACCTACCAACAGCGTTCTTCCATCAGTAGAGACTGAGCTGGATTCTGGACAGACCAGCAAGACTAGAAGCTTGGAATCATTTCTAGAAAAGTTTTGTCTACCGCTTCTATTGACTGACTAATCACATCATAAAACAACAACAGCATATTAAAAGTCATTAGAATTTACTTACTATACATTTATATGGATATGAAAATGTATGTATAGTATTTAGAAAACTTATGAAGTGACCTGGTTTTGGTGGAGGTGCTGTAGAAGAAGTTGATAAATGGGATGGTGACAGCATCTTTTCTATTGTTACAGATGGCAAAGGTGGTGGTGGTGATGAAGGTGTTGAAGTTGATGGCATTGCTGGTGTAACTACTGCAGAACATAATATTCAAAAGAAAATGTTTAACAAAGATGGTTTCTTGGGTCTGTGCCATGCTAGGAGCCTGATGATGAAAATACTTACCTTTGTTATTAATTGGAGACAAGAATGGGAGATCATCTCCATCAGGTCTCACATCATAGTTCTCATGAAATATCCTGGGCGATTCTTTGTCCTGAAATAAAATTTAGTTCTGTTAATTTTAAAATATGAGTGAATTTTCCATCAGTAAATGTTGTCCTGAGTATTATTTGGAAGACTAGTAGATTCCCCTCCATTTTACTTCCACCTCCAAATTTTCAGCTATGGCTACATCTTTCAAGATAAAGAATAGAATGGGGGGCCCAAAAATACTACTGTATTTTTTCCTGAACTGTAGATCTAGAAAGCAATAATCAGGTGATTTTGGACTTCTAAAATTTTGAAATTAACTTTGATTTCTCATTGACATTAGCCAGAAATTAATCAGGTAGTTTATTGAAATATATATTCAGATTCAAAATATGGGAGGCCCTTCATGCAGCACTAAGATTCCACTGTAACAGTCTATAGAATCCTAGGATTTATAATTTGGAGAGGGGCATTAGAAATCTCAAGTAGAGTGTTTCGGTGCCTTGCCAAACTGCAGATCCCAGGATTCTTCAGGATGCAGCTGAGGCAGCTGAAGTAGAAAGACAAAGCTATGCTTGTATAGTCTGAAAGGGCCCCTGGAATGAAAAGAGAATCTAAGGGCAACCCCATTATTGCCAGAAAATATCAAGAATCTAATGATTACCGGAATTAATGGTTGAGAAGGTTGGCCAGGATTTACAGAATTCTCCTTCACAGATATCTCATATCCGTTGTGACTGTTAGTGTGCAGTAAGTATTGTGAAGAACGAGAAGATATTGAGTGAATAGATGGCCCATTTATGCTTCCTCCATTTCCCATTCGGTTATATATTAAGGCACCATGTTCATCTTCACAAAACTGGTTAACAAGTTTGGATTCCAATGCTATTTTAAAGAGAAGTTGTTCAGGGGAAAAAACATTAAAAAATCTAAATGTTGAAAACATACAAATTAGTCAAGGAGCAAGTTATTCCTGTAATTTCTTCCACATTCTATAATTATTTTTAGTGCTATTTGGAACAAATTTGTTTTTCATTTTTATTCTCTCCCTTTCTTCTTTTTAGAATATTATGTTCTGTCTGTGTGGCATCACAATCTATAACTATTTAATGCATGTATTCAAAGCAAGAATAATATCCTTACATATCACACTTTATGTTACTGTGCACAACAGGTACATTCTGATCATTTATTAGTTCGTGCCTAAGGATAATGTGGAATTCCTATTTATGTAATAATACAAAACAACTGAGTATTTTAGTGCCTGAAAAACTAACCAATTTTATTATGTCAAACTTTTGTGCACATGATCAGAGACTTGAAATGTTACCTCACTGGACAAAGTCTCATACACATACACTGGTGAATTTCAATCACCTCTGATCCCACTTTTAAAATTTCCCAATCTGCCTGAGCTTGTGTGTATAAAAGTTAGAACAACATTTCATGCATCTTTTGAGGTGGATAGTGTCCATGAAAGCTTATGCATGGTTAGTTTTTCAAGTTCTGTTGTCCAAGACTATTTTCTAGCAATTCCTAGCACCAACCACAACATTTTATTCTCATCCTTGAATATGTTTCTTTTTAATTCTGAGACATATTCTCCCACTTTCTCTTTCTTATTTTTGTTTGGCTAGCACATATCAGTTAAATAGCATTTTTTCACTATAACACTATACCTATATATAAAAACATTAAAACAGAAATCAGAGGAGAAAAAGGGCCCTCCAAACTATAGACTGCCTGACCAAACTATGCCCCTGTTAGCCCCCCCCCCCCCCCCAAAAAACCAACAACATTTGGTAGTCCATATTTAAGAAATCACTACCAACAGCCCTAAAAAATGGAACAAGTGGATAGGGCACAACTGCCAAATACTGGTGAAACCCAAGGAGCTATACTGTGAGAACTCATTATTCATTAGTCTAATGTGGAAAAGCTTTAAAACAGCTAGCCCTCTGGAAATTAGGAAATATAGTATAAAATAAGACAGGCTGTGTATCCCTTTCATTCCTGCCTACATAGCTAGAAAAAAAGTGGCAGAGGGTTCTACCTTGTACATCTTAGCTACTGGCCAAAGTCAGACATCAGTGTACTGGGAGGAGGTACATATAGTAGGGGTAGGAGTCCTTGGGATCAGGGAATTTATTGGAAAATCTTGGATACAAGGCTGCATCCCAAGGGTGATAGTTGCCTATCCCTGCCTCAGGGATTGCTGAGATGGAAGTACTACACTGGGATGCGTAACATGCAGCCTTTTGATTTAATGATACATTGGGAACTATTTGAATCCCTAGAATGACTGTACTTCAGAAGATGTGCTTCTGTTCTTGTGTTTTTCAGAAGGCAAAACTGGCTAGAGTGAAGGTAGTGAACATATGGTCCTCCAAATGTTGTTGGGCTGCAGCTCTCATCAGCTCTAGTTGACATTGACAGTGGTGAGCAATCATGGGAACTGCAATCCAGCAGTATCTGAAGAATCATAGGAGCTAAAACAGATGGGCAAAAAGAGGTGCTTTCAGGCAGGCTTGAAGGCGTGGCATTCAAATGACACATGCCTTGAAGCCAGCAGAAAAGTACCCTTATGCAGAGTGTTTCAAAAAGAAGCAGCTTTTTTCCACTTCTTCCTGGCTTGAAGCCATGTCATGTGGTCATGGTTTGAGCACTCCAGCTGCCTTGGGAGCCGGTGGTGTGGTTGGTGGGATTTCAATGTGGCTTTAGAAAAGGCAGCTTCAAGCCACTTTTTGCCACCCATCTGTTTTGCCCCATAATTCCACATCCCAGTTTTATACTAAATTAAAATGGGTAGGTGAGGCAGCCCTCTGTGGCCTGCAAGACATCATTGCTTGCTTGCTTAAAACCTTAGGCCCTTCTCCATTCCACTTGAGCCATCATCTCATTTTAGAAGCAGAAATTCTGAAACTTTTGAAAGAGGGAAACCACTCCAAATTGGTTAAAAGCCATTTCTTCTAGATTGGAAGATACCTTCCAAACCCCCTAACACTGCCCCCAAAGAAAATCTGTCTGAAGTGGCAGAAACTGAATGTTACTTGTCATTTTGCTTTCGACCATTCATTCACCAGTTTTCAGATGGGTACAACCTGCTGGGGGCACAGTAATCAGCTGCTCTGTATAGTATATATTTTCTATATTACATATGTCTACTATGAGCCAGTGTGGTGGTGTGATTTGAGGGTTGGAATAAAACTGTGGAGACGAGCGTTTTAATCCCTGCTTGGCCATGGAAATTCACTGGGTGACATTGGCCAACTCATGCTTTCTCAGCCTTAGAGGAAGCCAATGGCAACGAAAATCCACCCTCTGAATGCACACCTCAGCAATAATAAGTCTACTATAATTCTTTCTAGAACAGGGAGATGCAACATGGTACCCTCTAGATCTTTTGGACTACAGTTCCCATCAGTCCCAGATACGATGGCCAAGGGTAAGAGAAGTGGGAATTTGTAATCTGAAACACATGGAGTGTGCAATGTTCCTGTCTTCTATTTTATACCTAATTTAGTCTCAGAGAGGATATTCTCTGAGTACAGGCATCAAAAAACATAAACCTAAGACCTCTTAGCTTCTAAAAACAACCTGTGGAGCATTTTTTTTCCTGAAAAAGTGCATGCTCACCTGGAAGAGTATTAAAATCATCTATGAGGTACATGTGTTCTCTGTCAGGGTCTGATGCAATTAGATTCAGCTCACGCAAGAATTCAACTTGTGTTGGGTCTGAAGTGTTTACGATTCCAATGGCATACATTTCAACGTTGGCTGCATGAGCTTCTCGGACAGCAATATCCAGCTTAACTGCTTCTCTCTTATCTGCTTGGCCATCTGTGAGGACTATGGCAACCTTCCTCACGCCAGTTCGAGCCCCGAAAAATCCTTCCTGGGTTGCTTTGCGGATGGCAGTTCCCGTGTAAGTGCCTTCTCCCATATATAACATTTTCCTGATAGCTTGCTTCACATCCTGCTGGGTCGTATACCTGTTAAGTCCAAATTCAAGACGAACCTCCAGACTGTAAAGAACAAGCCCAATTCTGGTAGCATTTCTCCCTACAGTTACTCGGTCTACTAAAGCAGTAACAAAGTCTTTGATTATTTCAAAATTTTCTGGGCCAACACTTTCAGAGCTGTCAATCACAAACACAAGCTCCATAGGTATCTCCTTGCATTTAATACCACACCCTGCAAAAGGAAAAGCAACAAACCGAATCCTGAATATTTGAAACAGTTATTAAAACAACCCATATATTTAGTCATCTTTCTTAAGAATGGTATATAAGCATTATTACTGTGTCAAACTGCTTTATTTATGCAGTGTGAATACACCCTTATTGAGTTATTCTTGGGAATTTCAGAATATGGTTATTGTTCATTAAAAGTGTTTTTTTTTAAAAAAAAGCTACTGACTATTTCTCCATTTATTTCTGTTTGATTCTTTGTTATATATACTCAATTGGCAACTGGAATTAATTTGGTTGTTGGTAATGAGCCCGAGATTCAGATCTCCCTAGACATGAGAATGCTTAATGGAAAAATCCTAACCTCGGTAAAGAATGGAAAGGGAGCACCAATCACAGGGCCTATTGTTCAGTCTTGCTGCACAGGGATGCAGGTAGCATACCATCTAACATTTCACAGATGAAAAATGGGACATTGGTAGCCAAAGTACATCCGAATGTTATTAGGATGGCAAAAAATATTAATATGAAAGAACAGACAAGCTAGGAATGGCTGCAGCAGTTTACTTTTGCCTGAGACTATTGGGAAGATGAGGTTCCACTCCTCCTGTCTTCTCCCCCTGCTGAGTTTATTGAGTACAAACTACAGTTGGTCCTCCATTTTTTTAGGGGATCCGTTCTGGACCCCCCCCCCCCACATAACAGAGGCTCACACATATTCAAGCCCCATAGGCTTGAATGGGGCACCACCCAGGTGTGTGTGCCATTGTAAATAGTGGAGGTCGCCCCTCTGCACATATTCAAGAACAGAGATCTCAGATCCGTGAGTTAGGAGGGGTGACTGTACTTTTGCACTTTGGACTCAGTTTGCAGCAACTGAAGTAAGCTGAGAACAAATTGGGAAAGTGAGAGGAGGAAGAGAACCAGAGACACTTTAAAAGTAGAATAAAAAATATGGGATGAGAGGATAAATTGCCCAAATTGCCAAGTGGGACAGTTGGAAGGTTTGAAATACATACTGTATTGTTTTGTCCAACTCTTTTCCTGGGTGCTAGACAATTTCAGTGTTCATTTATGCAAATTAATGGGGCATACAGAAATTATCAATGATTATTTTGTTCTTTTCTTTGCAGCTGCAGATCTTCTAATAATTTTATGTTTTGAAGGATGGAGTAAATAGTCAGAACAATTAATAGTCATACAACCTAAATGACAAAGCTTGTTGAAAACTTACCACAGATCTCCTTAATTAATTTAATGATATCTTCTCTCTAGGTTAGAAAAGAGAATGAAACAGCTATTTTACTTGGAAAAACAGGGCCTCTCTGCCAAGCATATTTTGAAATTTGAGACATTTGTTGCTGTTTAAGGAATTGCCAATATCTTTCATGAGATGAAAATTAAACATTTAAGTATCATTTCATTCAGCCAATGCTTTAAATGCTCCATTGCATCCTGGCTCATGAAGCTTTAATCACAGATCCAAAGTACTCATAGAAATGAGGGTAATTTATATTGTCTGTAGAGTGATGCAATTCTAACCTGAATCTGTAAATAATTTCTCATAATATGTAATATTTATTTCTCTTAATGAAGGCATTTTAGTGTCAGGCAAACATCACACTAGCTGTATTACATCAAGGATTACTCCACTATAGGTAATTAGTTTTTCATTTACACAGTGTTCCCTCTGAGTTGTCTAATGTTTTCTGTTATCCCACCAGAGCACAAACATTGGATGTATGGGCGAGGAAGCTTTTTTGTTCAAGCGTTTGATTTCTACACAGCTAATCTTCAAGGATTAGCCACAGGTGAATGGCTTCTCTCCAAAAAGTGAATAGCATCCTTTTTCTAAATATTAACATTTTTATCTGCAACGGACTTTCCGTCTAAGGAAAACAAGCTGTTTGAGAGAGATATAAGAGACCAAATAAAATTTAAACAATTATGTTGTACAGTAAAATCCTTTAAAAAGAAAGACAGAAAGAAAGAAAGAGACACAAAAATCATAGTATCCAATACAAAACTGCAAGCTGGTGGTTCTCAGACTTTTTATCCTTATGATCTCCTTTTCATCTACATGCAGATGTTGCACAAACATCCCTGCTCGTATATGAATAAAAATATTTTGTTTGTTTAGTGTGCATATTTTTGTTTACACATTCATGTACTGTATATTCATATTTTAACATTTTATAAGGAAATAATTTATGGATTTCTTTCTCAAATAAAGCATTTGTTTCCCACTGTCACACTCTACTGCTAACTGCACAGCTATTACAAGTGATTGATTCGACTTTGTAAAACAACATTGTATTTTATTTCCAAAAGACTATTTGCTTACTGTAAGGCCTTGTTCTCCCTTTGGTCCTGTTTTGCCCTGAAATAATAATCATGCATTTAGTTATTCCCACTTCAGGTGTAAGCTTTCCTGTATCAGCTACAGGAGAAATTACTATAAAACAACTCCATAAAAAATGAGATACCAATTAAGCTGTAAGTGCTATCTGTTGTTTTCTTTTTTTCCAGAAAAGCAAGCATATGGGCTAACAGGTTGTTACACATTTTTTCACGTTTAAAGAAAAGTAGGTGCTAGGAGCCATGTTGGGGACCACTGCCCTAAGAGAACACCTTTCTAGGAATCAATAGGTTCTCCAGTGCAGCTCTATAGACAATATCCAGCAGAACTTGACCATAGCATTGTACTGGAGGATCTACAGATGCCTAGAGAAGTGTGTTCTATAGCAATATCTAGCTCCTCTAGTGTAACTCTATGATCAACCTCTGGTAGAGTCACACTGGAGTACCTAGTGATTTCTAGAGAGAACATATTAATCAAATCTGTGAATAATCGAATCCACAAAGTCAAATCAGCACATGTGGAGGGCCAACTGTATTTCTGAAGAAGGCAATTCCAGAGTTCTTTAACAGGTGATTATGAAATGTTGCAGTCTAACTAAGGCAGACAAAACCATGTGAGATTTTTGGAAGTCAATTATTGTTGGTTACTGTATATACTCATGTATAAGTCTAATTAAAAAGAATAATTGTAAGCCACTCTGATAACCTTTAAAGCTGAAGGGCGGGGTATAAATACTCAAATAAATAAATAAATAAATAAATCTCCTCCTCTACTCTCTTATCCATTCTGGCTTTAGTGTGAGCACAAACAGTTATGCCTGCTGGAATTGTGAAAATTCTTTGGCATTGTTTTCCTTGCTCCATCTTTTAGATCCTTTGTTACATACCCCAAAATTTTACCCTTGACCTATCCATGGGTCATATCAAAATCCATACTTTTGGCCCCCAAACCAGCCCTCAACTTATACATGAGGTCGACTTATAGTCGAGTGTATATGGTATATTAAAACAAATCCTGCTAGAGAAAATTTTGGATATATTTTCCTCCCTGAATTCTCTTGCTATGTAAATCACAGGGAGGTCTAAAGTCCAAAACCTGGAAAAATTACTTCGTTGGACTGCTGTTCTAAGAATCCTATTGTCAATATCATGCTGGTCATGATAGCTGGACGAATGTGGTAGCTGTAATACAAACAATAGCTTTGTCCAATTCAGATCCAGCCATTTTTGAAAGGAGCAACCCATTAGAAAGCTTTCCCATGCATATGACCTCTTGCCTCTTGACCATATGTCATATGGCTAGTTTACTGCCTGAGCATTTCTTTAATATAAAAAACATAAATGGGATTGGAGGCAGAAAAAGTTAACTGTTTTTTTCTATATACATATACAATTATTCCATATACCTCTATACACATATCAAATTATTTGCTTGGCAGAAGTCAATTTATATGTAGATTTTGAGCTATAGACTTGGAATTTAGTGATAGATCAGCTTTCTCAAGCTGGTGTCCTCTAGAATCCCCCAGCTGATGATGGAAGTCGTAGCCCAACACATCTAGAGGGCTACTGGTTGGGGAATGCTGACAGTACTTACAGGATCTCCAGCTGAACCAGGGTCACCCATGTTGCCTTTCTCTCCTTTTCTTCCTCTTTCACCTGCAGCTCCACGGTCACCCTGGGAAACAGTTATAGAACATCTGTAAAGTATTTTATTTTAATCTGGATAATATATATATTCAGGAGTAGCTTTTCTGTCCATACAGCAATATAAATTAAAATCCAAAATCCACAGAATAATGATATCTTTGTTGGCCAGCCAAAATGCACAAAACACATAATGTAAGCATTTGAAACACCACTGGCTTATTTGTCAGGCAAAAGATGATAAAAAATCATAAATGAGGAAGAAACAGTGATGGTGCTAGAGTCACAGGCCTATGCTTTGTATACTTGCTGTCTCTTTTGTAGCTCAATTGGTTTGAAGGGATCCCATGCAAGTCAAGGTTGCACCTCACTTGGCCATGTGGGTATCAAGACAAATGAAATTTAAACACCATTAGCAGCAGTAAAGTAAAGATCTGGGGTGTCTCCATCACTTGTGAAGCCACAGGCCCCTCCTAAGTCACCTTTGTTTTAATTAGCATTGCAATTTACTGTTTATTATTGAAAATTACTGTTATATAGCTGTCCATAACTTGCAAAGATTTTCTAGTATGTTCACCATTATTCACAAAATATTTGCAGAATATCTTTGCATCAGTACAGTCCTTCCTTTATGTTTCCATATCATACCTTTGGTCCAAGAAGCCCTTCTCCAGGAGGCCCTCGAGGTCCTGGCATTCCTTGAATTCCCTGCTCACCCTGAGGGGGTCAGAATTATTGACTTTAAAAAATACTGTCATAAATTAATCAAGCTGATGTAAACAATTATGACCAGGAATGTAAATTTAAAGAGGAAATAAATTTTGTCCAGATTGCCTTTTGCCACATAAGCACACTGAAGCACATATCACTTAACCTATATATTCATACAGATGAAAGTCTGCACATGTTCTTTTCACATATGTTCAGGAATCTTTGTATAGTCAGAGCACTTTGGTTCTGGATCACATGCGAATACTAAAATGAGTCACACCTTCCCTTACTCAAAATTAAGCTAAAAGACAAATAGATTTTTTTAAATGAAGAAATAGATCTAGAAGCCTCAGTAATTAGCTGAATGGACTGTGACAACTGGTATACTTGGCAGATATGTGCAGTGTACTGTCTCCAGAAACCTTCAGTAAGAGATTAGCTTGGGTCCATGGTTAGAAAGATGGCATCAAATTCCAGCATGGGGCTCCATCGTTTTCTGATGTTGTCATCTCCCCCCAGTACAGTCCTTTATGACATAAAAGTGACTCCAATGTTCACTATATTAGTATGTACAATACTAATTCGACTGCAATACTAATTAAAATCTTATTCGTCTCTGTTTTACAAAGCATAGAGTACCGGTAATAAATTGACCTGGATTAAATGGCTCTTGGTGACTCTTGGTGATAAATTATTTCAGAACAAAAGAGTTTGTTTTTTATATGGACTTTTTTTGGGCCAACAAGGATCAAACCGCATATCGCAAATTATTGTTTAAATATAGAAGCTCAACCTGTGGAAGAGGACTATGTATTACAAGACAGACAGACAGAAACACAGAAGATAATTCTTCCAAGTACATTCCAGTATGCATCTATGAGCAAAAAGAAATTCAGAAAATATGTGTTAATTTGGTGACTGCCAACCTACTCTTGTTTAAGAGTATGAATTTAACCCTGGAGACACTGGGGAAAATCTCTACTTCCCCTTGATATAACATCACAATTTAACATTTGTGGAGATACACATGGAAACTGGCCTTGGCTGCCATAAATCAGAAATGACTCAAAAGCAAACAACACACATACGCAATCATTATTCACTTAGAAAGTTCTGTTTAAGGTTTGCTCATGAATAGTGTCAGGATAGGCAATAGCAACTTGAACCTATTAACCAATTTGGTTCCCACAAAGATATCCATCCTGTAGTGGAAATAGTTGCCTGATTTTCTAGGCCTTGCAATGTAATATCAAGCTTTAAAGTCATTTCCACGCACTGTTGATTACATATGAACACTGAATATTCAATGTCTTGATACCTTTGGTCCTTGGATACCTTCCCCTGGGGGCCCCAAAGCTCCAGGTGGTCCTTGCCGCCCAGCATTGCCCTGAATGAAGAAATAGCATAATATCTTTAGAAGTTAATGACTGCAAGATTGTGATAAATACCACATTTCAGGTCACTTCTTTTAAAAATATGTGTAAGGTGCAATGAAGCTCCTCAAGATTCTATTAATGTGTCCTGCAGCATGGTTATAGGCATAAATATTATAAGATCCATGAGCTGATTTTAGAGGGTGTTTCTTTTTCAAATAAAGATATTTAAAATGGTTGCCTTACAGGTCTAAATCTACTCAGATGTAAGTCCTACTGAGTTCAGTGAGACTTATTTCTATGTGAGTGTTTATGAAATTTCAAACTTAGCCTACAGTACTTCTACTGCTGCTGTCAGAGTGTGTGACACCACCCTCTCTCCTGCCATTGTCAATGCATGCTAAAAATCTGTGATCTGGCACCACAGAAGGCTGCAAGAGGAGATGGAATAAAGTTCCAATTCTGCTGGTACTAGATCCTGAAATATACCGTTGGCTTTTAGCCTTAAGTGTTTTGTGAACTATTGGTTAAGGGCTGTTAATTTAAACAGGATGGCTTTATATCTAAGCATAAATTCCACCACAGTGTGGCATGTAAAATTCTTGTTTTCACCTCCCAGTTCAGAGGCAGTTCACCCAAGAGAGGTTTCTTATGAAAGAAGGCACTCAGATCTCAGTCACAGGAAAACAATTCATTTGCTCCAACCAGTCAACTAATAGAATGGTTTGGACCTTAATGGAAAAGTTGGAGAGCTCTAGCAGTACGTACATTTGTCTTTCCAAGTGTTATTGTTTCTGCTTTAATCTTGGAAATAATCTCTCCTCCTCCCCCCTCCCTTTCCCTTCCACATTTATCCCTTTAAACAAACTCTGGTTTGCACGGTTTTCTAGACTTATCATCATCAAGATTCATTTCTGTTTCAATGTTGTCATTTTAAATTCTGCATTGTGCTTAAGAACATTTTATAGTTTTGATTCATTACTTTTGTATCATTAATTTGATTAGCATTTTCCTGATAGTCTCTGTCTTGTTATTAACAAAACACCTGATATAAAATTTGTTATTCCTGCATTAATACAAAGATTAATCCTCAGTTATATGCATACAGAAAACATAATAATCGTATTTGTGAGACATGATATAATTGATATGTAATTGTTACTTACTTTTGAGTAAGTAACAATTGAGATATATTTGTTACTTACTTTTGGTCCTGGAAGGCCTTCCCCAGGTGGTCCTGGGAGACCAACTGGCCCTCTCACACCTGGATCACCCTAAAAACATTTGAAATAATTTCACAATGATTGTTACTGTTACATGCACAATGCATACAAAACACTTAATCATCAACATAAGTTGATCAAGTGGAATGTATTTTGGAGTAAACTAATTAAATATTTGATTCACCACTAACATAGAGTTAAGTGTAAAGGCTACTAACAGTCTGAACTTTAAGTCTGAGTTGCAGTGAACATGGAGTAAATGAGGCCCATATTGGATACTCATACTGCACACTAAATAAGGCCCATATTACATTTGTCTTCAGCTACTATATGACAGACTAATCAGTTTAATTCAGGGAGCCCTGATGGTTAAATGCCACTACTGCAGCCACAAGGTTGTGAGTTTGATTCCAGGGCTCCAAGGTCTACTCAGCCTTCCATCTTTTTGTAGGTTGCTAAAATGAGTACCCAGCTTGTTCGGGGAAATTTGTTTATACATTGTAAACCACTTAGGGAGTGTTAGTTCACTGATAGGTGGTATAGAAATGTACTTGCTATCGCTATTTAATGCATCTGTAATCTGCCGCTTCAACTTTGGTCTCTAGGTGGTAGGTGTATGACACAGCTAATAGTCAGGAGACAATGGCTAACGGAAGGCATTTGGTAATGCAGGGTATCTTGTAAAAACCAAACATGCGAAAACTCAACTCGCAAGAGCTAAGGTGAGAGTAGCCACAACCACAGAGCTGGGAAGAGAGTAGAGAAGGCTTCATCCAGAGCAGCTGAGACTCCACAAAAGAAAAATGCAAGACTGGTAGCAAAAGAGAAACCATAACTCACTAGAAACCACCTCTGGCGGGGAAAAAGTAACTATCCTAAAATCTCATCTTGGATAAGATTCTGATCCATTAATTGCAATTGCCTTGATGTCAGCTTCTTGAACATGTGATGCAATCAGAAGGAAAAGCCAGCTCCCAAAGATATATTGCAATAATGGTAAAGTTCAACTGCATTAAACCAATAGGTATATCCGCTGTGGGGAACATCTTAGGAGAAGTCAGGCTACCAGTCTCACATTCCATGGCTTTCTCTCACCGAATTTAGACAATGGGGCTTTCTAGATTGGCAAAAAGAAGTGTGTTCATGGCTGCATGAAACTCTAGCCTTTAGATGAGAAAAAGGGAAAGTGTGCCATGAAAACACTTTTTTTGCGTTTTAGGGGAGAAGAAGCACTTTTAAAAAGGTGCTGGTTTTCCCAGCTTCTTTTTTAAAAACTGCAGAACAGCGCAGCTCCATCTAAAGGTTGTGGTGCAGCTGCTAAGCATTAAGGAAAAGGCAACTTCATGTCACACTTTCCTGCCAATCTAGAAAGCCCCAATGTGTCCAACTTTGACTGCTCCATGAAGTTGCTTCAAGACTTTCATGTATGACACTATAAGAAATGTTCTAATGGGCAGAGCTGGGGACATTTGCTAGTTTTAGATAGACCTGGATAGAACTTCTATAATTTTTTACAAAATGTTAGTTTGGAAGCTTCACACAGCCATTTGGAAGTACATAAAGTAGCCAGTTCAAAAGCAATAATTTGATATCTTTTTAAATACCAAATTACCAATTTGTACCTTTGGTCCAGGTAAACCAACCCCTTCAGGACCTTGCTCTCCAGGAGCTCCTGGAAGACCTGGAAGACCCTAAAATTGGAAAGTAAATTGATTAAGTACTCATTGCTTTAAAATAACACAGTGTTTTCTGTTATAGAGGTAAAGTATTCAAATTGTATCTGTACCAAAGTAATGCCAGAAGCATCCTATCAAAAATTACTTTAAACAAGTAATGTCCACTATTTATAGTGATTAGTATTTAATTATTATCACTCATAAAAGCAATATTACATTAGCCACTGCTTTTTCATTATTTTATATTATGTCCTTTAAAAATGTACTTTAAGATTGATAAAAGCATGGCATCAGACCTGAAATATCACTTTAGAATGTCTTTAAAAATTATCCATCACACCTTTTAAAAGTAATAAGAAAATGTTTAACCAACGGTGTGGCTTCTTTTCCACTTGTTATGTGACTTTAGAAATGGGAATTTGTTCCATCCTCTTTATCAAAAAAGGAGTAACTTGTTATAGTTAACTTCATAAGCTGTAATCCATTACTTCCAAGTTTGCAACCTGTTGTGGCAGACTACAGAAATAACTTAGACTGATAACACAGTTGTTGAATGGTCATGGAAGTGGTAGGGATCTTGAAGATGCAGTCCATTTAAATATCACACATCTAATGGAACACTTGGATCCCTTTCTTGGTTTCAACTCCTTACATTGTGAGATCATGAGCAGTGATCAAGCTTCAGACCATGTTCAGCCTTTGAATTATGTTCTATAATGGCAAAGAGTGAGGAATGAGAAAAGTTGTATCCTCTAAAGCAGTAATTCCCAAACCCAGGTCTTCTAGGTCTTTTGGACTTCAGCACGCAGAGGACTCATCTTGGCCAATGGTCTGGGTTTCTGGGAAGTCCAAAACACATGGAAGGCCAGAGTTTGGGAATCACTGCTCTAAAGGGAAGCATTTCTCCTTCTCTACAAGTTCAGTGAGTCTGCAAATCTCTTCAACATCATTGCCATCCTACACGAACTAGTTATACACAACAATGTGCAAAGATAAATACACTTATACTTACAGGTGGGCCCAGATATCCATCTCCTTTAGGTCCGAATGGTCCAGGTGGTCCTGGATGTCCACGGTCACCCTTTTTCCCCCAAAAGAGAAAATATATGTACTTTCTGCTATGGTAGTTTGTTAAATGTATGAATTTTTTTTGAATGTTGGTTATTACCTTAGCCCCTGGAATCCCTATGCCCTGTTCTCCAATGGGGCCAGGAGGTCCAGACAATCCAATATCACCCTTCATTTAAAAAAAAAAAAAGAAGGGAGGGAGGGAGGGAGGGAGAGGAGAAACATATTCACCAAAGTGCAAAATAATGACAGATATTGTGCAAATATTGTGGAAGAAGTAGTCCAGATGTAAGTACTAGGTGAACTAGGGCCACATTTTTATTACCTTATTACAATCTTACATCTCTGCAGACAACATACAAAACAGGAAGACAGTTGACTGACAGTTTCACCCCTACCATCAGTGATCTCCAGTGTGACAGTCAGGAACAGGGCCCTGTCATAATTCCTTCTTGCATTGATAGAGATTGATTCTAAGAGAGGGTTGGGAACATCAGTCAGCTGTTTTTTGTGATTGAGAAACAGATCCCCATTGCTTGCAGTGGCTACTACCTGGTAAGTGGGTATTGGGGGACTATTATGCCCCCTACCTATCTCCTAAATTGGGGAATATGCAGGGATCATGAATATAAAACAAACGTGTGCATAATTCTAGGTTATGGATTCGTAACTGTCTTAGTGAACGTTGGCCATTGCTTTTACTGTTTTTGTGTTTTCATGAGAGTGTTTGTTTGCTTGCTTGCTTGTTTGCTTGCTTGTTTATTTATTTATTTATTTATTTATTTTCATGTTTTATACAATGCATTGGCAAGTTACAGAAAGGCAGAACAAAAATGCCAGGGATAAAAAAAATAAAGGCAGTATATAAATACAGTAAAAACATATATACATACAAACAGACAGTATAAAAATACCACAATTAAATACATAGCAAGAAAGTAAGAAAACAAATACTCTGGGGACTCACCAATGACTGTTGAGCCAATCTCGTTTTCTGCCCTGCTACTGTGAGCAACCTACTACTTTATCACATGGACAAAAAATATGGGAGCATAGCGGGATGCTCCCATCAATATTGTGCAATAGTGCGAAGATTCTGACATGACGTTGCGCAATATCCTATGATTATTACGTAAATAAAGAGGAATTCTAGTGCCACTTTTTATTCATGGGAAAATCCATGAATAAAAAGTGGCAGTAGAATTCCTCTTTATTCATGCAATAATTATGGGCTAATCATGTAACGTTGTGTGAAAATCTTTGCACTATTGCACGATATTGATGGGAGCATCATGCTATGCTCCCATCTCTTTTGTCTGTGTGATAAAGTCCCTGCTCTAGTGCCTCTGAAGCCAGCTGGCCTACATTCCACCTTGTGAATCAATGCAGAGATGAAAACTTTGGGTATCACAGCCATTCAGAACTGTAGGTGAGATAAATCCCTGAATGTTCCTATGGCCTAGAGCAATGGTTTCCACCCTTTGCTTCTCCATTGGTTTTGGACTTCAGATCTCAGAAGCCACAACCAGTCAGGAATTATGGGAGCTGAAGCCTGAAACATCGGGAGTACTAAAGGTTTGGAACTAATGGTCTAGAGGATTGATTCTGGGTAGAGAAATGTTACATCCCAAAGCCTCATCCCCATTCAGGGCAATGCTTATATTTTCCTCAATCACTTTCTGATCAAGAATATCCCTTTAGGGCACATTCAGTGCTGCTCCTTGCCTTATTTGCTCCATTAATGCCTGGTGTGAAGAAATGGCCACATATTTCTTCCCTCCTAATTAGAGTTTCCCAGTGTCTAGGTTCCAAGTAATGCCAAAGATAATTAAACTGAAAAACAATTATATCTAGCAATAGGTATTTGCAAATCAAAGACATGCTGATATGAGGAATATCGCAAAAGCAAGGGAAATACAGATCTTCACCTTTGGTCCCATAATGGCTCGTCCTGGAAGACCTGGCATTCCGAGACGCCCTGGAGCACCAGGTTCACCCTAACACAAGAAGCAAAACAATGGGTTTTTAATGGCATATAACAACAAGAATAAATAATTTTCAAGTCATGGTACCTCTTAAGCAACAGGCTCTTTTATTTACTAGATGTAGGAAGAGCCAGGATTCATTGTGACCAAAAGGTTTTGTCAAAGTAACTCAAATTCAGTCCAATTTATATTCTGCACCTGTGTAATTTAGGCAAAGGTTTTTCTGAAGTTATTTCAATAAATTTAAATTTGTATGATCTGGGAATAATTTAAATTTATTCAATTATTTATATTTATATATTTATATTTACAACATTTATATATTGTATTTTATGGGGTTATGGGGGGTTGTTTCAAACTACACTAAGGACTCTCAGACGTCGGAAATTGGAAGTATAATTTAATGGCAATCTGAATGCAATCATGGGGTTTGACGTTATTGCGAATTAAAGCTTCGCACACAATTTCGGGCAAAAGGGAAGTCATTCTGAATGCAATCATGGGTTTTTGTTTATAGCGAATTAAAGCTTCGCACACAATTTCGGGCAAGGGGGGGTCATTTTCGGGAAATAGAACGTTACTCCAAACACACTCTGAACGCAATGGGAATTCCTGTGAATTCGCTAAACAAGCGAATTCACAGGAATTCGAATTGGCTCAATTCACAGTAAAGAGAAATTCCTCCTGTGTGAAAGAGTCCTAAGAAGTGAATAACCCACTAACTTCTTTCTTTTACATCTCAATTATTAAACATTTAAGTTTAATACACTCCCCCCCCTTCCTCATTTTGATATTATCTTGCTCCTGCTTCCTACATTCTTCACACATTAATCCATTTACAAGGTAACTAAAACAGTCCTCTGGACATGCAGTCCTGTAGTCATCCCCAGTCAGCCAATGGCCATGCTGACTGAGAATGATACGATTTGTAGTCATACACTTTTTTACAGCACTACATTGTAGAAGGTTTTTGTTTTTGTTTTTGAGGTCCCTTCTGCTTCTAACTTTGCCCCTTCACGTATTTCTTACTTTTGCCATTTTCTGTAATGGACTTAAACTAGACATATTTGTCATATTCTGTCTTTGCATGATTGTTGTCTTAAAAGTGAACAGCCAAAACAAGGCTGTGTGTGCATTTGAGGAACAGGGCCAGAAGCAGCAGGGACCCCAGGGAAAAGGATCAACATTGGCAGGCAGGTTTATTAATTCTGTTTGCTGGTGGGGGCAGGGGATCCTTTCCCACACATTACCATTGAAACAGCCTTAAATATGAAAATTCTTACAAGCACAATGTGCACTTAGAAAAGTGCCCTCATGCATTCCATGTAGCTTACTTGCAACTAAGTGCACAGAGGACAGACTGCTGGCAGTCTTTATTGTTCCTGGAAAGGCTCATCTACAACAGCTGTCTTAGTACAGTGGGTCCTTGGTATCCACTGGGGCTTGGATCCCGGACCTTCCATAGATAACAAAATATGTGGATGCTCAAGTCTCAGTAAATATTAAATAAAAACTCTGTCCTTTATAAAAAATGGAAAAACCAGGGTTTGCTTTTGGGAAATATAAAATATAAATAAATTCAAGCAATGGGTGGTTGAATCTGTGGATAAAGAATCCATGGATGTGGAGGGACAACTGTATTTCTTAGTATTTGATCATTTAGTACATTTCTGATTGGTAAACCCTAAGGAGGCTCAACTGCACAGTAATCTGGGTGGTCCAATTTTATGGGGGCTCAATTCCTTATGGTTTAGTCTTAAGGGAGTCTTGGGTCTCCCCTTCCCCCCTTTTCAGGGTCCATTGGGGCCAGTAATGGGAATCCTTTAACTCTTCCTCTATTTCAGACTTGATCAGAATCATACACATATGCTTGCTATTAGCAATGATGCTGACTATTGAGAAAATAATAGATGATGCAATGGCAAATAAACTTCATGCCTAGTTTGGTCATAACCTATTTGCCCATCCGTGCCAGAGATAGTAATAAAGAACAACAGAAGAATGCTACCTTAGCCCCTGCTGGTCCAGGGATTCCAGTTGGTCCTGATAATCCACGTATACCTCTTTGACCTTGATCACCCTAGAAAAAAATGTTTATGTGATTATATTTTTTACTATAAAGTCCATGCAAAAAAGTGTTTTAACTCTGTTGTGGAAAATGACAAAAATGCTTTATAGCAGTGGTGTCATTTGGGGATTCTGAGGGAGTGTGGACCACACAGGTAACACCCTAAGGTGGGGTGACACCATGCTCCTCAAACATCTGCCTTTTTACAGAAATGGGCTGTGGCACTTTCCTGTGCCCCTTTAAAATGCTGAAGAAATGGTGTAGGTGGGGTGACGCTCAGTGGAAGTAGAAATAAGAGGCCCCAGGTTTTTTTTTTAAAGAATGTAATTTAAATTTTTAATTTATTTTTTTTAATTGATTCTTCTTAAATTTTCTTTATGAACATCACATTTTACCAAATTTTCACTTTAACCACATGAGGCAATACATATGTAAACACATCTAGGCTGTGTGTATGGTATTGTAACTTAAAGGTGTAATTTTAATTGATGATGATGATGAATTTTAATTTTTCTAATTGTTTCTATCACAAGTATTACCATTACATTCAATGATATATGGGAATTATGATGTAGGAGTAACATAAATGGTTGGTTTGGTATAGGAGGAAATCAATGCAGAGTTGACACCAACCCTAGGGATGCCACTGGTTTGTAGCACACACAAAGGTAAATAGGAGGGCTTCTGGCACATGAGATCTGTAAGGGCATCAGTGCAATTGCAAACAAAAAGTGTCTCCTTCCCCCTATGGAGCCCCTCAAATTCTTCATTAGAGGGAAAGTTTTGGGACCAGAAGAAATGGACATATAGAGGAAAGTCCTGTTGCATGAGTACAGGGTATATGAAATTGAAGAGAAGTTTTCAGTTAGGAACAGGATGCCATAAAGCCAATAGGAAATTGGCTTAATCTCACATTCAGTTTTTTAAATATATAAAATATGATTCCAGTGATTTTTTTTTTTGAAAAAGGGATTATGTTACCTTTGCAGACACTTGCCAGAATCCTGTTGGGACATTATGTCATCATAAGAGGACTTACTTCTATGGGAATTAGAATTGTGCAGTTGTGTAACATCTGTATCCTGTAGAGGACTGCTGTTATGTTACTACGGTACATAGCACAGCCAGCAAAGTGCCTAATGTGAATCAGTGCACAATACACATTACATGATGTGCATTACACAGCACTATCATTGGTCCCAACATGCATCAGGCACTCTTAATGATGTACCACTATGTATTTTCATATTTAAGTAAACAGGTTTCTCAGTCTCCTAGGTAGCTAAGTATGTGCAAAGTTATGTAATGTAAAAAGTCATATGGGATTCTAGTGAACATGTTTTTGCTAGTGCAGACTTGTGCTGCTGTTGGAAAATGATGGAAATATTACCCTTGCATGAACAAAATGAAATCTATGAGTTAATCAACTTGTCTATTTTAAAAAGAATGAACAAATAACTTCACTACGCCATGGTATTAATAATGGTCCTAATTTAGATTTGTGCCTATAGATTTGTGTCTCAGAATATAAGCTATGCTAAACAGTCGTAAAATAGCATCATAAGGAGTAAGGCTATCATTGGATGCCATGTGCTAAGCTTTCTCCCACCTTGTCACTTCCCTCCTGACTTCTATTTACATTTAGCTCAGCTTACTTCCATCAGGAAATTAGGTGGTTCTGATAACATTTGTAGAGGAAAATTCACATGTGGTAGAATATTACTGCCTGCCTTTTCTTTCCTTTAAAACCCACCAACCTCAAACCATCAACACTTTGCAGGTGTTTGGTGAAATCTAAGATGTTGCTCACAGTAATAAGATTGTATTATTAAACTTAATAGTTGCATAAGAATTCCACAGTCCATTAACAAATAAATTCCTTGCCTTTTCACCCTGTATTCCAATCCCAGGAGCACCTTCTGGGCCACGGAGCCCAGGCAAACCTGGTTCTCCCTGAAACAGAAAGAAAGCACTGGCATAAAAATTGGGTATATACCTGTATAGAGAAATGCCAAAATCCCTATTATCAAAGGCAAGTGGGCTATAGTCAGTGAAAGCTAATGGCAGATCAAACATGTTAGTTTATAAGATGCCACAACACTTTTTACAAGAATGTGTATACACATACAAATAAACAATAAATTGTCTGCACACTTTATTGTCTTAGTTATGCGAGTCTGTATGCCTCCTATCATGGAGGCATAGCATGAGAAACTTTATGAAACATTAAAAAAAGTTTATTTTAACCCTATTTGGTTAATCCTAGTTGTTGGTGTTGTTGAGTGTCTTCAAGTAATTTCCAACTTACGGAGACCCCAAAGTGAACCATGGGGCTTTCTGGGACTGAGTGTGTGTGACACACCCAGGTCACCAAGTGGGTTTCCATGGCTGAGTGGGGAATCAAACCCTGGCCTCCAGAGCTGTAATACAACGCTTAGACCACTATGCCACTCCTATGTACCAGATAGAATGGTTCCAGCATGCTGAAGCTCACATCTGCCTCTTCAAACCATGGATATTACACCGGGTTGTTGATTTAATTAGTAACAACCCAATGAAGCATAAAAAGCAAAACCATTTCCTACCCTTGGTTTGATCCTATGGTCTCCAACTCCTGCCACACTATGTTAATTTGTGCATGATCAGCCCCATCACAACACACGTATTTCATTTCTGACTGTAAATGACCATAGTGTCATTCTGCCAATTTAAATTCTTGCAATTAAAAATAAAAAAGTTAAGAGAAATAAACCTTTTGTCCAGGTGCTCCATCTTCTCCTGGAAGGCCAGGCAATCCTGCCAGTCCTGAAGAACCTGGCTCCCCCTAATAGAAATGGAAAGTCTAGGAAGGTTTTATCTATTCAATTTTGAATTTATTTTACTAGCCCAAATCCATAACAAATGCATTTAAATATACAAAACGTTCAAAGTACAACAAAATGCAATTACAGATAGTAACAAAAATGGCCAGAATCCACTTGGGCAGTTACAATCCAAGGGGCAAAACAGATGGGCAGGAAAAAGTGGCTTGAAGCTGCCTTTTCTGAAGCCCCATTGAAACCCCACCAACCACACTGCTGGCTCCCAAGGAAGCTGAAGTGCTCATGTCATGACCAGATGACATGGCTTCAAGCCAGGAAGAAGCGGAAAAAAGCTACTTTTTTTTTTGAAACGGCTTTTCTCTGCATAAGGCGCCTAGAGGGCACTTTCCTGCTAGCTTCAAGGCATGTGTCATCTAAACGCCACACCTTCAAGTCAATCAGAAAGCACCTCTTTTTGCCTGTCTGTTTAGCCCCTTAGATGCATTCGTGATTTCTTTATATTAACAATCCCTAAATATGCCCTAGTTCAGAGAATGTGTTGGGACCATGAAAAATCCCCAATCCACACTTACCAGGCAGCATTCATTGGGAAGCAGCTGATTGATATTTCCAGCCTCCCTTACACAAACCATTTCTGGTGCAAGGAAGAATTGTAACAGGTACTCTGTTTCTGTCTGTGAAAATGGAGATTGCTCACAGGAGAGAGTGGGAATGTAAGTCGGCTGCTTCCCAAGCAACAAGGAAATGAACTCCTGTGGATTGTAGCTGCTGATGCCCAGTGATGACTGGGATGGGAGGTTGGGCTACACAGCTGTGTAACTGCAGCAGCTATGTATTAATAAGTGACCAAGTGGATTCTAGCTAATGTCACTTGCAGTAATATAACAATACATAAGAGAATTTCAACATTACCAGCATTTATCACATATTAATGTTCTTAGTCTCCTAAACAGTTTGTAACATTTTTTTCTCATTCTCTCTTTTTTGCAGCCAAAGCAAAAAGAGCCAACTGGTCTTTTAATAATTTTAACAACCAGTTCCAGGGGACTGGTACAAACTGGCTGAATAACACCACCACCTAATCATCCAGCATGGGGCTGGGGAATAGGTACACAGCTCCCAGAGCTAGATTTCTGAATCCAACACTAGGTCGTGTAGGAATTCCAACTCACAGATATGACTTCAGGAATTATGATTTAGACCAGCCTTCCCCAGCCTGGACATTACTACTGGCCAATGTTAGCAGAAGTTGATGGGAAAATGAAATCCAAGACATCAGAAGGGTACGAGAAGGAGAAGACAGCTCTAGGTTGCCTACTATGGTTAAACAGAAACGTATATGTTTGCTAACATCAGCCAGTATAATAACAACAGTGCAAATCTATACTGCAATTAGTGTGCTCCAGAAAACACCTCTGTTGTACCTTCATTGCTTTCTGACATATCTGTATAGAAGCCTGAAGTGTTGGTCCTGCTGGTTGTTGTTGTTGTTACTACTATTATCATTAACATATGTAGAACTTCACAAAACAGAATAGAACAATGCGCTACCAAATTTGTACAATACAAATTATACATGGGAAGGAAGAGATAATGTGAATATAAAACCAATATGACATAATTGTAAAACAAATTATCCAAATGCAAATACAAAAACTTATGCAGTACAACACAGAACAAGCTAAGAAATACACACAGTATATTCAAAATGTACAAGATTATGAAACAAAAGTAAACTTAAATTTCAAAAGCTTTGGAAAATAAGAAAATTTAAACCGAGATTTAAAAACAATGAGGGAAAGAGCAGCCTCCAAACATTCATGGGCTGATGCCACACTGCACAATTAATGTGGTTTGACACTGCTTTAACTGTCATGGCTCCACCCTATGGAATCCTGGGATTTGTAGTTTGTAGTGGCACCAAAGCTCTCTGGCAGAGAAGGCTAAATATCTCGCAAAACTACAAATCCCAGAATTCTATAGCATGGTCACATGGCAGTTAAACTGCATTAGTTCTGCAGTGAAGATGCAGACAGAGAGACAATTTCAGGAAATACTCAGCGCTTGATTGAAAACCACAAATCTGACACCAGAGTCAATTCCTTCTAAAAGCCTCATACATACTGGAGAGGGTTAACTGAGAATTAATTGAATATAATTCCCTCTTCATTTCCCATTGCAGAAAGGTAAATGTGGCACTTGAATTCAACTCCCTCCCCAGTTCCTTCTAAGCTGACAGCAATGCACCTTCTGTTAGATGTTGTGACACAGTGCCACAGACAGCCCATTGCTGTGTGTGTATATCAAGGCCATTACCCACAATTATTTATTCTTATTATTCAGATTTTATTTAGAATATAGCACTACGGTCTTATCACCAGAATGACTCCTTACCTTTGCACCAGGTTCTCCAAGACCTCTTTCTCCAGGGGCTCCAGTTTCTCCTGGCAAACCTTGATCACCCTTCAAAAACAAGACAAACAGCTAACAACATAAACAGCTGAAAAGCTTGAGGAACACTTGAATAGTTTTTCATTTTCACAGAGAAAGTATGACAATACACCAGTATCAGGACCTCTATTTTAGCACATAAGCCCAAATCCCCTTGTTTTCTTAATTTCATTTTTAGGTGAAGGGAAGAAATAGTGGTATGGGGAGGCTGTGTTTTTTTTTGGGGGGGGGGGGGAATCTTGGAGGCACCTCACTATGCCCATAACATCACAAGACATCTTTTGCAAGTTCTATTTGACATTTAAAAAGAAGTAGTTGCAGTTCTGTTTTTGATTAAATTGCTCACTTTTGGTCCAGGTACCCCTTGTCCAGTTGGTCCTCTTGGCCCTGGTGGTCCTTTGGGGCCTTCTACTCCCTGGTAAATATGAAAGAATATTAATCTTATGGGGGAATGATCTTTTAATGTGGGATAAGTAGTTTTCTTAAAGCATACACTCACCTTTTCTCCTTGAATTCCAACCCCAGGCAATCCAATAGGTCCAGGCAAACCAGGTGGGCCAATTTCTCCCTGATAAACAAAGTTTGGCTGATTAGTACCACACATATAATTTCACAGTCTTACTCATAAATTAGTTGAATCCTCAACTTGATGAGTACAATTTGACACAGCTCCTTTGAAGCCAATAGGGTCAGCTCAATACAGATGAGCTGACAAACCCAATTCTGTATTTCCCAAGTCACAATTAAGTAGCAGGCTTAATAAATGCTGTCTCTGCTATAGTTCAGGACATGTACAGTCACAGATTTCTCTTTCCAGAACTCAACTTTCCCACAGAATCAATCACCTCTTATTTAATCTCACACTTTACTATGAAGGGATGTTAAAAGAGTCTTTGGGAAGTTTATTGGGCATCAATCTATCCGCAAAGTACAGTATTGTTCAATGTCCATTGAAAAAGCAAATTCTTTATTTTGCTTCATTACACTCTTTGTGATTAGTATCAGTCACAGAGCATTCAAGTTTCTTTAGATTTTCTAAGTCCTCTGGCATATTTACTGCTCACCTTTTCACCCTTGATGCCAACGCCTGGTTGGCCCCGGGGTCCCTTTGGACCATCAAAGCCACGATCTCCCTGTATGGAGAAACAGATTTACATGGTAATTAGCAAATGTGATTGTTCACTTTAATCTTCTATTCTGTTTACTTCAAATGGACTTATGCTAATAATGTGATAAAATAATTCAAAGGTTGAAGTTATGTTCCCCTGTATATCAAAGAGGTTTTTTTCACCACCATACAAGATTCAAATCAATGAGATCACTATTCACAAAGCAACCAACAAACATTTACTGTTCTATCCAATTCGGATAAAATTACTCCACTTCTGAATTTTCCATAGTTTGAGAAAGGGTTCAGTCAATGCATGTTTTACAACAGACATGACATATACATAGACCTAAAAATCTGTCTTTATGATGTTATGATGCTGATTTGTGCCTGGACTCTAACTTGAACTCAGTACCATTCCTAATCCAAATAGAGGAATGATATAGTTCATAGTTGATCCAGAGCTTAGTCCAGAAGTTCAGACTGCTTCCTATGAGTCAAACTTTTGCTACTGCATGTTCGTTCCTAGGTTTCTAACAGAGGGCTAGTGGTACTGTCATCTCTGTCACTGACAATTACCTGTTAGGATAAGTATGGCACTTGTGTTTAGGTTCCCTTCCACAGTCACTAAAGTGGACTTCTTCAAAACATATGATTGGTTTGTCAAAGCTGAAAGCACCAACTATCTGTTCACTAGCACATTTTCCATTCCATCCAGTGTTAAAAAACATCCCTGCTGTTCCAAGTATTGGATGCAGCAATCCAACATTGGGGTCAATGGGCTTATCATGTCATGACTATCCTGGATGTTGATATTTCAGGGTCAAACCCTGAGACCTAGGGAACAACCCCTTGTGATATCACAGGAAGGGTGGGCCCTGGTGATTTACCAGGGTGGTATTTTAAAGGAGTAGCCCTGGTGATGTCATGATACTTTTAGCATTAACTTTGTGCCTTCAAGTATTTTCCAATCTATGGTGGCCCTAAGGCAAACCCATCACAGCAGTTTTCTTTGCAAGATTTTCTGAAAGATGGTTTTCCTTTGCCTTCTTCTTGTGCACAGAGTGAAAAATAAAGTCTAAAAATGGAGAAGAATAGGGACACATTCACTTTTCAAGGCAGAGCTCTTTTCCCGAGATTCCTTCCCCTGACCCTGAGGATCTGAGAAGATAGTCTTGGCCTTGAGTTCTGGGAAACCTACTGGGGACTGCATGCCCCAATATTGTTCTAAATTGTCTTTCTGGTGTGACAAGAAAATTATTTTTCTCACATGTACTGTCCTCTGCTTGATCAGGCTACCATTTTCCTATTAACTAGTAGTTAAATTCTTCATGCCTCCCCTTCCTGAAATCCTTCTGGAACTTTATATTTAAAAGTAAATACTTTTGACCAAAAGTTTAGATATATGTTTTCTTTTTTATTAGTTCTCTTCTTCTCAAAAAACAGGAAACATTATATTACAATTTGTCTCACAAAAACCACTAGGCACCCTTGACTATATAAAAGCATACACAAACTATTGATCTTTGTTTCTTCTTCTATTTTCTGTGGCGGCATGATGGAACTCTATTGAAACTGGAGTCCTGGCTGATTTCTAGATTGTTTCCTTACATTCATTCTGCTTGTTTAAATGTTCTTTGTAGCTCCAGTTTGTCAATGCCTCCTTAATTTCACCAAGCTGATGTGAAGTTTGGCTTCATTTTCACTGGGATGGAATTCCTTCATGTCTCCCAAGGAACTGTTCTGCTTGTGCAGCCATTTTTTCAATTAGCAATTTTTAGCTTTATATAGAAAGTTGCTATAAAATATAATGAAAAGATCAGGAGGCCAAGTCTTCCTTGTGGAGGCACAAGTGCAGACTGAGCAGAGTGGTTATGGTAAACCTTATATCTGTCTCATATGCACATATACACAGGCTTCAACCCATCATCAGGTACCACATGCGACTTTCAGGGACAAAAACATAGGCCACCACTTCCTGGGTTGGGCATGAGATGGGACTCCTATAACTAATCCCGAAGAGACTGAGAAGCAGGAAAAGGTGCTGAAATACTTTGTCAAAATGGACAAAGATACTAATCTTCAAAGACTGCAGTCAACAAATCAGAAGACTAGGAATGGGAAGGGCAGGAATGAAAGAACTAGACAAGATCCTAAAGAGTAAAGATATACCACTGAGCACCAAAGTTAGAATTGTCCACGCCATGGTATTCCCCCTCACCATGTACAGGTGTGAGAGCTGGACAGTGAATAAAATAGATAAGAGGAAAATTAACTCATTTGATATGTGGTGCTGTAAAAGGGTGCTGAGGATACTGTGAATGGCCAAGGTGACAAATAAATGGGTCCTTGAAGCCTGAACTCTCTCTGGAAACCAAGATGATTGAGGTTGTCATACTTTGGCCACATCATGAGAAGGCATTAATTGTTAGAAAAGATCTTACCACTGCTATGAGCCAAAATGGCTTCCTCCATTTTCACCTTATCTACATGAATCATAGGCCAGGTTTCATATCAGGCCACGGTGGAAAACAAGAGGCCTCTGGGCACCTCTCACATCTCCATCAAGCCTTTCCCCTTCACTACAATCAAGGAATACTAACAAAAAGTTCTTATTCATTGAAAGAGACTGCTATGCAGAAATATGGGAAGTGTATACAGCCCCTATTGCCCCTTCATGACCTAGCATACTGAGTATCCAGCCATGACAATGCAGCATAGTGAAAGAGAGTCTTTTATGTCCTATGGAGATCCACTAAATACATCTGAGGAAATAGACTTAGGCCTATGAAAGCACATGTTGTCAACTTCTTTCTTTCAGTTAAGAGAGGTGCTTCAAGATTTCTTTACATAATTAGATAAAATTTAATGACATTTTGTGTAGCATGCAGAAAACTTCAGTTGGAATATGGAAGTCCCAACTTGAATATTAGACAAGTAAACTGTTTTTCATCATTCATTCTGGAAAGGAAAATGGCATATATTCCATTTTTGGATAAATGGCATTCATTTAAACAGTGTCATACCTTTGGTCCTGGAAGCCCTTCTCCTGGAGAACCCCTTTCTCCTTGAACACCTTGTGGTCCTTGAGGTCCCTGTAAAAAGAAGATTTGAAACATCCTAGAAAAATATGGAAATCAATAGCAAATCAATGTAAATATGAGCTTTATACATCTCTGTGGTTTGGAGCCTAGTTTCAACCTGCCCCAAATTGCTAGAGTAATACTATATTTATGATACATGAAAAAACCAGACAGCTATGAACTGCAGCAATAACAAGTTGTACCAGATTATGCTCACAGCCTTTCTCCCTCCATTTCTGGCATCACTGAATAAAAGGCTTAAAAATGTGAGCCTGCAGGGTTCTTCCTGTAATAATCCAACACACCAGTCAAGCGTAAGCTCAACTTTAATAATAAATTCTGTTGGATCACTTACAAGCTTATAAAGCAAGTGCTCAAGATTCCCTGCAGGAGGACTTTCAAACAGATATTCAGCAACTCTTATCATGTCAATGGGTTTCCTGGAGAGTTGGTGGATAAAAAGCCAGAGAACCCTGCGATCATGGGATGCTGTCGAATCTTCAATAGCGTGAGTGGGAAACCTGGAGTTGCACTCCAGCCCTCTGGGTCTTCCCAAAGTGCTTCATTTAGTTATTTCCCAGTTTCTGTACTGTAGTATTAAACCACAGGTTTATCCATTGAACCAGAATGGTGGGAGAGTCGGGACAGATAAAAGAAACACTTTCCTACACAGCACATAGTTAAACTGTGAAACTCGTGGCTACAAAGGGTGTATCCATACTGTACTATTATAGCACTGTGAAAGCACTTTAATTCTCACAGCTTCCTCAAATGGACTTTTGAGATTTGTTGTTTGATGAGATACTTCAGATTCTCTGCTGTAGCTCAGTGGACTCCACTACAAAATTCAAAGGAACTCACTAAACTACAAATCCATGAATGCCATAGGACAGAACCATGGCAATTAAAATCGTGTCAGAGTGCTATAATTGTGCAGCGTGGGTCACTACCATCCCTGGGGGCATTCGGGAGCGCAGACCGCACCAGGTGACATCCCAGAGGGGGTGACCCATGACACACACACACACCCCGCTTCACTCCTGGTGCTTCCAACCAGAAGGGATGGGGACTTCCAGTTGGAAGGGGTGGGACTTCTGGCTAGAGGAGAACTGGGCAGCTGGAAGGAGTCAGATCAGACACATGCCCCTCCACACCCCTCCTTGCCGCAGCCTGGTTCTCTCTTGAGAGCAAGGCCCGGCAAGGAGGGGCTAGCACTTGTGGGCAGCCCGGCTCCTTCCCACAGTCTGGTTCTCCCCTGGAGATGAACTAGGCTGTGACAAGGAGAGGGGAATGCCCCTTCCTGAGAGAAGCCCTGCCACTTCCAGCTGGAGGTCCTGCCCTTTCTGGCTGGAAGCCCTGCCTCTTCCGGTGGGAAGCACCGCAGCCCCTGGACCAGGTGACACCAAGAACCGGTACACCACTGGTGGGGGTATACTCCATATGTAGTAGTGGATGCCAACTTGGATGGCTTAAAATGGGTTTGGACAAATTTGTGGAGTATGGAGCCATCAGCAACAGTAGTCTGGATGGCTATGTTTCACCTCCACTCTTGGAACGAGTATGCCTCTGTGTTATCAGTTGCTGGAAAGCACAAGATAGAGGGTGCACTTGCAATCATGTTCTACTGGCAGGCTTTCTGATGACAACTGATTGAGTACTGTGTGAATGGAATATTGGACTAGATAAGCCTTTGGTCTGTCAAGCATGGCTGTCCTTATGTTCTCAAGGTTAAAATGTTTTTTTCAAGGTTTAATTATTGGCCAGGGAAGATTTAACATAATATATTCTGGTATTTTGGTTTCTAACTATTTGCCTTTGGCTCCACTCTTCAGTTGATTGTAGCCCCTGAGAACTGCTCTGAAATTAGAGTCTCACAATTTTTTTCAACAGTGAAAAGTCCCACAAAGCATGGATCAGGCCTAAAGGGATTTCACTAGGGCCTTGTCTGCTTAAAAGCCCACGTTCCCACACCCTGACACACTCTGAGGCAAACAGTTCAAAGTCCAGTACACTCCACATCAGAACTGGTCTATGCCAGCCTTATAATGGAGTAAAATAACATATCTTTTATTTTACATACATCTGGTTCCATGCTGCGGCATCTGTCTGCATATATATCCTACTAGTCCACCTGGTGCATCCACCACCACCACCAGTTACTCATACTGAGATCAGAAGGAGCATCTAGCCATATGACCATCACTGGGTCCCTCATTTGGACCTCAGAAGCAAACAACCAGCAAACAACTCAGTGAGCTGCCCAGCATGGTCAATGCTGCTGCATACCCGTGCATGCAATTGCTGTGGCGCAGAAACAGAGGCTGAGGTAATGGGCGAAGATCAGGACAACAGTGGTGCCAGGATATTCTGAGCTGTCCTCCAGAATATCCTGGCCACTGCAGATAAGACCTAGGAGAAGGAACAGAAGAGACATGCCAAGTGCCAGAATAAGATAACAGAAAGGATCATAACAGGAAGACTGAAAGGTGGGCATTGAAGAGGTTAAAGATTTGAAAGAAAGAACACATCTACTTTGGATCCAGATTTAGTGACTAGTAGAAGTGGATTTCTTTGCCCTCTTCTCTCCATGTATAGTACATACCGGTAAACCTGGTTCTCCAACTCCTGGTGGACCAACAGGGCCTGGTCTTCCTGTCAAACCAATGTCACCCTTTTAGAAAGAGAGGGTTATGTTTAATTTTGAACAAGATGTACAGACTGAAATGAGGCAACATTATTTGATGGGATATAATGCTCTTGCAAGTGCTAGAAAGAAGCCAAACAAGTAACATCGCAGGACAAATAACTATCTCTATCTATATATATAAATCAAAAGGTATTACTGCTGGACTAGTGAGAGTTACAAATTGTACAGGGTTGCTGATTTTTTTTTTAAAAAAAATAGTATGAAAGTATTTGAACTGTATCCAGAATACCTTTCAGGTATTACAAAGACATCATTTATTCTTGTTTAAGCTTTTATTCAGTCGTATATTATTTCAGCAGCAGTCCTTTCTTGTTCTTTACGCAGCAGTCTATATGATTGGCATTTTTACCTTTGGGCCAGGCAATCCTATTCCAGTTTCTCCAGTCAACCCAGGAGGGCCAGGTAGGCCTCTTTCACCCTGTCAAATATCCCATAAAGAAAGAAACAGGTTCAAACTTTTAAACAGGATTTTAAGGAAATTGAATTTGCTCCCTTTCTCTCCCAAACTGACATAATTGCTCCATAGATAATAATTCCTTTATTCACTGTAGCTCTGGATGTTTATATGGGAGCTAGAAATGAAAATAAGTACTAAGATGGGCAAATCATACAAACATAAAATAAATTAACAGAAGGTAGAAAAGTAAAGGGGATAAGTGGATTTTTCTCTTTTTTACTGTGCACTGGGTTTAGGGATGCTTGAGGATTTTGTAAAACCCTTTTTGTTTTAAAGTGAACCAACCAAATCATGCATCCTCAATTAATACAAAGATCAGAACGTAGATGGGTTTTTTTTGTTCTGCTTTGGGGATTTTCTTCTGGGGTGTGTATGTGCTTCTACAAGTTTTGCAGTTCACCTCCTGGCTCAAAGAAGGCAGCAAATACATAAAATAAAATAAAATAAAATAAAATAAACCAACATGTGTATTTTAGATAAACTGAATACAAAAAAAAAATGCAAATACTCTCTATCTCCCTTTTTAAAAATACAGTTTGCTACAGGCATAGACAAATGAAATTGACAGCAGGGAACCAAATGGTTGTCTTTGAAGCACTGCTTTATGATTGTTCCAGGTTTCTTTCCTGTCATACTAGTCCTATTGGGATCTGCAGTTTGGTGAGGGACTAGAGCAATCTGAATGAGAATTCTCCAATCTGATTTTCCTTGCCGCCTCTATTGGAAATTGTTCATTCCTACTTGGGTTTGCTCTGTTGCACTGCTCCTGAATTCCAGGTTAACTAGGAGAAATTCTAAATACTGTGGGTTGCTGTTTTCAACTTCATTTGTTTATCTGCATCTTTTTCTCCTTTGAGTGCAATTACAATGTATGTGCATGTAATATCATGCATTAATCAAGATTCATTTGTGCCATACACAGCTTGAAAACAATAGCCAATGACTTTTCTGTCTAAGGGATTTTGGGAGCTGTCCTCAAAAGTAACTTTTCTAAGCTCTCAATTGGTAATGTAAAGGGGAAAAATAAAAGACACAAAAAAGAACTATAAAAAGTAGCCCATGCACAGTGTTCTGTACAAAAGTTGGATAAAAGACAGAACAACGGAAGAATTTTAATGTTTCAGTCTGACCACTTGGCTTCTTAGCTCTTAAAGTACATGAGATACTAACACGGTAA
The DNA here is from genome assembly GCA_034509955.1 of Urosaurus nigricauda. NCBI lineage: Eukaryota > Metazoa > Chordata > Lepidosauria > Squamata > Phrynosomatidae > Urosaurus > Urosaurus nigricauda. The sequence continues at coordinate 166,951,964 of JAOEGL010000001.1, read as the reverse complement.
CCAATCACATAATTTTTAAAAACAACACACATATGCTCGGGGAAGAGGTTATACTTATCAAAAATCTCCCTCCTCCACAGCATTTAGCACTAGGGAGAAAAATCCACTGGCGACAATAAGTTAATTGCTACATAGGGGAGGAAGGTAATTTGGCCTGGGATAGAGGGCATGCTCACACCATGATTCTACTTTGGCTGCCAAGGATGCATCCTATGGAATCCTGGGCTTTATAGTTTGACCAGAGGATCTTTTTGGCTAAAAATTCTTTTTAAAAAAATGATCTTAAAAATCATAAATACAAAAGTAAGCATATCATACACAGCATATTTCAGTACTTAGTTTATGTTCTTTAATATATTCTTTTTCTACCTATATTAAATTGGCTAACAATTCTAAGCTCTCCCCCAACTGAAAATCCCAGGATTCCACAGCATGGAACTATGGCAGTTAAAGTGAGTCATAGTGTTAGGAATGGATAGTGTGGAAGGGCCCAAAGTGAACAGGTGTACATAGGGACGTCATTCAGGTGAAAATATAATCTGTCAAAAGGCTAAATTCCTCCTTCTGCTGCTACTGCACTTCCTTCTCTTCCTCCTCTTCTTGTTCTTCTTCCTCCTCCCCCTCCTCCTGAAGCTAAGGATGCAAGAACTGTCCTACCTCAGTAGGCCTGATATCACAATATTCACCATGATATTAATTGGGAAGCAAAGCATAATATGTAAATTCATGAGTTTTCTTTATGGTAATTCATGAAACCAATTTTGAATGATTATGGAGTAGATTTTGCAAACAGTGAGATCTACATGTCCATCACTCCCAAAACACTCCATCACAACTTTCTGGCCAGAAAGCCAAGTGGCTGTTGAATTGCTATGAGGATTGTGCATAGAGCTCAGCACACAACATTGTAGCAGCAGCAATGATAAAGTGGAGGAAATCAAGTATCTGAATCCAGTTTGTACTTCTGTACATCTCTTGATGTTTTCGGAAGAGATGGCCTGGAGTAAAATACTTTTCTCCCACATTTGAGAAGAAATTTTAGTGTCATATAAAGTCTTTAAAATATGTTATTTATGACTCGTGCTTTAAAGGTTCCCTGAAGCTTAAAGCTTTACAAAGACATAACCAGGACAAAGTGGCTTGAAGGGAATTTTTCTGATGTGGAATGTTACGGAAGTTCTGCATTTCTAGTTTGATATTACATTTCAACATTAAGAATTAACAGAAGAATTATTTTTTGTTCTTCTTTGATCCACTGGGTGATTTTTCATACACCCTTGCAGACTCAGTTTCAGTATAGCTAAGATAGCTAGGATTCCCAGTACAGCAAATATTTAAATAGTAGCTTTTTACATTAATAGAGACATCCCAAGAGACATAAATAAGTTACATCCTATCTACATTTACCAAATGTAATATTTTATTCTATTATAACCTTTTAAAAAAATGGGAGACTGCTCTACCAACATTAATGTTAGTAGTTAGTAGGCAATAAACATGCGAACAGATGTACCTATTCAACAACTTTAGATACTAGTCTAGACAAATAACTTTCATTCTTAAATTTCTCACAGTTGTTAAATAATGTGTGCATTATTTCAAGAGTGGACATCCTAGTGCCATGATGGGGCTTTCTAGATTGGCAGGAAAGTGTGACATGAAGTTGCCTTTTCCTTAATGCTTAGCAGCTGCACCACAGCCTTTAGATGGAGCTGCGCTGTTCTGCAGTTTTTAAAAAAGAAGCTGGGAAAACCAGCACCTTTTAAAAGGCGCTTCTTCTCCCCTAAAACGCAAAAAAGAAAGAAAAGAAAAAAAAAAGCGTTTTCATGGCACACTTTCCCTTTTTCTCATCTAAAGTCTAGAGTTTCATGCAGCCATGAACACACTTCTTTTTGCCAATCTAGAAAGCCCCTTTGACACTTAATTTTCAAAGCATTTCTGTACTGTTTTAAACACTACAAATGTTGTTAATAATAATAATAATAATTATAATTATAATAATAATAATTATTATTATTATTTATAGCCCACCCCTCTGAACAGGCAATTGGGGTGGGGTAAAACTAATTAAAACAACAATTAAAATACAGCAATCCATTCCCAACCTCCCACCCCTTAAAATAAAATTAAATTAGCAGTGAGTTAAAACATAACACATAAAACATAGCAATGTCAAACCTAGAAAGTCCTTGAGCTGAATGGGTGGGCTAAAATCATAAGGGAAAGAAGCTGGAAGGACTTCTAACTCTTGGATTTGGAGCCGGGAGATGTTGAACGCTGTCGGGGAAGGCCTGATTATAACTGATCTATAAAAGACTAAAGTAAACAATTATGTTCAGATGTGAGGAACTTTTGTGGCTTTGTTTTCCTTCTAGGAGCACTTCACTCCAGACACTGAGTGTTTGGAACAATTATATGTGTACCTGTAAAGTCTGATAATGTTGAACAATAATATTTATTTGAAGATTATTATTTTGAGATTCCTACCTTTGATCCCTGCACCCCTTCAGGTCCTTGATCTCCGGGCAGGCCCTGGGAACCCTGTTAAAATGTGAAAGCACGATAAGAATCTAAGATGAAGATGCTTGGAAAAGCAAAGATATGACTCCTTTACTATTGTCCACACAAAACAGTGATCAAGAAATCAGGTTATTTGGCTATAAATGACTAAATTCCTGAGGAGGCATCACCTTTCATCTATCTAATCTAAGCTTTTGAATCTATTTTTCCTGGTCTATGGGCCAATAAAGAATTTGTTGCCCAGGAAATGGCTGTTTGTGGATGCCTATAGTTTTGCAAGTCCTGGCCAAATCAAGGAAGTTATTCTTTTCTTGTTGATGATGGATTGTTGCTATTGGCTTGGATGAATGTCCCAAAATGGCCAAGGGCTCTAAAAGCAATATCCACATAGGGCAGCAGTGAATGTTGCAGGAGTTGGGCAGGCTTTTATTCTACTCAGTCACTTCAGTTTTTGTCCTCTTTTGCAGCAGGTTCACATGGAATCAGGCCTTCAGATATTATCACTTTCCACAATGAAAGTAAGGCTTCTTTGTTTAAGATGGAAACTGAAGCAATTTGTCTTCCCTGTTTTTTTTTAAAGATAGTTTTCCTAGATATTTTATTTTTCTGGGTTTTTAAAATCCACACAGTTGCACTGGAATGTAATACAGTTCACTATTGTTCTCATTTGGGAAAAAAGCAAACATTATTTTCACAAGTTGACTTCAGCTTATGTTTCTAGGCTAGTCCATGGAAGAATAAATTGATACTTGTTCTATAGGGGCTGAGACAAAAGGGCAAAAGTAACTGGTTGTTCTGCTGAGTACATGGCCTTGTGTATCACAGCCCGCAGAAAGTAGTATCGTGCCCTATAATTTCTTGTTTTCAAACCTCCTCTCATTTCCAAATTCTAATCTGCAAGTGATATATTTTCTCCTGATTGATTACACTTTGAGCCATCTAAACAGTGAAAAAAATTATGAAAAAAAATCAGAATTATTCTTATCCTGATGGAGTTTCCTGTTTGGAAACCTGTTTTTAACATGAGAATCAATAATGATGAATATTCTTTCCATCCCTAACCATAGGTTGGCATCAGTGACAGGGAGTTAACATCAACTTGATTAAAACTGGAAGCATAGTTTCAGCTTGGAAAAAATAACAAACAACAGTCTCAAAGCAAAGCATTCTTGCTGTCCATTTGTTACCTGCAAACCTCGGAGACCTCTTGGACCACCTGGACCTTCTGGACCCTGAATAATAAGAATGAAAGTTATACTTGGACCACATATAATAATAAATATAGAACACGTCAATAGTAGGCAAGAAGAAGCTGGGGGGGCGGGGAGGACAATGAAAACAGCTGCAAAAAAGAGCAAGGTGTTTTCTAGGTCCTCCAGCATGACTCTAAGGGGATTGCTGGGGAGGGGAAGGCACCCAATGAAACATATACACAGCAATTGGAGGTAAAGGCCACAACTTATAATAGCACAACACAAAGGTAGGGTTGGCCCAAAGCATAAGATCCGGATCTGGAGCATCAAACAACACCCCGGTTGATTCATGCTAGGTTGCTTGGCCCTCCAAGCATCGGAACGACATAGGGGCAAAGGAAACGCTCTTGCGCAATTGCGCAATCCAACAATGGTATCTCTTAATGCCCCTAGTCACCGGGAGCTAAGCAATGTGGCCCCCGCAATGGCCACATTGCATGCGCTCAGTGCTCCCGGGTCCAAAGGACTCCTGATCCATTGCTACAGAGCCCTGGAAACCACACCCGCCAGATCCAGGACCAATGCTGCCTCCCACAAAAGTTGTGACAAAACACCCTAGCCTAGTGAGGGAGAGTAGGAGAGCTGAGCAAAATGGCTCCGAGACACATGTGCCAAGGCCTTACATAGGCCTGTCTGCCAATAGGGAGCCTGGAAAGACGGTGGCACCACTCCTCAGGTTTCTCACACCAATGGGCTGTAACCCATCCGTCTGGGCCAGCCAATCAACTACCAATGCTGGCAGCAAGGCAGGCTGGGAGATGTAGTTCCAGCTGCCAGCGAAAAGCCCACCCCTTCCGCCCCCATACAGCCAACTCCAGGCCATCCTGCCAGCAAATGGGCTGTTGGGGCAGAAGGCCCCACCAGTGGAGGATTCATTGGGGCCCTCCCACCCCAGCAACAGCGCTGACCCATTGATTCGGGTGGTGCCATTTATCACACAGAGGCGCTTACCATCACTAAAATGTTGGCAAAATGTTCCTGAAGCATTCCTAAAGCACGAGGGTGTGATAGCCGGTTGTGCTTCTAAACAGTCATTGAGGTGTTCCACTTCTCTCTCATCCTCAAAGCATTCATGGAGCAGCCACTTCTTCAATAACAGGAACTTCAGTTATTGAAGAAATGCAAAAGCTTTGAGGATGCGAGATAAGCAGGATGCCTCAATGATGAATTAGAAATGCGACCGGCTATCATACCTTTGTGCTTCAGGAACACTTCAGGAACGTTTTACCAATGGTAAGACTTCATGTGATAAGCAAATATGATCAACTTCTACCAAAAGCTGTACTAGACAACTTAGAAATTGTTAGAGAGAATACTTGGAAGCGTGAGGAAGACAACCTGCTCTCTCGACCCAGGTCCATCCTGGCTGGTCGTCCAGGGAGGGGATGCATTGAGAACATTCCTTCGGGATGTGATCAATGCGTCTCTCAGGGAAGGCAATGTTCCATCTAGTCTGAAGGAGGCGGCTGTTAAGCCCCTCCTGAAGAAGCCTTCCCTTGATCCCCTGGACAGGAACAACTACAGACCAGTTTCCTTGCTGCCTTTCCTAAGCAAGGTGGTCGAGACAGCGGTTGCCTCCCAACGCCAAGCTGTCTTGGATGAAACCGATTATCTCGATCCATTTCAAACCGGCTTCAGGGCAGGTTATGGAGTGGAGACAGCCATGGTTGCTCTGACTGACGACCTCCGCCTGAGCATCGACAGGGGTAGTGTGACCCTGTTAGTGCTCTTGGATCTCTCCGCGGCTTTTGATACAATCAATCATTGCATCCTTTTAGATCGGCTGAGAGAGTTGGGGATCGGTGGCACCGCGCTCCGGTGGTTCCATTCCTTCCTCTCCGGAAGATCTCAAAGGGTGAGACTCGGGGACAGCTGCTCTTCTAAAATCGAGCTTAGGTGTGGCGTTCCACAGGGCGCTATTCTGTCCTCTATGTTATTCAATATTTATATGAAGCCGTTGGGTGAGATCATTCGGAGGCACGGAGCTCAGTGTCATCAGTACGCTGATGACACTCAGATCTATTTCTCCGTGACCAGATCGTCTGCTCAGACCTCAGATGGCGTCTCCCCTCTCAATGACTGCCTCGCGGCGGTAATGGATTGGATGAGGAAAAACCGATTGAAGCTTAATCCAGACAAAACAGAGGTGCTCACAGTCACAGGCCCGAAACCAGGTTTGGGAATACAACTTCCAGTCCTCGATGGAGTCACACTCTCCTCGAAGGACTCTGTTCGCAGTCTGGGAGTACTCCTTGATCCGTCGCTTCACATGACAAGTCAGGTGAATGCAAAGGTCAGGAGCGCTTGTCATCAGCTTCGGCTGATACGCCAGCTGCGCCCTTTCCTGGAGAGGAGGGATCTGGAAACTGTGATACACGCGCTGGTAACCTCACGTTTGGACTACTGCAATGCACTCTACATGGGGCTACCCTTGTGCCTAACCCGGAAACTACAAATGGTCCAAAATATGGCAGCCAGGCTTCTGGCTGGAACATCCAGGAGAGAGCATATCACTCCTGTGCTAAAAGCCCTCCACTGGCTGCTGATCAGTTTCCGGGCACAGTACAAGGTGTTGGTTTTAACCTTTAAAGCCCGTCATGGCTTGGGCCCATCTTATCTAAGGGACCGCCTCCTCCCATATGAACCCCCCCGCACACTCCGGTCCTCTGAGAGGAACCTGCTTCAACCCATGAAGACCAAGCTGGTACAGACCTCCCAGAGGGCTTTTTCGGCTGTCGCCCCTAAGTTGTGGAATGACCTGCCGGACGAGATGCGTCTCATTCCATCTTTAGAAGGCTTTAAAAGAGCCCTAAAGCCGCATCTCTACCGGCAAGCCTTCCCAGAGAATGTGAATATCCCCATCTCCATACCTAGGTTTTAAGGGCTTTTTAAATCTTTTCCTGCATTTTTCTCCATACAACCTAAGCTAGGTCCGCTCCCAACTACTGTGCATTGCTATTTTAATCTATTATGTTTTTTAACTCTATTGTGATTTAATTCTTTTTTAAGGGAGGGTGGTAAGGGTAAGGAAGGGGTATTTTAACTTGATATTGTTTTAACCTCTGCTGTACTCCGCCCTGATTGCTTGTTCAGAGGGGCGGAATAGAAATAAATATTATTATTATTATTATTATTATTATTATTATTATTATTATTATTATTCTCCAGGCATTTGTAGGTCTTCCAGCTCAATTCTGTGGTGTACCTGCAGCAGAGAACTTAGAGATTCCTAGAGAGGTGTTTCACAAGCAAATGTTTTTTAAATTTGCATTTTCCAAACTTTTACAGGTGTCTTGTGCCCCTAACCCTAGTAAATGTGGAGAGCCCACTGAATTCATTTATAGGGCTACATCTCTGCAACAGGAAGTGGGCACACAAATGAATCATGCCCCCAAATATTGATGTCAACTCAGAAGGATTCCAGAGGTTTGTCTGGCAATGATGCCAGTGAGTCTGGTGAATCCACTGTAGACTTTAGGACAAACCTTTAAAGGAGCTATCCAGAATGCTGGAGCTATTTTGGAAACAGAATTCAGCATCTTGGATAGCCCCGTTGAAATTAATACTAAAATTGTGAACCAACCAAACAGCTTCATTTATATACTGCTTCATACTGCCTAAGCAGTGTCTAAGCAGTTTACAACTGTAAGCTACATGCCCCCAACAATCTGGGTACTCATTTTAGCGACCTTGGAAGGATGCAAGCCTGAGTTGAGCTTGAGCCTTTTTGGTGGTATTGAACTCACCACCTTATGGTTTTGAGTGAGTGGCTGCAGTACAAGCATTTAACCACTGCACCAACAATTCACTACTCTACTGATATGGAAGCCACCAATCATCAGGGTGAAGGCCTTATACAAGGGTGTCTGTATAAGTCTCTCTACCTGTATTCAGCCTGCCTACATGGATATACCTCCATACAATATTAAATGAAAGCAACAATAATAGCAACAACAATATGTTGACAAAATTCTGGCCTGTGTCTCTAACATCATCATAATTTCCTTTATTCTGTATGGTTTTTAACACCTTTGCCTGATGAGAAAGCTGGTTGAGCTTTGAAAATTTGAAACATGTATTATGTGCATTTGGTTGTCTCAATAAAAGTATTGCTGTCTTGTGGATTTTGGATGTCATTGTACTTGCCTAAATGGCCAACACCGCTACCCCTGGATATGTTCACCTGAATACAGTTACAGAACTGACCTGACTGGAAACCCTGATAAGGCTGAGTTCCATCTTATGGGAACTCCATGCCCCATGTTTAACTGAATGCAGGTAGAGAGCCCTGTATAAGTCGGGAATGCTTCCAGAAAGACAGCAATGTTTGGGTGCAGGGCTAAACATGGAGACTCACACCCCCATCTTCAGCTTTAGCTCTTTGCATCAGCTGGCGAATGGCTGAGTAAGCCTTTCATTTATTTATCATGTTATGAAAAAACAACTTCTGGCAAAGGTGCTAGAACTAGTTTCCTAATAAGGCTGAAGACAGCTGCATGTCTTGATCCATATCTTTGATGGTGTGGCTACCAGGACTATGATAATAAGTGTCTGAACTTCAAAATGCTCCACCGTACTTCTCATAATCACCAAAGGTGTCACCAGGGGGTGAGCAGTCCACAAAAGGTGACACCCTAAGGGTGGGTGACACTACTGCTTCCCAAACATCTGCTTTTGGGCAGAAATGGGCTTTGGCATTTGCCTATCTGCTTTATCACACTCGGGGGCAAACAGGATTTAAATGAGAGTTAAACTAGAGTTAAACAGGAAATGCCCTATGTTTATCACAGGGCATTTCCTGTTTAACTCTCGTTTAACTCTCGTTTAAATCCTGTTTGCCCCCTAGTGTGATAAAGCAGTCCCTTTAAAATTCTGGTGTCAGTGGGAGAATAAAGGAGAGGCCTCAACAATACATTTTTGAAAAATATATAATTTTAAATATATATATATATATATATATATATATAATTTCCTTTAAAAATATCACATCTTACCAAGGTTTCCTTTTAACCACATAAATCTATGTACATGCATGTGATATTGTAATTTAGAGGTATACCTTTAATTTTCCTACTTGTTTATGTCACAACCATTGCCATTACATTTGGTGACTGCAGGAATTATTATTTATGAATAACACTGGTACATTACTATGGATTCCATATGGTGGAGTATGGTAGGATATCAACGGAGCAGGGTGTGTGTGTGTAAGACACCATGAGTTCCCACACACACCAAGCCCAGTGATGCCACTGATATTCACACCATTGTTACAGGATTAGGCCTAGCAGCTCTATGAGGGATGCCATTTCTGAGTGAATATACAAGACCCTACATGATTTTTTAAAAATGTTAACAATAATATTATTACTTACCCTGTCACCTTTTATTCCTGGTGTTCCACATTCACCTCTTTCACCCTTAGATTTAAAACATGTATATTGATCACTGTAATAAATCAATTACATGATGTCAACATTTTAAAATATTTGCAGTATTTTCTTCAGTGCTTTCTTCACCACAACTATTCTCATTATATTCCACTGCTGAAATGTATTTTAGATCCAAATTCCTATTCCTTAAATCCTATAAATATGGTTATATTCATCGTTGACGTGCACCAAACAGTTGATCAAAGATGACAAAAAATATTTTTAAAATTCATACCTTTTCCCCTTTGTAGCCAGACTTTCCCTTATTAGAAAAAAAAAAAGGGGGGGATACATATTGACAAAATTAGCATGATACATCTTAGGTAACATATTCAGGGCACTAAGGAAAGAAAGATTATCTACTAACATGAAACAGACTGCTATTATGAAATATGAAAGTGGGTAACAGAATTGGCCCTTGAGTTGGCTCTGTCATGGCTGCATGCTTTGCATTTGGTGATCAGAATTCTCCCTTTCAGTTTCAGTACCATTACACTCTAGGAAGCAGGATGGTATCATAGTTTGAGCACTGGACTATGACTCTGGAGACTAGGGTTTGAATCCCCACTCGGTCAAGGAAACCAGTTGGGTGACCTTGGGCAAGTCACATTCTCTCAGCCTCAGAAGAAGGCAAAGGAAACCATTCCCAACAAATCTTGGCAGGAAAACTCTGTGATAGAGTTGCCTTAGAATCCCCATAAGATGGAAATGACTTGAAGGCACACAACAACAGCACTCTGGAAAAGCATGAAAATTTGCTATAGAAATGCTAAAAGAAGTGCTATCTTTTTCTATTGCCCAAGGAAAACTTCCTTCCTTCCTTCCTTCCTTCCTTCCTTCCTTCCTTCCACACCTTTACCTTCCTCTCCGTTTAAGCAGGAGGAAGGAGCAGGGACAGAGTAGAGGGAGTGCTGCATTGATCAAGGTGGAGAGAAGGCAGGACATATTTAATGGGGGAGAAGTCATCAAATAGTGAGCTTGTCACTAACACAACCTCGTCTCCATCTACTTAGACTGTAATTGAGGGAAAAGGTGGAAAGAGGCTGAATTGTTTTGACAGTAAACTGTGGATAAACCACACACACACACACACAACTGTGGTTGTCCCCTTCCTTATCTGTGTGACATTTTTTAGAGCACCAAATTACCCCCTATAGAACACGAAGTGCGTATTGCTTGAATTTCTGCTTCAGTTAGGAAAACATCTAAAGCTGGCCTTGTAAATTTGATAGCAACTGATGACTTGCATATTGAGCGGGGTTAATTCAGATTTTTAAGGGGCTATCCACTCTGCTGAACCTATTTTGAAGACAAGAGTTTAGCACCTCAGATATCTCTTCCAAAGTTCAACCTATAAACTAGAATAGATTCAGCACCACACTGACATGGTAGCCACAAGCCACTACTGTGCAAATGTTTACTGTGTCTCAATGCTGAACTATGTCCCAGATCACAAATGTCTACTGGGTCCCAATGTTGAACCATGTCCCAGACTAGGCAGGGCCTGGATTACTCCACAGAGCTAGGGACCTTGCATGGGTAAGGGGAATAGAAGCGACAGCTGCTTGACTTAGCAGCTACTCCAGATATGAGCCTAAACCCAATGTGTCAAAATGCTGTCATGGGGGTTTGGGATCCTTCCATCTATCCCTTCTTCACCCTTTCCAGCACATTATTGCCCTCCCTCTCTTTCAAAAGAGAAGTGGACTTCCAAGTCATTTTGGGATTGATTTGTTTTGGGATTTGGGCCCTTGAAGAGTTCCAGGAAAGTGAATTGGTCCCTAGATCTGTTGGAGTTGCCCACTTCTGTTTATAAGAAAGTAAACCTTATGAAATTTATGGGATCGCCATAATTCAACAAGCATCCTGAAGGCACATACACACACAGGAAAATGGCACAAACTGGATTTATCATAATGTGTGCATGTATGTGAGTTTGTAGAAGCTAGAAATGCATTCATTTACTTCAGAGCAAAAAGTTCATAGATCACATGGTGTTTTACCTCAATTCCATCTCTTCCTGGAATTCCATTTAGGCCTGGCTCTCCCTAGAATTAATATGATGTTTTAACATTATTATTTCACATTACAATGTTAAAACTATGAAGTCAGTGATAGGCTACCCTATGCTTCATATATCTTCAGCTTGAACTATGTTATGAAGAAGAGAAAGAGAGGATAGATCTTTCAGTCCATTCCTGCCTTCAGTTTCAAACATGTATTGCAGCTTTAAACTTAGAATGATTTATACACCTTCAGTTATAACCTTTGCCATGCGGTGCCTGAACATACGTTTATTTTGCTGTATCTGTAGAGTGCCGTGGGTGGAAACCAGACTGAAAAGGTCACAGGTGGTGAGACATCCTCCTCTGTTCCCTTATCTGTTGGAGTTCCCCAGGGTTCTATCCTGGGGCCCTTTTGTTTTCTCTATGCACATTGTCCCTAGGTAAACACATCAGTTCTTTTGGTTTCTCCTATTATCTGTATGCCAATGACACTCAGCTGTATCTTTCCATCCCTGAAAGATTCCACCCCTTTTGCCGGGGCTTGAACAGCAAGTTTCATCTTGTCTGACTGCTATTTCTCAGTGGATGAGGCATCGGTGCTTGAAGCTCAACATGTCTAAGACAGAGCTTCTCATCTTCCCACCTAAGCCCACCCTTCAATACTCCTTTTCTGTTTCTGTTGATGACACTTCTATTCAACCAGTTTAGCAAGCCTGCAGTCTTGGTTTCATTTTTGATTCTTCTCTGTCATTTATTCCCCAGATCCAGGCCACCGCCAAGGTCTGTAGATTCTCTCTTTACAACATTGCTAAAATCTGTCCATTCCTCTCAGCCTCTACTGCCAAGACTCTGGTCCATGCCCTCGTGACTAGATTACTGTAACCTTCTTCTCTCTCACCTCCATCCTTTAATCTCTGTCCAGAACTCAGCTGCACGTATTATCACATCTGCTCGCCTCTTTGACCATGCTTCATTGGCTCCCCTTCCCCTTCTGCATCCAGTACAAGCTTTTGTTGTTGACTTTCAAACCCCTCCATGGACTGGCCCCTCTTTATTTATCTGAACTTCTTCCTCCTTACATTCCTACTCATACCCTCCATTCTGGTAGTCAAGGTCTCCTGTCCCAGCCTAGGATTTCCACTGCCTGTCCTGGATTTGTCCCTTCTAACTTGCTGCCCCTCACTCTTGGAATCTTCTTCCCCCACATGTGTGCCTCATCACTTCTCTAACCAGTTTCAAAACTGAGTTAAAGGCTATACTGTTTAGGAAAGTGTTCCCAGGCGTGTGCCCTTCTTTGCCCCAGGATGTTGCATCTTAATTATGTGTTAAGAAGCCAAGCCCCCCCCCCTCCAGTCCATCCGTCTTGGTCCAGGCCTCAGAGGGAGAGAAGAACTTCTGGATTTGATCCCCTTCCCCACCACCTTTCCCTTCTCCTTATGTGTTGTGTCTCTTTAGATTCTAAGCATGAAGACAGGGAACCGTCTAATTAAAGATTGTATGTTCAGTGCTGTGTAAATTTACAGCGCTATATAAATAAAGGTGAAGAAGAAGAAGAAGAAGAAGAAGAAGAAGAAGAAGAAGACTGCTTGGGCATTGCTTACCATGCTTTCTTCAACATAGGAATGAGTGGGTGTGCTTGGCCTTACCTCTTTTTTTGATCACTTCCCTCCCACGGAAAGCAATGTATCTACTGAATAAAAGTTCCTGTCCAAATGGAGGCTCTCCCCATAAACAAGAACTCTGGAAAATCAAGGATCTGGCTTGTGGGGAAACATGAACAGCAACATCTCATCTTCAGACACATCAACACTTTCCCTGTAAGAAAATTGATCAAGGAAGAAATGGAGGCTAATTCTACACTGCAGAATCAATGCAGTTTGACATTCCTTTTAACTGCTATGGTACAATGCTATGGCATTCTGGGATTTGTAGATTTGTGAGCTATTTAGCCTCCTCTTTCAGACAGTTATGATGCCACAGCAAACTTCCACAGGATGAAGCCATGACAATTAAAGTGGTGTCAACGGCATTCATTCTGCAGTGTAGCAGAAGTCTAAGTATACACACTCCACTATCCCCACGCTGAAGAAAGCACAGCAGGTAATGACCTGAACAGCTCTTATGTTACTCTTAATCACTGGGCATTTTAATTATATCTCAAGTCACAAGTTACCTTTGTTCCTTTTGGACCTGGAGCTCCATCGTCACCAGGACGGCCCTTTTTACCCTGAAAGAAGAAAAATAACAGAGGAACATTAACACAATGGCTCACCTTCAAACTTCCCCAACCAACTGCATATTTCCTACTTCTATATTTATGTTGCTACCTAGTTATATAGCTTTATATTTTTGTTGTTAAGAAAATGATTAAATGAGCAGGAAGAAAGTAATCAAATTGTAAGGATGTATAGCTGAAGCTTAAAGTGGGTCTTGCTTGAATCAGATTTGCCATGCAAATTAACACTGAAGATGGCTGGAATCCTGCTGGCAATTTATCTATGTGCAAACATTACAGTGTTGATGTAAACAAGCAGAAGTGCACAGTTCAAGCAATCTCCGATGCCTCTGGAATTACCGGCAACCCAGGAGCTTCGGCTTTATCAGGAATCCTCCTCCCAGTTGATGAAACAGACTGGAGCCAAAACTCTCTCCTCAGAGGTTTTACTCTTAAGTTGCTGTATTTACAAATATATATACATGCTCGACAAATCTCCAACCATCCACTCCAGAACACAATTACCCCACCTCTTCTGGTGATTCTTCTTCCTTGTGTTACATACAATGTTGTCCCCTCTGTCAGGAAGACTCTTGTTGTTTACATTAGGCCTACGTGCAAGCAAGCACATACTGACCTTGAGAACTGTCTGTTTTCCAGCCTTCAGCTGCAGACAATTCTAGCCACAATTCTTGTTTTTACCTTTTGTGCACATCTGTATATTTTAAACCCAGGCCTCAAAGCCTAACATGCAGTTATAGTGCTATGCAGTGCATCCCATCCTATTCACCTCAATTGCCACTTACCAGGAAGCAGCCACTGCGGTGGATGGGGGTCTATTCCCCTGTGAGTAATATCCGGCGAAACAGGCAGAAGCAGGTTCCCTGTCACAATTCATGCCAGAGATCACTTGTGCAAGGGAGATGGGACTATTAGCCAACTGTTCCCATTTCAAAGGGCACCTCTGTTACTCACAACAGCTGCTTCCCAGGAAGTGAATATTGGGGAACTTTCACAGTACTTACATAGCTCCTAAACTATGGATATATAGAAATCATTAACGCGAGCAGATTACACATTTGTAACTGCCCAACAGAATACCTTCCTCCCTTCCAATTTATAATAATGCATTTATCATTATTAATTTTACATACAGTACTGTATATACTCAACTATAAGTCGACCTCAAGTGTAAGTCAAGGGCAGATTCTGGGGCCAAAATGATGGGTTTTGATATGACCCACTGATAAGTCGAGGGTAAAACTCAGGGGCATGTAACAAAGGATGTAAAGAACAAAGCAACAGAAAACAATGCCAAAGAACAAAATTCCAGCATTATAACTGTTTGTGCTCATGTTAAAGGATGCATGGATGAGAGGGAACAATGAAGCCAGTACTTCCAAGACAAATTAAACTCTTGCCTTTCACCAAGGGATGGTTTCTTTTTAAAATAAGAGTTGAAGTACAGTACTTACATTGACTCATGGATAAGTTGACTCAGTTTTTTGGGGGGTCAATTTTTTAACCTAAATTTCTAGACTTATACAAGTGTATGTAAAGTAATTTTATTATAAAATAACAAAATCATCATTGTCATCATCATATTGGTGTGTTTATTTGTGTTACTTCTCACTGGTGATATGTGGGTGCCATTCTTACAGCTATTTAATAAAGTATTTCCTATCCACTTATCCACAAGAGATCTCCAGGCAGGCCACAATCAATAAAATTACTTTAAAAGAATCTAAAACTTATAAATCACTTTAATACAATTTAACCATTAAAAAAATAAAAACCAAGAAACTGAAATATTGATGATCAAGTCATGATTTTACTAGATGCTCAAAATAGCATGTCTGATAGGTAAGAAAATTCCTTTAAAAGCTTTTTTTAAAAACCCACAATGGATATATTTTGAAACAAGAAGGGTAAGAAGGAACATGCTAGGCTATTTTGGCATGTTTTGAAATCTGAAGCTTCTAAAAAAGAGTTAAAGCACAATTCCACATATGGTCAGTCAGAAATTAGTCCCACTGAATTCATTGCCATTTCCTTTCAAGTAAGCAATATAAGGTTGCACCTTTAATGTTCTTTATGTTTTTCAAATTTTTACAAATGTTTCTGATGTTTTTAAATGCTTTTAAAAGTTTTCGTATAAATACAATTTATCAGATTAAAAACTAGAGACAGCTCCTGTATCTTTAAGGGTTGCATAGTAGAGAGCATTTCAGCAGGTGTTGTCATGCAACCAGGTTAACATGCAATACCTGCCAAAATTAACTCTTAATATACAGTCATTAAAGACACAGTTTGTACTCTGAGGCTTCCTCTGAGGCTGAGAAAGTATGACTTGCTTAAGGTTTTGCAGATTATCCATGGCTGAACAGTGATTCCAACCCTGGTCTGTTTGGAAAAAAGACTATGTCTGCCTCACTGGATTTTATAGCCATTGCATCTAAATGCTCATTACATGAAAAAGGTATTAATAAAAATGCTACCACCCAGATTAAAACCTGCTCACAATTATCATTAAGCATGAGAAGAAAGTAAATAGAAAGAATGGCTACTTACAGCAGGGCCAGGAACACCCCTTTCACCTTTTTCACAGTTACATATAGGAGGCTGGGGACACTTTGGACAAAAATAAATGATACAAATTAATTAAGAGCTGAAACTCTCTAGCTAACAGATCTACATCACTTTTATTTTCTGATTTTTTTCTTTATTAAGATTAGGATGTACTTTTGAAACAGTATTCTGTTGCTTTGCACGTTTTATGAAACCTCCTCTAGTTTTTCATTGAATGTTTCCCATATTATTTTTCTGACCTTGTTCAGAATTCAGATTTCTGACCTGGTGTTGAATTTAATACCTTCCATTCTATTGAATCTAAGAATTTACAAGTATCTACATTTCTTTTTGCTGCTGCTTCCAAGAAACAAAGCCTCCTGGAGGAACTCTATTTGTACCAAATTTGAAATGGCTATACGGCACATGTGTGGCTGTGTCTTCAAGTTGCTGGTCAACCTATGGAGACCCATGAATTTTATAGAGATTTCTTATGAAAGGAATACTCAGAGATGGTTTTGTCAGTTCTTTTGTCTAAAATATAGTCTACAGCCCCTGATATCCTTTGGCAGTCTCCCAGCCAGGTACTAACCAGTGCTGACTCTGCTTAGCTCCAAGATCAGATGGGATCTGGAGCCTTTAGGCTATTTTGGCCTTAAAGACTATAATACACTTGTGAATTACAGTTAAGTTATAACTGTTGGATGTGTCTTGAAACACCACCACTCTTGAATGTCAGACAGCTTTCACTGGCCAGGGTGGGACATGTAAGGGATGCAGTTTTGGTTCCTTGTCCGAAGACATTCTTTTTTGATGTTGTTTTTATTTATACTTTCATTTTTTAAAAAACAAATTATATACTTATTTGTTATAAAGTTGAAGGGCTATGTCAGGCCCTTTCACACTACGCAATTCTAGTGCTATGCCTTTTTTTTGCCATGTCAACATATTATGGAATCCTGAGTTTTGCACTTTAGGGAAGGCCTTTAGAATTGTCAGCTAGAGAGCTCTGGTGCTTCCCCAAAAGTACAAGCTCCAGGATTCCGTAGGATGAAGTCATGTCAGTTAAATTGGGCTCTTAGTGCTATAATTGTACAGTGCAGTGGTTTTCAAACAGTGGCGTGGGACCCCCCCCCCCAGCAAAGATGTGGGGTGCCGAAGAGGGGTACAAAACTTGGTGGCCCTGATCCCTCCTTCTCTTTCCAAACTTTTTTATGCATTAAATTTACACATATGCTGTGTTAATATTGAATTTATTTAAATAAAGCTGTTCTAATTTGAACAGTTATTTCCTTATAAAATGTTAAAATGTGTATATATATGAATGTGCGAATGAAAATACGAACACAAAATAAGCAAAATATTTTTATTCATATGGGGAGAGAGGGGGGTGGAATACAACATCTGTATGTAGATGTAAAAGGAGGCCCCCAAAGGTAAAAAACAACAACCCTGAGTATCACTGGTATAAAATGAAAAGATTCCTGGTCAGTGCAGGGACTTTGGATGCAGTGGGCCCAAGGTTGTTTCTTTTCTGCCTCTGCTTTTTCTTTGGAAACCCCCATTTAGGGATCTAATGTTAGCTTTTGCCAGACAGGTGTTTGTGGGTTTCAGAATTGCTCTGTCCTTTGCTGTGTGTATATATGTAATATTCATAATACTACAATGAGCAGAGGATATATCAAAGACCAGACACGTGTATATTATTGTACAGTCTAAGCAATGTTTTGACATTCAATAAGACATTTTCTTGTTCTTCTATTCACTCTGTATTATTGAAATGATATTAACGTAAGATTTATTTAGAAAATATAGGGGGCAAAACAGACAGGCAAAAAAAGGTGCTCTCAGACTGGCTTGAATGTGTGGCATTTAGATGACACATGCCTTGAAGCCAGCAGGAAAGTGCCATCTAGCAGTGTTATGCAGAGAAAAGCCATTTCAAAAAGAAGCAGCCTTTTCCTGCTTCTTCCTGGCTTGAAGCCAAGTCATGTGGTCATGACATGAGCACTCCAGCTGCCTTGGGAGCTGGCAATGTGGTTGGTGGGGTTTCAATGTGGCTTCATAAAAGGCAGCTTCAAGCCACTTTTTCCCGCCCATCTGTTTCGCCCCTATATCAAATACTTATAATACCTACACATTTCCTCAGTGAAGCTTCAGCAGTTAAAACAGCAGTCTTTGAGTAAATCCACATTATAATTTCCCCCTCAAAATTTCATTTTTTAATTTTCACTTTAATGTGCAAGAGAAGTTCCTTTACATGCAAATGAAATCCACCACCACCACCACCACCACCACCCTGCCAATAATACTTACCCCTTCTTCTACCAGATCTTTCTGCGGAGACAGATAAGCAGAAATACAATTAGAGCTAGATATTAAGAAAAATGTGGAGACAGGAAATTTCTTACAAGTTACAAGATGATTTCAATAAGGAGACCTGTAATTTGTGATACCATGCTACTGCCATCTTTCATTGAAAAACCACCTATACCTTTAATATCTAGATAACTGGCATGAAATGATAAGACTGTTTGCCTCATCAGTACAGTGGGCCCTTGGTAGCCATTAGGGCTTGGTTCCAGGACCTCTGTGAATACCAAATCGGTGGATACTGTACTCAAATCTCATTATATACAACGACATAGTAGAACAGTGTCCTTTACATAAAATGCTTTATATAAAATCAAGGTTTGCTTTTTGGATATTTAAAAATTGAATATTTTCAAGTCGTGGATGGTGGAATCCATGGATACAGAATCTGGGGGGGGGGGGGGGAGAGCAACTGCATATCACTACATTGCATGATGCATTTCACACTGGGGGGAAATTTCAATTGTTCATGACTCATCTCTTATGTGCAAAACCTCTAATGGCCAAAGCAGGTTGAAAGACTCATAGTGTTACAGTTGCCTGGAGTGGGAAGGCCTCAAAAATTTGTTATATGGGTCAGGGAGACAGTATTTTGGAAGGTAAAAGCTCATCAAGGGCTGGAGATAATAGTCAAACTGCTATAGAGGGAACAAGCCAAATAGTGCAAGGATCCAACAGTGAGAGGCAAATAAAAATAAAAATTAAATTAAATAAATAAAAAAAACCTTCACAGACAGCAAGTGGGGAGAATCCATGGTCTTAGATGTCTCTACACTAATGCACCGAGCATGGGAAATAAACAAGATGAACTTGAACTCCTGGCACAGCAAAGCATGCCTTTTGGGGCCTTGGAAGCTCCTATAAGGTATTGGCAACAGGCCTAAAATGCTTATTTATTCAATAAAACTGATACAGTTATACAAAGAAGCAAATAATGAGGCACAGCTGGCTGTAGGCTGCTTCATACTGGGATTCTGGTACAGTATATATCTCCAATCCAATAGCCTCTCCAAATCAGAAAATGGAAAAGTTCCTTTTTTTGGACTACAAGACCCAGAATTTCCCCATTAGCCATACTGGCAAGGGGCTTCTGGGAACGGTAATAAAAAAGGGAGATCAGTTTCCCCATGCTTTGTTGTTCAGTAATGTCCTCCGCAAAAATCATAAATTTTTCTCACATCCTGCAGCCACCACAATGTGGTATATACCATGGTGCTCCGTTTAGTCTCAGCCAAGGAATTTTTCCAGGCCAAAGAAAGCAGATGTTGTATTTTGTGATTGCTAGCGAACCTTCACTCCCTACTGCGGTTGCCAGATTGGATCCAGTACTGTACAGGGTGTCTGTAAGTTTAAACCAGAACAGATCTAGGAACAGGGTAAGATACTATAAAACTCTGCCAAGGATAACAAAGGTACCTGTCCTCTCTCACCTTCCAAACCCTGATGTTTGACACACCTGTCCCCCGGTAGAGATGGTGGAAGGGGATGCTGAGTGAGGAGAACATAGCTGGGCACTGTTCTGTGCCCCCCTCACCAGCAACGCAATAGCTGTGGTTAAAAATTGGGTTTGGAAGTTGTGGGAGGATAGGTACCTTCTTCCTGCTTGAGAGCTTTACGGTTCTTCATTCTGCTCTAAGATCTGCTAAGATTTAAAGTTATATAAGCCCTGTCATGGAGCCAATCTACACAATTCCAGAATGAGCCAGCTGGTCAAGTGGCAACTGCTCTAGCCTATGAAAAACAATGTTTACCTGTGGGATTTAACAACAAAACTATAAACAAAAACAGATCACTGCTTTCCAAATCCTAAAACATGATGTGATAAAAATCATGATTCACAGAACGAGGCTGGCAGGTGTAGAATTTAAACATACAAATTAGAACTTCAATGTAAAATGTGCATTAAATTGTATAACCCTGTAGCGATTTTTCTCTTAGGGGCCCCACACACTTTGCCAAAAGTGGCCTACAAGTCTATAACCACGAGAAAAATAAGAAAGGCTGAATGTGTGAAGTAATCATGAAGCCTGAATTACTCTTTATCTGTTTGGTTGCTCAGCCCTTGACACATTTGCTGGAGCAAATCAGAAGCAGCGCTATTGAAAGATACAGAAATTAAGTTTAAAACTTCTGCAGTGTTCAGTGACCATGCTTTAATAGCTCTAGTAATAGCCAGTCTCCAAAACCACATGCTAAGCTTAAGAATAACTTTTGTTCTTGTTATGTTGTTGTTGTTGTTGTTTTGTTGTTGTTAGCTGAGATCCTACATTTCTAACGATTACAAATGCATAAGTAAACAATGTCTCCTGGCCTGATTATGCAAACCTACCTTAACACCCAGCAGACACTCTGAGTGATGGTGGTCTGTTCTACTGGTAATTGGGATGCATCAGGATGATGCTTCCAGACCCCACATGCCAACAATCTGTGGTATGATGGGGAATTGCAAAGAAGAATTGCAACAGGAGTCCTGCTTCTTTTCGTCACAGCTGGACTTGCTGGAGGGTGGTGGCTGGAAATGTCATCCTGCTTCACCCCAGTTGCCATTAAATCAGACCTCCATTGCTGGGAGCAGCTCTCTGGAGTTTAAGGTGGGACTTAATGGGGGCATTTATGATTGTGAATAAGTGGTATAATTGAATTTGGAGCATTTACAGGTCCATAATTCTAGATTCAATTAAAGATGCCAACCATCAATAATTGAATTTTGTTTCTTTTGTCCACCATTTTCTTTGTAAAAAAAAAAAATCTGTCAGTATTTGACCTCTTTGTGCTAGTTAAACACTTATTTTCAAAAAAAAAAAAAAAGAAAAAAAGAAAAGAAAAGAAAAAAGAAGCAGAATTAGAACAGAACATGCAGATTTCTGTCTGAATAGGCAGTTCTAGCCTCCTACCTTTTCCTAGAGCAGGTGATGGGCTGAGAGTGAGGAAAGCAAAAACTTGCACAGAAAACTAGAACATGTAGCTTGAAAGAAGTGTGACACCTTATAGCATATGCTTGCCTTCCTTGATCTGGAGCCTACCGGATATTTTGACTACAGCTCCCATAATCCACAACCAAAATTTGATGAGACCTGTCATCCAGCACATCTGGAGAGCACTGAGCTGGGTAAGAAGAGGATAGACTCTCTCATGAACTAAAAGTCCCAGAGGTTTTTTTTAAAGTTCCTGCTGGCATTTTCTGTGCCCACAACAGACCACAAGCAGGAAGAAAGAGGGACAGGCACTAAAATAATCAGAGAGACTGAGAGCCCAGGGACAGTAGGAGCCAGTTCTCCTGCTAACAGGATTTACAGACCCCAGATGATATGTGAGTAGATGAGTTAGGCCTCTGACCTCCATAGAGCTCAGAGGAACTGAAAGTAGATCCCAGAACAAGGGACAGAGACTAAAGGGTTTTTGTCACTCATTCATGTATAATTAATAGATATACATGCCATACTGGCATGTCTCACTAACACAAATCAGGCAGTGAGAACTGTAAAAACCATAGACAAAGAAACCTAAAGAACTATAGGACACTAATCAAAACAGACATGGCCTTTTGTGGGTGGGAGGGAGAAAAGACAAACATTGCTACAAGTTTGTACTAGTTCCAGCAAAATAACCCTTGCGTTGTGATTGTGCATATGAACTTCAGCAGAACATAAAAAGAGGATATATTCAATTACTTTTAATTTATTTGTTAGGGCTAGGCTACATTATATGATTAAATTGTCAGTGTTTGGTGTTGATGGGCTGGCCTTGTGGCAGAACAGAAATCACAAGGTTTATGTAATAAAATATACAGGCACAGGGCTATAGCTGTCAAAGTTTTACTAAACTACGAAACTGATTATACTTTATGATTGGCCTGAGTTTAGAGTAAAAAACAAAACAAAACATATAGAGCAGTGGTTCTCAAAATGGTAGGGTGGGACTCCCAGGGGGAGCATGAGAGATACTCAAGAGGCAAGACTTGGGGCCCTGATCCCTTCTCCTCCCAAACCTTTTTATGTGTAAACTTTACACATGCATTGAGTTAAATATTCAATTCACTTAAATAAATCTATTCTACTTTGAAATATGTTATTTCCTTATAGAATATTAAAATATGAATATACATTATTTTGTAAATGAAAATATGCACACTAAATAAACAAAATATTTTTATTCATATACTGTATTAAGTTAGGGGGTTGCAGCTTCTGCATGTAGATATAAAGAGGGGTCCCAAGGATAAAAGGGTTGAGTACCACTGATCTAGTGGGTTGCAGTCTCCCCCATTCTCCAACATTTCACAGAAAAAAACAAGAATATCTGTGGCCAGACAACATTGGAAGGTAGTCAAGATGGCAAGAATTATTAACGAGGAAGAACAGACAAACTAGGAGAGGCTGCAGAAGTTTGCTTTTGCCTGACCCTAGTGGGAAGAGCAATACTTAGCCCTCTCCATTCTCTCTTCCCCCACTGAGTTAATTGTCTATGAACTACTTTTGCACTTTGGACTCTGCAGCAAATAAAGTAAGCTAAGGATGAATGAGGAAAGTGGAAGGAGAGAGAAAGTGAGATATTTTTAAAGCTGCTGAAAAACTGGAATGGCAGAGGACTAACTGGGACTGTTCCTGCCAAATCGGGACAGTTGGAGGGTATGCCAAAGCTTAGATAACTATAGCCTCTTCAGACATTTTCTACTCATAAAGGATTGGAAAGGAATTTATTTATCTGTTGTTGTTTTTAATTTTATGTGCTGCCTTTCTCTCAAAGTGGGATCCAAGACAGCTCTCAGAAGGAAAACTAGTGCAAATTGCCTACCATTCATACACCTTTTGGACACAACCCTTTATTATTATATACTATGTTCATAGTACAAGTACAATATATGTGCTGAAAATTTATATAAAGGCCTGACTAAAATAGTTATTCCTACCATTTCTTTGAGAATTTTCTCCACAACTCCTTTATCCTGCAGATTGAAGACAAATCTGGATGCTGGAACACTGGCCAGGAGCCGGAGCTTGGCAGCATTGGCCACCTCCTCAGCTACTCTGGTCATTCCCACTGTGAAGAACACAATACCTTGATGCTTAGCATCAGCTGTAGCTGAAAAAATATCAGGGTTCCTTGGATGATCCACTCCATCAGTCAACAGGACTGCTACTTTTACGCTACCATGAGTTCCTTCGGTCATGTAGAGCTGTGTGAGGTTGGTGATGGCATAAGTAGTATAAGTACCATGGCCGATGTATGTTATGGGAGCAATACGGGACTTAAAAGCATCTGGGCCCTTCCAGTCTTTGAATGTTTGCTCTATAAGGACAGTGCTGCTGTACTGAAGCAAAGCTATCCTCCAGCTGAGGTGGCGGCCAGAGGTAAGTTGCAGACCATTCATTCTGTCCACCGTTTCCAAAACAAACTTTTTCTGCTGTTCATGGTTGAAGTTCTTGGCACTCTCTGAACTGTCCAAGAGAAAAGCCATTTCCAGAATGCAGTCTTCATCTAGAAATAATAATACCAAGTCAGGTAGAAAAAAACAAGATAGGAAGCTGATAAACACTGAGAAAATGACTCATCCCATCCTATAATGTCCAGTCTTTCAGGGATGCTTGGAACACTCCTGGCCACATACCAACAAACACTTGGAAATTCACATCTCCCTGCCACCTGTCCCTCCTCTGGCTGTCACACACAAAAGGCTCTTTGCTACTCAGTTGTATTCTGTACTCATTTATTCTATACTGTATTAAACTGTCCTCTGATTTAAAAGTCAAACTTTTTGGTTAAAGTTGTATTACAACACAATTGTCCTAAAATGGATTATCAATGGTTGACTTCCACATTCAATCCTATGCATGTCTACTCAAAGGTAAGGGCCACTGAAAGCAATGGGACTTGTTCCCATCCATCTAAGTATATATAGCAGGATAGGAATTGGTGAAAACACCCACACATTGTTGGAGTGCAACTCCCAGTGTTCCTTACTATTAGATTGGGGTTTCTGGGAGTTGCAGCTCAGGAACATCTGGAGGGCCACATAGATTGCACCCATGGTGTATATGGCTGCACCCCTTGGGTATATGACATTATCAGCATATGCACTTATGACAAGATGCATCTAATGTTATCTCACTCCAAAACATAACATCTTGAGATTTTGAGAAGGGAGCTGAACCTTGAATCCTGGTCAATATCCTGCTGAATCCTGACAAATAAAAGAAGTTAGCGACTAACACTAAAGGTGTATCTGCAGTACATAGTTAAAGTGGTATCAAATGGCTATAAAGATGAGGAATGCTGATACATCTTTAGTGGCAATTTTAGCACCATAAGTGAAGACGTGCATATAGTACCAAAAGGTCTGAAACCACTAAACTGTCATGGCACCAGTCTTATGAATCCTAAGAATTGTCGTTTGGTCAAGTACTTAGAATTCTCTGTTATAGAACTTAAGCTTGTAAGGTATATGGGACTTCCATGTGTATTTCAGTGAAAGCACTATAGAATAATAAATGCTTATGCACATCAAGGAATTCTACATTGTATTGGCAGGTGCCTGCTGGTGGGAGGTGAATAAAAGAATGTAAGAAAAGTTCTCTCTCTCTCTCTCTCTCTCTCTCTGTTTGTGGGCTGAAATTTGCATAAGCAAGTGTCTACATTCTGTGGATCCAAGAGTACCCTGTATTTCTCAAACTGTAGTCCCCATACAGTAAGCCATTTTTAATCTGAAAATGAGCAAGGGGTACCAGAGGCATTACTATAGGGTGCAGGGAGTGTGGACCACATCAGTTGGCACCCCAAGAGGAGTAGTAACTCTGGTCCTCAAATATCTGCCTTTTGTTAGAAATGGGCTGTGCTGTTTGCCTGCATCCCTTAAAAACACTGAAGAGATGGTTGAGTGGGGTGAGATTCAGTGGGAAGAGAAAGAAGAGACCCAAGGGATTTTTTAAAAAAAATAAATTTTAGTGTTTTAAATAAAAATTATTTTATAAAAATTGTTTTTAAAAACATCACATCTTACCAAATTTTCACTTTAACCACATGAAACAATGTACATCTAAATATAATTAAGATTTGCATATGACATTGTAATTTAAACGTATAATTTTAATTTTGCTAGTTGTTTATGTCATAACTATTGCCATTACATTCAGCAATATGCAGAAATTATTATTTATGAGTCACATTAGCACAAAAAGCATTACTAAGGATTCTGTATGGTGTGGTATGGGTCAATGTGGGGAGTGACACCATAAGTTACTGCACTGGCTGACATCAACCTAGTGGTGCCACTGGTTAGGGGTTCTAATGCTAGAGAGAGAGGACTCAAATATTCCACTGGGCACGTCCTAGCTAAGCCATTGGCATACCTATAAATAGTTCTTTGGATCTGGACTAATATTAAGAAGTGCATGATGTGAAATGGCGCTGTGTGTGTGTGTATGTGCGTATTTTGTGGGTTCCCCACAGCACCATATAAGTTTCAGCAAGCTGAGTGCAGGTAGTCATGAAGAAAATGGCACAGTAATGAAGGAATACAGTAACCGAAATTATCTTTCCTATTCTTCTGATAGACATAGAAAGTTGTCTTACAGCAAACACAGTCAAACAATTGTTCTGTCTAGAGGAGGTCATATGGGCCTCCAGATATTGTTGGACTTCAACTCCTGTCAACCCTTGCCAGTATAAGCAATGGAAAGGAAAGATAGGATATGCAGCCTAGTAACATCTGGAGGGCCAGATGAATCGCATCCCTGATCCAACAGAAGTTCTACTGGACTTGAAAGTAACTAAATGTAAACAACATGGTTACTGTAACTCATTACTTGGGGAGGGGGGAGGAACACAATATTGTTACATTTCAAAGGTAACAAATGGGAGTAACAATCTACACACACAACAGTTTAATGAGTAATGTTTTCTAGTTACTTTAAAAGGGCATTGTAAGGATTAAAAAGTAATAGAACAAATGAGAAAAATATAAAACAGCAAATAACATAATGAGGAACTCATTTTTTTTGGCAACAGCAATGTTGAATAATTACATTAGGGGAAGGGTTGTAATGACTATATAGTGAATTCCTTCGGGATGTGATCAATGCGTCCCTCAGGGAAGGCACTGTTCCATCGTGTCTGAAGGAGGCGGCTGTTAAGCCTCTCCTGAAGAAACCTTCCCTTGATCCCCTGGACAGGAACAACTACAGACCAGTCTCCTTGCTCCCATTTTTGAGCAAGGTGATCGAGACAGCAGTCGCCTTCCAACTACAAGCCGTCTTGGATGAAACCGATTATCTCAATCCATTTCAAACCGGCTTCAGGGCAGGTAATGGAGTTGAGACTGCCATGGTCGCACTGGTTGATGACCTCCACTTGAGCATTGACAGGGGCAGTGTGACCCTGCTGGTGCTCTTGGATCTCTCAGTTGATACTATAGACCGCTCCATCCTTTTGGATCGGCTGAGGGAGGTAGGGATTGGAGGCACCGTTCTTCGATGGTTCCGGTCCTTCTTCTCTGGCAGATCTCAAAGGGTGAGGCTCTGGGATAGTTGCTCTTCCAAAATTGAGCTTAACTGTGGCGTCCCTCAGGGCGCCATCCTGTCCCTGATGCTATTTAACATTTTAATGAAGCCGCTGGGTGAGGTCATTCGGAGACATGGAGCTCAGTGTGTTCAGTACTCTGATGACACTCAGATATACCCCTCCACGACCAGATCATCAGCACAGACATCAGATGGCGTCTCTCCTCTGAATGACTGTCTTGCGGCGGTAATGGATTGGATGAGGGAAAACAACTGAAACTGAATCCAAACAAAACGGAGGTACTAACAGTCACAGGCCTGAAACCAGGCTTGAGAATACAGTCTCCAGTCCTGGACGGAGTCACACTCTCCTTTAAGGACTGTGTTTGCAGCCTGGGGGTACTCCTAGATTCATTGCTTCACATGACTTGTCAGGTCAGTGCGATTGTCAGGAGTGCATGTTATCAGCTTCGGCTGATTCGCCAGCTGCGCCCTTTCCTGGACATGAGGGACCTGGAAACTGTGGTACATGCTCTGGTAACCTCATGCCTGGACTTCTGTAATGCGCTCTACATGGGGCTACCTTTGTGCTTAACTTGGAAACTTTAACTGGTCCAAAACATGGCAGCCAGGCTTGTAACTGGAACATCAAGGAGACAGCACATAACACCGGTGCTCAAGGCTCTCCACTGGCTGTCGATTAGTTTCCGGGCGCAGTACAAGGTATTGGTCCTAACCTTTAAAGCCCTACATGATTTGGGTCCATCTTATCTTAGGGACCGCCTCTCCCCGTATGACCCCCCCCCCCGCACACTCCAATCCTCTGGGAGGAACCTGCTACAGCCTGTGAAAACTAGGCTGTCGCAGACCTCCCAGAGGACTTTTTCAGCTACCGCACCCAAGCTTTGGAATGGACTGCTGGATGAGATGCATCTTATAACATCTCTTGACTGCTTTAAAAAAGCTCTGAAGACGCATCTCTTCCGGCAGGCCTTCCCTGAAACCTCCTAGATCCCAGCTCCGAAACGGGACATATTTTGACCCCTTGCTTGGCGCTATTTTTACCCTCATCTAAGATCTATGAGGATGTATTATGTTTTTAATGTTGTTATGGTTTTAAACTATTGCTAATTTAATTTATTTTTAAGGATGGGTGGTTGGGAATGGGTTGATGAAGTATTTTAATCTGTATGTTTTAATTTGCTGTACCCCGCTCCAATTGTGCTCTACAGAGGAGCAGGCTAGAAATAAAGATTTATTAATTATTATTATTAATTTTTAAAAGTAACATTCCATGCTTGGGATTGTGTGTTAAGGTTTTAGGCAGGAGTGTTTCCTGAAGATGCTAATGAAGATGGTTTCGCTACTTTGTGTGCAAAGCAGGTGCACTATCATTGAGCTATGGCCCCTTTCTATAAACATATTCAGATTCTAAAATAGCATGCTGATTTCGAAGCCAAATAAATTTCAGAATCAGGAATGACCATTTTAAAGAAACCTGTTAACATAGAAATACTCACCTTGGTCACTTGAACTGGGATATTTTTCCACTGCGTTTGACAGGAAAGCTTTTGGCTTCTGTTTTCTTACTCCATTTCTCTTTTCTTCATTGGTGTTTTGTGCCACAGATGGATGGTGGTCCAGCAGAAATAAAAGCCACCATAATCTGGAGAACATGATTTGCTTTGCTTTCACAAAAGACAATAAGAAAAAACAATTTCATAAAGCTGTTTTTGTGCATGCCAAAGAGAAGGAAACACAGACCAGACTTGTCATAAACTTAGCAGACCTACATGTGCATATTCTGCAAAGTAGGCATTCAGCATTCTTACAACATTCTTAATATGTGATACAATATTTTATAGGAAATTAGGCTTGGCTGTTGCCACTTGCTTTGACACCAGTGTGTAGATACAGTAACATTTTTCGCAGTATTTACTGTGGTGAGAGAGAAAGACTCGGAAGATGTGGCAAATTTATATCTTTCCTTCCCATACAGAGCTAAAGTGTGGGTTTATAAGTAAGTTTTCCTCCTCATCCCCACAGGGCTTAAAACTGTGCAGATGTTTATTTTACCTCGATAACAGTACAATATGTAGTTTTGGGACACTTTATACATCATAATAATAAACAGTAAATAAAAATAGTTTGCATCCAATATTAGGTAAAGGTAAAGGTTTCCCCTAGACATAAATGTCTAGTTGTGTCCAACTATTGGGGATGGTGTTCATCTCTATTACAAAGCCAAAGAGCCAGTGTTGTCCAAAGACAATTCCAGTGATCACGTGGCCTTCAGGACTACATGGAATGCTGTTACCTTCCCATCGAAATGGTACCTATTTATCTATTTGTATTTGCATGCTTTCAGACGGCTAGGTTGGCAGAAGCTGGGTCTAGTGATGGAGGCCCACCCCCATCGAAGCCCACCCCCATTTGGGTCTTAAACTGCCAACCTTCTGACCTTACAGTTATCAGAATTGGTGTCTTAACCACTAAGCCACTGTGTCCAATATTACATGAGTTCAAATCTGCTCATGTCTCATGTTTCCTTACCTCTCCTCCACTTTGCCAACCCCTGAAATGCTCTGCAACCGATTTTGGAAAGGGTGCATGACAACTGCAGAGGGAGGGGAAACCTTTCAGTAGTATCTGTTCTATCAATAAAAGGCCACCATTGGACAGAATACAATAATGTTTAAGGCAAAGCAAGGTAGGCTGAAAGACAGACACTTGCCATAGAGCACTCCAAAGATTTTGTGGCTTACCAAGCATTTAAACTCCTATCCTTGCATTCTAACTACCATAACATACTGGGTTGTGTCCATATTTTACCTCTCACACAAATTTCTGAACAAGTGGTGAAACAGTATGATAAAAAAGTCTAGGACTGGACTTGGGAGGAGGTGGGGAAAGCTGTGCAGATACCCTTTACTTGCCTCTAGTGGGTTGAGATAATGCCACAGCTTGAAATTTGTACAGGCACAGCCAGGGATACAAGAGATCATGTATCAATGTGTCTGTTTTAAGAGGCATGCATTATGTTCCAAAAAAGGGCCAGTGTTTTATGCCAGAATCAATGACATATATCTAAAGCTACAATAAGCACCATTTTAAGTGATAGATTTCATCCCAAAGAGTTGGACATAAATATGTATCCTGTCTTTAAAAAGAATTACATTAACAGAAGGTTCTCTCTTTTTTCCCTCCTGTCCTTCAAATCATATTTCAGTTTCCCTTGTTGTGGTTTTCTGGCAGCAATCCACTTTGATCAGAGTTTCTTGGGAGCTGTACCACTTTTGTACACAATGCCACATTCTTTATGTACAGTCTGAGCAAAGCAACCAATTAAGTGCCAGTCACATGAGAAACATTAGCAGCAATAAATATCACTCAGCATCTATGCTGACTTCACGCCTTTTGTGTCATGGTTTCAGCAGGACTGAAAAAAATGAGAGCACTGCCCTCTTCAAATAAGAATTCTCCCCCCCCCCCAATGAAATGCTCCTTCAGTCCCCAAATTCTAGCAATGTAGTAACTTAAAACATCAGCTGAATATTTAGAAATATGGTTTAGGCTTCCAAAGAAAACGGGCAAGCAAAGTTGCCAAGAGCATGCAAACAGAGGAAATATAAGATTTCTAGGTCTGAACCATTTTCAAGGGCTCACTCTCTGCATTGCTAGAAAATTGGGGACTGCAGAAAATTTGAAATGAGGGCAGAATTCTTATTTGGGGGTGGCAATGCCCTCATTTTGCCTTCCTTCCCCATAGCTATGCCTCTCGGTTTTAGCCAGACCACCTGACCTCAGGCGGGAAGGAGTTACAGTCAATAGAAATCTAACTCCCTATTAAACACTGATGCTGATAAAAGGTGCTTCAGTTCTTGTACAGCTGACACAGAAAGTGAGAGATGTGGGGAGGGAAAGAAGCTTACCTCTGTCTTGGTAAATGCAGGGGATGCAATGAAGGGTGAGTGGGAGAAGAGATCTCTGCCTGATGTGGCTGCCTTGGTGACTATTACCAGCTAATAGTTCTTCACTCTAGCAGTGAAGAGGGGTGGGACTCAGAGAAGGAACAGTACAAGAAGAAGAAGAAGAGAAAGAAGAAAGTTAGACAAAGAGCACAGACCACTCCCCTCACTCATCTGGGTCCCCTACTGAAATACTCAAGATTCCCTCTTAAGGCACATTTAGGTCTCACTTGTTCTGTTCATAATCAAGATAAGTAAATGTTATTGTGGTAATATAGCTAAGGCCAATCAAAAGTGTTGTAACTTATGAGGGAGGTTTTATTGTGGAGACCTTAGATAAAGAAAATGATGAAAGGAAACCAACTCTCCCACATGCTAAAGTCCTACATGAGAAAAACACTGTAGTCTCACGAGGAGCAGAAATCTGGAGTATCTGAATCCATTTAATATTTGGGACTCATTATTTGGGGGACAAGATTTGTTCCATACTTCAGGTTAATCTTAGGGTTATCCTAGATCATAGAATGATAGAACTCTGAAATCACAGAGTTGGAAAAGACAACAAGGCCCAACCTCTTGCCATGGAGGAATACTCAGTCAAAGTACTCCTGACAGATGGCCATCCAGCCTCTCTTTAAAAAACTCCAAGGAAGGAGATTCAACCACACTCTGAGGCCACGTGCTCCACTGTCAAACAGTTTCTAGTATCGGGAAGTTCTTCCTAACGTTTTGATGGAATCTTTTCACCTGTAGTTTGAATCCATTGATCTGTGTCTTAGTCTCTGGAGCACCAGAAAACAAGCTTTCTCCATCAATATGACATCCCTTCACATATTTAAACATGGCTATCAGTTTTCTTGAAACTGGAAAAAATTAGAGCATGACTAAAGAAAGCTGAGATGCAGTGAGAGAGAAGTAGCTTTCCCCTTGCCTCTCTGGATGATGTTGAAGCACTTATGTTCTCCTTCCAGAGGGGAACAATCACAAATGCATGCCTTTTGCCAAATGGATTTTTACAGCATGACAAAAGACACACTTTTCCAACCATAAAAGTGATTCAACGGTATGCAGAGTGGCAAGGAGAAAGCTGCTTCTCTCTTGCTGTGTCTCAGCTTTCTTTTGTCATGCAATACGGCTCTTAGGCCCAAAACAGATGGGCTGAAAAAGCTGTCTTCCAAGCGGCTTGGGGGTGTGGTGATTACATGGCGCATGCTCCCAACCTGCGCAGATGCTGTGCCAAGACTGTACCTATGATGGTCCAAAAACAAATTGCCCGTAGCGCAGCGCACATTTGCGGGGAACCCAGCGCTGAATCATTCTACTTCTTGCCATAGTCCTTTTGGGACTGTGGCAGCAGGCACCCTTGGGACTGCGGCATGTGGTCCCAGAGTGATCAGGGTGGGAGCAGCTTCTGGCTGCTCCTTTTGCCCCATCTGTTTCTCTCCTTAGTCTCTGGAGCAAACCACAGTTTTCGTGGCATGTTGGGTATTTGGCCAATTTTTTTTTTAAAAAGTTGATGGTGGCTGTCTGGGTTTTTTGGTGGTCTCTGAGGGGAGTTCAGGAGACTCATGTGCCCATGGACTGCAATTTTCCCACCCTTGATTCACAGCATCTTACAGAAGCTGCCAATTAATATTTTCCTTAAGGGATGAGGGAATAAAATCAGATTTCTTATTTATAAAATTTACATGGGGCCTGAAAGGTAAGTCCAGAATTGGATATAAAAACTTGTCATCTTATTCCTGGTTAAAATCTCCCTGACATCACCAGAAGGAGAGGAAAAGATGGCAAGTCATCATTAAGGCCTTTAGGCCTGCACAGTGAGATATGGGGAAAGGAAGAGAACTGAATCAAGATCCATGGTATATGGGGAACTTCAGCCCTTTGAATTTGTTGTAGTGCCAGTCTGAATGAGGGGAACGCCACCAGATGCTTCCAAGGAAGGAGGAGAAGCTGGTAAATTGATTGCCATTGCTATTGCCATTAAACCAATGCTAAATAGCATTTCTATGTTTTGGAGATGCTCTAAAGCCCAAGATGGGTGTACACACACATAGAGAAGCTGTATCTGCTTAAACTACTTCTTTCACATGACAATGACTGCCCCCCACTTTTGCATCTGGCCATGCTATGGCCAAATTACATTATTTTATCATTACTCGATAGGAACTTCTTCCTCCACATACAGTTATAAATGAGGAGACCAATTTGGATTAGAGCCAAAGCATACAGGGGGGTTGTTTTAACTCATTGCCATTATTCTGATTCCTTGTCTTTACTTTTGGAGCTACAGTTCCCATAAAGGGAAAACATAAGAGGCACAGACGTTTGGGTTGGATTAGGATCCTAGTATGGAAAAAAATTATAAGATGCTTCTCTTGAGCAATAGTCACAAATGGTCCTCTTATGATGAGCAGTTATGCCCTCAGGAGGTGAAAATAACTGCAATGACCAGAACTGATGTAGTTACAGAACAATTCTGTTTAATAGTCTTATTTGTAGGATGTTTATTGAGCCTAGTTTAAAAAAAAAATAAAACTTTGATCATCTGTACTCAGCTGCTTGGTAATAAGGTCCACATCTGTCTTGGAGATTTCTCATCCATAGGGGCACCATAAGTCAAAGTCAATTTGGCAGCAATTATGAGATAACATCAACAAATGAAGTAAGACTTCTTTCAGAGTAGACATGTATTGGACTGAACTGTAAATCCATCATCTATTAAATATGCTCAGCTTATTCAAATTGCCTCTTATGGTCTAACAATAATTTTTAAGCTTTACCTTTCACCATCTAAAAATGTATCTTTTTCCCATGTCTTTTATATATTCATCAGAAAACATTTGTATTTAATATGCAAAATATACTAAAACAGTCCAAATATCTTCTCAATAAGTGGGCCCTTGGTATCTGCTGGAGTTTGGTTCCAGGACCCTCTGTGGATACCAAAATCCATGGCTGCTCAAGTCTCATTAAACACAATGGCACAGTAAGATGGTGTCCCTTCTATAAAAGGGCAAAATCAAAATTTGCTTTTTGGATTTTATATATTTTAAAAATATTTTCAAACTGTGGATTTTTGAATCCACGGATAAAAAAATCTGTGGATATGGAAGGCTGAGTGTAATTATCAACCAGTCTCTAATATTTTAGCAATATTTGGAACATGTGGTAACCTCTCAGATCCAGGGATTCCTGGATGAAATGGATTATCTAGATCCATTTCAACCTGGCTTCAGTCCTTATTGTGGGATGGAGACAGCTTTGGCCACCCTGGTGGGTGACCTACACAGGGAACTGGATAAGGTGTGTGTGTCCTGTTAATTCTTCTGGATCTCTCAGTGGGCCATCTCTCTGGGATGGAATTTAGGGGAACTGTTATACAGTAGTCTTGGAGAGGTGAACTCAGAAGGTGGTGCCAGGGGACTCCTCTTAGATTCTGTGTCCATTGATCTGTGGGGGGTCCCACTTGTTATACACTTGTTATACACAAACTGCAAGCCTCATAGGCTCCAGTAAGTCTCCGCTCTCTTGTTTTCCACATGCAAAGAACACATCTTGTTGAGGTTGAGCAAGTCCCACTCTCAGCCTGAGAGAAAGGCAATGGTAAACCTCCTTTGAATAAATCTTGCCAGAAAATCATAGGATAGGGTCATAAATCAGAGTTGACTCAGGACTTTTTTGCACCACCTCTGGTGCCCATCTTACCTCTTCTGAATTAGGCTCAAATTTGGAGGGTTAGGCTGGTTTTATCTCATGGACTTTTCTCTCAAAATGGCTTTCTGTTGCCTCCAGTGCTGAATTCAGGCCGTAAATCACTTTGGTGGCCATTTTTTCCAGCTTCAAAGTTGGAAAAAATGGCCACCAAAGCAACTTACAGGACCTGAATTCAGCACTGGAGGCAATGGGAAGCTGTTTAGAGAGAAAAGTACATCTGATAAAATCAGACTACCAAATTTGAGCCAAATTCAGAAGAGGTAAGTAGGGCACCGAAGGAGGTGTGATAAAGTCCTCAAATGCACACAACAACAGTATTCACATCATTAGGCTTATCTGTCTTTATATGTGCTTGCCCTGTTATAGAAGATAAGGGTACTGAAGTTGTGTTGAACTAGGTTTTATTTTAAAATAGTTATACCGTGTTTCCCCCAAAATAAGACAGTGCCTTATATTAATTTTTGCTCCCAAAGATACGCTAGGTCTTATTTTCAGGGGATTTCTTATTTTTCCATGAAGAAGAATTCACATTGATTGTTGAACAACAACAACAACAACAAAGAACATTTATTAGATATTGTATATATATTTATATACAAAAACTTTGGTAGGTTTTACTTTTGGGGGAGGCCTTATGGCGCAGTGGTTAAATGCCTGTACTGCAGCCACTCACTCAAAACCAGAAGGTGGCGAGTTCAAGACCAGCAAAGGGCTGAAGCTTGACTCAGGCTTGCATCCTTCCGAGGTCGCTAAAATGAGTACCCAGATTGTTGGGGGGCAAATAGCTTACAATTGTAAACCGCTTAGACACTCCTTAAGGGTATGAAGTGGTATATAAATGAAGCTGTTTGTTTGTTTGTTTGTTTATATTTAGCAATTCAGCAAAACCTCTCCTAGGTCTTATTTTCAGGGGATGTCTTATTTTCGGGGAAACGGTACCACTGGGTGTGAATGCGCTAGGTGTAACAACCTTAATTGGTTTATTTTGCCCTATTTTCTGCTGAAACAATGTCAGTTGTGACAACTAACAGTAAAATTAAAACAAAAACAAACACACTTAAAACAGATTAAAACACAATCAGCAGTACATCAGCAAAATAACATGGAACATAACATGAAGTTTACTGAGCAGCTTCCCTCCCCGAAAAGAACTTAGCAGACAGATGTCTATTGAACTGGAGAAACAGCAAGCAAGAAATAGCTTTCATTTCATTATTGTGTCTAACTTATGCCTTCAAATGAAGTTGTCAGATATTTGAGTGCATATATTTATTTAGTAGCAAATTCATAGCTGCAGGCTGGTCATACCATTAACCAACAATGTTTACCTTCTGGACAAAATTTCTTTTTTTGCCCAGGTGTTTTCTTGCCTGGGCAGCTCAGCAGATTTCGTGGAAGCTTCATAGCCAAGTGCATATGACATGTGACAGCATTCTACTAGAATTCCTGGTATGTGACATGTTGTATGCTCTGCTGGGCACTTCTAGACTTGTAGCTGTCTAAAACTATAATATACAGCAGACTTGAAATACACATCTAAGTTAAGTATCAAAGTAAGTGGAGATCATGCAACATTGGGGATTTTAAAATAGTTACTCTGAACATTAAGTAGAGCTCTTTATTTAAGGCACATTGAAGTTTAGTTTTACTTGTTTTATCATGTTGTTGCATATCTGCTTACATAACACTAGACAAGCAGACAGAAGCTCAGCCAATGCTCTAGTTATATTATCAAAGAATGACCTGATTATATGCATACCAACATGCACTAAACTGCATCTGAGCTGCCTTTTCACTCCCATATGGTGTCATTCATTCAACCACCCCATTGTTCAATACCAAGATTCTCAGAGAAGAAAGTGGTATCCATCTGACACAACAAAATTAAACATGACTAGGATCTAATGCTTTGAGAAAATGCAACAGCATGAACCATATTTTTAAATATATATATGTTAAAACCACAGATCAAAAACAGCCGAGCAGGCTTTTACCCAGCACCAGAAGTACAACAGAGTTTGAACCAGATAAACACCTCTGAAGAGAGAATTTACAAAGCCAGGATGACCATTGCCACAGGTCCTGTTTTCTTTTTATTTTCTTCATGTCTGATGGCCATGGAAGAGCCCTTTTGGCAAACTCTTAAAGTACAGGCAGGTCCATGTGGGAAGAGCAATTGCCTGAGGGCTCGCTGTCATTAGCAGTGGCAGCTATTGAGCCAAGTAGTGGTAGTGAGTGAGCTCCACCTGAAATGGGAAAGAGGGGTCTCCCTTGCTTGAACCATGAGACATGTTCGAAGCTTGATGCAGTTGGAATTTTGCCCAGAAATGGATTGGGAACTGGCTTGAATATTTTAAACCATTTGATCCTATCCAAGACTTGTGCTAAAGCTTATTAAAAGTACAGTTGGCTCTTCCTGTCTGTGGTCTTGCCATCTGTAGATTGGAACATCTGCGGATGACCCTGCTCTGTTCTCATTGGCCGCACATACTCATGGTTGCACCAATACAGTGTTGCATACATCACTTGCCACTGAAAATGGCATTTTAATGGAACGGAACCCCTGAAGATATGAAGTGCTGACTTTAGCTCTCTTTTATAAATAGCCTTCCAAAGCAGCCGTATTTAGAACACACACTTAGCAACTGGTGACTTGCAGGTGGGTGACAATTATGACCAGCAATAGCACCACCAGCAATGGTGTGGGAGCTTGACAAAGAAAGGGCAGTAGCCCATGTGGGAATTTCCAACTGCCAAGGGGTCGGTGGGTTGCTGTGGGCCTAGGGTGCCTGCTTTTGACTGCTTCCTGTGGCCACCAGGCCCCTCCCCTGTCTTCACACCGGCATGCAGTCTGCACACTCGTGTTATAGTTTGTACTTTCCATCTTGGAACAGAGCAAACTTGATTTTTCCTCCTCTGGTGTTTAGCCTCAGAGCATGGCTTGGTCTGTTTCCCTCCTATTTCGGCCACATTCATTGCCTGAACAGGTAGGTTTTGTACTGGGGCAATGATGAATTATGGAATTATGGAAGGACTTTGAAGCACATGATTACAGGAGTGAGAATTACCTATGCTCAGAGGTGCTACTCCAACTCAAGAAGATTGATGAAGATAGTTACACTTGCTGAAATGGACAAATTGACAATTCTGATTAAGGAGAAATCTTTGACAAAATTTTAAAACTATTTGGAAATGTTTCTTTCTTACATGCAACACAACTGGAGTAAAGTAACAGTTTTCAGTTTTGTAAAATGAACTGAGTTTGCTTATATTGTAGAAATATTATGTACTATGAATTAAAGGAAGTTTAGTAACAGGGTGATATAACAATCAGTTTGGAGGGGAATAAGTCAGAATGTTTGTTTGTTTCTTTGTGTTATACTGTATTATGATTGTGAGGTTTTTGGGGTAGTTTTTGTATGGTAATTTTTAGTCACACACACACACACACACTTTATTTTTGTTTATTATTTGTGTTTAATCAAAATTAATTATATAACCCCCCAATTCTCCACATGTGATGACATAATGACATTAAAGAGTAGTTGTATTTGCAGACGTTCTTAGCACCTCCACTCCCTTAATTATAATACAAGGCTGAGACTACATAGTTTTTGCAGTTACTTTATTCCCCCTCATTCCTAAAATACTTTGCACAGGGAGTTTTATCAGTTTTAAAGGAACATCCTTCTAATTAAGAATGCTGCTCCAAGGAACATTTTCTCCTAAAGTAACATGACATATACACAACAGAACCAAGATACCACTTGGAAAAGGCCTTCACAAGAGTTTTTTTATTTATGGCCAAATTAAGTCTGGCTTGTACTTACTGTCACTGTTTAGAAGATGGCATTAAAAGATCTGTTCTTCTCCCAAGAAATCTAAATCTGTGATTTTTTACAAATAAAGTGAATTGTGGTGGTGGTGGGAGAAGATTTGGTATGCTGAATAAAGTTTGACAAAAATTTCATGCTGAATTATTAAACACTGAAGTAATCACATCTAGTTATCTCAGTATCAGTGTCCACAGTAAGTGATCCAAATAGTATATATAAGAATGGAATTTGGGGTTTTGTTTTGTACTCATAAAGCCTTTTCTGCAAAATATATCAACAGCCACAGGGTATTAGAAACATCAACAAAAGAGGAACTGCACTAACTTGACCCAATGGCATTCAGAGAAAATTAAATTAAACTAAACTAGTCTGACAATTGGTAAAAAGTATGGGGGGCTATGCACAAGAATGACTAACATGTTGTAGCTTGTTGTTCAGGTGGGGTGCAACAGTATGCAAGTAAAAATGCAAGGAATCTGACAAACTGAAAACTCCAGGGGCCATTCTGTCTCAAAGATGTGGGAATGAGCAGCATTTCATCCTGGCCCTAATGCATTCAGGCTGGTCCCTTCTCCCTATCCCTATAGATATCCCTATAACTATACATACACCCTTGGTCAGACATGGAGATACCCTGGAGAGAGAAACCATGTCAAAAATGAGCAGCAACCTTAATATCAGCTCTGACATCGTGAAATACATAGGGTTTCAAATATATTTTGTTACATATTTGTCCTAACATATTTATGACGTCCCCCCTTCAAGATTGGTTCAAATGTACATGCTTTACTTCCTTTCTTTACCCTATTGCTCCATTCACACTTTCTACCCCTTTAATCCATTTTCATTAAACTTAATTATGGTGATTCAACATGTCAGTATAAAATTAACACAGAAAAAAAGAAGAAAGAAAAAGCTTCACTTCTGAAATTTTCCTAATAAACTATACATATAAAATCTCACTGAACCATGATTGGTATTTTTAGCTATCCTTTCAAGGAAAAACAAACGAAATTTTAGCCAATGCTAATAGGGAGCACCTGAGAGACCCGGATGGGCTATAAATATCCCCGCACGGCTCTTGGTCCAGTATGGCTGACAACCATCCAAGGTGCCCCATTCCTTGATCGATTGCCTCTTGCCTAGAACTCTGGCTTTATTCTTTTGGGTTATCCTTTGGGCTGCTTGATTGGATTAGATGACTTCTGTTTTTCTATAGATACCTTGGTGAACTTTCAGGTCCTGCTTAAAATGCTGAGGCTTGAAACTGGGAGTTTGGCTAGCTTCCCAAGGGCAAAAAAGAACAACAACACAGTTATCACCCTGTATAAACGTGTAGTTCAGGTAAGAGGCTCTTTCCTGCTGTTTTTGGCTTGCCTCACTATCACTCGTCCCCCTCCTTCCTTTTTACAAAAATAAAAAATAAAAAATGGCAAACTATAATACAGGTTCATATAAAATCTTAATGATATGTAATTAGGGAGATATTAAGCCCGCAGATGTTCTGGCCAACACCTCCCATCAGCAGCAAATCAGAATAGTTTATATGGGATTGATTTATTGATTGATTGAAACTTCTAAATAACCAGTTTCCCTGCCCCTCACAAGTGACATGTACTGCCTCCCCATAATAAATATTGCATCTGATAGGGTAAACAGACTCCCCAAAAGTTTATGCCACAGTGCTAAATTATTAAACATTAACTAGTCTATAAAGTGCCTCAAGAATATTTGTTGTTTTTGTTGTGGCTGGCTAATATAGCTACCCCTTCACACTGTGTAAAATGTGTAATCATGAGAAATAATGTATATATAAAAAAATGCCTGACTTTCGTAAAGTTCAAGCAGAAAAAGAGAACAACATTTTGATCATTGCTTCACATTACTTCAATGTACATATATATTCCATTTTGGTCAATATTTTATCACTGTTAGCTTTGAAGTTACCCTAACTTGCTATGACTACTCGGGCAGCCATCAAAATATTCAAAACCATTATTTATACATTCAGAAGATGGGGAATTACCAAAACATGAGTAGTGAGTCTATTGGTATGTCTTTGCAAAGGAATTTCGTTAAACCAGGGTGACTTCTTTTATCCATGTGGAGAGGTATGCATTTTTAGATAGAAATGGTAGGGAGGTTAATTTGTTTATGTGAAAAAAGTTCTGCATACTTCTTTTAGCTGTTAGCTTTTAAATCAGCCCCACACACCGTTTTTGCTTCATGGTGTGGGCACATCCATTTTTTTAAACACATGGAACTGCCCATCCCATCTCATTTGGCCCTATGATTGGGATATCTGCTACCCAATGTGCCCACTGGATGTCAGTCTTGACTCAGATTTTCAAAAAGTGTCTATGGTTGGCTTCTGAGACTTTTACCTAGTTAGCCAAGTTTATCTGTGCTGTTTCAAGACCTATCTATAGTACAATGCTAAGATGTTTAATATTCTATAAAAGTTACTAAAATATTTCACTAAGGTCTACGGAGCTCAGCACTAGTAAAAAAATACA
Organism: Urosaurus nigricauda; assembly: GCA_034509955.1. NCBI lineage: Eukaryota > Metazoa > Chordata > Lepidosauria > Squamata > Phrynosomatidae > Urosaurus > Urosaurus nigricauda. The sequence goes on along the minus strand of JAOEGL010000001.1, from coordinate 166,911,065 downwards.
GTCTGTAAAATTTCACTGCTGTAGATGTTTGGCTTGGTTGGATTTAGCATTTGTGGGATTACGAATGAATGCCTGCAAGTCCAAATCCATCTTTACACATATGACTGAAGCGGCATGAGGCCCCAGTTGTTGCACTGTATGGCCTGAAGCAAACAATTCTTCTTCTTGGGAATGAAACAATAGCTGTGTAGGCCAATACTCACCTATAACTGGGGATTCACACATGTCATGCTGGCAGGGTGGCGGGCACATGCGCCACTACCTGCAGCACTGCCAGGGAACCATAACAAAGCCAACACTATGGGGGATAAGCCTATCTTTTAGGTTCTCTTTGTGGTATGGTCAATTCTAGTTAATTGGAGGAGGAGGCATTAATGTTGTTAATAATTAATTTATATCCCACCTTTCCCCCAAGATTGGTGTGGATTTGAAGCCTGGCCTCCTCCTGGGTTGTACTTTGGGGCTTCTAATGGAATCCTGGTAGTGGGGAAAAGAACGGTGTTCCTGTGGTGCTCTCCCTTGTTTCTGCAGGGGCTTTCTGGCTGTCTATACTAGGTCCTTTCAGGCGAAGGAAATGGACAAACCACCTCTGAGTATTCCCTGCCTAAGAAAACACTATGATATTCATGGGGTCTACAGGCAACTTGCCTGCATGCACACTCACACACACGGCAAGAGTTCAAGGCAGTCTGTCAGGACCATGGATATTTCACAGAGGGGCTGGATTCAAGATCACTTGACTGCCATGGAACCTCAGTTCCAGTCACAGTCCTTGACTGGAACAAACTAAGGGTTCATGGTGTTTTGTTTTTTTTTAAAGAAAGGTGTGTCCCAGGTTTCTTTTCCTTGGAGAAAAATCTGCTTAGAATAAAAGGACTGAGGTCTAGAAGGAAAAAGGGCACTGGTCTTTTGATTCATGTACATGGGTACCCTCCTCCTCCTCCAGATAAAACAAAACAACCCCAAATGCAGTTTACTTTTTTTTTTTTTTTTTACTATCCTCTCATTGATGATGCAGACATTTGCAAATGTTCTCTACATCCCTAATGGAGGGAAGCTATTCCAAGTTACAATCTTGGGTGAAACTAATCTGAATCAGAGAATTAAAGTGGGACTGTCTCCTTAGGAGCAGAGAGTGGAAGCATCATAGTCCATCTGACGTCCTCCTCATTGATGGGGGAATCTAATTAATTTCCTTCTTACAAAATGTTTTTAAATATATGTCCTTTGTGTCTTCAGATCTCACCTCTGATGAGGGAGGAAGGGTCAAAATAATACTAAAGCAGCAGAGTAATGCAAAAACCAAGTCTTAGTGCTTATAAATGCTCAACTGTTGGTAGAAAACTTTATTCATTTAAAGCAGTGATCCCCAACCTGTGCTCCAAGGAGCCCTTAGGGCTCCATGAGTCAAAAAGGTTGAGAACCCGTGATTTAGAATATTATGGAGCAGAACAGTTCCCTTACTATCCATCTGTGATGGCTTGCATCAGATTGCCAAAGGGCATGGTCATTTATAGATGTTAGGAGGGAAGGTTCTACCCTAATTTTCCCATGACATGGTAGTCTTGTCTGTTTTGCATGTACACATTTTATTCAGTGGAGAATGTCCAGACTTCTAGTCCTCTAGAACAGTGGTCCCCAAACTGTGCCCTTTAAGAGATGTTGGACTTCAGCTCCCAGAAGCCTCAGCCATGTTAGCCAATAGTCTGGGATTCTGGGAGCTGAAATCCAAAATCCCTTAAAGAGCACAGTTTGGGGACCACTGCTCTAGAGTATGAAGGGTAAAATCCAGGTGCACTTTATACATATAATTAGCTCTTTGTCTAAATTAGGCCTTTTTGTTTTTGCTGTTACACACCTCGATCTTCAAAAAGGGAGAGGTAGGATACAAATATTTATTTATTTATTTATTATTTGTCAGGTGCAGTATCTCTTAAAGATGATACTATAATACCTCATATCCCTATATAAGGAAGACAGTGGTGTTCATTGTTGGCATCTGTGTCTTTCTATTTGTTTGAAAACTGTCACTTGCACAGTGCACAAGCATCAATGTCTTTTGGCTAGGAGTGACAGGAGTTGTACTCTAAAAACATTTGGAGGAAGGCAGGTTGTTTTACTGCACTTGTGTCTTAGGTGGAGCACACAGCACATTTTAAGATAATAGAGATAAAAAAGCAATAAGGAAGATATAATAGTGTAACACTAAGCAAAATGCTAAAAAGCCAGAGTGAAGCCAGAATAAAATATAAGAGACCTATTTAAGGGGGGAAGTTAATCATCATAAAACAAGTCAGACTTTACGAAATATTTGAAGGCTAAAAGGAAAGGGGAAAGACTGGCCTTCCAGCGGAGGGTGTTTCACAGAATTTCTGAAGGGCCTACCACTGAGGAGCCTCTGTCTTACAAGCTTGCTAACCTAACCTCAAGTAGCAATGGGATATAGAGCAGAACTGCCTGTGAAAAGTTCAACAGATAAGCAGAATCCATAATCAGTCATTCAGAGACTATAGGTCAAAACCTTTTGGGGCTTTAAGGTGATGATCAAATCTTTAACTGTGCTCACAAACAAAACTGGGAGCCAGTGCCAAGTGGATATCACCAGAATGATGTTCTCTGATTTGTGATTCCTTGGCAATGCTCTCAAAGTAATATTCTATTCCAGATGCAGTATCCAAACACTCTTCAAAGACAGCTTCACATAACAATAATTTAACATACATATGACCAAAATGTGCATGACAGTGGCTAGATCATCCTTTTTAATGAATACCCATTGCTGGTGTAACAGCCAAAGTATTTTGGATTTTTGTGTTATTGCTTTCTGAAAAGTACTTGGTTTGGAATCAAAGTATGAAGGGGAAACTTTGATTTTGTTTTTGTTTTTTTACTTTTATAACTGAGACTCAGGTTTTACCTAGATTAACAGAACTGCATTTTCCCTTTCAAACACAATGCAAAGCCAAGAAACAAGAAAGAATGGAACTCTTTCAGCTTTGCACCTGTCTGTCTGTCCATTTCACTATTTATCTACATGGCAAGCACAGACATACACAAAATCTTATTATCAATAATAGGAACTACATTTACTTATGATGTTACAATACATCAAACATGCAGCAGCTGTCTAGTCAAAAGACTTGCCGTGGTAATGAACATTTCATGTCCTGATTAATACATCTCAGTTGATTTGGTTCAGGGAGAGTACACCTTCATATTAGCCAGGTTGTATTAGATGTGCCTACCTGATTTACTTCAAAATTGCCTCAACAAGTCACCCAGTCTTTCCAGCATAATGATGAGCCTGTGGGCCTATGATTTTTTTTGTCTTGTAATCCTTTAATTAAACTTTCAGTCCATTCCCATTGAGCTATTCTTCTCCATTATCCCAGTATATCATTAAGTAACAACAAATGTCTTTTGTTAACAAGAAGATTTTTCTGTTGGAATTAAGTATCACAAGAAGCCCTTGAGTTGGGCCACATTTCTAGACTGGAAAGTGAAGGACAGGTGTTGTAGACTGCTGCCATATGGATAGAAAGCATTATCTCTGTTTTATAATTGAACCAGAATGTCAACTCATTCCATTTTGTTTGAATAATGAGGGTGGGGGGGGGGAGCCAATGAAGAATCACCTTTATTAGTTTACCCCATTTTCTAACATGCCCAGCTATGATGAATCACAGCAGGTTATAAATATATTTAAAACATATTTTAGAATTTATTTTTTATTATTGTATTTATTCAAATGCCTATGTACCAAGAATAATAGAGAGGACATTATCCTCGAACTCTCTCTCTTATATCACCATCACCACCATGCCACTGTGACTACTACCACAGTTATTATACAATTATACGGCACCTAATGCACCCTAGGATCTGGAGTGGATCCAGACTTATGCTGCAATGCTATACACACCTGGGAGGAAGCTTCATTTAAAACAGTGGGACTAATGGTGACTAGACAAGAGTAAGATTGGAGAGGTAGTCATATTTAGAGCTGGGCTACTGAAATGAACTGTACTCAAATTAGTCATGATTAACTTCATCAATGATTTTAATAAGCCTGTTCCAAATATGATCAAGAGAGATCCAAATCCAATGTAACAAACACACACACACACACACAAACAACACCATATAAAAGCATTGTATTTGTTTTCCTCTTTGCCTCTAGGCTCACAATTTTTGGGAAAAAAATTAAAGAAAAAGAGAAGGCTGGGGGTTTGGAAGGTAATGGAATGCAATAAAAGGAAGAGAGTTAAACAATACAATAATTAACCTACATATAGGGAAGAAACAAAGAGATAAAAAAGATAAATAGCAGATACAGACGTAAATCCAAGATGAGTGAAAAAGTTATTGAACTGAGACAAAGAAGAAACCAGCCAATTATTAAAAGGAAGTGGGTTTCACATGTAAGAGGCCACAGGAAAGAACACAGACAAGAAATAACACCAGGGGATGGGAGTTTCATAAGCAGATTAGTACAAAGGAGGAGGACAGAGAGAAAACAATGAAGCTAGATAAGAAAGGACATGATTGTGACAGATTCTCTTAAGAGAAGAAATATTTAACTTGATCTGAGATGAGAGCGGAAGCCAGTGAAGGGAAAGATATACAGGTGTTTTTTCATGCGACTTCTGAATAGTACGTAGCTTTAAAAAAATCCTTTATAATTTTGGCTTCATCCTGTAATTATGTCATACAAGAAAATGTTCTACATTTCACAGCCATGTGGCATGTACAACTTTGTATAATATAAGCCAGCATTGTGGCATTGAAAAGCAGGGTGGTTTCTGGTACAGGGGATGAATCCAGACAGGGAATAAAGTGTCTCCATGGGCCAGAATACCTTGGGAGGAGCCCAGAGGATTTTGGGCCTGAAGTTGCCCCAGTGTCCAGCCATTATCTGGCATTCTGGAGAAACAGTGGGTGGCTCTTTGCATATGTGTCCTGCTGTGGCACCGGCCACTGGCACTGTGGGTCACTCCTTCTGAGGCTGAAAAGAGGTGCCCAGTATTGCTCACATAGCTGCGCGCTTCGTTCTGACTTCAGAGGGAGTGACATATGGGGGCAGCTGGTGGCACAGCAGGACTCTTTTCCTAGAGCAGCTGCCAGAGTGGCTCACAATATTAAAAAACAAACACAATTAAAACATAGAAAAGTCCTTTGTGGGTGTCTGTTTTGTCTCATAGCCTACAGCACTTGCTGTTTGTTGGTGGTTTCCCATCCAAGTACTAACCAAGCCTGAAGATCAGACTAGATCTGGTGCCTTGAGGGTATCTAGTGAGACTTAGCCCAGTGGTGGAGCTTAAGTCTTTGCTAGTGTACTCACACTGGTGGTTTGGGCTGCTTCCTCCCAAACTTCTTCCATAAGTGCCCAACACACCTGGGGTGGGTGGGTGGGGGGGGGGGGTAGAGACTGTATCCTCAGTTAGTGCAATCCTTTCTAGCCAAGAGAGACAAGAGTTGAACTGAGCCAACAACAGGCTAGCTAGTGCTAAGCTGAATCCAACCCCCTCCCAGGACTCTTTCAAACGGGAGGAATTTCTCCCAATTCCGAATGGAGCCAATGCGGATTCATGTAAATTCGCTTGTTTAGCGAATTTACCTGAACCCCTGCTCCATTCGGAAGGCATTCGGAATTACTTCTCATTACCCGAAAATACCCCCCCCCTTGCCTGAAATCGCGTGAGAAGCTTAAATTCGCAATAACGTTAAACCCATAATTGCATTCGGAGTGACTTCCCTTTTGCCCGAATTTGCGTGAGAAGCTCTAATTCGCAATAACATGAAACCCCAGGATTGCGTTTGGATTGCCCTTGGATTATACTTCCAATTTCCCACGTCTGAAAGAGTCCCCAGACTCACTTTGTGCCAGCACTGTGGTTGTGTCCCTGCGCAGAAGGATCTGGCATAGTTTGGCTCCTCTCTTTGAGACATCACTTCTCTCCCCCCATTTGAGCACTTCTGTCAGCTTGTAGAGTAGTTCTGCTTGAAAACTACTGTGTTGGTTGAGCTCTGAAATTAACTGGCAAAAGAGCAGTTCTGTTGGAAGAAAGGCATTTCAGCCAACAGAAGAGGTTTGTGCCTAATCTTAAATTAGCATTGTTTTGTTACTCTCATTTTTATTGCTCCCAAAAATATTTGAATTGGCCTTCAATAGGATTGCATTTTATTACTTTTGCCTTCAGGTATAAAAAATGTTACAGATTATTTCCTCAATAACTGTGGGGGTTGCACTTTTAGTGCAGGGTAGCCAAAGTTCCTCCTTTTTGAGGACATGTCCTACAATTTAGCCTTCTGTCTTGGAGAATTCCACAATGTCCTACATTTTGAACATGACTAAGAAGCATGAATTTATCCTTATATGGGTGTTTTTAGCTTTTATTTGATAACGTCCTTGATTTTTCTTGAATGTGGTACATTTTGTGATGCCTTGTCCTCCTTTGTAATCTCTTCACCCTGTTTTAGTGGAGCATTTAAAAAAGGCCACTGATACCTGCAGGTGTGCAACCAATTGCTCAACAAGCACCACAGCCTTGAGTTTACTGCACAATAGTTGATTAACACCTCTAAATGAAAATTGAGATAGAGGGGCTGTGTGTGTGCATGTGGAACAGGGGACTGCCCTAGGCTTTGCCTTATGCAACCTTTAAGAAAGTGCAACTGTTTGCACAACAATTTTTATACTAGCATGAGAACCTATCAAGAGCCCAGCCTTCCTTTGCACTTCCTTGGGCAACAATTTTGTGCTAACCTTTCTTTAAGGTGGCTCACTTCTTGGTAGACATGTATAGGAGGGCTCTGTAAGAAGTAAACTGAATGTGACATGCAAATAGGTTAAACAAATCTTTTAAAAACAAAAACCAACCCCCTCCTCAAAAAAGCAAGCTTAAGAATTTGCAATTTGTGATCAGAATCTATAAACACTGGATTTCTTCTCCTCAGATCAGGTCCAGAATGCATGCTAATCTAACATTAATCCATTTGGTTCCACATGTATTCTTAAGGATTCCCTCCCCATTAATTAATGTCTTCTGTTCCCTACTTTCCACATCAGTGAAACTCTTAAGGTAGTTAAAATGTAGTATTCAAACACAAATAGACAAATATAATAATTAAAACACTAGCAAACAATAAAAAGCATCAGTGAATATTCCCCCCCCCCCCCAAATAAAAAAGGCAACAGTCATTGTGATTCCAAATTATAGAAGTCAAATACCAGTTAGGACACAGGACAGTTGAAATAAACATTCTGTCAAATTATACTGGAAAAGCAATAATCCAGGAAAATAGGCAGTTGTCCCAGGGTATGAGAATTTCACATCCTCAGTGACATAACCAAGATATCCCTTGGCTTTGTTCTCACATAGCAGAACTTGGAAAAGTTACAGTTTTGGCCATTGACACTCAGGATACCTGTCCCCAGCTGACATGGCCATTGATGTTGCTGGATGTGGGTTTCTGGGAGTTCTGATAAAAAAAAACAACTAATTTTTCAAAGCTACACTACCAACTATACTATAAATAGCACCACTGCTAATATGAGATTCATTAAAAGTCCAGCCCTTCACAAAAGAACTCGAATGAATTCTTGTATTCTCGTTAATAAGCATTGATTTCATTCAGGAACAAGGATGAAGTCAAGTGTACATAAGGTGATTGTTATAATTGTGTGCCTTCAAGTTGTTTCTAATTTATGGCAACCCTAAGACAACCCTATATGGCTTTTTCTTGGTTAGATTTGATCATCATCATCATCATCATCATCATCTTTATTTCTAGCCCGCTCCTCTGTGAAGCACAATCGGAGTGGGGTACAGGAAGATTAAAACATACAGATTAAAACACTTCATCAACCCATTCCCAGCCACCCACCCCTTAAAAATAGATTAAATTAACAATAATTTAAAACAATAACAATAACAACATTAAAAGCATAATTCATCCTCGGTGGTTCTTAGTTGAGGAAAGAGATAATTAATAGGTCCTGTTTCGGGGCCGAGATCTAGGAGGTTTCAGGGAAGGCCTGCCGGAAGAGATGCGTCTTCAGAGCTTTTTTAAAGCAATCAAGAGATGTTATAAGATGCAATTCATCCGGCAGACCATTCCGAAGCTTGGGAGTGGTAGCGGAGAAAGTCCTCTGGGAGGTCTGCGACAGTCTAGTTTTCACAGGCTGTAGCAGTTTCCTCCCAGAGGATCCCCGAAGTGTGCAGGGGGGTTCATACAGGGAGAAGCGGTCCCTGAGATAAGATGGATCCAAGCCATGTAGGGCTTTAAAGGTTAAAACCAACACCTTGTACTGTGCCCAGAAACTAATCAGCAGCCAGTGGAGAGCCTTGAGCACTGGTGTTATGTGCTCTCTCCTTGATGTTCCAGTTACAAGCCTGGCTGCCATATTTTGGACCAGTTGAAGTTTCCGGGTTAAGCACAAGGGTAGCCCCATGTAGACTGCATTACAGAAATCCAGGCGTGAAGTTACCAGAGCATGTACCACAGTTTACAGGTCCCTCATGTCCAGGAAAGGGCGCAGCTGGCATATCAGCCGAAGCTGATAACAGGCACTCCTGAGGGGGTTTAGAGAGGGTTTGCTGTTGCCTGACTGTACACAAATACACTCAGTGGATTTCCATGGCAGAGTAGAAAAACTGAACCGTGGTCTCCAGAGCCCAAAGTATAAACCACTACAACATGCTTGATATCCTTCCGTAAGGTACACAGTTGCATATTCTCATTTTAACAGCTATGATAGGAAGCAGTAGTTGGAAGACACAGACAAAGACACAGACACACACAGAGGAGAGGGAGAGAGAGAAGATGGTTAGGTTTTAAATCTGAATTATGAAACTTATATTTGAATTTTCAAACTTATTTGTTAATTGTTTTCAGTTTCCATTGAAATAACTGAGATTTAACTTGGTTCAAACTAATTTCTTATTTGGATTTCAATGGAATTTAGTGGTTTGAATGTTGGGCCACAACTTTGGAGAACAGGTACAAATCCCTACTCAGCCATGGAAACCCACTGGGTGGCTTTGGGCAAGTCACACCCTTTTCAGTCTCAGAAGAAAGCAAAGACAAATCCCCTCTTAACAAATCTTGCCAAGAAAACCCCATGATAGGTTCACTTTAGGATTACCATAAGTAGGAAATCACTTGAAGACCCACAACAACAACCACTTAATGGTGCTGTATCCAGTTCCCTCTCTACATTTTAACAGCTTGTGTATGGTGGTTGGAATGTTAGATTATGGACCTTATTACACAGGGGAAATCGTGAAACTGTGCTGTTTATTGCCTATTTATTGCCTGATTATTGCCTGTTTAATTACGATGTGTGTGAAAATCTTAATTGTGATATCGCGTTTTGCACGGAATAATTGCTGTTTAAACCCCCTGATCCCCCCCCCCCCAATTTTCCCCATGTGATAAGGTCTTCTGACTGTGGAGGCCAGGGTTTGTTTGAATCTTTGTTTGGCTATGGAAACTCGCTGGGTGACCTTGGGCAAATCACACCCTCTCAGCCTCAGAAAACCCTAAGGTAGGTTCGCCTTTGGGTCACCATAAATCAGAAATGACTTGAAGGCACAAACCAATAACAATGTGTATTTATCTAAGCATCTAAGCATCCTCACAAATACAAATCTATGACTCCCCAAAGCTTTATACTCTTGGCATAACTTGGTAAGCTTCCTCACATTTCCTAATGTTAAGAGTTATATACCCATTATTGCAGGACCAAACCAAAAATATCTTTAGAGATTTCAGTGGAAACAAGACATTGTAAAATGCAGTAGGTGAGAATTGAAATGGGACCTGTCTCCTTCCCGACAGTGCAACTTTCAAGATAAGAGATTTTCTATTTATCAGCAGGTTCCTGCTCATCCTGACAGGATAAGATTAAAAGAACCAGACTTTCCCCTCTTGAAGACCATGCAGAGTAAACCATTTAGAAAAAGACTAACTCTGTTCTACCTTCATTTGGTGAATGGAGTCACTTCTTCAGATAGTGTGATAAAGAAATCTTTGCCAAAGCTGTCTGGTTTCCCAAGAAAAACAACACAAGTTTTCAGACAAATAAATGCCATTATCTCCTTTATCCCGTGATAGTCAGGAAGGTTTCTGAAAGGTCAAAATTCATTTGCTCCAAGCTGCTGATGCAGGGACCAAAGTTGAACTGCAGGTATGTGTGTGAGGAAGAGGGAAAGAAAAGCAGAGGAGGAAAGAAATGCATGTCCTTCAGATACGAGCATATATTTCAAGAACTTCACAGCCCCATAGTATTGATCGTGTGAACTAAAGCTGTGTATTGGTATATAGGAAAGGACAGCTTGCAAGTCCCACATAATACTTTTATCAAAGAATTCCAATGAGAAAAATGAGAAGTCTCCCAAAGAAACCTTTGGTAAAGGGCATAATGTGGTTTATAATCTCTCAGCATTGTTTTTTTAACTCACCAACAGTATTGGATTGTTGTTATTGTTGTTAACTGCCTTTGAGTCAATCCTGACTCGTGGTGATCCTGTGGATGAGACATCTCCAAGACTCCCTATCCCCCACTGCTCTGCTTAGGTCCTATAAATTGATACCTGTGACTTCCTTAATAGATCCATCCATCTAGCATGCAGTCTTTCTCTCTTTCTATATCCCCAACCTTTCTTAATATTATTGCATTTTCCAATTATTATTTATTATTATTATTAAACTTTATTTCTAAAGCGCTGTAAATATACTCAGCGCTGTACAAAATTGGTAAAACTTAAGAAATATATAAAAGCCTGCCAAAGGCGTACACTCTAAAATAATAGGAGATAGATAAAATTACAAAGGGGGAAGACAAGTTAATTTTCCAATGAGTCATGCTTTCTCATGTTGTGGCCAAAATATGACAGCCTCAGTTTAATCATCTTGGCTTCCAGTAAGAGTTCAGGTTCAATCTGTTCAAGGACCCATTTGTTTGTCTTTTTGGCTTGTTCATAGTATCCTCAGCACTCTTCTCCAGCGCCACGTCTCAAATTAATTGATTTCCTTCTTATCCAATTTCTTCACTGGCCAGCTCTCACATCTGTATGTGGTAATGGGGAATACAATGGCTTGTTCGATTCTAACTTTCACGCTTAGTTCTATGTCTTTACTCTTTAGGATTTTGTCTAGTTCTTTCATAGCTGCCCTCCCCATTCCTAATCATCTTCTGACTTCTTGACTGCAGTCTCCATTCTGATCAATGTTTGATCTAAAGTATGGAAACTCTTTTACTATTTTGATTACCACATTAAGTTGAATTTGTGTAGATTTTCTATGGTCATTATTTTTGTTTACTGAGTAGAAATCAAGAAATAGGGTTTGCCAAACTCAAATTACTAACTCGGCTTCATCATAACCTGTGACACTATTGGAAGGCTTCATCGCAGTCAACCCTAGTAATGAAGGGTCATTCAACTACAATGTTCAATGATGCAGCACACAAACAATAGGAGAGTATGAGACTTCAACCTGGGCCAGTTTTCTTGCTTTGTGGACTTTGTGGAAGTTAAAAATGAATTCAACATGTGCAAATATCAGTTGAAATATGAAACTACAATAAACATGCCACCATTTGCCAGGATTTTGAAGAAATGGGGTGGGTGACTATTGCAATGCAATTGTTATATAAGTCTCACATTAATATTTTTATTTTGAAATTTGTATGGTTTTTAATGTGTATTGTTTTAAATATGTTGTTAGCTGCCTTGAGCCCCCTTACTGGGAGAAAGGTAGAATATAAATGTTTAAAATAAATGAATAAATAAATAATTAAATCTTGCTCAGTGAATGGAAGTAATCTCCCACGGAAGAAAGGTGCACTCATGGAAGGGCTCCTTCCACTCACAAAGGGCCTGTACAGACTGGCCCTGGGCAGAATTACGGAGCAGTGTCTGCACACTTGCCAGCATAACCCTGCCCCCAGGGTGCCATTTTGGCATGCACCCATTTACATGGTGTGTGTCATGATGACGCCACTCTGGTGCTGCATCTACATGATGCAGCACCAAAAGGGTGTCATCACACAATTCCACAGCAGATATGGCGCCCTTTAGAGGGTGTAAGGAGCTGCATTTTGCCACTTCCTTTTGCATCCTCCAAAGGCCAGATTGGGGCTGTGGTGTGCAGTGTGTGTCCTGCCACCCCTTCGGGCTATTCTCTATAGCCTCAAAGGCCCCTTTCTAGGACTGAAACTCTCTTTCTATTAGTACAAGTGAAACGCAGGATTCACATCATTAGCTAATTGGTTGTTATTGTTGTTGTCTTCAAATCATTTCCAATTAATGGGGGCCCTAAAGAACCTCTCTCATGGGGTGTTCTTGGCAAGACTTGTTCAGAGAGGGTTGGCCATAACCGTCCTCTGAAACTGAAAGAATGTGACTTGTTCAAGGTCATCCAGTAGGGTCAAAGGCTTTCATGGCCAGCATCCATAGTTTTTTGTGGAGCTTTTGGGCTTTGTGGCCATGTTCTAGAAGCGTTCCTTTCTGACGTTTTGCCATCATCTGTGGCTGGCAACTTCAGAGAAAGATGCCAGTCACAGATGCTGGTGAACCGTCAGAAAGGAACGCTTCTAGAACATGGCCACATAGCCCGAAAGCTCCACAAAAAACTATGTCATCCAGTAGGTTTCTATGACTGGACATAGATTCAAATCCTGGTCTCTCTACAAGGGAGCCCTGGTGGCGCAAAGAGAGCCCTGGTGACACAGTAGTTAAATGCCTGTACAACAGCCACAAGGTTGTGAGTTCAATCCCAGGGGCTCCAAGGTCCACTCAGCCTTGCATGCTTCTGTAGGTCACTGAAATTAATACCCAGCTTGTTGGGGACAATAAGCTTACACACTGTAAACCATTTAGGGAGCTTAGTTCATTGATAAGTGGTATAGAAATGTACTTGCTCTTGCTCTCAGATCTTAGTCTAGCACTCAAACCACTACACCATGCTGACTCTCTAGCTTATCCCATACTATATTTCAAGCTTATGTATTTCCTGTTCTACTCCCAAAAGGCAACTAATAGTTGTGTTGGAGTTATCTATCCAGAAGCAAGGTAGGGTAATCATCTGACAACCATTGAACTTGTGCTTGGAGCAGATTGAGTTCCCTCTTGCAGATGGAGCTCTTGCTATGTGGAAGAAGAAACAAAATCTTTGCACGCATTGATCCTCTAAAACCAGACTGTTCTACCTCTCTTTCATAGGTCCAAAACACACTGAAGAAATAATCCTGTTTGAGACTGCTTTAACTGCCCTGGCTCAATGCTAGGGAATTGTGGGAACTTTAGTTTTGTGAGACATTTAGCCTTCTCTGTCAGATAGCTCTGTTGCCACAATAAACTACAATTCTTACAGTTCCCTAGCATTGGACGAGAGCAGTTAAAGTGGTCTCAAACTGGATTATTTCTGCAGTGTGTTTTGGACCTTAGATCCAACGTTGTTGCAACCAACACAGCTCCTTAGAATCAAGAGGTAGGCTAGCAGATACCAAGGAGAAAAGCTCCAGTGCAAATAGTAACTATGATCAAGGGGGCTTTCTAGATTGGCAAAAAGAAGTGTGTTCATGGCTGCATGAACACTTTTTTTGCGTTTTAGGGGAGAAGAAGCGCCTTTAAAAAGGTGCTGGTTTTCCCAGCTTCTTTTATAAAAACTGCAGAACAGCGCAGCTCCATCTAAAGGCTGTGGTGCAGCTGCTAAGCATTAAGGAAAAGGCAACTTCATGTCACACTTTCCTGCCAATCTAGAAAGCCCCAAGACATTTAGAATACCATTCACAAGCTGCAGAGAGATTACTAGCAGACTTCTTGTGGGGTCTAGTGTGCAATTATTACTTGGCGGGGGGCCTTTCTGACAGAGCCCAATGAGATATGAACTTTTCTGCCACACTGACATATGACATTCTTCTGTGGTTAAGTAGGGGCTGAGTTTTTCTCTACATTAGCCCTCTCATATACTTGCAAGTTCATATGTATGAAAATGAAAATGCTAGGATCCATCATTTTTTGTAAGCACACACAGTCTTCCAATACTTGCTTGGGTTTTCTTTCATCTAGTAGAGAATCATGAATTAGATGCTCATCTAATAAATTTGTGTTGAAAAGGTTTTCAGATCTGACAAATGTTTTTCTGCTGCCTCAAACATTCTTATTAGTTCTTTTAAAAGGATCATCATTTTTACACAATTTTGACAGCAATGGATTAAAATTACCATCCTGTAGAAAGTTCTGTGATAGAATAGTTTTTATCATAAATCTAAGTGATCAGGTGTAAAAATACTAACAAACTTTTAAAAAAATGTACAAGGCTCAGCAGAGCAGTGTGTATATTTATGGTACTAGACCCACACAGACCTATGTCGTTATCTAATTCCATACCTTTCTCCAAACTCTTTGCAACAAATTAATGAGTTCTACCATAATTACTCATGTTTTTGACAGACAAACCCTTAATTTTTGTATCAGTATTACATGTCATTTGAATAATTTGTCAGAATGGACCACGGAGAGCAAATTCAATTAACCCCATCACTATTTCCGGTTTGATTATGCTGATGTAAAGAATCCTCAACTCGTTTTAGAAGAATATCAAACGATATATAGTGGAGTTTGGCCTGAAGGTCATGCAGGGATGGATGGATCCATCCATCCATGCATCTTTTTTTCATACACATAGGTTCAGCTATAAATCTCTTTGGGCCATTTCTGTATGAATCTGTGCTTTGCTGTAAAATAATGCACAGAATTTGCAGTATTTTACAATGTTTTTTCCACAAAATTTGCATATGTATTTACCCTACAAAAATGTTGTTTTGTTATACACATCTTTAGTATAGTTTTGGTTAACGCTGGAGATTATATGAAATTGCAATGCTCAATTGTCTAGCAAAGCTTCTGACATGACTTCTGACCTTAAAAAACTACAAAAAGGCTGCAAGGAGAATTTGTTCCATGGCTGGAAAACCAAACATTTAACATCAGTGATTTAATGGTTTGTTCCCTGTCTCCACTTAAATATTTCTGCTATATGAATACATAATACATCTGTTATAAGATGGACAGCACCTGCAATACTTTTCTCTCCTCCCTTTCAGTAGAAGTGCACAATAATGCAGTATCAAAATTACCAAAATAGAGAAAGAAATAAGCCTAGTTAATTTACTTGTGTCACTCATTGGATATATGAGTTCTGAGTCTAAACATTTATATTTTTTATATTAAACATTTTCTGAATATAATAACCATAAATAATGGGAGTAATATGAAGCCTTAGCCTCATGAACTTTGGACTAAAAGAACAGATCTTCTACTGTACCTAGTCATTAACAAAGGATTATGGAGAACTGAGCCATTTTCAATAGTGTCTCTTATACACTTCTTGATACTCTGAGGCACAGTAACCATTTTTCTGGAAGAAACATTCACCATCCAGAATTAAACTTACATTTTTTTGGAACGCAATGGAGTGTGATGCATGCCACCTCCTATTTATTTTGGCTGATGTCTATTGCTCTCAGCATGATTCAAATGTTTTATATTTTTGTGAAAAAAATTCTCTGCATCATCAGTACCATTGTCCACAAGTTTGTATTTCCTTGCTCTTGAGTGTTTAAAATCTTAAAAGCAGCTTTAGAGTGGAAATGCTCTACTGCCGCATAAGCACCCAGCTATACAAAAGTGGAGAACGTGGGTGGGGGAGAAAAGCTTTGTGTAGATGAGGACCCTAGATCCCATCTCTGGAACCTCCAGTTAAAGGAGCAGGTAGCACATTATTGGCAAAGCCCTGCCTGATGTCCTGGATAGCACCTGCTATACTACTCACAATATATACAGCAGGGCCTAGACTGTCCAGTGGTCTTATGGAGCATAAAGGCAGAGCAAGAGGTTACAAGTTAAATGGAGGGTTCCCATCCCTGTCTTTGTGTTGTAGTGCTTACCCAAGGGATAATTAAGAGGAGAGAGTGGTTGACTTTGCTTCACTAATGGATGACACTCCTTTGTTATTTCAGTTTCTTGTCTCACCCTTGTTGTTATTAACTGCCCTCAATTCGACCCTGATCCATAATGACCCTATGGAAGAGACATTTCCAAGCTCCGCCATCCTCCACTTCTCTGCTTAGGTCTTGCAGATTCAGACCTGTAATCTCCTTGATTGAGTCTTTCCATCTGCAGTCTTCCTCTCCTTCTATACCTTCGACCTTTCCTAGCATTATTGTCTTTTCTAATGAGTCATGACTTCTCAGGATGTGGACAAAGTACAAGAGCCTCAGTTTGGCCATCTTGGCTTCCAGGGAGAGTTCAGGCCTGGTATGTCCAAGGACCCATTTGTTTGTTTTTTTGGCCATCCATGGTATCCTCAGTACTCTTCTCCAGCACCACATCTCAGATGAGTTGATTTCCTTCTTATCCGCTCTCTTTACTGTCCAACTGTCACATCTGTAAGTGATATGAGGAATACAATGGCTTGGACGATTCTTAGTGCTTAGTTGTATAAATTTGCAGCTCAGGATGTCTAGTTCTTTCATAGCTGACCTTCCCATTTCTAGTCTTCTTATTTCTTGACTGCTGTCTCTGTTCTGGTCAATGTTCGATCCCAGGTACAAGAAATGTTTTACTATCTCAATTTCCTCATTGTCTAGGTTGAATTTAT
This sequence comes from Urosaurus nigricauda, assembly GCA_034509955.1. NCBI lineage: Eukaryota > Metazoa > Chordata > Lepidosauria > Squamata > Phrynosomatidae > Urosaurus > Urosaurus nigricauda. Next base: position 166,894,394 of record JAOEGL010000001.1, on the reverse strand, counting down.
AGAAGTCCTCTGTGGTCATTATTTTCTTTTCTTTTTGTTATGCAGTAAGCCTGCCTTTCCACTTTCTTCTTTGACTTTCCTTAGAAATTATTCCAAGTCTATGATGTTTTCCACTACTAGTATGGTGTCATCCACATATCTTAGATTGTGTCCACTCTGGAACTAAAAAACTAAATCCACTCTAAATGTTCTTTAGTGTAATAATGAAAGTCATGGACCCACAGGCTACACACAGACCTCTTTTCACAAAGTCCTCAGTATTTTTTTAAAAAAAAAAACCCTCTTGTTTTTGGCCAAAAAACTGAGGATTGTCACTTCTGGAAATCTTAAGGAATGGGAACAAGAACCTGATGCACCCAGATATGAGACACTGGCGCTTATCACTTGGGCAAATAAGACAGTTTACCCTTTCTGGCTTCAATTCTGAATTGGGGATGCCCCCAGATATTATCATAGCTAAATCACCACTGATCTAGGTGGGATGCCAGTGCCTGGATGCATCCCATGTTGAAGCCTCACTCAGCCAGCACTTTTTTGAAGTCTCCAACTTAAAAAATTGGCCTGATGAGCGAGGCTCCCACCTGGGATGCATCCGGGCAGTGACATCCTGCCTCGAGTGGTGGCAATTTAACTATGATAACATCCTGGGGCATCCCAGATCCAGAACTGAAGCTGGAAGAGGTACGCCGATTTATTTGCCCAAGTGATAACCCCCACTGTTTGTCAGAAACAGAGGGCAAATATTTCCAAGCTCAAGATCCAGAGGGAGACTTGGGTCCAAAACACATTGCAGAAATAATCCAGTTTGAGACTGCTTTAACTGCCCTGGCTAAATGCTAGGGAATTCTGATAACTGTAGTTTTGTGAAACATTTAGTCTTCATTGTCAGAGAGCTGTGGTGCCACAATAAACTACAAATCCCAGAATTTCCAAGCACTGAGCCAAGGCAGTTAGGTTCATTACATTTGGTAGGGGATTGTGGGGTACTCAACACTGTTGCCTAGAAATGGAAAAATATTCTCTATTTGTTTCTCAGTAAAAGGGGAAAAAAGAAGAAAATGATTTCCCAAATAGATGTTGGAATTAACTAGCTGATCATACTCATTAAGTTATTAGTTCATCAATAAGTGATTTTACCTAACTCTGTAGATTCCATAATCCACACTCAGGTTGTAAATATACTTTAGCAATTTAAGTCTTTAGAATGTATGAGGATGAGTGCCTCTCCCTCTGTCACATTCAGTAGAACAAGAAAGCTTGCTGTTTTTGGAGAAAAAAAATATTAGAATTGCAGGAAATGTGTCAAATGACTCTGTTGCTGGTCAGACTGCATGACTTGAGAGGAGAAGAAGGGAGAAAAAGCATGTTCTGGGATCCAGGTCATATAGAGTAGTTGTGCTTTTGGAGCAGAAGAACAACTAAATTAGAAAATGAAGGGTGGAAAAGAAGAATGGTAAAGAAGAAGAAAAAAAAGGGGGGGAGTTTTGGAAGAGAATGAGAGTTTGCTTACAGCATTTCTCAACCTGTGGGTCGTGACTCCTTTGGGGGGTCAAATGACCCTTTCACAGGGGTTACCTAAGACCATAGGAAAACACATATTTCCAATGGTTTTAGGAACCAAGACCATCAGTTGGGGGGTCACCACAACATGAGGAACTGTATTAAAGGGTCGTGGCTTTAGGAAGGCTGAGAACCACTGGCTTAGTAGGAGACCAAGATGCTTAAGCAGCCAGGATCCTTTCAGGATATCCCTCATGAGCTTATTTGGAAGGAAAGTGTTTGTGGAGTCTTTTTGGGGGGCAGAGGGGCAGTATGACTCTGTTTAGCATATGAGTATTATGTTTTGGACTGGTTTCTGTTGTATACTGTGGAACTATATAATTTTGGGAGGTTCTTTTAGAAAGGCCTTTTAGGATGAAAAGCACATGCCCCACTCCTTCCTCCTACTTTCCCATTGTGCTTTTTACCCACTCGCTCATCCACCTTCTTAGCCACCGTTCTTTAATTATACGATTAAGGTGAGTGCAGAGTGAACTTGTTAGATACTTGATAATTAAAGCTGCAGATGTCACAAGTTACATTTAAGATCCCTGACTCCATTCTGCATGCAAAAGCTGGGCTTATCTACCAGTCTCTGGAAGCCATGCTTCTTGATTGGGAGTGGGGAGGCAGAAAGGATGCATTGATTCAGTTGTATAGAAAAATGTAATCCATGTGACCACAGACTCTAAAAATGTCAGAGTAAGAATTTTGCACTCTTGATTCAGTAAATGCTTTTTGCAGCAATGCATTTATTGCTGTACTAGCAGAGGATTTGTTCCCTTTGACTCAAATAAATCACTTCTTATTAACCTTTAACAAAGAAAGTATTTGAAGAGCGAGTGAAGTAGATTACTGATGAGAATGGAGAGAGATGCAGATGAATGACCAACTGAACTGAAGAGTTTGTAAGAGATGGGATCACGTGATTCCATGATCCGACAGTTTTCAGACATGCTGGACTCTCACCATTCCCAGGCAGCAGTCTTATTGTGAGCGTTGTGGTCCAAATGGAGAAAAATTCCATGTTGGAGGAAAGCAACTTTAAAAGGCCCAAAAGAGCCCCTTTGAAAGAACCAGTTAAAATGTGCTCCCCAAAAGTGACAATTCTCTGGAAATCCCTTGGTCTGGTCCAATGCTGTACCAATGTATCACTCAGTGAGAGCATTCAAAGATATAGCTGTGTTAGTCTGTAGAATCACTGTGCAAAGAGATCTTGTAGCACCTTTGAGAGTAACTGAAATAAAGAAGTTGGCAGCATGAGCTTTCATAGACTTCAGTCTACTTTCTCAGATACATATATGGAGTGGAAACCAGGGACAAACATATCCCAGTATATGCCATTGGTATGGGAGAATCTCAATTCAAATTCAAAATCCTTTATGTATGGAAATGAAGAAGCACTCAAAGCTCTGTTCTCAAACTTCTCAACAGCTGGAAAACCTCATCAGAAAGAATAATAGAGAAGCAAGACTTTTGCATGGTTTTCTCCTGGTTTTTGAATGTCCTGAAGTGTTCTGGAGGATTTTTCTGCACAGAAAAAAACATGAAGTTTTGCAAACATATACAAATGCTTCTCTGTGCCGAAAGAACACATTTTTTTTTACAAAAAATATGGTTTTTTTTCTGCACAGAGAAAATTCTCCAGAACGCTTCACAGTGCTTGAATATGGATACAATACTGCACAGATAAATGCTCCCCTCCCACAGTGATTCTTTCCCCCAAAAGAAAACTACAGTAATTATTTTTCCTTGCATGCTAAAGGGAAAGGATTTACATTGCTACTGTGGACATGCTGTGAACAAGTATCCTCATCAGACGTGTGTTCTATATATACTTGCGCACGTGATCAGACAAAGGATCTTTGGAGCCTGGCAGTAGTATACCTTAGCAGATTTCCCTCAATAACTCACATATATACAGGATTGCTTCATATGATGATTGTATTAACTTAACAAAATTACAAAAGCTATACAGAAATCACTGCTGGGAATTAGCAACCATGACAATATAAATTGTAATAGGGAATTAATTAGCTCATGCGCAACGAACAATCCCATGCATAACAAACATACCAGACCTAGAATTAAAAGAATACAATTTTTAAAAAACACACTTCTATATGGGAAGATTAACTTTGTAAGCACATTTACAGTTTAAAGTGTGGGCTTTAAGTCTTGAGAAAGTAGGCCACCATCATGTATGACAGAAAGGGACAGGAGTGGGCTGAGTTTATGTTCCAGGGGAAGGAACCTAAAGTTGATGCAAAAGTCAGCTCTTGGACTTTCTGGCAGAGGAAAGGTGGGGAAGGAGAAAAGTGGACACTGCAATGTAGGAAGTCATAAACTAAGCAGCTACCTGCTGCAGTAATTAGTTATTTCGGGGAGGATAGTCTGATAATAGTGTCTAAATATAACAAAACAAAACAAAGTAAGAACAAATGTAACTTCTCTGGTATAATAAGTAACCACTTCTATATACCTTGAAATATTAAATTTAAATTTAATTTATAGGTAGTTTGTCAGGAATCTTTCATATTTTACATACTCTCCAACTGTTCTGACTTGAAAAGGACAGTCCAGGTTTAACCCTTTGTTGCCCCAAGTTTTCAGTGGTTTTTAAAATGTCCCAGTTTGTCTCTTCCCCCTCTACTTTCTCTCTTTGTCTTCAGCTCACCTCTGGCTGTAAAATGAGTTCAAAGTGCAAAAACAGTTTGCACTCAATTCACTCATGAAGGGGAGGAAAGGACTGGAGAGGGGTGTATTCTTGCCCCTCTCAGGAGACTCAGGCAAAAGGAAACTCCTGCAGCATCTCCTAGGAGTTTATCACACAAGGGGAAATTGAGACTTTAAACAGTGATTAACCTGAGAAAATTGCACAACTGACATTAAAACATGATTAAAATAAGATTAACACAAGAGCCATTATCCTATGAATAACCAGGGAACAGCCAGGCAATAAACAGCAAAAATTCATTCATGGGAAAATCCCGTGAATGACTTGCTGCTGTTTCTTGCCTGGTTATTCACGGGTTAATGGCACTTTAATCATGTTTCAGCTTGACATTGTGTGAAAACCATTAGTGTGATTGCATGATAATAATGGGTTATTCACAGGATAATATCACTTTGAACACGGCATCATGTGAAAACCAATAGTGCAATTGTGGGATTATCACAGGTTAATCACCATTTATACTTCCAATTGTCCCCCATGGGATAAACTTCCAAGTTAGTGTGTTCTTCCTTGTGAATAACTTTATTATTATTATTATTATTATTATTATTAACCTTTATTGATATAGTGCTGTAAATTTACACAGTGCTTTATATATAATCTTATATTTAGATGGTTCCCTGCCCTCAGGCTTACAATCTAAAATACAACACAAAAAGAGAAGGGAAAGGTGGTGGGAAAGGGGATGAGGTCCAGTGGTTCTTCTCTCCCTCTGGGGCCAGGACCAAGGCAGATGGACTGGAGGGAGGGTGCGGCTTCTTAATACATAATTAAAATGAGGCATCCTGGGGCAGATGGCATAATCCTGGGAACGCTTTCATAAACAATATAGTCTTTAACTCAGTTTTGAAACTGGTTAGAGAAGTGATGAGGCGCACATGTGGGGGAAGAAGGTTTCAGGAGTGAGGGGCAGAAAGTGAGAAGGGACGAATCCGGGATGGGACAGTGGAAATCCTAGGCTAGGAAAGAAGACCTTGACTACCAGAACGGAGGGTACGAGAAGGAGTGTGAGAAGAAAGAAGTTCAGACAAGTAAGGAGGGGCCAGTCCATGAAGGGCTTTGAAAGTCCACAACAAAAGCTTGTACTGGATGCAGAAGGGGAGCCAATGAAGGGAGGATAAAAGAGGAAAAACATGGTCAAAGCGGCGAGCGGATGTGATAATACGTGCAGCTGAGTTCTGGATGGAGATTAGAGGATGGAGGTGAGAGAGAAGCCCTGTCAGAAGAAGGTTACAATAATCTAGTTGCGAGACCACCAGGGCATGGACCAGAGTCTTGGCGGTGGAGGCTGAGAGGAAAGGACAGATTTTAGCAATGTTGTAAAGAAAGAATCTACAGGTCTTGGCGATGGCCTGAGTCTGGGGAAGAAACGGCAGAGAGGAATCAAAGATGAAACCAAGACTGCGGGCTTGCTGAACCGGATGAATAGAAATGCCATCAAAAGAAACAGAGAAGGAGTATTGAAGGGTGGGCTTAGGTGGGAAAACAAGAAGCTCTGTCTTAGACATGTTGAGCTTCAGGCGCCGATGCTGCATCCACTGAGAGACAGCAGTCAGACAAGATGAAACTTGCTGCCATCTTGACCACAGTTCTTGGCCACAGTTTGGTATTGCTTGGGTCTTATATGTATTACAGCAATAATGCAGTCTGACAATGCTTTAACTGCCATGGCCCAGTGCTATAGAATCCGGGGATTTGTAATCCGTTGCAGCACCAGAGCTATCTGACAAAGAAGGCTAACTATCCCACAAAACTACAGAACCCAGAATTTCATAGCACCGAGCCATGGCAGTTAAAGCGGTCCCAAACTGCATTATTTCTTCAGTGCAGATTAGACCTTGGCCACATGTGTCCCAGTTTTCATCAGTGAAATGTTGGAGGGTATGGTTTTATCCTATTCAGTTGTAAACACTATGGTTTTCTCTCTTAAAAGAATTAGCAGAAAAGTAACTAACAACACAGTTCTGTAAAGAATGAGTTACTTTCTCACCATTGCAGTGGGTAAGAGCAATCACTTTCAATCACTTTTCAGACCCAGCAATGAGTAACAGGAATTAATGAGTCTGAACTCTGGTCAGCCCACTCAATACCAGAGGCTAGCAAAGTGTGGCCCTTAAACAGGTCACAGTCCCTAAAAACATTTTTGTGGCCTCCATGGCCCCCAGGGAATTCCCCCCCCTCGGCAAAATAAATTAAATTAAAGAAACAACTTTACACACTTCCTGTTGTTAAAAAGGGTCCTTCTTTGTCCTGAAATGGCCCAGCAAGGCAGAAAAAATGATGGAAATGCCCCCCCCCCACTCTCTAGAGGGGATTGAGGGGCTGTGTGTGTGTGTTCATTTATTTGCAGGAATGAGTGCATCATAGGGAGGCAGTCCTCCAAGTTCTCCTGAGGGGTTAATTTAGCCCCCTATCTTTCCACAGTTGCCCACCCCTGCTTGAGCGAATATTGCTAAGTCAAAGTGGACATGGGCCTCAAGAGAAAAGGATGAGTATCCCACAAACAAACAAATCAGTAAAAATCCTGGCTGCAGTTCCTTTCACAAATCAAGGAAAGCTTGCCCAGAAGTGGCTCAGACTGCATCCTCACTACAGAAGTGATCCAAGTTAACACCTCTTTAACTGCCATTGCTCAATGCTGCAGAATCCTTTCCCTCAACAGAGGTGGATCAGGGAGGGCTAGAACTCAGCTTGCTTTTGTAGAGCAGGTGAACAGGTGGAGTAGGTTGGCAAGATCCACTGAAGATTTTTGGAGCAGATTGATTTCAGTCATTCGGGGCTGGTATCAGGGCCAGGCAAACCTCATTGATGGCTGTTCTGTGTGACAGTATCTTGGGAGAAAGCAACATGGAGTGCAATAGGAGGAGAGCAGCAGGAGATCCAGCATGTGAAGCTTGGGACCCTCATCAAACTTTTGGATAAAGACAAAGTCAGGCTAGCTTAAGAGACAGGAGAACACTGGCACAAAGGATGGGTGAGTTTTTCATCACCAGTGCACAAAACAACCAAAAGAAAGGTACAGTAGAGGGATTGACAAGGGTCTGTCTCCATCCAGGCCAATCTCCTCAATAAGATCATCTTACTCCAAATATAGGAAAATTAGTCATGTTTTTATACAAAACATACAGAGGACTCTTTCAAACGGGGAGGAATTTCTCCCAACTCTGAATGGAGCCAATGCGGATTTATGTAAATTCGCTTGTTTAGCGAATTTACATGAACCCCTGCTCCGTTCGGAATTACTTCCCATTACCCGAAATTAACCCCCTCCTGCCCGAATTTGCATGCGAAGCTTTAATTCGCAATAAGGTAAAACCCATGATTGCATTCGAATTGGCTTCCCTCCTGCCCGAATTTGCATGTGAAGAGTTAATTTGCAATAACATAAAACCCATGATTGCATTCGAATTGACCTTAAATTATACTTCCAATTTAGCCTTGTATGAAAGAGTCCAGAGAGAGAGAGAGAGAGATCAAGGCAACTCTCCAGCTTGATGTGTGTGGTGCAGGGAGGATTATTAGGATGCTTGCTACTAGATAAGCACACCTGGAGAGTCTGGGAGAATGGACCTGGTTGGATTGTGTGCATTCATACCCAGTGCCTGATTGTTGGCCAGCAATCATCATCATCATCAATAATATATCAACTTAGAATCATAGAATCATAGAGTTGGAAGAGACCACAAAGGTCACCCAGTCCAACCCCCTGCCATGCAGGAACTCTCCATCAAAGCATACCCAACAGATGGCCATCCAGCTTTTGTTTAAAGACCTCCAAAGAAGAAGACTCCACCACACTCCAGGGGAGTGTGTTCCACTGCAGCTCTTACTGTCAAGAAGCTCCTCCTAATGTTGAGGTGGAATATCTTTTCCTGTAGCTTGCATCTATTGTTCCGGGTCCTATTCTCTGGAGCAGCAGAAAATATGCTTGCTCCCTCCTCAATATGACATCCCTTCAAATATTTAAACAAGGCTATCATATCACCTCTTAACCATCTCTTCTCAAGGCTAAACATACTCAGCTCCCTATGTTTCTCCTCATAAGGCATGGTTTCTAGACCCTTCACTATTTTTGTCACCCTCCTTTGGACACACTCCAGTTTCTCAACATCCTTTTGAGATGTTGAACTTAGATGGCATTTTACAGGTACAACAATTGAAAACAGTGGGTCTTACCAGAGGTCTGCAATCCAAAATGTGTGCATACACATGCATGCAGAGGGAAGAAAGGAATAATAAAATAAAACTATACAATCCAGTTATAAAGCAAATTATCTAGGTAAAATACACAAAATTACAATATAATATACAAAGCAAAACAATAATGAAGCACCCATTCCTGGTCATTGCTGTTCAAGAGTTATGTTGCTGAAATGAATCCTTTGTGTATAAGAGATTGGCTATTGTGGTAAACCAATCAACATGTGCTTGCTGTGTTCATTTGTTCTTCCCCCCATGAGTCTTCATGTGTGTTAGGCCACTGCTGCAAAGACTTTGTGTTATTTCACATGGGACAAAAACATTTAAATGCAACATTTAAATGCATTTAAAAGGCTGGGAAAGTTAGGCTTACCTGGCCATAGCTGTCTACTAACAACGGTGAGTGAAATGGTGAGATACTAGTATTCAGTCACCACACTGATTTTTCTAATAGTGAGAGATTCTAACCAGTTAGAATTATCAGGTCATAATAATTTATTTATTTATATTATTTATTTATAAAAACCACTTGTCTTTTTCACACACCCATAGCCATAAAACGGAATCCCATTGCATCTTCTCCTACTCTGCTCTTCCTTTCCTGCCTAGGTTTGGGGCAAAAGAAGAGCCCTCCTGGCAGAAGGTGGTTAGAGAATTCAGGGTGGAAACAGAGAAGGCGAAGCTCTATAACTTCATTCCGATTTATGACTTTAGACATTTTAAAGGGAAAGAGGGTTGTGACCTGGGCAATTTGATGAATAATTACTCCCAGCCAAGACTGCACTAGTTAATCTGAAGGGCCAAAGATAATTAGGAAGTACTGAGTTAGCTCATTACAATTCTGGGAAGGAGATGTTGACTCTGAATGATAACTTATGCTTACTTGAGCACAGCTAATTCCATTCTTCTCTTTCTTTAACTAAAATAATCTCTTCCCTTAATAGCTTGCAAATCCAACGGGGATACCAGTTCTTAACCATTTCTCATTTATTTCTCTATGTACTACAGCTGGAGCAATCAGAAAAAAATAGATCAGAATCTACTGGCAGATCTCTGGGTAACTTGTAGTAGATCATGATAGTTTTCAGACATCCAAGTATTTAGCAAAAGCAGCAACAAAATACCACCCCCTTAATCTCCAAACTGGCAGCAGCCTTACTTCCTTGTTTGTGAGACAAACCTGTAAGAAAATAAAATCTGCTCCAGATTTTAGTCTGAACTTTAAAGTCTTATCCAAGCTATTGAATGCTATCTCCAAAATAGATAACTACTTTGATAAAATAGATGACATTATGAAAAAAAAAACTACTTTGAAAAGTTCCTTTAAAGTTTGGAGTAAAACCTGGAAGTAACTTCTCCTCCTTCCACTTCAAAATAGACAGCTGAAATCAAGAGGGTAGCCAGGTGTATATTTTTGTTTGGAAAGACAGTTTAGTTCAGTTATGTCTAGTTCTGCTACTCAGAAGGAATTCCTGGATTAGGATACTTTATTTTCAAGTGTTTGTCATTTTCACCATGTTCAGGCTGGTGAATCTCAAAGTTCTAGTTAAAAGAACAAACAAACCAAATTATATCCATACTTTGCACGGGCGTTCTACAGTCCTAATTTTCATTAACATCCAAAATCCACAAAATAGCAACATCTTTATTGGACCAACCAAAATGCACAAAATATATATCACAAGCTTTTGAAGCTCTGCGGACTTCTTCATCAGGTGGAGGTGTTAAAAATAATACAAGAGAGAGAAAAAAAATGATGTTAGTCACATGCCTGTAAAATCGTGTACCTTATATAAAGCAAAATCAAGGTTTGCTTTTTGGATTTTTTTTAGGGGCGGAATATTTTCAAGCCATGGATGGTTGAATTTGTGGATGAGTACTCACTACATAACTGATTACTTTAAAAAATAAACTTCCAAGCTGTGGAGGAAAATGTGCTGCTTTATGTGATGTGCTGTCCCAATATTGGTAAGACTAGAGTTCCTTGGTTCTTACTGGTATTTGACATGTACAGGCAAGAAAAGCCAACATGGCATGGCATCCAAATGGCAGAAGGAGGGAAGAACAGGCACCATAATAATCAGGGATATTGAGATCTCAGGGATAGTTGGAACTAGTGGAATCTAGTGGTGGTTGTTGCTAGTAGAACCGATTTTGAGTGAGTAAATACCTCACCCCTTTCCCCTAGACTCTAAAAACTTGTTCCAGAGAGTGATGGGACCCCTTTGGCACAGCAAGATGATAAGGTGGCTGGAAGAGGAGGAAATAAGTGAAGACTGTTCCCTCTTCTTCTACTAGTGGAGACAAGCAATGGATCAAAAGCTGTTCCATGTACTACAGGATGGTAGGAGGATGCACGCATGAAATGCAAAAGGTGCAAGCATGGATGCATACCTTGACAGTGGTCATTAACAAACAGTAGTTGAGTGGTAATACAGATATTGCAGCATAAATAAAAAACTCACAAAGGTATTCTAATGAAAAGCCTTTGTTCTATGCAAGTTCCTAGGGAAAACGTGACATGAGTGCTATATGGAATATGTCTGGTTCTGCCTTCTAGAATAGTGTTAAGTTAACTCATGAGCTACCATATTGCATTGTCAAATTACAGAGCTGTGCTAATGGGGTAAATTGCCCCATTCTTTCAAGGAAAAAAAAATAGTGGTATGGTAGGATTTTAAAAAATCCTTCTATCCAGAAACCTCTTGAGTTTTTCTGAGACTTGCCTATGGGCAAATATTCTAAAAGAAAGTAGAAATTACTCTTTCATTTTTTATCTATCCTTTTTAGTCTTCAGATTTGAAGGTTTTTTTATTTATTCTTTGCCATATGTTTCTGTTCCTTGAAAAGCATTAATACTTTCTCAGTTTTGACATACTGCAGCAGTACCTGGGTAATTTGATGGTTTAAAAAAGTGAACTCTGGTCTGAATTCACATTTTTTAAGCTTGGTGATCAGGTCAAGTATTTGATTTACCAGCAACTTGTGCAATGGATTCTTTGAACAGGAAGCCTTTTAAAGCTTTTCCGGTTATTTTTGAAGCATATCAACAAACATTTCCCAATCTGGGCAAATAAACTGGAATTGTTGGATATCTTCTTAAATTATCAGGAGTATCGTCTCTTTTTCTAGCATAAATCATAATCCTCACTGAGATCAAAATCTCAGTGTGGGTACTGACCACACAAAATAAGTTATGTCGATACGTTTCTTGGACCAATTAATGCTCAAAATGCTTTTTTTACACATAACTCTACTTCAGGATGAAGAGGTTTCAAAAAATATATATGATGCCTTAAGGCTCAAATTGATGTTCACCTAGTAAAGTTTAATGTTCTTTAAAGCAAAATACTGAAAAGATTTTAAATAATCACATATCCAGTATTTATGTATCTAGCATGATGCTATATTTATTATATTGTATATTAATTGACAGGTAAAATGTAATATGATCTGTTCCCTCTCTGAGCATTAAACTCCAGTTCTGAACAGATATGAAAAGTGCTCATTTCCTGAAGAGAAGAACTATTGGATAAGAATACAGTAATTCCTGGGATAATATTCTCTGAATTGTGATTGTGAAAACAAGCCTTTAAAAGTTTTCATAAATGTGTCTACATGGCAAAAGGGGGGGGGGGGTGTCAAATCAAGAGCAGTTTTGTTATATCTCTGTAAAGTGAAACCTCAAATTGTATTAAATGTGCCCATGTACAGGTCTAAATAATTGTTTAAATATATTGTTTTAATAAATGTAATAATAATAATAATAATAATAATAATAAATTATTTCTATTTCCCACCTCTTCATCGGATCGATGTAGTGTTCATTTTGTTTGAATTTTAAATTATTATTTCAGTAATACATTCCATTTTCCATTAACAGGTACTGCTGTGCTTATTTCCAGATAATTTAACCCATTACAGTATCTATTCAGTTTAAAAGACTGAATAGATTAAAGTTAGGATCTTATCGCTTGGTTTCTTAATTCGTCTTACCTTTCCTGGTTTAAATTTTAATTTGGGCTGCATCCTGATCTTATCAGAAGGTTTTTGCTGCTGAAGTTGCCATCCGAGTACAGCCCAGGTGCATCCCTGCTTCCAGGAGCACTCGGGCAGCCATTTTCTTAAGCTGGAAATCTCCCGGATCTGAAAAGAGCCGCAAGGAGCACTCCTGGAAGCAGGGATGCACCTGGGCTGTATTTGGGAGGCAAATTTGGCAGCAAAACCTTCTGATAACATCAGGATTAAGCTTCAAGCCAAATTAAGCTTCAAGCCTTCAACCCAAATTAAGCTTCAATCCATGTAGAGGTAAATCGATTTAGTAAGCCAGGCGATAAGCTCCCTATTTTCAATTGTTGTTTGCTTGCCCAGATGGATGGAATTAGCTAAAACTGTAAAAGTCAATATAAAAAAAATCCAGTGTATCCCAGTCTTTGACCCCCATCAAATAATATCATACAGTATTGTCTTTCGCTATATCTTTGGTCCCTTGGTATCCAGGATTTGGTTCCAGGATCCCCTACCAATGGATATCAAAATCCATGGATGCCCAAGTCCCATTATATACGATAGCATAGTACAGTAAAATTATGTCCCCTACATAAAATGACAAAATCAAGGTTTGATTTTTGGAATGTTTTGTTTGTAAATATTTTCCAGCCATGGATGGTCAAATCTGTGGTTAAAGACTATATGGATAGGGAGGGTTGACTATAGTTGATTGCAGTTAAGTCCTACCTTTAAAATACTTCCAAAGGAGAATAAAACTCTTCCTGTAGGACTGTGTCCCTTCACATTGGTAGAAACACAAGTCGACAGGTCTGAAGTTCTGAATGGGACAGACATGCCCCTTTTGAAAAGGTTCCTCACATGCATGATTGGAATTCTTCTGGGCATCTCCGTGAGCTTCTCAGAACCCTCCCAGATCCCAGGAAATATCAGTATGAGACCTACACAATTAATTTATCCCCAAATTTGTAAGATCAAGAACACACATAGGAGTTTATCATACGATGGAATTTGGGGGTATAATGCAATGGCAATCCGAACGCAATCATGGGGTTTCACGTACTGTAATTGCATATGAGTGTATCTCACACAATTTCGGGCAAAAGGGAAGTCATTTCAAACGCAATGATAGGTTTTACATTAATGCATATAAGAGTATCTCACGCAATTTCGGCCAATGGGGGGGGGTCATTTTCGGGAAATGGGAAGTCATTCTGAACGCATTTCAAATGCAATTAGATTTCATGTAAATTCGCTAAACTAGCGTATTTACGTGAATTTGAATTAGCTCAATTCAAAATTGGGAGAAATTCCTCCCATGTGATAAACTCCATAGATTTCATGAGCTCATTTGTCTTGTGGCCTCTACATCTCCAGTGCCTCCCCCAATGCCTGAGTTCTTTGTTGGAATTCCTGCTCCCCTCCTTGAGACCCATGTACAACTCGAGCAAGGTGGGCAGCTCCACAACAAAGAACATGCTGGGGTGGCGCAGAAAACAGTGGGAGGACAAGCCCCAAGTATTTTTTCAGTAGTTTTAAAATGGTCAATGCATTTTGGCCTCAATGAGAAAAAGCTTTCTTCAGGGGCTAGCAACAAATACATATCTATTAAAAGTATTAAAAAGACAGGACAACACTCAATTAACTATAACCCATAAAAACATAGAGGTACATATTTTTCATATTAAAAATATACATTGCCCTTCAAAATAAATCACCGGAGTTGAAAACACTTGCCAAATCACAGGACCATAGTGTATAAAGAAAATAGAATTTACAGCATTTTTTAATATATACATAGTCCTGATAGACATTGAAAAGGCATGACTAGTGATATGTCCTGGATGTGACACAGGGACATCTGATGCAATCTCTCTAGGCGATTATTCAGCCCATTTGTACCATTGTCTTTCAGTCATATGCACATATACATTCTTTATTAAATTTAAATTAAATGTGAAGTCGAAGGCTTTAATGGCCGACATCCAGTTTTTTGTAGGCTTTTCGGACTGTGTGGCCATGTTCTGGAAGATTTTAGTCCTGACATTTCACCAGCTGATGTGTTGGTGAAATGTCAGGAATAAACTCTTCCAGAAGACAGCCCCATAGCCTGAAAAAGCCACAAAAAACTATTTAAAGTTTCTAGGTCCAGTTTGACCCCACTTTAAGTGCCATGGTTCAATACTATGGAAACCTGGGAACTGTATCTTGTTGAAGCACCAGAGCTCTCTGACAGAGAATGTTTCACAAAAAAATGACAGATCCAAGGCCTCATTCCCACTATCTTGTAAACCAGATGGCAAATCAGTTTGAACCGGTTCAAACGACTCTGGTTCCCACTTAATCTGAATCGCTGAAATGATTCCGAGAGGGGGAGGCATGCTCCATTTAACTTGCGTCTCTTTGACACTGATTTTTTTTCCACTTCTTTTTCGATAAATTGGTTCTGCGCAAGTGTGAACCGCTAGCGGATTGGAATCGATTCAAATTTCGCTTTTGGCCGTCTGGAACCGAATCATTTTGAATCAATTCATTTGTGAATGGGTTATTTTGATGCCAGACAATGACAGAAAATGTGATTGGGGCAAGTGTAGTGTAAACCACGATCCGATGTTGAATTGATCCATCGATTTGGATTGTAAATGGCCACAAAATTCCATAGTGGTGGCAGTTAAAGTGGCGTCAACCTGGATTATTTTGGCAGTGCAGATGCAGCACATGGTTCTTTGGGGGAAGCAGCCAGGGAGACAGGTGGTGGAGATGGGGAAAGAGATTGCTTGGCTTTTAAGGATTACTGACCCCCACCTCTCCTGCTGCTACTCTCTTGGGGATTAAGAAGCAGTGACCCCCCCCCCAAAACCCCCAAACCCTTCCAGCACCACCACCTCCCCTCCTGGCCAAGAGCAGCTGGTTTCTTTTCCTGCGCCTGCTGCTCGCCTTGTGTGCCTGGCTGTGAAACCACGACAAGAATTCCACTGGCAACAGTGAACACACAAAGCAAACAACAATAGTGGAGGGGGGGGGAGCAGAAAGGAATGTTTCAGGCACTTTTCTCCTCCAGTGAAAGGAGACAGGCAGGCAGGGAGATTGGGAGAGCCCCCCCCTTCCCTCCTCCCTCCATCTCTGGATCTTGTGATGGAGAGATCTTATCCCTTCTTTGTGATTCAGAGGTGCCAGGAAGCTCATTGAATATTCTGATCTGGCCCCAGTGTTTCTGGTGGCTTGACCCTGGTGCTGTGTCGTACCACTACCCCAAGCAGGCCCTGAACCTGCATAAATCACAACCCTCCCAGAAACCAGCAATACACTTGTGGAGTCCCCCCCCCCCCTCCACCTCCGCCTGCCCATCTTCTTCTTCTTCTTCCTGCCCTAATAGCAGCATGGGGGAGATTAGACTCTTTTGAGTGATCAGGGGCAGAAAGAAAGAAAGAAAAAAAGAAAGAGGAGAGGGTAAACAACAAACTGCTCTTGGGTAACTTTTCATCAGGTTTCAGACAGAGAGAGTGTTGTGTGATTTTGTTTCAATTAAAAAAAAAAAAGTCCTAAGGCCTCTTAAAGACTAGCTCACTTATTCCAACACATTTATGTCAAGTCGCTAAAAGATGAATGAATTAATCTTTAAGGTGCATTGTTGTTGTTGTTGTGTGCATTCATGTCATTTCTGACTTACGGTGGACCTATGATCATGGGGTTTTCTTGGCAGGTTTCTTCAAAGGGGGTTTGCCCTTGTCATCCTCGGAGGCTGAGAGAGTGTGACCTGCCCAAGGTCACCCATGGAGTTTCATGGCTGAGCTGGCAACTGAACCCTGGTCTCCCACACTGTGTCCTATTCCAACATTCAAACCACTACATCATGCTGGCTCTCTTGGATGTGCTACAGGATTCCTTTTTAAGTGTATGTAATTCTGGTTTAAGTATTACTCTAGAGATCAGAGTTCGAATCCGTGCTTAGCCATGGAAATCCATTGAGCGACCTTGGGTAAGTCACATTCTCTCAGCCTCAGAGGAAAGAAAAGGCCAAGAAAATCTTGCCAAACCCTCTGATAGGGTTGTCTTAAATTAGAAATTACTTGAAGACACACAACAGCAAAATCTACTAGGGATCTTGACATAAAGACAGAAGTTAAATAATGTGATACTCTCCTGAAATTACAACTCTTGATATGGAAGACCAGCATGTATTTGGACATGTAGATCCTATTCTAACTAGGATGCTCTTGGGTACTTTATTTTGTTTTATTCTCCACTTATATATTTTATTCTTTATTACTCAAGATCTTGTCAACCACATTGCTTAGGAATCTAAAGGACCCAATAACTTTACCCATGTTTGGGATACTTTTCCATATGCTTGATTGTGTCACAGTCTCTTATTTTTATATAATCCACCATTGTCCTGACTGTGAAACTGGAGGGCCAGTGTGGTGAAAGTACAGTAAATATATAACTGAAGGATAAAACAAAGTATCCAAAAGCATCCTAGGTATAATAGGATCTACATGTCTAATTTCTTTCAGTATAAAATACAGAATTAGAAAGGAAACAAGAACAACATGGAAATAACAAACGAATCGCAAACTCCATATATGATTATAGATATAGAATCTCAGGGTTTTGACGGTATTTTCAAAACTTAATACTATGCATGGGATTTCAGCTGCCAGTCATCAAGTACTATATATCAAAGACAGAGTAATCAAGGCACATGTATATGTGTGTGCTATGCCTTCTGAATATATAAACTCAGCCCTGCTAAACAAAATACAAACCACATGGCCTTTGTTGTAGTAGTAATCACAGGCTGCATCCACACTGCAGAAATAATCCAGTTTGATACTGCTTTAACTGCCACAGGTCAATGTGATGGAATTCTGAGATGTGTAGTTCTGGAAAATACAGTGGGCCCTTATTATCCACTGGGGTTTGATTCCAGGACCTCCCCATGGATCGCAAAATCTGTGGATGCTCAAGTCTTATTCAATACAATGGCATAGTAAAATGGTGTCCCTTATATAAAATGGAAAATCACATTTGCTATTTGGAATTTATACTTTTAAAAAATATTATCAGTCAGTGGATGCTTGAATCCATGGATAAAAATATGTGGATAAGGATGTGCTGACTGTGTTTAACTTTCTTTATCAGAGTGCTCTAGTGCCACAACAAACTACAAATCCCAGAATTCCATTGCATTGAGTCATGACAATTAAAGTGGTATCAAACTGGATTATATCTGCAGTGTGGATGCAGCCATTGGCTACACTAATGCAGGGGTGATTTGGGGTAATTTTGACTCTAAATACACAAATAAATAAAATACAGAGCAGGGAGTTATAAATGTGTGTGTATGTCATTATATGCTTTCAAGTCAAATTTGACTTATAGTCACCTTATCCTAGGATTTTCTCAGCAAGATTTATTAAAAATAGGTTTGTCATTGCTTCTTTCCTCTGAGGTGGGGAGAATGTGACTTGACAAAGGTCTCCATGGCTGAGCAATGATTCGAACCTTCATCTCCTGGATTCCTAGTTCAATCCTCAAACCACCAAACCATCCTTGATTGCACATCTTTTTATGTGTGTTTGTATAATTGTCACAGTTGCCCTCCACTTTGTATTAAGTGAGAAAACATATTAGACCCAATGGATGATCTTTTTATAAAAAAAGCCCTTCCAGTCCAGATGAAAGACTTGCCTAGCCCAGGATCTTGTTTCCCCTAGATGCCTATGGGAAGCCCACAAGCAAGATAGGAGGGCTGCAGGGGCAGCCTACGTATGTTTCCAGGTTTGTGGCGTTGAGAAGCATTCTGCCTCTGATGCAAGGGGTAATATATAGCCATCAGAATAACGTGCAGACACTGATAGCCTTATCCACAGTGAATTTGTCTAATCCCCTTTTAAAGCCCTCTAAATTGGTGGCCATCATCATAACCCGAGGACACAAATTCCATAGTTTAACTAAGTACTGTGTGAAGAACTGGTCCTTTTTGTCTGACCTGAGTGAGAGGGAGAACTCTTTCCAGTGTTTTTGACATTCTGGAATCCAGAATGTACAAAAACTACTGTCATTTACTATTTTTTAAAATCCTTAGTTTATAAACTACTTTATCTCAGTAGTTTTGTTCCAAGAAACCATTAACCTTCCTTCCTGCCTTCCTTTCTTAATCAGGTATGCCTACCACTATGCAGAACAAGGAATAATACTGGCAGGATATACATTTTATCAGAATAAATAAAAATCCCTAGACATGCAACAATCACAACATGCCAGACACAGTGTAAACCGCACCACTTCTGCTCTATGTGCTTGTTTCCAAAAGATCCATCACACTCAGGTTTCCCCCTTTGAAAAGACCCCCAAACAAACCTGTTTTGCTTTAGCTATGGTCTTCCTCAGTTTCAATTTAATCATTCTCAGTTATGCAGTTTATCTTGTTGGGTTAAATGCCAGGGGAGGGGGAGAGAGCACACCCATGGTCCACAATCCCAGCAATGCTCTCACAGTGGCACCTGTTTGGGCTCAGGAATGCAGGTAAGAGAGGGAGGGAAGGGTTGTAAACTGGCCTACCGTGGGTCAAACCAAGGCAGGCTGGGAATCATAAAATTGGTTTGTAAGTGTGCAAGAGGGTACAGATGATGCACAGGAATTAACTTGGTTAATGAGAACCAGCATGGTATAGTGTCCTGAGTGTTGGACTATGACTCTTGAGACCAGGGTTTGAATCCCTACTTGGTGGCCACAGAAACTCACTGGGTGATTTCAGGCAAGTCACGCTCTCTCAGTCTTAGCCTCAGAGGAAGGCCAAGATATGAACTGTTAGACCTGATCGCCTTCCTCACCACCATTCCCTTCTCCTTTTGTGTCGTGTCTTTTTAGATTGTAAGCCTGAGGGCAGGGAACCGTCTAATTAACAAGATTTTATGCACAAATTTACAGCACTATATAAGAAAGGTTACTACTACTACTACTACTACTACTACTAATCCCTTCTTGAAGAAAACCCCTTTATAAGTTTGCTTTAGGGTTACCATAAATTGAAAATTGCTTGAAGGCACATCACCATCACAACTCCTTACACAATTAATGTATGCAAGGATAACCTACTGGTACATTTTGGAAACATGGGGTCGTGGGTTGTACCCAGAAGTGTGTGTCTATTGAGACACTAGTACTTAATGGCATGACGGACTTGTTTCAGACTTTAGAGTATTTAAAGCTTTTCATACACACTATCTTGGTAATTCTCTGCCTACCTTGCAATAATGTTGTAATTTAGGCCTGTCCTATCCCCTATTAGAGGGTATGGCCGAGGCTCAGAAATAGTGAATTGCCTGGTCCTTCATTGGTCCTTTCCCCAATTTATGCCACAATTCTGAAGCCTTTGTAAAACTTACACAGTCAGTGCAACAGCACCCAGGCTTATGTTTTGCTACAACTTTGCTGCCTATGCACTCTCATTTGACAAAGTTTATTTGGTGACCACAGTAGGAAATGTGTAACGTCTTGTGAAATAAATCTTAGTTGATGAAAGCCAGAACGGTGTAGTGGTCCAAGTGTTGGACTATGACTCTGGAAACTAGGGTTCAATTTCCCAATCAGCCATGAAACCTCACTCGGTGACCTTGGGCTAGTCACACTCTCTCAGCCTCAGGGGAAGGTCATGGCAAACCTCCTCTGAACAAATCTTGTTAAGAAAGCCCCATGATAGATTTGCCTTAGGGTTGCCACAAGTTGAAAAAGAGCTGAAGACATACACAGAGTGACCAGATGTCATAACTGCAAAGAAGGACAAATCACTGCAAAATGTAGGACATTCGAGAAAAATGTAGGCCATTACAAAATGAAAGCCAGAAACACTCATATAAATAGAAATCCATGCTTCTTAGTCATGCTCAAAATGGAGGAACTTTTGAAATTCCTCCTGGACAGGATGAAATGTAAGCTAGGTCCTCGAAAGGATGACTTCTGGCCATCCTCAGGCACACAGAAACAACTATAAAATTTAAGTTTAAAACTACAATGCCATTTGTTGATGGCTTATTTTAGAAAAATCTGATGCCTGAGATGTGTGTGAGTGTGTGAGAGAAATAGAGATTGATGCTCCCCAATTCTTCTGCAAGCGAGCAAGCAAGCAAACGAGCAGGCAAGCAAGCAGCAGTCCAGTGTGAAGTGATTCAAGTTTTTATGTGCAAGGCAGGCATCCCTTCTATTGCAAAAGTGAAGGAGGGACAGAACAGAAGTTGTATGAATTGAGATAGAATGAGCAAATATTAAACTAGATTTTATATACACAGAAGAATTGTTAAAAAAATTACTTTTGAATTGAAGAAAGTGACCAAGGTTTATGCCAACTGGATGAACATGGGAAGGCCAATTGTAAATACATAAATTTGGAAAACAAAAATTGATGACTGTTTTGTATATTATTATTTTGTATATTACTTGTTGCAAAAATAAAAAAAGAAAAGAAAGAGGGACAGAAGGCTGAAATGTAGGATAGGTTCTGGGAAAGGAGGGCCTCTGGTCACCCTGTGGCACACAAGAAGAACAAAGTCTCAGTTTAAAACTTAGGAGTTTATCACACGGGAGGAATTTCTCCCAATTTCGAATGGAGCCAATTCGCAATTACGTAAATTTGCTAGTTTAGCGAATTTGTGAATTTTAATTGCATTCAGGATGCGTTCAGAATGACTCCCCGTTGCCCAAAATTGCATGAGATACTCTAATACGCAATAACGTGAAACCCCATGATTGCTTTCGGAATGACTTTCCATTGCCTGAAATTGAGTGAGATACACTCATTCGCAATAACGTGAAACCCCATGATTGTGTTTGGATTGCCATTGGATTATACCCCCAAATTCCATCGTATGATAAAGTGCTTAGTATGCCATTTGTTGATGGTGTATTTTCCTTTTTATAAAATATCTGTTGCGTGAGATGAGCGTGCATGGATATGCGTCAGAAAGAAGCTGACAGAAAGGTTTCATATGGTGGCCACATCCATGACTGGTGCTGCCCAATTCTTCTACAGCCAAGGAAGCAAGCAAAAGCAAGCGAGCAGCAACCCAACGCAAAGTCACTCAAGTTTTTACGTACAAGGCAGCCATCCCTTCTGTTGGTTTATTTTACTTTGTATGTAGGATAGATCCTGGAAAAGAAGGAGCTCTGCTCACCCTGGGGCCCACAGGAAGGAGGGGACAGAAGGCTGAAAATGTAGGACAGTTCCTGGAAAGGAGGACCTCTGATCACCCTGTGGCACACATGGAATGAAAATGTAGGATAGGTCCTGAAATGTAGGACAGTTCCTGGGAAAGGAGTACCTCTGCTCACATGTGGCACACAAGAGGAACAAAATCTCAGTTTGAAAGTGAGCATGCCACTTGTTGGTGGTTTATTTTACTTTGATGGCTTGAGTGTGCATGGGTGTGTATGTGTGTGTGCCAGGGAAAGAGGCAGAGAGAAATATATATTTTTAAAGTGGCCACATTCATGACTGGTGCTGCCCAATTCTTCTGCAGCCAAGCAAGCAAGCAAGCACCCAATGCAAAAAAGTGACCCAAGTTTTGATGTGCACAAGGGGAGGCATGGCAGGGGCACATCTCTCTTTCAAAGTGTTGCCAAGTGCTGAAGGAGGGGCAACTATTCCTCCTGCCCTGTGTGGCTTCCAACTCCAAGGGGGGGGGGGTTGGTGCTGCTGGTGGTGCAAATGCCTCATGCTAGTTCCGGGGCTGCTGGGTATAAAGAGCTTTATGCAATGTCTGGAGGCTGGGACTAGGGCAGAAGAGGCGAAGAGGGCTCAGCTGAGTGCTCCTTTCTTTCTTTTCCCAGGAGGAGAGGGATAAGGAGAGAGGGAGGAAGCAGCGGGCTTTCTGAACTGTTGAGCTCCAGCAGCTGACTGCCTTGCTTGCTTGCTTGCTTCCTTGGGAGGCTGGAGGAGCATCATCCACCATCCCAGCCCCAATGGGACCACCTTGGAAAGAGATCCTCTTCTTCCTCCTCGTTGCTTGCCTCTTCTTCTTGCAACAAGCCCAGTGCCAAGGTAAGCCATCCTATGCCCCCTTTTCCTAGGCTTCAAAGGAGGATCTGCTGCTCAAAAAAAGGAGGACAAGGTAGGGCACCACCAAAAGGGAAGACATGGCCAAAGGCAGAGGGGGGAAAAAAGCTCAGAACTTTCCTAGCCATGCTTTTTTGGGGTTTTTTTTTGGCCATGCTCAAAAGGGAGGACCTTTTGGAGTTTCTCCCGGACAGGAGGTTGAAATGGAGGACAGGGCTTGGGAAAGGAGGGCTTCTTGATGATCACTCTCTGCCTCCAGAGAAGAGCAGGAAAGGAGCCCCTAAAAGCTTCCCACTTTCCTCAGGCTGCATCCACACTGGAGCAATCACCCAGTTTGGCCCCGCTTTAACTGCCCTGGCTCAAGGCTGTGGAATTCTGGGAGCTGGAGTTTGTTGTGGGGCCACAACAAACTCCAGCTCCCAGAATTCCATAGCCTTGAGCCAGGGTAGTTAAAGCGGGGCCAAACCGGGTGATTGCTCCAGTGTGGACCACCATAATCTGGGGGGACACGGTTTGCTTTGTGTTCCCAAAGGACCCAAGAAAAAAACCACTTCATAATAATAAACTTAGCCCACCTGCAAGGGCCAGTTCTGTAAAACAGGCGTTCAGCATCCTCACAGTTCAGTTTGGAGGGTGACCAGAGGTCCTCCTTTTCCAGGACATGCCCCTCCAGACCATGATGGCAGCCTTCTGGAATTCCACCAAGTAGTCCCCCATTTTGAGCATGGCTACATTTACATTTCTATAGGGCTGGTGTTGTGTGAGTGAGCTGCTTTTCCTTTGGCCAGCCCTCCCTTTTTCTTGAATGTTTCCCCTTTTTTGTCCTCCTTTGCAGTTTGGGACATCTAGTCAGTCACCCTGCCCAAGAGCCTTTGGTCCCTTAAGGTTAAGGAAGGAAGGGGTCAACCTTTTTGTGGGGCTCTGGGGAAGTCAGTGAGTAAAACTGGCTCCCCAAGGAAAATGTGAGGAAAATGCAAGGGCAGCTTCTCATCCTTATATTCTGCCTCAGCCCCATATTGCCTGCTCCCAGCAGGTGTGTGAGGCACCTGCCAGGTTGGAGCACCATGCCTGCAACAGGTCCCCTGTTCCTCAAGGAACCTTTATGGTATGAACAAAAGGGGATCTAGTTCTTGCAGCAACCTTGGAGACTCATTCAAAGAAAGAAGTTGGGAGCAGGAGCTTTCCTCCTAGACTTGAGCCCACTTCCCCGGAGGCACCTTTTGCGCAATATATAGAGAAATTTATTCGTAGGGATATTATTGGGGACAGTCAATAAAGGGATGGAGAGGCTCAGACTGGAAAGGCGTGCGCTCCTGACTGGCCAAGAAAACCCCATGATAGGGTTGCCTTAAGTAGGAAAGGACTTGAAGGCACACAACGATAACAACAGCAACACCAACCTAGTTTAGGCAACTAGGCTTGAGGGGAACACTGTAACCAAGAGAGAAAATAGATGAATTTTTCTCTTTCTCTCTCTCACACACACATAGTACTGGTTTCCTTCCTCCAGTTAAGTCTCCAAGGTGCTACAAAAGATCTCTTGGGTTTTCCAGACTTTAACACAGCTGTGTCTTTGAAGTAGATAGATAGATAGATAGATAGAGACCCACACATGGGGTGACTACTATCCAGAAGTTCTGTGTTGGTGCGTTTGCAACTCTCCTCAGGAAAAGAGACTTTTTTGCGCCTCCACTTTTGGCAGCTGACTCCCTGAGGAGCCCAAGGAGCCTTTTTGACATGGCCCCTAAGTAGCCTTCCTTGTTGATGACACGGGCTAAATTTGGCCACCATTTTGGGTGAAGGAGGGTTCTGGGGTCTGCAAGACAGTGTCCCCTTGTTGCCCTAGGGAAGAGAGATAGTTTTTTGAAATAAAGACTAAAGGGAGGTTCATTTTACTCTCCACAATCACATCCCAAATCCACAAAAACAGCCATACCTTGATGGGGCTAACCAAAATGCACAAAGCACATGATGAAAGCTTTCTGTGGTACTCTGGGCATGTTGTGTGCCTTCGAGTCGATTCCAACTTATGTCAAACTTATCACGGGGTGTTCTTGGCAAGTTTCTTCAGAGGAAGTTTGCCACTACCTTCCCCTGAGGCTGAGAGAGTGTGCCCAGGGTCTCCCGGAACCCTCCCTCATATAGCCAGTATTGTGGGCGCAATATATATATATAACATGAGCCCACAATGCTGGCCATACAGCAATGCTGGCCGTACAGCAAGGGTTCATATGCATAGATTTATGCTTCTATATATATTTATATAATACAGTGGGTCTTTGTTACCCGTTGGGGTTTGGTTCCAGGCTCCCCTGTGGATAACAAAATCTGTGGATGCTCAAGTCCCATTAAATATAATGGCATAGCAAAATGGTGTTCCTTATATAAAATGGAAAATCGATGTTTGCTGTTTGGAATTTATAATTTTTTTGAGTATTTTCAATCCATGGGTGCTTGAATCTGTAGATTAAAAAAAAAACCATGGATAAGGAGGGCCAACTATATATGCTTCATGCAAGCTTGCGAGATGCGGTGGCCCAGTAAAGTTATCACTTGTTTTTCAGGGAAACAGATGAAGGGGGTAACCATGTTGGCCATTACACCCCAAATCCACAAAACAGTGATGGGTCCAACCCAGATGCACTTGTATTTTATGCATCTTGGTTGGCCACATAAAGCTACCAAAATTTTTTGGGTATGGCTATTCCACTTGCTTTGTAGATTTTTAGTAGTATTTTTGCCACATGGCTAACCCAGAATATGTGCATTCACACGCATCAAAAAAATACAAAAAAGTGAGGGAGGTGAACGTGTGTATACGTGTGTGTTGCATGCATTACTGTATATGTGTTGTTGTTTTTTAAAAGCAAGAAGCAGATGTTTTGTCTAGAGCACAATAAGCTTCCCTGGCTCAGTTGGGAAGTTGGAAGAGAGAGAACTTTTTCTGTGAGCTTTGCTGTTGCTAAGCAATGGGGAAGAGCATGTGACTGGCAGAGCAAGGCCTGGCCTCCTCCTCCTCTACTACCTTCCCCCCACTAATCTAGTGGTTGTGGTGGAGTAAGGATGGAGGAGCTCAGTATCCCCCTGGTTTCCTTAGTTCCACCTTGCAATGGCAGCCTCAAGCCTCCTTCTCTTTCTCATCTCACCCAAACACCAAATAATCATCCTACAAATGAATGGGCACCCTATTATAATAGCTGGATTGGAAGAGTAAATTTCCTGGGGTGCATATCTAGGCCTGGAAAATAGGAAGCGGAGGAGACCAAGGCTTGTGTGCAAAGATGTGTGTGTTGTGTGGGTGCATTCAAATGGTTAATCTGCTTTCTTTGCTCAACTCTTAGCATAAGCTCCTTAGAAGGAATCAAGTAAGTAATTATACTGCAACTGCCCACTAGCAGCACCCTTTTTCTGAGCAGGGAAGTAGTTAGGCAGATACCTGATGTACACCAGGAACCTTGCAAAAGCTCTCCAGCTGAGAAGGTCAAAATGGGCAGGAAGCTAATCCCGCTGGAGTTATTATTTTCATTAATGTCTGAAGCGAAGTACAGGCATGTTGTGAGTTTTCAGACCCTTCCTCCCTCAGGATAGGCATTTTTGGCCTCCAAACTATTCAGAAGGTTTTGGAAAAGTCACATTTTGGAGCCAATAAGTAATTTGGTAGTTCCCAGGCATTTGGAGAGCTAATTTTCCCCCTCCCTGCCATGTTTTCCCAGATTCAGTCTTTTCTAGTGAAACTACTTAGAGGCACATTCCAGAAGACTAGATACTGTAATATGTTTCAGCAAATACAAATATAGAAAAATAAAGATTTATTGTGGCTTTTGGGCCAACTGAGGTGTTATCCTCAAAGTGTATGTGTTTTGTGTGCTTTTATTTCTAATTTAAGATTATCTTAGAGGTCTCTTTTTGGCAATATATGTTTACAAGAAGTTTGCCATTGCCCTCTTCAAAGGCAGACAAAGTGTGACTTGCTCGAGGTCACCCAGTGGGTGTTCATAGCTGAGTGAGGATTTGAACCCAATACCACTTAACACTTTGTAGCTGAAAACCAGAACATGTGTGTCCAAGCAACATCAGAATGAAGTCAAGATGGCAAAAATCATCACTGAGGAAGTACACACAGGCTAGGAGAGATGCAGCAGTTTTCAGTATGCCTAATCCTACAGGGAAGGGCAAAGTTCCATCCCTAGTTATTTTCCTTTTCTGCTGCTGACTTAACAGAGTTAAACTACTTTTGCACTATAAACTCAGACACAAGGAATAGAAGCGAGCTGTGAATGAAAGAAAAATGTGGGAGAAGGAGAGAGAAACTGGGATATTTTAAAAGCAGCAGAAAATGTAGGACAACAGAGTGTTAATTGAGACTGTCCCTGCCAAATTGGGATAGTAGGAGGCCATGAAACCCTGAGTCCTAGTCCAATACCCAAACCACTACACCATAGTGGCTCTTCTTCTTCATCTTCTTCCTCTACTACTACTGCTATGATTTAGATTGTCCTGCTTCCCCCCCCCCCCCCAATAAAGATTGGGACACAAAGTAGTTTTACAAGTTAAAAGCAATACAATAGGACATGGAGCAATGGATTCAAGCTACAGGAAAAGAAGATCCTCTTCAACATTAGGAAGAACTTCCTGACAATATTCAGTCTATGCAGTGTGGAGTGTTATCCTCATGGGTTGTCACATATGTATACAACTTTGTTTTCTGTTTAAAAAACTTCGGAGTTTATCACACGGGAGGAATTTCTCTCAGTTTCGAAAGAAATGGAAGTGAGGCCAGTTCGGAATTGAGTAAATTCGCTAGTTCAGTGAATTTACGTGATTGCGTATTGACACTGCATTGCATTCAGAACTGCCCGAAATTGCTTCCCAGTGCCTGAAATTGCGTGTGATAGTTTCTCACACAATCACGCGAAACCCCACGATTGCGTTCGGAAGGACTTCCCCTTGCCCCAAAATGTGTGTGATCAGCTTTCACGCAATCACGCGAAACCCCATGATTGCATTCAGATTGCCATTGGATTATACTTCCAATTCCCTTCGTGTGATAAACTCCTTCATCTTCTCTCCTCACAAAGTTCTGAACATTATTAAATGCAGCAGATAGTTGATACACACACACACACACACACACAAACCCAGAAACAACTGGAAGACTGCTTCTGGTTTTGAAGAATTGGTGTTTTTAAAAATATTAACAAGTGTGGGGTCGGGGTAGGACAGCCTTGCAACCTGTTTAAAAGGCGAGTTGCCACTTTTGCAAGGTTCTATGGCTGAATCTGGACTGCAGAAATAATGCCATTTGACACTGCTTTAACTGCCATGACTCAGTGCTATGGAATTGTGAGATTTATAGTTTTGTGAGCTTTTAGCCTTGGTCAGATTGCTGAGGTACCACAACAAACTACAAATCCCAGGTTTCTGTAGCATTGAACCATGGTAGTTAAAACAGTGTCAAACTGGATTATTTCTGCAGTGTAGAACCAGCCTATGAGAGGTGTTTACCTTCCTTTTTGTTCAGAAGGAGGGCCGTCTGGGGAGGTTAGAGTGGTCAAGAGGTGCAAAAATAGCACTGAGAGCTGCCTAAACACACACTTTGCCCAACCCTACTCAAATTGTGTGGCCACAGAAATGTGTGTTTGTTGAGAGACCAAAAAAGAGGGAAAGGAGGCTGGAAGGTTGAGGAAAAGGGTATTGACCTATTCAGGTTCTTGATGAGTTACTCTTAAGTGACATGGGAGGAGGGTTAAGATGATAATGGCAGTCGTAGCACAATGAGAAAGCTATAACCACACTATGCTAGTTTAATAAGTATAAAGGAATAGAAGGCCATAATTCTTCTTAAATTAATCTTGGGATAGAATAGAATTTGCTGACAAATTCTGGTTCAGTGATGTTGTGCAGCACCTCCCCTTTGAAGTCTTTTTGCTAAATCATGGTGACTTTGAGGTTGGGAGTGCTGTGCTTTACATGGGAGATCCAGATGTTATTTGACTGAGTCTGAAATTCTTAATGATGCTGTTTTTGAGTTGGGTTTATTGGATCTGTTTGTCTTAGATGGACCATTGAAGGTTTTTCTGGCAGGTGGTGGCATTAGGGGAATGAACATTTGAATGACCCATAGCATCATACCATCGTAAGTCCTGTCATCTGAACAGATATGGAGATAATGTTGGTGTGTTTCTTCTAGAGGGCCTAGCTATTGTTAGTGCCTTTGTTAGATAGGTTATTGTTGTGAGTGAATATCCCTGTTAGGTTGGAGTGTGTGTGTCCCTATATTCACCTTCTGCTTACCCGTCAATTTACGGGTTATCCCATAAATTTTGTAGGGTTTTTTTTAGGCAAGGGGAGTTCAGAGGTGGTTTGGCATTACCCCAAGGACTCTGAGAGAGAAAGATTGCCACAGACCATCAGTCTGCTATGAATTTGGTCTGGATTGCTCCAAAAGCAGATCAATCACCTTGGATAGCTCTGCTATGTTTGCACTAAAAACTGAAATAGTGTCACTGCTCCCTTGATATGAGAGCCACTAGCCATCACTGATTTCAGGTGATTGGTAGATCTTTGATGACATATTGTAGTTTTAGCTGGATTACCACATTGACAGGTTGAACAAACCATGTTTTATTAGTTTTTATTTTGGTTCTCTCATACACTAGAGTTTTCCTGAGTTCTAGTTTTTGTTGATCTATTGCTCTAACTTCATTGGGGGACACTACATTTCTAAGGATGCCTGCTATAAATATTTCTGGTGTTGCTCCTTGTCTAATGAATTGTAACAAAATACCTGCAACCGATGGACTGGGTAATATGATCTTGGCATTATTTCTGCAACATCCTCATACACAGGCATATATAAACTCAAATTTATCAGTTTATGTGTGTGTACATCATATTCATATACCACATAGATATTTGATTATATTCAGAGGCATATAAATATAATAAATGCTGTTGTTGTGTGCCTAGTCCCAAGGGAGTCCTGGTGGCACTGTGGTTAAAATGCTGATACTCTAGCCACAAGTTTGTGAGTTGGATTCCAGGGGCTGACTCAGCCTTCCATCCTTTTGTAGGGTGGTAAAATGAGTACCCAGCTTGTTGGAGGCAATTAGCTTACAGATTGTAAAGCACTTTGAGAGTGCTGATTTCACTGATAAGTGGTATAAAAATGTACTTGCTATTGCTATTGCTATTTTGTTTTGACTTACAGTGACCCTAAGTGAAACCTATCATGGGTTGGGTTCCTACCCCCCCTCAAGATTAGTTCAGAGGGGGCTTTCCCTTCCTTTCCTCAAAGTCTGAGAGAGTGTGACTTGGCCAAGGTCTCCCAATTTCCAGAATTGTAGTGCAGTGCACAAACCACTATGCCACGCTGGCTCTAAATATGATAAATAGTACATGACAAATGCAAAAACCAAGGAGCTCTTAATCGAGGTATGGGATATTTGTGCACTGTGCTTCAACAGAGCAAGACATAGTTCATCCTAAAGTAGCAGCTTCATGGAGAGGAAATACAGTAGTAGTTCAAACAACCATTCAGTACTTCAGTTAACAGGCTTAAAAAAAACAAATAAGCAAGCATGCAGAGATGTTACAAAAGAGAAAAACAGGTAGCCAATTTGCAGTAAATGCATTGTTGAATGTAGTGGTTCTGATGGCCTAGAGGCAGAGAAAGTGAGAGACTGGGGGAATTAAGAGTTTGTGAAATAAGTACAAGGAAGGGGATGGATTGGCTGTGTGTCCAAGGGGTCTGAAAATGGTTAGTTCTGGAGACAGAAATTAAAAGGAACCCAAAGCCTCACACTTCCTTTGGGAGTCACCAAAAGTTGAAGAAATGTTGTGAGCACAGGCTACCCTTAGGTCTCTTAGCTCTTATTTAAAATTCAAAAAGTTGGCAAAAGTTGGACTACCAAGTTGACCAGAGATAGCCAAACCATAACACATCCAAAAGAAGTTCTGTCTGAACTAGTAGTCATGGCAGTGATGGGGAATCTGAATGGGAACTTACTGTGGATTCTGAAGCCACAGGTGGACAACTGCAGGGGAGGCAGGGCCAATTTTCTCCTCAAGGACTGCTGGTGGGATGCACTAGTGCACCAAAGTCACCAGACCTAATAAAAATTATGGTCAACTTTTGCCCACTGTTAGTTTGTTCCCTTAATTCCCCCATTCTTTAAACACCTGTCAGAAACAGCTAAAGTCCGCAGAAATTAAAACACAATGTGAGTGATATCACTTCCAGGTATGATTTTGGCTAATTTTTTGAAGATTTTTAGGCCCTCTACCAGGTTTTAAAATATTTGTGGTGGTGGTGGTGGGGGAGAAGCAAAACTGTTAGAGTTTGCAGTGATTTTGTATACATTTTGGAAGGAAATCCTTGAAATTTTAAAATGTTTTTTAGGGGGTCGGGGGCTTTGGGGAGCTTCAGGGACATGTAGCCCATGGACCACACTTTGCCAACCCATGATTTAAATATAGACTTAGAATTGGAGGTCTTTAAAATGTGTCTCTTCTTTAAAACTTAACCATGTGCAGGAAAAGAAAAGGAGAGAGAAGGCTCAGGCCCTGGAAATGTGAGTTAGACCCCAGTGTGGAGATGAAAGTGGCCTAAATACTCTAAATGGTTTTTATTTGGGGAAATTTTTTGGAGGGGAATGTTTTAAATTTTTAAATTTTTAGGAGGTTGGAGGCATTGAGGAACTCTAGGGGCCACACTTTGGGAACCCAAAGGCCACTTGTAGCCCAGTTTTGCCAGTTCCTTCAGAGGAAGGAACTGGCAAAACTACCTCTGAGTGCTCTTTGCCTAGGAAAACCCTATGAGATTCATGAGGTTGCTGTAAGTCAACAAGTGTCTTGAAGGTGCACATGCACACACTCACACAGAGAGTGGAGTTGGGATAGTGCTGGGAAAGGAACACAAGGAGCAAACCCACAAATGTGCTGAATGTACTGAGTGCCCAAGCGAAAAGAAAGAACAACTGGTGCTTAAACTCAAAGGCAGTTGGAGGCTTCGGAACAAAAAGTGCAAAGGATTTGGTGCTTGAGTTTGTACTCAGGATTGGGCAGAACAAAAAGAACTGCAGTTTGACTCTGGCGAAGAAAAAGTAATCTCAGAGAAGTTTCCTGCCACTTGGCTGAATTAAAGCTAACTGGTTGTACTCTGTAAAAGTTGTGCAGCGGAAGATAGTTAGTTACTATTAATGAGAACTAAAAGTATCATGGGGCACCCAGGTGACATCTAAATCTTTTGAGCTGGCTAGTCAGAAATGCTTTGGGATTGGTCCCTATTTTCTGCCAAGGCCCTGGATTAGCCAATTTGCAGGTATCTTAATGAATTGGCTGGCTGGCTGGCTGGCAATTTGGTATTCAGGTAGGCATTTATACATTTCTTTATTTCTCTGGGAGCAACACCCTTTAATTAGTCAAGGGAGGAAGCACATACACAGTTATTCTTCCTCCTGTGCAGGCATCCAGGGCATTGTTCTTGTTCCTGGAAGTTTTCCATGCTTGTCACTATGCTGCTTCTTCCAGAATAAAATGTATTCTTCAGCCGAGATGTCAGGGTAACACCAATGAAAGTACAAAACACAACTGAACATGTACGGAGAGCCAGTGCATCTCATCTTGTCTAAAACATGGGTGCCCATGGAAGTGCTATTGACCTGAAGGTAATTTAACCTCTTACTCTGAAATAGCTGTGATGAGGACAGAATGGCAAAGCATAGTAGCTTGATATGCTATGGAGCCATGTTGATATTGTCAATTATCATAGTTTAATTCATAGTTTATTTGTTTTATCATAGTTTAATTCATAGTAGATACATCTTTTCATATTTAGACTTAATTCCAGGACAGTTCCTCCCTAATATTTTATCCTACTCTGATGGCACTGGGTACCCCCTCCCACTGAAACCATTGGATTTTTGTTATCTTATGAAATCAGCAAACAGGGATGCACAATTATAGGGCCTAGAAATGCAATCCAGAAGTAGCCATTCCTATTGCATGATAGGAATGATATGTCTTAAGATTTACTGGCTTATATATTTTGCATATTAGATAGAGCACTCCTGAGTGAAGTTTGAATCTTTAAATTGATAACCATTTTTAACAGTCTGGAATCCCCCACATTTTTCTCATTAGACCCAAGCTGGAGGAACTGTAGTTTGCTTCAGCTGTGGGTTGAGAACGAGCTAGAATCTGAAATAATGGTTTGATCCTGGCTTCCTTTCGCTTTTATTAGTTTAAAACCAGAACTGGATTTTTTTGAATCTATACTTCTGATGAGCTATAAAGTAGGCATGGGAGGGTCATGCTCCAAGTAAGAACATCCTTTCTGTTTCTTTTAATTGGTTTACCACAGCCAATTTACTCTTATGCCCCCCCCCCCAGAGTCTTGCCCTATCATTTGAGAACCACTGAAATACAATAAAAGCAGAATTGTGTAAGCAAGATGGATTCATCTTTCATTACAAAAACAGACTGTTGAGATTTATAATCTGGGGCCTCTTTACAAATGTACAAAGCTCTTTACAAATGTACAACAATTACATTTCAGTTAACGGGAATGTCATGATCATTGATTGATTTTTGGGGTATAAACAGTACTTGGTTTTTGTTAATCTTTCTTTAATAATTTACTTTTTTTATGTCCCAGGCAGTGAAGTGAGGCAAGAATTTGCTAAGTAATCACCTAAAGTGGAGAACAGGACAAGTTGACAAAATTTCTGTTAAAGGATGAGTGTGGTAAATAGATGACACCTGGTTAGACTTAAATTCCTTTTTGCCAATGGTTAAAATTATGGTAAATTATTAAACTGCAATATTGAAGACACACAGTATTGGGGATTTAAGGAAATTCAGGTTGCAGTCCTATACCCATTTACCTGGATGTCCTTTTGATTACAATGGGATTTATTTTTGAGTAGACATGTATAATATTTCACTATTAAGCTAAGATGTGATCTATTTTAACATTTCCAGATCCCTAAGAGAGTCCTTTCATATTGAGTTCATAAGAAATTTGAGCAACAACATTCCACTTTAATCCAGATTTACCTTCTGTGTGTTCTGCAAGAAATTAGAACAGTCATTTGACGGGAGGTGGTAAACTGTAATACTGTACCACAAAACTTTTTCCTTTCCTTTCAGGCTCCTTGGGTTGAAGCAGTATTGTTTTGAGCCTTTCCCTTCGATCTGTCTTCTTGAAGTATTAGATTTTTATCAGATCAAAGGCCATTCATGTTTGTTTTTCCTTTTGGATAGTGTAGAGCTAAATCTTCTGGTTTATTGCTCAAGATGTGTGGGTTCTTTTTTTTTTTTTTTTTAAAGTAGTGCTTACTCCTTCAAATTCTACCAAATGCAGTGGACTGCGAAGAACCTTTCAGAATTTGACCCTTGATCATTTGCAGTACTTTAGCTGACACAAATTTCATATAAGATTAACCAAAAGGAATTTTGTAGCGCTGGTCATCAAAAAATCCACACATACAAAATCCAAGTTGCTCAATTGCTGAAAGAGCTCCCATTCTCAGAGTTTAGAACGAAGTCACTCGATGCCACTAAGTAGATGTAGTTCTAATCAGTGCCTCAACAGAAGATCCCTTGGGAATCTTATGGGACCTTGAGTTCTGTGAAGAAAGATGGGGAAATTTTATAAACTTTTCAAGAGGCTGCATCAGGTGAAAAATCCAGCAACTTGATTTCATCGTACAGTAATAAGCTTTTTTTGACTAATGCGATTAAAAACTATTTTGATAAAAAATTAAAAACTGCCGCTTATGTAAAACTTTAAAAACTTTTAAATAACCAAGAGGCTCTACAAATTGCCCCTAAGGGGCAGCGGCAGGCTACCTCTTTCCTGATCGGATCGGGGCTCCTCAGCCTCAAGCTTCGGCCCTGACCTGGCCTTTGGAGGGCACAAAAAGGAGCTGCAAAAAGTGGCTCCTTTTTGCACCCTCCAAAGGGCACCACAGCCATGGCGGCATGGCTATATGGAGCCCCTTTGGCGTTGGATCATCTAAATGCAGCACTGGAGGCACACCATGATGCCACATGCTGTCTGGAGTGCCACGCAGCATCATGGTGCCCTGGGCGCGGAGTCAGGGCATGCATTGTCAGGATGCTGCGCCCCAGCTCCGCCCACAGGCTGGCCTTTCGGGATGGTCTGTATAGGGCCAAAGCAAGTAAATGCCACATGAATTTATGCTTAATTCATAAGTGGTCCATACTCAGTCTAGTAAGGGTGCTTTTCCATCTTTTATGAGATAATCACCCTAACCAAAGCTTTGCATGTAGTACCACGGACATATTGAATTCTTGAGCACATGGGATGATCTGTTCTTGAGCATTTGAAATAAACACATTCACTGGTGTACAGAAAGGTAAAAGCAGAATGTTAGTACATCCCTTGCAAATGAGATTGTTCGTGCCTTCAAGGAAGTGTGAATTGGTTTATGGGTAAAAGGGTATCTGGTTCTGATTTTGCCTTGAAAAAAATCAGTTCCAGGAAAGTAAAATTTACTAACTTTTAAAGATATACCAAGGATATATACAGTGATTAAATTTTATAGAAATATAGTGAGAAGATGTTAAACTCCTTCCTTGGAAATTGTGGTTTTTATGCACACAGAATGCTACTACTGTACACTTGAGATAGTTGATGTGTTACTTGCTTTGAGGTAGTCAAGAAACTTCTTAATGCCAGTAATCATTTTATAATAATTTATTGGCGGGTAAGAAGAGTATTACTTAGCTTCTGCACGGTATTTCTTGGCTATAAAGTAAATCAGATTTATAGCAGATGACTGTCAGGGAATTTAGTATTTACACCTTACTTGGCTTTTCCTCCTACTCCATCATAAAACAACTTGAGTTACATGATCTGAAAAGTGAAAAGCTTTTCCCATTTTTCTGTATTTGTGTAGCAATCTTTCCTTTGCACTTGCTATTTTTGTTGAGAGGAAAGCCGTCATTGGCACCCATCTACAAGGGGGAAACCCCTATGATTTTCAGCAGCACCACAACAGGGAAACAAAAGTCTAATTCTCCATTCCTAACTGTTACAAATAGTCATTCACCCACAACTGCTTCTTTTTTCATTGAAAAGGTCTTTCCCCCCCGAAAATGTAACCCTGTATTTAAATTACACCGACAAACAGAATGATTGGTTCTTGATATCCTGAATCTATGTGGTCTTTAATAAAAACATTTTAGTAACTAATTATTATATGTTTATGTACAATAATACAGTAATAGCTCAGTTTCTCAAGCTGATGCCATGCAGATGCTTTGAACTTCAACTTCTGTGAATGACTGTTGATCAGGAATGTTGGGAGTTATACTACAAAAAATATTTATTTCATTTATATACTGTCTTTCTCCCAGAGTGGGACCCAAGATGGGCCACAAAAAGAAAATTTAGCAAATATTTAAAAACAATTTAAAAAATCATCACATCAAACCATTAAAAGGCATAAAAATAAAAAATAAAGTAACTCTCCCTGCCATAAGAAGCCTCCCTATGAGCAAGTACAGTTAAAAGTCTGCTTAAACAAAAATAATCTTTGCCTGCTGGTGAAAGAAGTACAGGGAGGAGGTCAGCCTAGCCTCACCACCCGCAGGAAGCTGTTCCAGAGTATGGGAGCAACTACTGAGAAGATACTCTCCCATGTGCTCACCAGATGAGCCTGTGATAGTGGTCAGACTGAGAGAAAACCATCCTCTTTGGATCTTAAAACTTTGGGAGATTCATATAGGGTGAAATGTTCTTTCAGATACTTTGAACCTAAGCCATATTTGGACAGTAACAAAATGCTGCCTTTACAGAAAGGAGAGTTGAACAAAACCCAGTAGAGCAGTGGTTCTCAAAGTGTGGTCCTCTAGATGTTTTGAACTTCACTTCCCAGAATTCCTGGCCATCGGTCAAGAAGCTTGGGGCTTCTGGGAGCTGAAATCCAAAACACCAGGAGTTGCTTTAATGCATTTGGAAAACCACTGTGTAGAATGATCAAAGCTGAATGGCTTATATTTCACAGGACCATAGAATTGGCAGAAACCACAAAGGCCATCCAATCCAATCCCCTCTCGTGCAGGAATACATATTCAAAGCACTCCTAATATCCTAGATGCAGATTCTAGCTGGACTGATATTCCAGTCACTTCTACAATTATTTTGTTGCTAGCCATATGGCAGCGGTTGTGTTTGCATAAATATAATCTGATTATTTTTTACATTTAGTTGGGGGAGGACTACCTCAATGTCTGAAAGATTTTCATTATAATGTAGCAGAGAACATGAAAACATTAGAATAAATGGCAAATTATTATAAAGTTGCTGTTTATTCCTTTATTTGTATGTACTAGCTCAGCAAATAATAGCTAGGAAACAATCTTCATACTATTTTTTTTTTATCTAGATGAAGTTGCATGCATTTTGTTGAAACGCAAATAGCTATCTTTAATTCTGTACTATTGACTGATACATCAGAACTACGCAGCTTGTAGCCAGCCAAATAGAACAAGAGCCAACAGCTACATATATTGATAGGTGACTCACCAGGGGTGCAGAAATCTCCTTTATCTGCTGTGTGCCTGCAATAGGAAAAATGGTGCATGGGTGGGTGGTCAAGCATCTGGCAGACCATACTACTGTACATGGCTGGTGATCTACACTAAACTTGGTTAGTTGCTTATTTTTCATAGTCAGAATGCATTTTGATAGTCAGAATCATCCAGCTCTATGGATACAACAGTATGAATATCTTTTTGTTGTTGTTGTTGTTGTGTTGTGTGCTTTCAAGTCATTTCCCAGTTTTTGGTAAGGCAAATGTATCGGGGAATTTTCTGGGGTGAGAGTCTGATTTTATCCAACTATTATTATCTAATTAATAAAAGTAAATTGATGACAGTAT
This sequence comes from Urosaurus nigricauda, assembly GCA_034509955.1. Lineage (NCBI taxonomy): Eukaryota > Metazoa > Chordata > Lepidosauria > Squamata > Phrynosomatidae > Urosaurus > Urosaurus nigricauda. Next base: position 166,856,941 of record JAOEGL010000001.1, on the reverse strand, counting down.
TGTGGCCTAAATACCCTAAAGGTATTTCTTGGAAGCTAAGCAGGGTCAGCCCTACTTAGTATTTGGATGAGAGGCCACCAGCAAATATGGGTAGGATGTATTTCAGAGGAAGGAATGGACAAAACCACTTCTGAGTATTCCGTGCCTAAGAAAACTGTATAAAATGCATGGACTTGTCATACATCAACAGGCAATTTGAAGGCACATACACATACACATTTTGACATTAAAAATAGCTTTGCTGGAAAATGTTAAGTTGGTGTATCAATTAATAATGGTATCAAAAGAAAAGTAATAAAGTAAGCAGAGAAGAACATACAAAATGGATCAAAGAATATAGAATGTTTCGTGCTGAATATTTGCAATATCACTCCCACCGTGGTAGGAAGGCACTGAAATTTTCTAGAATTAATATAGAATGTGATAGAAGTTGATTAATTGATAGATCTAGATCTTTGAATTAAATGCAGCTTCTGAAAGCAACCTTGATATTTAACAAATGTCTGGTATCTGATTTTCAGCTGTGCTCCCCAGCCTTTGATAGAAGTCAAATATTTTGTCAGAACTATACAATGGAGATTTTAAAATTTGCATAATGTAAAGTTAATGTACATGAATTAACAATGGACTCTTTCAGACGTGGGAAATTGGAAGTATAATCCAAGAGCAATCCAAACGCAATCGTGGAGTTTCACGTTATTGAGAATTAAATCTTCGCACACAATTTTGGGCAAAAGGGAAGTCATTCCAAATGCAATCATGGGTTTCATGTTGTTGCGAATTAAAGCTTCGCACACAATTTCAGGCAAGGGGGGGGTCATTTTCGTGTAATGAGAAGTCAATCTGAACGCATTCCGAACGCAATGGGAATTCATGTGATTTCGCTAAACTAGTGAATTCACCTGAATTCGCATTGGCTCCATTCGAAGTTGGGAGAAATTCCTCCCATGTGAAAGAGTCCAATGCCAGACTACTTGCTGTGTAAGACAGGTGGCAACCAACTTGGCACAGATAAATTTCATTTTATAAGTATAACCTGTGAATCACTTCAGATAAATTTAACAAGCTGATAGGTAACAAAGTAGAAAGAAAGAACACAGAAAGCAATGTTACTTTTGATATACAATCATTTTATTCAAACATTCTTGTGTTGTGTTTTCTAGAATTATATTTCAGCGGGATCACTCACATGGTTTCTTTCAAATAGATGGGGGTCGTGTCTCATGTGACATTAAAATAATCTAGTTTAGAGATTTAAATCCATAACAGGCTACTTATGAATACTACCGTGTATTTTTGTTGGCATTGTACATTAGCATAAAGGCCTATTCATGCATCAGTTTTTGACCATCGTGGATTATAATAGTTTTTTAAACCATTGCACCTCAAAGTGAATGGAACTACATAGTTGTTTGAAATTAGCAACAGTGCTTCTGGCATCCTGAATGTGAAGGGTAGGAGCTTTCTTTGTTAGCTATTCAGGTTTTACTTTTTCCTTTCCCTTTCATGTTAGCGACAGGGTGCCTTTTAAATACATGTCTCCTTCCACAGTTGGAATTCAGTTTTCCTCCTGACAGTGTACAAATGCACTATAGCACTGAGATTCTTTTCATTACCTCTGTGCTTATGTTTTGTAGTGATTAATCTGGGTTTTGACAAATAAGGTCTGGCTAGATTCCAGGATATTTTACTTTGGATACTGGAGGCCTCATTTAGAGTGCAGGCACATTGGGCATTTTGAAGGTGAGCATTTTGATTATATGGGATACACAAGACCTCACTGTTTCTTTGAGAAGAAATAATTAATCCAAAATAAGTTTCACCCCTGGTTATGTCTTCAAGTTCACTGAAGTAGATGAGATTGATTTTACTGAAATTTGGACCATTTTGCCAAGATTGCTTAATTTTGTAACTCTCTACTTTTAGCAGAACTATCACAACAGAGATTAATTGTTTCATGGCAATACATTTACAAATACAATGAACAGCTGAGCTTTGATACATGTGTGCTGGCAAATGTGCTCAGCGTTTGGTTGACAGCTGGGTTTTTGGAAGCCACTGGAAGATAGTGGACCTGTTTCCCATTCTCTTTGAGAAAAGTTGACTGCTTCTATCCTCACTTTTCTTTCTTATCTTTGTTGTTTCTAATTTGAGAGAGGTGGTAGAACCTTAATCACAGGACTCTGGATGGAATAGTGTGTGCTTATGAGTGTGTGTGCTTTAGCATCAGCCTTGCCATAGTGTTTCCTTACTATTCTCCCCTTCTGCAGAAGATGAAAAAGGCAGGAGGGCAGGGATAAGGAATTGCCACTTGATTCCCTCCTCCTACATCTGTGTTTCTTTCTCTAGCCACACTGCAGATAGTGGGAAGAAGAGAAAGAAATGTATCCAAATGAGTGAAAGGATGGAGTACATTTTCTTCTCTTTCATGTGCATTTCAGTTGTGTCATATCCCATGATAGGATTCAAGGGGAGGGGTGATGTCTTGCCTCCCTTCTTATCTGACTTTCACTTTTTGTACCGGGACCTGGTTGGCTTAGTCCACAACTGGCAGACTTGGCATTGAGTCTTATATTTGCTCTCCTCTCATTAATACTCCCTTTGGATCCACAGCTCTGAATAATTTTTCTTAACTTTAGTAGCTCCTTCTTTTACTTCCTCAGCAATCCTTCTGTTATAACTTGTATCACTCATCAGGATCAAAGAAAATGTAATGTCCGATTTGGGTTGCTGCAGCCACTGTGCACAATGATGGTTTACAGTACAGACAACAATGTAGACACTTAACATGACATAAAGCAGCTTCCCATGTCCCTGTCTTTCATTTTACAGAGCAAGGGCTAATTACACGTGGAACAAAATACTGTTTTATTTTTGGAAAAGAAAATTGATTTAGAGGGGAGGAGGATTTAGATTAGAGAGGTGATAAGTAGGGTTAAGTAACCCCCTCTAAAAAGGGATATGTAACCCCCTCTACTTTACTTCTCTGCTAAAAAATCCCCCCATTCTATGTCACATTTCATTTTTAAAAATTGTAGCAATTGGTGTGTAATGTGCATTCCCTCCAACATTTCACAGATTAAAAATGGAAACTCCTGTGGCCAAGCAACAGCAGATTGTGGTAAAGATTGCAAACATTATTAATGAGAAAGAACACACAAGCTAGGAGAAGCTACAACACTTTGCTTTTGCTTGAGCTGACAGGGAAGAGCAAGTTTCCGCTGCCCCCACCAGCTGAGCACAAACTATTCTGCACTATTAACTCAGTTTTCAGCAACTGAAATAAGTTGAGGACAAAGGAGAAAAGTGAGAGGAGGAGAGAGAAACTGGGACATTTTAAAAGCAGCTGAAAACATGGGATAATAGTGGATTGATTGAAATGCTCCTTCCAAATTGGGACTGATGGGAGAATATGAACATATAGTTACCTCTTACTATTAAATTTTTGAGTCTAAAGTGCACACTTTTACCTGGCTCTCTATAAAAGAACATAACATCCCAAATCCACAAAACAGTTATACCTTTACTGGGCCAGCCAAAATACATAAAATACACATAACAGACTTTTGAAGCTCTACTGGCTTCATCAGACAAAGGTGTTAAAATCGTTAAAAATGACGATGTTAGTCATGAGCCTGCATTTTTTGAAGACATGGCTGGTGTTCTGAGTCAAGAAGGCATGGAAGGATTTTTTTCCCCTTCAGTATGATTTTTTAACACTTTTGCCTGATGAAGAAGCCAGTGGAGCTCTGAAATCATGTAACATGTATTTTGTGTATTTTGTTTGACCCACTAAAGGTATCACTGTTTTGAGGATTTTGGAAGTTATTGTACTTTGTTATATTGCCAACAAGACTACACCTGGATATATTTCTGTAGAGACTGTCTACAGAGGCTATCTATAGAGAGTAAACATTGCTCGCCTTATAGTCCTTTCCCATTGGGAAAGGTCCACAAGTTGATTATTTATTATCAGGCCATTGGGCTAATCAGAACAAGCTCACTTGTTTCACAATTCATCCAAGTGCATACTTGCATGTAAAAGAATCCCAGGTTAATTCCTGCTAATTAAAGAATGCTGGGCAACAGGCCAAGTATAGACTGTGAAATTAAGAGCTCAGTATTGTGGTATGAGACTGAGCATGGTATAGTGGTTTGATTATGACTCTGAGGCCAGAATTTGAATCTCCACTCAGTAGTGGAACCCCACTAGCTGACCTTGGGGCAAGTCACACTCTCTCAGTGGCATCATTAGGGTTGGCATCACCTGGTGCAGTAACTGATGGTGCCAACCCCCATATTGACCTCCTCTAATGCCACACCATACAGAATCCTTAATATCATTGAATGTAATGGCAATACAGTGGTCCCCCGGGTTACGAATCTCCCGGGGTACGAAAACCCCGGGGAACGAAAGAGCCGGGGCCACAAAAACGGCCCCGGCTTGCGAAAAAAACCCGGGTTACAATAAAAAAAACCACGCGGCCCCTTTAAATTTGCCGCGCGGTCCGGCAAAAAAAGCGGTCCCCCGGGTTACGATTATTTCCGGGTTACGAAAGGTAATCCGGAACGGATTACTTTCGTAACCCGGGGGACCACTGTAGTTGTGACATAAACCACTAGCCAAATTAAAATTATACCTCTGTATTACAATATCATACACACAGCCTAAATACATTGACATGCACATAATTTCACATGGTTAAACTGAAAATTTGATAAGAAAGGATTTTTAAAAGAAAAATTAAAAATAATATTTTTAATTGAAACATTTAAAATTTAAAAATGCAACTGAAAAAGCATGGGGCCTCTCCTTTCCTCTAAGCTTCAACCCATTCACCCCATCTGTTCCACTGAGCTCCTGCTTTTGAAAGGGACACGGGCAAATACCACAGTCCATATCACCCAAAAGGCAGTTGTTTGGGGAGCAGTGGTATCAACCCCACTTAAGGTGTCACCCCCCCCCCCCTTAGGGTGAGGCCTGCATCTCCTGTACCCCCTAGTTATGCCAAGAAAACCCTGTGATATGTTCACCTTAGGGTCGACTTGAATACACAGCAACACCAAGACCAATTGTGGCAGGTAGGTTGGGCTTTCTCAAGCTTTCTGCAATTCTCCCTATGTTGAGCTTGCTCTCCTTTGGGGGCTCTCCTAACCCAACACTGAGTATTCATTTTATGTGTGAGAATGTGGAAATCCTCATTGTACACTTGATGCTACAGTGAATTTTCTACATCAACATCTAATAAATCAACATCAAGTTGTATTTGAGGTGAGGGTCCAAAACACACTGCAGAAATTATCCAGTTTGAGACAGCTTTAACTGCCCTGGGTCAGTGCTACAGAAAACTGGGAACTGCAGTTTACCGTGGAAGCAGAGCTCTCTCTCTGAAAGAGAAGGCTGAATGTCTCACACAAGTATAATTCTTAGAATTCCCTAGCATTGAGCCAGGGCAATTCAAGCAGACTCAAACTGATTTATTTCAAGCAGACTCAAATGTATTTTGGACCTAGGTTAATTATGAATTTTCACTTCTATTGTTCAGAGAAAATTTATGGAGGGATTTGAGTGGCAATGGAAAAGGCCCTATATGATAGACAATATATGATTTGCCTTTCTGTTTCTCTTTGAATAAAAAATACGGTAATCAGTTAAAATGAGTAACTAATCTGTTTGCTAACCAAACCAACATATCTGAAGATGAATAATGAGAAGATATTTTCAAAAATAGGAAGAAATAAATTGTAATTCTTATAAGACTTGTTTTCATCTGTAGTAGTATTAAAATTTCTAATTGAAAGTAACACATAAGGCTTATGGATTTCTTTAATGTTGCTAGGAGGCATATACCATGTAGTTCTTTTGATGCCTGCAGGGGACTTTACACTTTTTTTCTCCTTTGAAGACAAAGCTCTCCTGCTTACTGTAGTTTCAGCAGATTAGAGCTCTGGTTTTCAAAAATTCAAAGGTTTATAAAAAGGAATTAATAGCAATAAATCTATGATGATATTACTCTGGAAAAAAATGACATGGTGCACAAACTTACTAGAAGTATGCTGAATGTCACAGTACATTAAGATTTATACCAATCAGAATAGCCCCTAACTTCCTGGGCCTGTGGCTTCTCACTTTTTCCTCCTCCAGTGCAACCATGCTTCTGTTTTAGATCAACCACAGTTTAATGATTCAGTCAAGCCCTAAACTGGTTAATCTCTTAACCACAGTTAGTTTGAGAGAACCCAGCATCATATTCTAGAGCTATACAACATCACATAACAGTTTTTTAAAAACAGAAACAAATAGATAAGAAAAGGAAGAAGTACAACATTCATTTGTAAAATAGCATCAGTTATATACAGTCAGTCCACTGTATCCATGGATTCCGCATCCATTGATTCAGTCATCCATGGTTTGAAAATATTTCTTCCTCGCTGACCATCCGCAGATTTTGGTATCCATATGGGGTCCTTGCACTAAACCCTAGTGGACACCAAGGGCTCATTGTACCACTCTACTGTCATCTGTATTTACTCCGTACTGTGATTACCTTTGCAATAATACTGTACTTTTAACTGTTTTAGTAGCAGAAAAGTCTTCAGCTTTGTATATACCCAGTAAAAGGACAGTTGGTGCTATGATGGGTAGCTCAGTAGTAACAGAGATGAACTTTCAAAGCTACACTCCAAAATAAGTTTCAACAGAATTAATTATGATGTTCACTCCTTGTCACCTCCATTCCTTTCTTTATCACCGTGGCTTGCCATCCCTGCACTGAAGGTAGACTCCCCGCAACTCCTAGATACTTTGTTTGTTTCTTAAAATTCTAATTTTAAAGGAATTGCATTTGCTGCCAATACACTTCTAGTCTCATTTCAGGGTGCTTGTGGTAAGAGGTAAAGACCTAAATAGCTTGGTACTTGATACTTGAGGAAACATCTATCCCTACACATGTTTGTCTGATGATTTTGAAGTCTGCTGCAGGTGCCTTCTGCTGTGTCCTACCACTCAATGCAATACTCTGCAGGAAGACATGAGGAAGGACCTTTTCTGCTTTGGAACACCAACTGGGGAATTCTGGTTCCAAAACATGGGTTTCTGCTGCAGCCTTTAGGCCTAATGGATTCAGTTGGTTTCATCCAAAATCTGTACAAGTGCATGGTTTTAAATTGTCTTAACCATCCCATTTTACTTGATACATTGTTTAATATTTTTAGTTTGTTTACATTATAAGAGTGTTTTATATGTCTTCAAACTGTTTAAACTGATTTTATTACACACCATCCTAGGACATAGAGGAGGATCATAATGAAAAAGTGATCAATTGCGAAGTAAAAAGCTTAAGCGGTTTTAAAACTAAGGCTGATAAATAGTTACAATATGCTAGACATAATTGTGGTTGAGAAAATGAATGTTTGGATTGTAGAGGTGGCTGTCCCTGGGGATAGCAGAACTGAAGTCAGAGAGGAATTTTTAAAAACATTTTTTTATTTATATGCTTGCAAAAGGAAAACAAGGATGGGGCTGGCCTCACTTCTTGTGGGAGGGAGTCACAGAGAATGGGACTGAGAAGCCTCTGTCTTTCACATGTCCTCATCAAGTGAACCTGTGAAAAGATGATGAAATATTGAAACTTACATATTGAGAATCAATGGCCCTGGGAGAAGAAAGAACTGTATTTCCAGTATGCAAAGTGATCTTGTAGCACCTTTGATACTAACTGAAAGACTGAAATTGGTAGCACAAACCTTCATAGACTTGAGTTTACTTCCTTAGGTACATCAGATGAGTAAGTAGGCTCTAGTCCACAATAGCCCACACTACTAATTTTGATCTTTTAGTTAGTGTCAAAGGTGCTTGCAAGATCCCCTTGCGTACTGATTTTCTAGACTAACACGGCTATGTCTTTGTAGTGGTGATTGATTCTCTGGGAGCAATTTCAAAAGAGTCTCACAAAACAACTCAGTGAAATAGCTACAGGTAGGAACATGCTACATTATCTACCCATAGCAGTATAGTCCAAAACTGTAGTAAGTAGTAAATAACTGTACTAAGTGATAAGTAACATTCACAGTTTTTGGAAGACTGTGCAACTGCGATAGTAGTAATAATTATTGTCATCATCATAAGATCTTTGGGGAGTTGACAGTGTATCCAGTTTGAACAATTTAAATTTAAAAGGATAAAATGTTAAGCATTCTGATCCATTTAGGAATATTAGTCTAGCATTACTGTAAGTGGGATACATAAACATGCTACCACTTCTTTTGCTGGAAAAGCATCAAGTAGTAGCATTAACCCCCCCCCCCCCCCCCGAAAAAGAGGACTATGATTCTGGAGGCCAGGGTTCAAATTTCCATTCAGCCATGAAAACCTGCTGGTTGACTTTGGGCAAGTCTTACTGTCCCTGCGTAGGAAAAGGGCAAAGAAACCTCCCCCAAACAAATCTTGCCAAGAAAATCCCATTAAAGGTTTTCCTCAGGGTTGCTGAAGTCAGAAATGACTTGAAGGCACACAACAACAAAAATACTATTCTTCCAAAAAATATACAACAAATATGATGACATGCCAAGTTAAAATGAGGTAGTTTGAGAGTTACATGCAGACAACTTGGTAATTAAGGATTCTTACTTTGTATAATGTAACCACAAATTTTCCTTTTTTGTGGTTGTGCCCTAATTTTGGAATGCCCTTTCCAAATACCATAGCCTTTAGATGCCAAGATGAAGCATTGTCACAGACATCTACAATGGTTATGTTTGCATAGGCCTGCTTTATGATTTTTCTTATTTGTTGTTTTATTGTTTTTGTGAAGGTTATTTATTATTATGTATTTGATATAAATAATTTATTTTATCTGACTAGAATCTCTTTGAATGAATAGTGGTTATGACTAGAAACTCTTTGAACGAACAGTGGTTTAGAATTAATGCAAATAAGTATGACTAAAACATGATGGGTATGAGAAATTAGTCATGAAGGATTGCATCAAGGGCACTTTGCTGACCATGGCATGAAGGGACGGGCAGGATAAGGATACAACAGACCAATCCTGTTGTATCTTGCCCACTGATCTGACCCATTCCTGCCCCCGGCACTTACCTGGTCTGGCATGACGAAGAGTGAATGTTCAGACACCCACTCCCTGCCACTTTGCCTGTTTCTGCTGCCATCATTCACCACGAAGGCTCCCACCACAACCCATAAGGGCAGCGATGGGGCACCTACCTTCACCCATGTGGCCAGGCACCCTCTTCCAACATCACAGGCCCTGACTGAGGCCTGCAGTGAGGACAAAGATGGCAGCAGGTAAGGGGGCACGCGCAGTCTGCATCGCCAGTTGTTGTGGTAGAGTTTCTGTAAACTTGGCAGCAAACACCTGCTTTTTAAAAACTGAGATAAGGACTGGTTGGGCCTGGGTCATGCTGGATCTGCCTGGCAGTGTTGGTCTGCATAATCTAAACAGGATGATGCTGTACTGGGGCAGGAGAACAGATGTTTTGGCCCATGTGCACTCATAGTTTCCACTTGTGTTCCAATAGTTTTGCGGAGTAACATTGCTGATTGTGCTGGTCTGTACATAAAGGTTAAGATGGATCAAGTACAGTGGGCCCTTGATATGCATTGGGTTTTGGTTTCAGGAGCTCCCATGAATACCAAAATTTGTGGATGCTCAAGTCCACAAATTATGTCTCTGATATAAAATGACAAAATCAAGGTTTGCTTTTTGGAATTTATATTTTTAAAAATATTTTCAAACCATGGATGGTTGAATCTGGATAAATAATCAATGGTTATGGAGGGGCAACTATATAAGATGAGCGAATTGGCTTGTACTGTGAATGAAGAAAATTTTGAGGTAAGTGTAGTTTCCTGAATCTTGAGCAGTGCAAGTGTTGTCTTGCTTTAGTTAATACTGGATTGCCTTTCCAACTTTATTTTACAGCCTCAGGCAGCTGGAATGAAAATTACCATACAGAAAGAAATATGACCCAAACTATTGTACTTTTAAATAGAAGAGTTGTTCACTGTCTATTAAAATAACACTTTCAACCCTATCAGTGTAAAAGCAGCTTCAGAGCGACTGTACTTTAAGGGATACCATAAAAAAACTGCTTTGGGAGAATTCCTTATCTCAGTCTCTTTTTCCAACTCTATAGACTAGTACACTTCAATCTCCAGAGATCTTTCTTTCTTTCTTTTTTTGGTCTTTGGAATGTTGATCTGCCTCTTATTGTGGCCTTCAGTGTTAGAGTGGGAGGAAGAATCTCTCAAAGAACTGCTAGAAAGATAAGGAAAGTTCTTGTCACTTAGTTATCTTTTAAGAGAATGTATATGGCACCAGTAAGTGATTGATACAGTCAGTATAGTGCTGGGTGTAGTATGGATGGTTGCTTTGTTTGATGGAAAAGGTATGGTATCTTTCCAAATCATTTTGGTGGAGAAACTTTCTTCCACAGTAGTATTACTATCTTAAAAAGGCATGGATAAAAAAAAATGCAGCTCACATGTTTATGGTCAAGATTTGCAATGACTTTTCCAATAAATTACTGTGGAATTTATAGATTCTCAGGTTCTGTAATTAAGTTGTTAGACTTGATCATTTGGCCTCCAATATTTTATTCTTATACCAAAATCCTAAACACTTGTAGTGTGAAATAGGTGCAATTTCTGTGCTCATGGTAAAAGTGCTAACTTTAAAATCAAAAGGAGTCAGAAGGAGTTGTGCATAGTTAGCTAGTTCCATAAAAGACTAGAAATCTTTTGGATTTTCATAGGACCTGGCAGACTTTTGCATTATTGTCCTCTTATCTGGATTGTCCCATCAACATTTCTTAAATGAGGGGACCAGGAATTCATAAATATCCATGAGAAAGAATCTAGTGTTGTAAATCTGAGAAACTTTAAAGCTCTATCTAAACAGCTGCATGATTGCCTGCATACTTGCATAATTGAATACATTGTCATAAAATGTGTTCTTTGTTGTATGACAAGCAAAATTATAAGATGGAAAAAGAAAATAAGGTATACTGGAGAGAGGAGGATATTCCAAATACTGTTTTATTGAAAATTATCAAACATTTATACAGTAGTATTATAAAAAAAGTGAAAACATTGTATGTCAGCTTTGCTATATTCTTTGTTGCATAATTCTCTTGCTGTACCTCTTGTCTTATTAATATCTTTGCTATATCCCCTGGAAGAATTCACATTTCCCTCTCCACCCTGCCCCAGGTGCAGCATTCACCAAAAGATCACCGAATTGATACATTGTAGTCCTGCAAAATAATTTGTACATTTCTTGATTTGATACATGAACTTTGTATTTTAAAATACAGACATTAATCTTTTCCCATTTTGATGTAAATAGGGGTGGGGAACTGCCAGGCGTTTGGGGACCCACTGGGAAGCTGGACCACCAATCACTCAACTTCCTCGCCCATACCCTCTGGGGAGCATGGGGGACAATTTTGTGCTATATCTGACTTTTCAGTATGTTTTTGGCCCTGGAGGGCTCCTTTTAAAACTACCATTTCAATTTCCAGTTTTATTTTAGTTTTTTTAAAACAACAACAATCAGTTCCCCCAATTTTCTTGGGGTACTAGGAGATCCTTGGGGGCCTAACAAGCCATTTTGGGAGAAACATATGGCTCACAGGCAACACTTTGCTCATCTCTGATTTAAATTAGTTGCAAGACATTACAGCTACCTACAGAAAGTTCACAAAGCACTGCACTAAAACAGAGATGACTAGCCTCACAGTGATGGATTGGATTGGTGGCATTTGCTAGACTAAAGGACTATACTACATTGACCTGGTTTAGAGAATTGCATTTTCTTTAAATAAGGGGGTGAAGCTTTTCTTCTTTTTCAGTCTTGCTTCCTTTCTGAGTAATATAGCTGATGGGTAGGCCAAATGTAAGAATGTTTTAAAAATATTTTTAGTTTTATTGTTTAGTTAAGTCTGAATGAATCCTGCTTAACAAAATTATTTCCCTGAAGGAAGTCTCCAGTTTTTTCAGCATTTGTCAAAAGTAAATTAAGATTTTGGTGAAAATTAGCTCATCGTTAGTATAATTTCTTTAGGCAGTCTTCAAGTGATTCCCAGACTGCATTTTTAAAAAAAAAGAAATTACTAAAAGTAACTATCCAGTGGTATGAATAGTACTACTAGCTTTCCAGTGAGTTCCCTTAGTGCTGAGGCTTTAACTCACCTGATCTATCAGGCCATGCTTTAGCTCATAGTAGCAAGTGCTCAGTGCATTATGTAGTTTTTAAAAGCTTAAAAAGGGCATTGGATTGATGCTTAAATGTAACTAAAATACAATGATGATGCTTAATATTCAGCCTTCAGTACGAAGGCAAGCAGATCAAAGGGAAAAGAGAAGGAGTGGGCCCACATGGACTCACACAACATTAATTAAAATCCCCAATGGAATGACACAAGCAAGCAAAAACATTGTGAAAAATGCCCCTCCCAACTCTTGCCCACAGCTCTAACAACTGAAGTGGTGGGGAGGAGGTTGATAGCCTTCCAAATGTCACATACCAAATGGATTTGGCTAAGTTGACACGCTGTCTCCTAGTCCAGACAGAAGCATACACTGGGCCAAATACACATGATTGTATTTTTTTATTTAGGTCTGAAGCCCACTTCATTTCAAAGACTCAGGGGAGGCACTAAAATAATGCAAGACAGGAAACCAAATAGTTAAGCCGAAAATGACAGCATCCTGTAAATTTGAAAATATTAGCTACAGAATACTCTGAGTACAATAAATAGTAAAATTAAAGTTTTAAAACATCTTTCTAGATGATTGCTTCTATATGATCTGATTTTAGTTTTGGGAAATGTCCAGAGCAATTGTGTAACTTCTCAATAGTCATGGAATAAAACTGTTTATGGAAGGTTCCTCAGGATTAAAGCTACTGTTGCTATCCCAGACTGAAGAGGCTAATTTTCTCCTTGCCTTTTCGAGATACGTAGATCATTGTTGTGTGCTTTCAAGTTATTTCTGATTTACGATTACCCTATAATGGGGCTTTCTTGGCTAGATTTGTTCAGAGAGGGGGTTGCCTTTGCCTCCTTCTGAGGCTGAGAGAATGTGACTTGCCGAAGGTTACCCAGTGGGTTTCCATGGCTGAGTGGGGATTTGAACCCTGATTTCCAGAGCCTTGGTCCAACATTCAAATTACTTTCAAGACAAGTGAACTCTGCAGCCAAATGTTGCAGAATGGAGTACTGCTGTTTAGGTTGCCATCCATCCATGTCCCATTCAAGCACATTTAATTCAACCAAGATGCTTAATTCTTCTAGGATATCAAATCCCACTAGTAACTGATGCAAAATGTATATTTCAAAAATGTTTTCTTTTAGACTATAACATATCAGTTAACATACTACTGAAGATGACTGTGGACTTGTCAATTTAACAACATTTTCACATAATTTCAAGCATTCCTTGTTTACTGTGACTATCCAGATGTCCTAGAAGACATTTTGTTGCACATGCACCCTTCTTTTGAATATGCCTCATGTGAGATGGAAAGTGTAGAAACCTGTCTCTATGGGCTGGGCAAATCATGAAACAACATCTTATTGTCCTCACAGGATACAAAAAACATAGTTGTGAAGTGCTATTAGTTAATCTTAGCTTTTACATGAAGTTTGATTCCCCCCCCCACCCTCGATTTATTTATATACCTGTATTGTTAAAATGTACTAGTGATTTCCTTCCTAGCCTGTCTGATGCATGCAAGGTCTGCTGGTGCTGATCACGAGCTAAAGAACCAGGAGATTCATTTGCTGAATTTGTGTTCATGGAGAAATGATTCAGTTCAAGTTTCTCCTGCCAGGTTGTGGCATTAACTGTAATGTGAGTTAAAAGTCGAATGGCTCATTAGTGATTACAGAGGTTAAGAGTGAGCCCTTGATTATCTAGGGATTCTTTGTTTTGCCTTCAAATTACTCCAGTCTTATTAGAAATAAACTACTGTGTTTGTGATAATAACTGGTTTGCATTAAATGCATGTCTGCTCCAAATACATACGTAAGTGGTTCAGCTGTACTCACCAACATATTTTCTCTCTTTTTCCGTCTGTAAAGTAGTGTTTGGGAAAGTTACTTTTTAAAAAGCATTAGGCCACTGACCATGGTGACAGAGGGATTCTGAGAAGTATGGTCCAAAAGTAACTTTTCCAAGTTTTACTTTAATTTGGATATCATATGTATCTTTATTGAGGCCACTGGCAGTTTATGGTCTGAGATTGGGTGTGCTTCACCTGGCCATTTCAGGGGGAGATCCACCTGCTTGGATTAAAGCAAGTCTTATTTAATGGGATGGTTCCCATGCTTTCACATCATGGTTGGCTCTCATCCAGAAATGACCATGTAAGCAATTTTAAATATGACATTACTTGAAGATTCTCATTTATTAGGAAAGCTAATTTGTTGCTTTTTGACACTGTCAGCCCCAGAAAATCCCGTGATAGGTTCACATTACAGTCTTGAAGGCACACAGCAGTGGCGGTGGCAGCAGCAACAATATCTCTTTGATTTTAAAAGACGTTCTAATGACATTACCAGCCATTGCAGTACAGGGCTTATTCACATTAAGCAATGATTAAGAACCCTATTACGTCAATTTTTGCACACATATATTTAACCTGTCATATAATTATATAATTTTAGGTGATTGCACATAGGCATACGTGGTTATTTTATTTCAGTATGAATTAAGATTGCAATTAATTGCTCTTTTGTTCAGACTGAAACATGCATTTACATCCATTTATGAGCCTGCCTAAAATTTTCATCAGTGGGCTTTATCTTGGTTGCACTTGCATCACAGGCACATTTGGTGAGAGAACTTCTTGGGAGAACTCCTTTCATGGGAGCTGCTGCCAGATTGTGGAACTCCTTCCCAGAGGAGAGTTGGTTGGCCACTTCTCTTTTTTCCTTCTCCTTGTGTGGGCTTTCATGTGACACAATAGGGCTTTTAATGGGGCTGTTCTATTTTTTTAAAATTGTGTTTTAAATTGTTTTAACCAGGTGTTTTCAACTAAATTGTTACTTTTTAAAAAAAGTTTTGTACAAATAATTTTTTACCTCTGTGTGTGTGTTTGTGCTTTCAAGTCCCCTGTCGGCTTTTGGTGACCCCATGAATTTCATAGGGTTTCCTTAGGCAAGGAAACTCAAAGTTAGTTTTGCCGGTTCCCCCATCTGAAATATATCCTACAGCACCTGGTATTCTTTGATGGTCTCCCATCGAAGTGCTAACTGCTTTGTTTCCAGGATCAGATGAGATCTGGTGCCTTTAGAGTGTTTAGGCCCTAGCAGTAACTTAATGACTGTAGTCCAAAAGCTACTGCAGAAATAATCCAGTTTGAGACTGCTTTCACTGCCCTAGCTCAGTGCTAGGGAATCCTGGGAATTATAGCTTATTGTGGCACCAGAGCTCTCTGACAGAGAAGACTAAATGTCTCACAAAACTACAAACCCCAGAATTCCCTTGCATTGAGTCAGGGCAATTAAACTAGTCTCAAACTGGGTTATTTCTGCAGTGTGTTTTGGACCTGTGATACACTTGTGAATCATAGTGTATCCTGTACATGAAAAAATGTGGGATATGAATTGAACTCATAAATTTCCATACCTTGAATCTATTGTGTAAAATCCAATATTGCACAAATGCCCTTTACCCTCTTCCCCTTTCCCTACAACTTTGCACTCCCCCCCCCCCCATCTGCTCTGGAGGCTACCCCTAATGTTAATCTATGGTGGTGGCAGAGGGCTAAAAGAGAAGAGTAAATTGCCATATTCTCTGTTCTGTCCATGGAAGTTGTTCCATAAGAGGTCAGGGTTAATTACTGAATATCTCCCATTGCTTACTATCCAAAAGGATAGTATCCAAAAAGACCTTTTCCCCCTTCGTTTAATTAATATTTTCTTTTCTTTATAGGTGACTGCTTAGTGAATAGAAGGTGTCAGGCTGTTTTGCTTTTGTATAATCATATCCTGAGGTTGTAGCCTTCACAGAGTAAGAAAGCATGGAAGATTGCATTTGGAAAGACTCATACTGTAATTAAATGAATTATAATAGGCCTGCTGATGAATTGTATAAGTGGGCATTGGTACAGCACTTACTGTGTGTAGTTCTGAATGGCTGGAACGTAAAAATAATAAATGATAGAATGAATGCAAGAGCTGCTGTTCATTCTCACTCACACTGTTTCTCATATATTATAAAATCAAAAGGAATTATTTAAATTAAATCCAAGGGCAGCATGTGTGTATGTACATATGTTAAAAAGATAGAATACACATATAGTACATCTAACAGTTGTGTATTAGTAAATATGATGGCTACTTTTTTCTGTGTTAGTACTCTTTAAAATGCCTTTTTAAAGAAACAGAACAATTCAATTTTTCTGAACAGTCCAGAGAGTCTCCAATTTGCAGGGCAGACTTCAGTCAAAGGGCTGGAGATTCCAGCCTGCATTTGTACATTCCTTTAGGGCATTTTTTGCAAGGGAGGTTGTTGTGCTTTTAAAGGTACTTGATAAGAGCCCTGCACCACCAACCCCAGACCTGCACCACCAACCACCATCATGCATTAGTCTAGAAGGTATTTGGATGTACATGTTCCTGTACCATTCTGTACCACCATTTATCCAAGCGAAATATCTGACCATTTGCAGGATACATTATAAATCAGGATGTCACTACCAGACAATCAGATTTGAACATTCCTTGCATAAAGCGGTTTGCCTTTAGTATATCCCAAAGGAGTACATCACTTAACTGTGTTTATGAGTGGTGATACGCCTGGTTTTTCTGTCAGAGCTTGGATAACCTGTTGTCTGTTTATCTCATTGTGTGTTCAAGGATTTACTGGTGCTGTCTCTTTTTGACAGGTTCCTTTGTTGTAATAGAAATAGTGATTTTAGATGTTTGATTAATGAGACAAGACAAGATAGTTGTAGGAATAAACTACCAGTTTATTCCCCCCCCCCCCATCGTTCCTTCATTCTTTTGAGTTGAGGCTGTGTGAAAAAGAAGTTGGGGGCAAGTGTTTATAAATCACTTCAGTTCATCTGCCCGTATTTTTCCTTATTGTTTTGTTAATTCAGAATCTGAATTTTAGTTTGCAGTTCCCAGTGGCAGCAGCAGCGTGATTTCCCCACCTTGTGACATTAGGAAGACAAGATTTTATCCTGTTGCCTGTTTATCAGTAATGCAATATACAAATAAGTTTGTGGCATCGGTTCTTTTTCAGGTTTTTTTGCTAATTTTAAAAATTTAATCTGTGTGGCTGCTCATCAGCATCTGCTCTTTGAGCAGTTCCTAGAACAAAGGATAAAATATAACAATATACAAAAGGTTATAATGAAGTTGCAACATCAAAATGACATAAAATACAAAATACTGCAGCATGTATATCTTCTCTGTCTAATGAAGAGGAACAAACCAAATTTACAGCTCAGATTGTTAGAATATAGCTCAACTCAGCAATTCAGTCTGTTTTTCCCAATGCAAACTGTTTATAAGGTGTGGATAAATAGAAAAGTATGATTCACCTTATTCCGTTCCCCCCACAAAGGAGCCAAGCAAACCTTTTTGTGAGGTTAGGCTTTTTCAAAAGACTTTTCATCAGCAGGTGAGGGAACGCAGGGTCCCCAAAAAAGACAGAATTAATATTTCTAGTTATACATTTTAAAAGTATAATATTGAAATGTAAATAGAAGACCAGCATTTCTTAAGAGTAATATATTTTAAGAATGAGTGTGATGTAGTGGCTTGAGTGTTGGACTAGGAGTATGAGAGACCAGACTTTAAACCCCTGCTCAGCAATGGAAATGCACAGGGTGACCTTGAGCAAGTCACACACTCTCAGGCTCAGAGGAAGGCAATGGGAAACGTCTGAACTACATATTCCTACAGTACTGTTTGCAAATATATGTATGAAGAGAGTGCCCATGGTTGCATGAGTAATGGAGAATGCTTGGTTATTGTGAATGAGCTGTCTACTAATGTACACATTTCTTCCCAATTTTCTTGTCCTGCTAGCATAAATAAACCATAAATAGTTTGCTTAGTGTGTCAGTTGAGTGTGGAGTCCTGCTGTTTTGTACTCTTTAGAAGACAGAATAGTAAATCGTGCTTTGTTCTCATTTTATAAATCTTGTCTTTATCCTGTTGATCTTAAGAGTGACAACCCAGGATCCTATGTTTAGACACATCCAGTAAGTCCATTCTGAATTGTTTAATTTAGTTTTGTGGTACTGTACATCTCATAGGCTGTAAGTAGTTCCCAAAATCTTTTTGCAGCCCCCAAAGGGTTTGTCCAGGTCTCCAAACCTCTGCCTCTCATGTGCATTTGTGTTCCTTTATGGAGTTTAAATAACATCCAGCCATGCCCTCAACAAATTAGGAAGTCACAACCAAAATTCATTTCTGGTTGTGATGTTTGACTGCAAAATGGCATGGCAAAACCTGCTGTGTGGACACTGGTTTAACTGCTAGGCCAGGTTGAAGCAAATGGGTCATTGGAAGCTATCTTCCACTGAGTCACATCATTGATCCATCTAGGCCAATACCGTGGGCCCTTGTTATCCACTGTGGTTGGGTTCCAGGACCCTCCGTGGATAACAAAATCCGTATATGCTGAAGTCCCATTAAATATAATGGCACAACAAAATGGTGTCCCATATATAAAATGGAAAATCAACATTTGCTATTTGGAATTTATACTTTTGGGGAATATTTTCAAGCTGTGTATGCTCAAATCCGTGGATGAAAAATTCGTGGATAAGGAGGTCCAACTGTATTGTCACCTCCCTCTAACAGTGACTTTCCAGGATTTCCAGCAGGATTCTTTCTTTGTCCTACTGGAGGTCTCTGGCATTATTGCCTGGCATTCTCCTTTCCTAACCAGGACAGATTCTTTTTCCAAAATTAGGCACGATTGAATGTGTTCATGGTGCTATACTGGGGTAATATAGCTTCGGAAGATACCGGAAGAGTTCACCAAAGATCACAGGAAATAAAACCTCCCACTCTCAGTATTAGTAGTACAGGTTGAGTCTCCCTTATCTGAAATGTTTGGGATCAGAATTGTTTTGAATTTTAGAATATTTGCATACACACAGTGAAATATCTTGGAGATGGGACTCAAGTCTAAACATGAAATTCATTCATTTGTCATATACTCCTTATACACATAAACTGAAGGTAATTTTATACATACAATTGGCCCTCTGTATCCACGATTTCTCATCTAAGGATTCAACCATTCACTCTGTGTGTGTGTGTGTGTGTGTGTGTATTCCTTGATTTTGCTATTTGATATAAAGGACACCATTATTTTATATAAGGGACTTGAGCATCCATGGATTTTGGTGTCCATGTTTGGTCCTGGAACCAAACCACAGTGGATACCAAGGGCACACTGAAATATTTTAAAAATAATTTTATACATAAAAGTTTGTGTACACTGAACCATCAGAAAGCAAAGGTGTCATTATCTTAGCCACCCATGAAAAAAGTTTTGATTTTTTAGTATTTTAGATTTCAGAATTCTGGAAAAAGAATACTCAACCTGTAGACTGATTCTACATCTCCTTCAGCTGCTACATACGTTCATGAGTAACAAAAGGCAGAATATGAATATAGTTGGCCCTCCACATTTGTGGATTTGACTTCTGGGTTTGATTATTTGCTGATTTGATTAATATGTTCTCTAGGAATCTCTAGGTCCTCTAACATGACTCTATCTGTTAATTGTAGAGTCATGTTGGAGGACCTAGAGACTCCTGGAGAAAACAAAATCCTCTAGCCACTTGTAATTCCTCCAGCATTATTCTGTGGTCAGTTTCCAGTAGATGATGGCCACAGATTAGCATTTGAGGCTTTGAAATTTCTAAAGAGGTGTTCTCTCAGCTAAAAAACAAGTGGTTTTTTATTTGTGGTTTTTCCATTTTCATGGGGGTCTTGTGCCCCTAACCCCAACTAATGTGGAGGTTATGTACTTTTTAAAAAAATGGACACTGTATTTTAAAACATGGATCCATGTATTTTTGATGAAAGAATTAAGTACTCTGGAATATGGGTGTAGGATGTTCTTGGCTTTATATTATGTTAAAATAATAATAATAACAACAATATTTTTTTATTTGTATTTCCCACCTCTCCCTATGGATCGGGATGGGATTACAGCAAGTAAAGTCAGTATTACAGTACAGAGTAAAATAAGTCTTCTAAAATACAATCAGTCTTTAAAAACAACAGTGCTACAATGCTATAGTACTATGGTACAGTGCTGCTAATACCAACCCTTAAAATGATCAGTCATTGTCTAATTCATACCATCAAGTTTGGAAGTGGAGGTATTCCTTATGATCGGATTCAGATGGATAGGCCTGCTGGAAGAGATCCGTCTTAAGTGCCTTCTTAAAGGCATCTAAGGTGTTAATAAGACGGATCTCTTCTGGTAAGCTGTTCCAAAGTCTAGGGGCTGTAGCAAAGAGTGTTCTATATAAGGTTGTTTTGAACCTAATTTTCGGGTGCTCTAATAATTTTGTTCCAGATGTTCTGAGAGTGCAGGGCGGATTATGTAGGGAGAAGCAATCCTTCAAGTAACTCGGGCCCAAGCCATATAGGGCTTTATAGGCTTTATAGGTAATAACCAACACTTTGTATTGCGCCCGGAAGCTAATCGGCAGCCAGTGTAAAAACTTTAATATAGGTGTAATCTGATCTGATCTATGTCATTGTTCAAAAAACTGAGAATAAAGATAACTTTTGATATGATATTTGTATTTCATACTTAAGATTATATTTGTGTTTACATTGGGTGAAATTGTATAATCCTATTAAAATAGGAATTTGGCTTTATAGGAAGGAAAGCCTATGATTTCCAGTGGGAATATAAACTGCTAATTGAATAAATAATGACACAGTTTTTATTGTTTTCTTGTAGGGTGTGAAATTGGACAGTTTCGTTGTGGAAATGGCCGGTGTATCCCAGAACACTGGAGATGTGATGGAGCCAGGGACTGTTCAGATGACACTGATGAAACTGGCTGTCGTAAGTAATCCAATTCAAAGTGCTGACTGTAACCTTTAAAACCCTTAGGTACACGTTATCTGACAGAGTGTCATGCCGTTGGACAGGCTCTTTTTTCAATCCTTGTGTGTTTGGTGGGGATGTGAGATAAGGCTCGCTGACTGCTGCTGGGATATGGAACTTGCTTCCCAGGGAGGCTAGAATGGCCCCATGTCCATATAGTTTGTAATGTTGTTTGACAGCTGGGAGAGCAGCAGTGCATGGGTGGTGGTGATGATGATGATGATGATAGCTTATTGAAAAGGGTCCCATTTCCAAACATTTAGTAGTTTCTGTAGTTGTGTAGTGGTTTGAATGCTGTGCTACAACTTTTATTTTTAGGCACCCTGTGTATTTCAAAAGTGTTTTATAGGACTAGCACAGCCTGTTTAGTGCCAGGCCAACCTCCAAAATTGTGAATTGAAACATTATTTGCTTACTCACACTAGCACGTCCCACATGTGGAGGAAGTCAGTTTCAGTGCCAAAGCGATGGAGAATGCATCCCTCCATCATGGGTATGTGACGATGAAGAAGACTGTGAAGACGGTTCTGATGAACACCAACAATGCCGTAAGTTACAACCTAGCCTTGAACCGCATAGCTCAGTGGCAGCATATACTGTAGATACAATCTTTGCTGTAACTGGATAAGGCTGGGAAAGAACTCTGACTGAAACTGTACATTAGAGAGCTTCTGCCCTTGAGAGATGACACTACTGAATTTGATAGACCAGTGGTCTCAGTTGTCTATCTCAGCCAGTGGTATAATCTTTGTTACTAGAACCTCTGTGTCAGTTAGATTTACTGTCCAGTTTTCATCTAGACCTGTCACTGGATTTTATGCTAAATAATATTTGTATCTATCCAATTAATTGAATATTGTGAATCTTACTTAGTGGAATGTTCATTTTATCTTGTGAAATGAGGACTATGTCATATTTTAAGTATATGATTAAATATGTATTTTAAAATGTTTTGCCACACAAAATATTAATTTATAAATGTACTTTACCCTAAGCTATGCATTTCATATGGATTTTTTGAGTTCAGTAGTGCATTGCAACATTGAGAAAAACACAAAACCAGAAGGATAGCTTTTTTCTGATCCCAATAATAGAAGATGTGGATTAGGTCATTTAGTATGGAATTTTCAGATTTCTCAGTGAATCCTAATCATAGCAATGATTATAAAATATTTTTAATTCCACAGGTTTTGATTTTTATAGAATTTTTTGAGGTACAAAGTAAAAATTAAGGGTTTTTTTTTGCAATTTAAAGGGAAATATAGCTACAATATATCTATATATAGCTGTAAATATATAGATATATATTTTATATAATACAGTTGGCCCTCCGTTTGTGCAGGCAATCTGTTCCGGAAACCCCCCCCCCGCGAAAACGGAGGTTCACGTGTATTCATAGGGTGTGCCCCATTATAATTAATGGCGGTTGCCCCTCCGTGCATAATTGAAGTCACAGATCTGAGATCCATGAGTTAGGAAGGATGACTGTATACATTAATAAATTTGCTCATCATCCATGTTGGTAAAAAATACTAAGGGACAAAACAGATGGGGCAGAAGGGGCAGTTTGAAGCTGCCCATTCTGAAGACGGATTGGGGTCGTGGCAAACACACATCGCAGCACAAATCTGTCTTAAAGCTGGCCAGAAAAGAAGCAGCAAAGATCTGCTCCTTTTTCGGCTGGGGAAAAGACGGCTTTTCCCGTCCTACCTCAGCTCCCTGGCAGCTTCAAGTCACTCCAGTGGTGTGTGGCATATGAACACTGTGCCACCAGAGTGCCACGTCTGGGTGGCTTCAGGGCATCATTGTGATGTGTGACATCAAAATGCCATGCTCCAATAGTGCTGGATAGTGGCTTAAAAGGGCTGTTTGTTCGGGCCTTAAATCTCCTATGGAAACCAGTTGAGATTATCTTTGCTATACATATTGAGAGAGCTGCACAGCACCACCATCCTTCTAATGGTAAAGAACTAGCAGAGTTTGGGGAACCTGTGAGATTCTGGATTTTACTGCAGTCTAACTCCCATACATCCCAAATACAATGGCCACTTGTCAGAGATGATGGGAATTGTCATTAAAATTCTAGAGGGCTATAGGTTCCATACCCTTGGAGTGAAGAATTGACTATTTAAAATACATTTTTGTGTCTTGGCTCATAGGTGGATTCTGTTTTAATTCCTCTATGTAACCTATATATATTCAGAAGTGACCCTCTTTTGATTCAGTGAGAGTTCTTTCCTGATAAGTGGGTGTAGGAAAAAGCATCCATTGCCTTCTGATGCCTTTTAGTGAAATGGGAAGAGCAAAAACTAGCCTTTTAGAGTTGTTTTGTTTCACTTGAATGGATACAAGTTGAAAGGCTTTTACTTGCCCTGGACTTCAGAATTTGGGCATGGTGTATATTGTGTTCTTAAGTTATGGCTGTATATTTAGTCATCTTTATTTTTTTCTGTGCTCTTTATGGGACTTGCTAAGCCATACCAAATTTGGCTCAGTTGCTTACTTTCTGGGAAATCATGTCTCTAGTTTATGATGCAAATCTAACTTTGAACTATTCACTAATGATAAGAATTTAGGATTTTTATTATAGCCTCTAGAAGAAAGAGAAACCCAACTTTTGCTTTGTCCTCATTACCCTTTGGATAGAGGCTACAGCCAGTAGTAGTTACTTATCTACTAAGAAATCAGTAAAGGGCAAAATCCAGTGACATTTCTAAGACAAGCATGGACCATATCATGATACTTATTTTACTTCTACATGTGTGCACATTAACTCAGAGCTTCTGGAAAGCAGTTCTAAAGCAAAGTCCTATTCATGTTTTAAGGTAATTTTTGGGAAACTGCAGAATTTGCTTACTGTGAGCAGTAACTTCAACCTCACTCTTCATGATAGTGCATTGTACATCTTTGGCACGTAGAGCAAATGGTTCAGAGTTATTCTGTTAATCACTGAGCTATCATGGATGTACTTCTGTGCATGTGTGTAAACACATAGACTCACCCATATCTTTTTATTGTCTGGGCTGTTGTTGCCTTGTTAATCTAACAGCAATACTTTACAAGGCAGGGTGAGTGACATTGATGGATCCAGGACCAATTTTGTCCTGCAAGCTGCAACCCTCAAAAGTAATCCTGAAACTGCATCACCAAAATTTGGTAGCAATCTGTGCCATAAAAATAGTAGAAAATGAAAAAATGCCATTGAATCTAATGAGGAGGGTTTGTCTTAATGGGGAATTCCCAGTTTGCCACCAAATTTCAGCATCAAGCTCTCCTCCCCAAAGGTTAAAGCAAGTATTTTCTAGTAACTGTTCATTCCCCCCCCCCCTGTTTTCCCAATGAAATTCACTGATTTAATGTAGTGCTGAATTTTGGTAGCATGGGTTTAAGTGTACTTTGTTGTGGGGGGTGGGGGGAGAGAATGGCTCATAGGGCCCACAGACTTAGCTGTGGATAACTATGTGGGTTCATAGGGCCCACAAACTTAGCTGTTATTCACTTAGCTGTAGAGAACCCTAGGTCAGCTGACAAAGGTGTGCTGTAAGCACAGCAAAGGACCAAGCTAATGCACCAGTGAGTATATACCAAAATACAAAAGGGCACGGCTTGTGATTCCTTGCACCTCTTCTGTATTCAAATAACAACAAAGGATAAACAGCAATATGCATGTTTGTGGGCGCATTCAGATATCCTGCTTTGTGGATGATAGGTAGAAGAATAAATGATACTTACTGCACTGGGAAGTACTTACTTTTATGCCTTTGGTACAGCCTTTACAGAGATCAAAGATCTGTCATCTTGAGTGTTGTTGAAGTGTAATAAAAAGTCTGTGCTCCAGAGAATTTATAGCCTAAATAAACAATGAGTTTAACGTGAGCTGAGAGGCACAAACAATGCAAGTTAGAAAAGGCAGTTAAAGATAACAAAATCACCCTAAGATTACATCTTCACTGGAGCATTGCTTCTCTTTCATATTTGATTGGCAGGAGGTTCCCATGGTGGAAGGGCTTTAGATAGATAATAAGTGGGTTTATATTATTTGGAGCTATCCTGTGAAAAATATAACCACAAAGAATCAAACCTAAACCTAAAAATGTGTCCAGATTCCCAATCTTATACATGTTTTTATACTATATGCATTTGACTGATGCTAACCAATGGATTCCACTTCCTTTCAATGTCAGTCAGATAGTTGTTTGCTGTTAATAAAGGGTTGGTATTTATGAGTGTTATGAACATCATCCTAGACCTAGAGTGACTGTGGATTTAGAAAGAAGTTTGCTAAATTTGGCTTACTTTTGATGACCTTCTGTCCTCCTCTGAGTCCTCATTTTGTGCTCATGCCAAACTGGGATAGAGTAGGAAAGCTACATAAATGCAAGGGTCTGAAGAGCACATTTAGATTGGTGTAGATTCAAGGGCTTGCATAGGGCATTTCACTATATTTCCTTTGATAACAGCTCTTCAGGTTACATTAAATAATACCTTTGAAGCTGGCTTTTCTTTCTGGAGTGGCTTATTAGATGTTTTAATAGTCCAAGCTGCAGTCAGTAGAAGAGGGCATATGGTTCTTTTCTGTTTCCAGCTTTCACAGTAAATTAATATATTTGCTGAAATAAAAGATTGATAGGTACAGGCTGAATCAAAAAAATCAATGATTTTCTACATATAAGTGATGCATTACTAAATAGGCTGTTTCTTGCAGCTGGGCGAACATGCTCCAGTCAACAGTTTACATGTTCCAATGGACAGTGCATCCCAAGCGCATACAAGTGTGATCGAGTAAAAGACTGCATGGATGGAATTGATGAAAGAGGCTGCCGTGAGTACTTCTGAATCTTTAGCACTAGATTGGATTTCATCCCTTCTCTTTCTTGCTTTTTAATCAATTTGTAAGATTAAGAGGTTGGTTGATGGACAAGAATGTCCACAATATGCTTCTTGTTATCAAAATTTCATTGCAGATTCTTTCACGGATTAGTGTCGGTGTGCTCATAACAGTTACATTGTTTTGGGACTTATTAACTGCACAATTGCTATGTAGGAGGACATGGTTTATGAGAATCTGTCTCTGTTTCTCTCCCCCCCCCCCCTTTTTTTTGGGTGGTATTAAGAGAGATCACAGCCCAAAATTAGCATTAGCAGTTTGGAAAACCAGGCATCTTGAATTCAGGTCAACGGAGCAAGGCAAAGCAGAGCAGTAAAATATAATACTTTCCTCATACAACTGTGCATGGACCACAAAATTAATAAACCATCAAAAGTGCCAGACATCCATGTTTGTGTGGGACTGTAGTAATGAAATTAAGCATATTTCTGTTTGGTTTGGATTTTTTTGGTGGGAGTTGGGGTTGCACAAAATGCTTTCACCCCTGACTGAATAAAGAAACTGACAGGGTTGTTTTTGAGACACACTCATGCTCAAGTATTAAATGTTTCAGAACCAGAGAGAAGAGCAGAAGCTGCAGTTGAGTAAAACAATCCTGTAGGTCTGTTGTCCTTGTAGTCAGGCTTTCTTGAAGTACTTGGCAACTTACTTTGTTTCATAAGAGAAAGCTAATTAAAACATAGGACAGAGGCTGCAATTTTGTAATTATACTTTAAAGCTGTTTCCAGTTTGATCTTCTGGCATTCCGTTGATAGTAGGTTGAAGTTTGGCTTATAGGTCTTACTAGAAAAAGACTTAGCACTCCCACATCCCATGTAGTGAAATAATCTCTGAGTACTTATCAGAAAATAGGTAAATGCGTGTGGGAAGAAATAAACCGGGATCTGAACTTTTGGAAGTGACGAGAGACACTCAAGGCTGTCTTTTTGAATGAACACAACTTTGTAGCATTTGAAAATAGCAAATGGGGAGGATTTGCTACCAATTCCTGTCACATTGGATACTAATTCACAGAATTTCTGTTTTGTGATTTTTCATAGCTCCATTGCTGCCTCATTGACATTTCTGTAATGGCATGATCCCATTGGTCATTATATTATATTAGATTTATATTATTTTATTTCATTTCATTTCAATGCTGCCTTTCTTCCAGAAAGATACCCAAGGTGGCTCACAAAAATATTTCACCAGGTGAGGCATTTGTATAATGATCCAGTTAATGGCTGGATTAATGCATGTTGAACCTCAACTAAAAGAGGCCCAGGTTCAGATCAGGAGCACAGCAAGTACAGTGGACCCTCCACATTTGCTGTGAATATGGAAAAAGCGCAAATTAAAAAATGCTATTCTTTTTACCCAGGAGAATATCTCTGTAGAAATCTCCAGGTCCTCCAGTTCAAATCTATGGTCAATATCTGCAAGAAATTTATCATAGAATCATGGTGGAGGACCTACAAATCCCCAGAGAAGTATTTTTTGAGGAACCTCTAGGTTCTCCAGAACTACTCTATTCTACTTTCTCTTCTGGACATAGCTATTTTTGGGTTGTTTTTTTTTAACAAGATGGTAGTATAATCTTTGTCATATTACTGAAACATGGTATTTGTGCTGTGGAGAGTACTAAAGAAAGAGGACAGGAGACATGCTGAGCAGTTTCCAGGCAATAATAGCTCTAAAATGAAAAGGATATTATGCCTTAGACTAGAAGCGGAACATAATTCTTGAGCCTGCATTAAAAATATGGTCAGTTACACCTGCCAATTAAAATGTATTCTTTGTTACAACATATCTGCATTCCCATGAATTCACCTGTGTACAAAGTAAGTTGCCAAGTACTTCAAGAAAGCCTGACTACAAGGACAACAGACCTACAGGAGTGTTTTACTCAACTGCAGCTTCTGCTCTTCTCTCTTTGCACCCAACAGTGTACACCTGCTCTTCTCTCTTTGCACCCAACAATGCTAGAAATATAGACTTCTTTCCCAGAGATGGATCATGAATACAGATTATTCACTATACCTCAACCAAAGGGGTAGACAAGCTACTTAACAGGGGAGATAACTTAGAGCATTGAAACAAAACTTTGACTACAAGAAGAGCAAATAACAGAAAGAATTAGTAGAGTTTGGAAAAGCTGTGCAAGTCAGATGAACTGGCTTGTCAATGCTTTGAAGGGTAGATGTTTTGCTTTCCTTTGCCTCCTTCCTGAGTTCCTTGCCTCATTCTGTATTTGTTATTTTCCTTGGATCAGTCAGAGTCCAAAGAGATAACTCTTTTTCAGGCTCACCATTTCAATGGACATGCTGTTTGAGAGTGTCTGGGGGTAATAATAATAATCATCATCATCTTTCCCAACTCTGGTCATTTTATAGCTCCCCTCTTTCATCTGTTTATAGCAGTTTTCAAATGTCCTTTTTTGCAGCCCTTTTCTGGAACAAAATGGATACTTGAATCAAGGTATTAGGATGACGTTAACAAAACTATACATGTACATAAAACCATCCTGGCTGACCTTCTCTGTAGCATTTGTCTAAGTTAAAAATCCATCTTCAGTCAATTCAGTTAAGTAGACCTGTCATTGCTTGGAGGTGGTGGGTGTTTTGCACTGCTGTATGGGTGACCTGGGATTAATTCTTGATTGCTCTTTACTAATCCATGGGCCAATAAACACTGGGATTGTTACAGGCTGGTGTATTCTGCCCTGGACTAAGGAAATCCTCCATATCTTTTAACAGCAACCACTATGGCTAGTTAAAGTGTTTGTGTTGACAAACTTTCATCAGCTGAAGCTTGTCTTTAAGCAAAGCGGATTACAAACAACTAAATGGTACTGAATTTCGAAAGTGTGGTAGTGTACTGAAGGTCATATGATCTTGATAAAAGTAATAAAATATCCAAGCATCACTGTTGTCTTCACAGTGATCCTCTTACTATATCTAGTTTATGTCTCACATATGAAAATATTTAGGTTTGCAAAAATCTGTTTCAGTTCACAGACTGATTAATTTACTAAGGCCCACTGAGTACTGTTCACCAATCAAACAGCTCCTCTCCTGGGGTTAAAAAAATTGAGAGAGATGCAGTGATGCAATGCATCAGAGTAAAGTTGTCTCAAAAGTGACCAGTGCTATAAGTGGCTAGGAACATTTTAATAAAATGCCTTAGCAAAAGCCAAAGGAGTGGTTTTAGCTGTCATATTCATAACAAATGAAAGCAGGTTCTAGTACCTCGAAGAAAGATTTTAAAAATCGGATCTATGAGCCAAACCATAATCTTTATTTACAGTAAAGAAAGTTTGGCATACTTTTTAAGGCAATGCTGAAATTGCCCTGAAAACACATCAGAACAAAAAAAAATGAATATAGATAATATAGAAAACAATGGAAATTTAATCCATTGGCAGATACAGGATGAGATCTGGGACATCACAAAGAAACAGCCCTGTTCAAGATGTACTGGGCATTTTTGAATAGTGGCTGAAACAGAGATAGCAAAGTCCTGAGAGTAGAAGGGAAATACCGTTTTCATTTTTATGGGTTCCAAAGATATACTGTAGTATCTTATGGATGAATTTGGAGTCTCTAGCTAGTCCTCAGGAACTAGGTAATGGGACCTTTCATGAATTAGCATGCAGACAGATGTATGTATGACAGATTGCTGAAGACTATATATATATATATACACACACATACACATACACATACTGATATGGCCCATGTTAGAGGATAAACAAGAAAAAAGCTACGGTGATTAGCATCTAGGCTAAATCAGTGGCCCACTAATTATTTTTTCCAGGCTCTGCTTTCATGGTAAAGGGCATTAAAAACAAGAACAACACAACCTTCCTTTTGTGATTTTAACAAGTGTTTTTAGTAGATGATTATGACTTTGGATGTGTCTGAAATTATTGTGTAAATGAAAATGGAAAATTTTCCTTAAAAGGTCTTCACTTTGGTTCTGTGAGCAAGATGACACCCTGGGAGGCAGCTGGAATGTGAGCTCTGGAGGCTTCACAGATCCTATCAGTTAAATTTCCAGCTGATAACACTTCTGTTGTTTTCTTTTTTAATTTTCTTTTTTGCTTCTGTGCTGCCTTCTGAGCCATAGTGGGGGTTGTCTTGATCTTTCCTTTGAAACAAATAGTGCCTCAGGGCTCAGGCTGATCAGATGCTGCATAAGAATGGCATAGGAGGAGGTCTCAGAGAGATACCAAGAGCTCAGTGCACACCAGTGTTACAAATCCAGGAAACCTACTTGACAACATTCTCTCTGTCTCTCTCTTTGTGGATAGAAAAAAGTCTTGCAGATGTGGCCGCCATCATATCTGGTGTCTCAGCACTCCAAAACCTGTGTAGATGATAGTGATATCTAAAGAAATATTACCAGAATGGAGATAAAGAGCATGCTAATAGTGTTGCTGATGAAGACCTTACACCAAGGATGGGCATAGTGTGATTCTCCACAAGTTGATGGCCAAAATTCAAGACAGCATAGCTAGGGTGAGCGGTGATGGGAGTTGTCATCCAGCATTTGGCAGGCCAGACGTGTGGCTCCTGCCTTATATAGACAGTGAAAGGTGCCACTCAAATGTAGCATTTCTATAGTGAAAATTTGGAAATTGAGCAGTGGGGTTATTAGTAGGCGAACCCTATTATTTTTGTAACAAATCTACTGTATGAACTACTCACCTTTAAGCAGATTATATTCTTGACCTTGAGTGAATGTATTGCTGCCCTGTCCTTCTCTTCCAAGTGGGATCACGTGGGGCCTTTATTTGTAAAGTTCTTAAGTTCCCTGTAGAAGAAAATCTCCCCTAACATGCCAAAGAAGAGGGAGAACTGAGATTCCTTGTGGATCTTAATTTTTCCTTAATTCACTGGCACAGTGTGGTTCAAGGCCACAATACAGACTTTCACATAGGATACTTTACTTCATAACCACCTGAAGATCTCTGGGAGCTTGAGAAGTGAGACTAGAGGATTCACATAGAATCATAGAATCACAGAGTTGGAAGAGACCACAAGGGCCATCCAGTCCAACCCCTACCATGCAGGAACTCTCCATCAAAGCGTCCCCGACAGATGGCCATCCAGCCTCTGCTTAAAGACCTCTAAGGAAGGAGACTCCACCACACTCTGAGGGAGTGTGTTCCACTGTCGAACATAATTAACTTTTTTCCCCCTCTCAAAGCATTCCAAGCTGTTGCTAAATCAGTGATCTTGGATATCTTGGATACTTCTAAAATGCACAGAAAAATGCTTTATTCAATAGGGGCATGTATCCAGTAATGCTTCCATTAAAAAACAAACAAACCTGTATACATTTCAGCTTTGCCCACCACGGAACTGGCACAAAATGGACTTGGTAGTCGAGGAAAGGAAGAAATCTGGAAAATGAAATGACAAAAGTGTCTGAAGATATAAATGTATACTTACAAAGGTTTTATAATGGATTTCCTCTCTGCTCTGGGTGATCTGGAGCTGGGCATCAGGTGCACACCCCCAGATTGGTCCAATGGCTGCCCTTTTGGGCCAACTGTTTGAGGCCCTCCTCTCGTTGTTAAAAAGCATTTCTTGGGTCTAAAATTACCCAGAACTCCCCCCCCCCCATACTGAAAATACCCCACATGCCTCCTAAATGGAATTTGGGAATAAAACAGTTTTCAGATTTTTTTTTGCTGATGGGGGTGGCTGGGGGTGTGTGACCGTTCACTTTATCCTTGGGGATCAATGCGGCATCCTCCCATTCCACAGCTGCCTACTACTGGTCAAGGCAAGAAGGTGCAGATGATCTTGAGTTGCTACTTGCTAGTACATACATTGCTGTACTTCTGCTATATTCAACCACTTCCGGTGATTCCCATCCTTACTTACCCAACTTAAGTACTCTAAAAATCTGCTGTGGAAGGCCTGGAAGCCTTCTGGAGCATGTCTCTGGTGGTGTGGACGACTACAGAGGGAGGCAAAGGGAAAGAAATTGGGAAGGTGTTGAATGTGGAACTACACTATTGAATCTTAGCCATGATGACCCCATGATCCAACAGAGAGCCCGTGTGTTGATCTTGCTGGATGGTAAAAGATGTTCAGTCCTAGAAATGTATCTTTATTACTTTGTCATATATTGACACTCATAAGTAAGTTCAGAGCAAAGTGGGGTTCATGTAAAATAAAAGATCAGTCTGAGTTTGGAATACATATAGGGCATGGCCCAGATTTAATGGTGGAAAAGCATATTTTCATGAATTTGTCTTTTTTACTGCATCCATCCCCACCGTTACATGCTGTTTTGGACACAGCTTTGGAAATGTTACTGGTTGGGGGTTACAGCTTCCAGAATATTCCAGCCAGCATGGCCACAGACTAGTCCTTTATTTTACACAAATCTCACTTAGCTCTGAATTCAGTGTGCCACAAACATCCAGAGCACTGGTTCTGGAAGATCTCCTGATTCTCTTAATTAACATTTCAGAAGACACAGGTGTCTGTAGGACAAAGAGGAAGAATTCAAATGCCTTCTCTTCTTCCATTGTTGGGCTCCACTGAAGCTCAAATCCTTCCACTAAAAGAAGAAAGCCATGTTTGGACTGAACCTGTGTTATATAATTTCTGCTCCTAATCTAAGACAATAAAAGTGAAGGCCAACAAATTAAAAAGAGGATCTAGTAGCCTCAGGCAGTTTACTTGCCCTGTTTTTCCCCCTGCTTCCCGCGCCCCCCCCCATCACTGGAAATCTGAGATGTTCCCACAAGGAATTGTATTGTACATGTTTTTTATTACCCCATGAGCATTTCAGTTTAACAGTGTTAGCCTGTTGTTTAATTGAGTTGTATTAGTTTTAATCTTAACTGTTTCTCATTCATACCTGTTTTGTTTGATTATTACATTAATCAAATGGGCCAACTGCAGAGGGGTGCGTGTGTCACTTTTTGCCATGTTAAAAATAGTAGTGGTGGCAAAGCATTGTCTGTGCACTATTTGTTCCCTCACAGTTCTTTTGTTTTCACCCTGCTGTTGACGTAAGGAAGAAGCAATGCAGAATTTCCTTTTCACAGTTTCTTTTCTTTCAAATTGCTTTTAAAAATGAGGAATAGTTGCTGAATGGTTATAATTTATTGAATGCAGAGCAAAGTTCATTTGCAGTTGCAGTCACCTATTCACCCTTGGTCTCCAGAACTCATGCAAAACAAATATAAGCAGCCGTTTTTGCTCCAGGAGAACATTAAGAGCCATTATTTTAGCTGGAAATGGGTTTAACTGTAGAGGAGATAAACACCCTTTTCTCAATGAGGTATGATATTTAATAGACCGGGCAAATGCACAGTGCTCCTGGTATTAACTCACCAGTTATGCTCCAAGTAAAATGGAACAAGTGGATCCAAAGCCACAGCCCATTTTACTGCTAATGGGATTAACAGCAAGAAAAAGCTACTCATGCAAAGGCAAAGATAAACATCAGACTAGAGTTTCAGCCCCAGGCTGTTTAATTAGTGTATTGAAGTTGCCTCTGCTTGTAAAGGTTTTTTTTTCCTTCCAGTTACAGTACATACATTCATTGCTGCAATTTAGAATCCCTATTCTTTCCCCTTCCCAAAAATTATAGCTAAAATCAAAGTCAAAATTGTAGGAAAAGCTTGCAGAAGAAAAACACACCTCCTCTTCACCTTTGCAAAGTACGGTTCTAATTTCCTTGCAGTTAGAGTTGCCAGGTGAAAAACAAGACAAGGCTTTTGTACTTTTAACAGTTGTGCAGAAGAAGGAATTTCACCCAGTAGAGCTTGTGTGACTAGCAACATCTGGTGAAATTCCCTCTTCTACACAGCTATTCAAGGTACAGAAGCCTTGTTCTGTTTTTCACCTGACTACCCTTCTTAACATTGAGTTTATCCAGTTGGGGTAGGTGCTATTTTTTTTTTTATCACACCTTTGTTGCCGAACTAGCTTTTAACAAAAATACAACATAATTTGAATCCAGACTGTGTATTCTAAATTCATAGGAGAAAGGACCATGAATGATAGGAAATGCCCCAAATAAAAATGCCCTTTCTTGTCGTTTCTGATGTCTGAGACCCTTCCCTTGTGTTTTAAATTCTCAAATGCCAGCTTTTTTGTCAGATGTAGTCTTCACAGTCACAAACCTGTTCACAATTGCATAACTCAAAGGAGACACAGATCTGCATAATATTTGCACATGCAAGTTTATATGTACAGGGGCAAATTTTAGAATCAGCTACTATTATATAAATAGAAATAGGGACCAGTGTGGTTTGAGTGTTGGACTAGGACTATGGGAGACCAGGGTTCGAATCTTGTTTTGGTCATGAAAACCTGTTGTGTGATCTTGGTCAAGTAACACTCTCTCAGCCTCAGAGGAAGGAAAGGCAAACCTCCTCTGAACAAATTTTGCTAAGAAAATCCCATAGTAAGTTCCCTTTAGGATCACCATAGGTTGGAAATGACTTGAAGGCACACAACAACAAGAGAAGGAGAAGGCTAAATGTCTCGCAAAATTACAGTTCCTAGAGTTCCACAGCATTAACTGCTGTGGCAGTTAAAGTGTTGTCAACCTGGATTGTTTCAGCAGTGCAGATGCAGCCTTAGGGGAATCAAAATATGTGTGTGTGTGTGTGGGGGGGAATTCCTCCACATCTTCCAGAGGGCATTTGGCAGCAATTGGAGAAAAATAATAGAGAAAAATGGCTCTGGGGGATGCATATTGCCCATGGGCCATACCTTCTTTCCCAGCCATATAACCTTGCCACTGTGGCAAAGTGCACCATTAGCATGAAGTCAAAATAAAGAATTTAGCTCTGCTCCGAGAATGAAAGGCCACCATTTTTATACACTTGGGGCTTGGACCAACATCTGTACAAACCCAGGGTTGTTGCCTGGTTTCTTGCTATTTATAGTTCCATTGGCAGAGATAATCTGAGACCATATATTGAGCAAATGCAAGGTGATGAGAAATCCTCCTTTTCCAGGATATCATTTACATTTCAGCCTTTGGTCCAAGAGGAAATGCAAAACATTCTTCCTTTGTAGCACACAATTAAGGAGCATGGATTTATATTTATATTAGTGTTTCTAGCTTTTATTTTATAGTGCCCTACATTTTTCTTGACTGCCCTACATTTTATGGTGCCTTGTCCTCCTTTGTGGTTAGGACACCTGAGCAAGTGGCCATAATGTTTCCTCCCCCTTTCCCTGGCAAATATCAAACCCCAGAGGGAGCTACGGTTTCTCTTTATTGGAGTGGAGGGATAGGGAATTCACATGCTAAGGAGATCTGCCACACTGCAGAAATAAAGCATTTTGACATCACTTTAATTCTCATGAATCCATCTGGCAGAATCCTGGGATTTGAAGTTTGGTGAGGCATTCAGCTTGAATTCCATAGGATCCCTAAATTCCATAGGATGGAGCCATGACATTTAGAGTGGTGTCAAACTGCTTTATTTCTACTGTGTGGATACACCCAAGTAAACAGCTGGTCTCATGGTCCTGGGCGTCTCATGCTCACAGATGGCGTGTGTCCTCCGGTTTTTACCCCAGCAGCTACTTTGTTATCATCTGAATTTCCTCTGCACTCCCTCACCATTGAGAAGCAGGAAGAGCAAAAGCTGGAGCAATTATTTGCAGGGTTAGATATCTGCTGGTGGAATTTTTGAATAGGACGCAAAAGGCTAAAGAATAGCCCGCAGCTCCCCATGTAAAAAAAGAAAAAGAAAAGAGAGAAACATGTGCATTAAGCCACACTTTTATGCATATATATCTCCCTAACAGGATGCTGCCCATGGTGGCCAGAAAATGGAATGCTGATTTAGTAAATGGCTTGCTCCTGAAGGCAAAATGTGTATCTTTTCTAAAAATTTAAAGCCACTCTCGGTATACTTAGGAGAAGGCCTTTGCAAGGCTGCTTCCTTATCTAGACCCTTTATTGGCTCCATTCTGTGGAATTTTGTGAGGCACCAGAGTTCTCTGATAGACTAGAATGAATACCCCACCAGACTTCAAATCAGAACCATTTATTAGTTCATTGTTGTAGATCATCTGTGGGGCTAAGCTCAAAGCGAGATATCAACAGTGGCAAATACTATTGCT
The DNA here is from genome assembly GCA_034509955.1 of Urosaurus nigricauda. Lineage (NCBI taxonomy): Eukaryota > Metazoa > Chordata > Lepidosauria > Squamata > Phrynosomatidae > Urosaurus > Urosaurus nigricauda. Next base: position 166,820,826 of record JAOEGL010000001.1, on the reverse strand, counting down.
GATGTTTTTTACTTATTACATATGTAATTAATGTTTTGCACACAGTGGTTTTTGTGCTTCCTGTGACCTACCGTTTTACAGTCTCTGGGTTATATCAGGTTGAAGGTGTGGCTGAAGTCTGTGTCGATCAAGCATTTCTGCACTGCTGAGACACTGTCTACGTGCCACTGTCTACGGTGCAGCTAACAGCTGTTGTTGTATTGTCAAGACAATCCCATTAGCCTTTAATGACCACCTGTCCCTGATGATTATCCTGTCACTGGCTGATAAGGTTCTATTGTTGTTGCTCCTTGCTTATATAGAAAATGAATTAGAAATACAATTGGAAATGTTTTCCTCAGTCTTTTCCTCAAATTGAAATGAAACAAACAAACAAAAAAAGAGATTTTTTTAAAAAAAAATAAACAAGCAAATCAGTAATGGAATGTTCCAAAATGATTTCTCCCCCAACTAATGAGTTGTGAGAAAAATGCTTATTAAAAGAAGGTACTGGGATAACCAGCATATTGTAGTGGTTTGAACATTGGTTTGATTCCTTGCTCAGCCATGGAAACCACTGGGGTGGCCTTGAGCAAGTCACACACTCAGCCTCAGATAACCTTGTGATAGGTTTTCCTTAGGGTTGCCATAAGTCAGAAATGACTTGAAGGCACACAACAACATGAAATTGTGATCATAGGTCTGTGGATTCTGTAGTGTTGTGATTGTAGATACTCCCAATTTTGCAGAATTTAAAGAAGAAATGGTGAGGGGGATGTGGAGTGCGGATTTTCCATTTAAAAAACAAACAAACTTAAAAGAGCCTTTCTTGAAGAGGGTTTAATCTGTTGAATGACAAGAGATCTCTTATTGGAACCCTTGGAAGAAGACAATGCCTTGGAAGACAATGGCAAACCCGCTTTGAACAAATCTTGTCAAAAAACCCGCATGATAGGTTTGCCTTAGGCTTGCCATAAGTTGGAAACAACTAGAAGGCACACAACAACAACAACAGGAGCGAGAAAGTTGAGAGCCACCATGGTATAATGATCTGAGCCTTGGACTAGGACGTTGGGGATTTGAATCCCAACTAGGGGACTTGGGGCAAATCATGCTCTCCCAGTTTAAGAGGAATGTGGAGACAAATCTTTTTTTCAAGTCTTGTCAAGAAAACCCTAGGAAAGGGTTGCTGTAAGTTGGAGTCAACTTTGGCATGCAACAAGAAATGAGAAAGTTGGTGCCAGAGTGCATCGATCATTCATTTATTCTTTTGCTAAGAGAGTTTTGAGGAGGAGGAAGACAACGTCAAGGCAGGCTCAAGCAGGCTCTCCATGGTGCTTAAAATAAAACTGTTCTTGTTTTCTGTGCATTTTAACTAATAATAATAATAATAATAATAATGTTTATTTATAGCCCGCTCCTCTGACACCAATCAGAGTGGGTTACAATAATTAAAAAAAAAATCACGATAAAACAATTCCAATAACCCAAAGCCCCACCTCCCACCCCTTAAAATTGAATTAAACCAGTATCGAATTAAAATCCAAAACAGTTACATACATACAACATAAAACATAAAAAGCAGCTAGTCATACTATGGACCCTGTTGATGTAAACTTCGTAGATAAAGTGCTGGGAGCTGGTGGAAGAACACGTCCCAATTGCCGTAAACCAAGGCCAGGAGTTAAGATGTTTCTGGGAAGGCCTGCTGGAAGAGATGCATCTTTAAAGCTTCTTTAAAGCTCTCAAGTGATTTAAAGTATTCACAGATCAGTGAAGAGATTGAAATCGGAGGATAAAGAAATAGGTGACTACCTGGAGCAACATTCTCCAGTGTGGTGACCTTCAGATATATTGGACTGCAACTCCTACTGTTCTCAGCTAGTTTAGCCAGTACAGTATATCGGAAAGTCTACAGGTTCAGCATGGCTGACCTAGTGTGGGTTCTGTTGTTTTTGTATTCTGCATAGAGAAAAAAAATCAAGATTATGGTCTAGCTCAGAGATAAGCAGACTTCAGGCTTATGGGATCCAATTTGTATTTTACTAGAAACCTGAGATCCATCAACTAGAGCCAGGTACAAAATAGTGGCCAAAGTTGGGTGGATACATGCCATAAATTAAAAACAACAACAACAAGCTACTCCTTTGGCCTGTAGCTTATGAGTTGAAAAACAACCAATTTTAAATGTTCTTTCATTAAAAAACAAACAAACAAACAAAATCTTGTCCTGATTTTTTTTCCAAGCGTTCTTTTGCTTCAGCCAAATGAGGAGGGGGAAGTTTGCTACCATTCTCTTTTTGGGAGCCAAAGACCCTTGCCAAACTCTGTTGCAAATCACAGATCCCGATTTCTCTTCTGTCAATGGTCAATGATAAGTTATATCACCGTAGAAAGTTTGTAGTCCTCATGTACCCATTTGCCACTTCCCATGGGTTGTACCAGCTGTCTTTGGGGGAAAATAACCCAGAACGGACCTAAATACAGTGGTCCCCCGGGATACGAATACCCCGGGTTAAGAAAACCCCGGGATCCGAAACCGGCGGGACCAAAAATTATCCCCCGGGATCCGAAAAAAAGGGACATCCCTTTTCCTCCGAGGCCAGGCTTCGGATGAAAAGGGACAGACTCCCACCCCTTTTCCTCCGAGGCCAGGCTTCGGGGGACAAGGGACGGACTACCGAAAGGAGGCCCAGCCTGGCTGGGGAAGCCAGGCTGGGCCTCCGCGCCTAACGAAAGGAAGGCCCGATCCGGCGGATTGGGCCTTCCTTTCGCGTCAGGCGCGGAGGCCTAGCCTGGCTGGGGAAGGGAACCTTCCCTTCCCCAGCCAGGCTGGGCCTCCGCGGCTGAGGAAAGGAAGGCCCGATCCGCCGGATTGGACCTTCCCTTCCCCAGCCAGGAGGCCCCCGCGGCTGACGAAAAGAAGGCCCGATCCGCTGGATCGGACCTTCCTTTCCTCAGCCAGGAGGCCCCCGCCGAAGGCCTCGGAACGGATTACCTATTTCCTATGGGAAATAGGCCCCGGGTTACGAAATTTTCGGCTTACGAAAAAGGTGCCGGAACGAATTAATTTCGTAACCCGGGGGACCACTGTAATTGATATTTGGGACCTCAGCTGCTGTTTGGATGTTAGTTTTGTGCAAATAACATTTAACAGGGTAACTGCACCCCCTGGAGGCTTTTGGAGGCACCCTTTGCTTATTTCTGATCAATATTCCCCTTCCTGGTAATTATGGGGAAGGGTTCTTTGGAAGGCCCTCCAGGAACTGCACAGAAGGCCTGTGTGGGTTGCATGTGGCCTGTAGACCACACAGTTCCTATCCTTGTTTTGAAGTAAATTGTATTTTTTCTTGCAGAGTATCCAATATGTGACCAGTTAACCTGTTCCAACGGTGCCTGTTTTAATGCGAGCCAGCACTGTGATGGCAAAGTAGACTGCAGAGATGCCTCTGATGAAGCTAACTGTAGTAAGTACTACATTTTCAAGCCCCAGAACAATCAATACACTCAGGATGCATCTACACTGCAGAAATAATGCAAATTGACACCGCTTTAACTGCCATGGCTCAGTACTATAGAATTTTATGATTTGAAAGTGTTGTGAGATATTTAGCTTTCGCTGTCAGATAGCTCTGGTGGCACAACAAACTACAAATCCTAGGATTCCATAGGTTTGAATCATGACAGTTAAAGCAGTGTCAGACTGCACTCATTCTTCAGTGTGAGAACAGCCAATGTCATAATAAAGTAAAAGGTGGTGGGATTTATTTCTAGGACACATTTCTTGCCTTTCATTCTTTTTTCAGCTCATGGATGCTCCAATGCCCAGTTTCGGTGTGGAAATGGAGAATGCATCCCTCGAGCCTTTGTCTGTGATCATGATGATGACTGTGGAGACAGGAGTGATGAAAACTCTTGCAGTATGTTGATTTTCACTTTGGCTTCTTTCATTCATTTGCATCCCACTAGTTAACTATCTTATAATACTACAAGATTTTATTTCATCATTTACACCTGCTTTCTGGATTGCATTCTGTCTTACACTTAGCCACACATAACAGAGTAACAATCTTAGAAAATCTGTTAGTAGACATTGAGTTTGAGTAGTGTCCAAAACACTAAGCTACTCTCCTTGGCTGATCGCTTATTGTGGCCAAAGAGGGGAAATGCATCATTGAAAAAGAGGATAGTTTTTTTAGATAAGATGTGCATGTGGTATTTTAGAAGTATAGATGCTTATCTGGAAATAATTATATAATTGAAATAAAAATACAATGGGGCTGTCGCCACCCCTTTTTGCGGCGCAACAAAAAGGAGCGGGAGAACTGTGCAGTTGCGGCGTGATTTTTTTAAAAAAGGTACCATTTGGTGCCTTTGAGGCGCTGCAACTGCGCAGCACCGTGCATAAGCTGCACAGCTGCGCCGCTGCCATTACGTACGCCGTCTAAACGGCGTTATGTAATGGCGGTGCCTCCATTACATGCTAGGGTTTGGGAGCGTGTAAACGCTGCGCACTCCTGAACCCTAATGGCGCTGCCCAGGTGCTTTTTAGTGCCCGTCTGGATCGGGCCAGTGTGTCTTGCTTTCCACATGCTAATTATTGATGAACAACTTCACTCTTACTCTCCCTTTTTACTCCTTTTTACTCCTTTTAAAGCCAGACAGAATTTTTGAACAAAGATTTTAGCCAGAGTCTGAATCTGAAAACATCCTCAATTGAAACTAATTTTTATAGTGAATGGTTCCATGTTCTAGATCTTTTTCTTATCTTATCTACTGATGTAGTTCATTTAACTTCCTTGAATGTCAGGCAGAGAAGATGGAAGTAAGCAGTAACAGTAGTTATTGCTGAGGCTGTTGGACAGAGCTTGCTTCAGTTAGTTTGATTTCCACTTAGCCAAGTTTCGGGCCTGTGAGGTAACTTTAAAAAATGGCATATGAACATTTTTATAATATATATTTGCTGTTCTATTCTTTAGCTTATGCAACTTGTAAGGGGAATTTCTACACTTGCCCAAGTGGTCGATGCATTCATCAGAGCTGGATTTGTGATGGAGATGACGACTGTGAAGATAATGATGATGAAACAGGGTGTGGTAAGTAATGAAGTTACATGGATTTGGTGGGCCATTTGCAGATAAAACTCCTTTTAGAAAATCACCTTTTCTAATGAATCTTATTACAAATGCATTTAGAAGACAATTTGCAATCTTTTTTATTTTTAGAAGTTCTCCCCACACAAGCAATTCTATCAATATGTTTTGTTACTAATTTTCAAATGCAAATCAAGATATTAGGGAAAACCAGGATATTAGGTTATGACTTAGCAAATCTAGGTTATGTGGTACTTAAAATGCAGGACTGTATATCAGAATCTCTGTCCAGCATGGAAAGGTGGGCCAGTGTGTTACAAATTAATGTTCACTCATTGTATCGTGGGACACATTTAATGGATAAGATCTGTTACAAAGCCCATTTCCTACAATCAGATATGGTGCAATGCATTACAAAAATAATTGTTAAACATATCAACAACTACCACTACCACTAGCAAGGACTCATTCTTACATAGAAATGTATGCAAACGGAGCGCAAGCCTCTTAGCATTTGTCTCAATCTCAGTGTGGTGGAGCCATTGGCCTTGTCAAAGAAGGGGAACATTTGGATCCATTTCAGAGATTCAAGATCAATTCTGGTTTAGTTCTGAAATAAAAAAGGGTTCCTCCACAAAGTATATCAGAATGCACATATTATCAGTAACACTTATTGGAAAACTGAGAGGTTCTTCATACATTTGTTTTTTAGGGAATTATATGAAGTTTTTATTTTATTATATATAAAGATCCCATCTATAAATTTCTCTAATGCCTGTTTGCAGGTGTATTTTTAATATACAAGGACATATTCCAGGGACTAGTACCTGGAGATGACAGTGGCTGAATATAAATTTTCTGGCAAACCAAAGTGCATCTCTTCATAATGTATGAACTTTTCTTTGTAAATAGTGAGAAAGTTTATTGTGTTCATGTGATACTTTTCTCATATATATGTACGTACAGTTGGCCCTATGTATTTATGGATTTTGCACACACAGATTCAACTATCCATGGCTTGAAAATATATGTACTTTAAAAATTCCCAAAAGCAAACCATGACCCGGTACAGATGGCCCAAAAGGCCCGTCTCTGCGCCATGAATAGGGCTGGGGAGCATGCAGCATCTGCACGCTCCCCAGCCCTAGCGCGTATAGATGGCACCATTTTTAAAGCACGCTGTCCATTTGCGCACGTGCCGATGATGTCATGGCATGTGCCTGACATAATCGCGCTGTAGGAGGGTGCCTAGGGTGCCCTTTCTGCAGTGCAAGAAGGAGCTCCAAAACGGAGTTCCTTCTTGGCGTTTTCGTCCTGGCCTTCACATGGCCACGCCAAGGATGCCGAGGGGAAAGGGGCTGTGGGGATGGCCACTTACTCCCCTCAGGAGCGCTGCCCATGGCAGGGTGCAGGGGCACCTATGGCGCCTGCTGCACCTCGCTTTAGGCCATGGAGAAGCTGCAATTTGCAGTGAGGCAGCCCAGATACCAGTCCAGTGCTTCTCTGGGCGCCTACAGACCAGCCCTTTTGGGTGGTCTGTAAAGCCTCCTTGATTTTGCCATTTTTTAGACAAGAAACCATTTCACTACAACACTGTATATAGTGGTACTTGAGCATCCACACATTTTGGTATCTTCAGGAGATCTTGGAAACAAACCTTAGTGGGTACCAATGGTCTACTCTGTGTGTATGTGATTGTATCTTTTTCCATCCTCTTTATTTATTGAATGGGAAAGAGAGAGACAGGGAACTGAAACACTTGCTGCTAAAGCTTCCTAATGCTATGCTATGGCTAGAAAGCAAATGGCAAAGGCAAGAGCTTAAAAATTTACATTTTGGACTTGAACTCCCAGGATCTCCCAATGGGTATAGTTAGTGACCATCGTGACTGAGTGATTCTGAGAGTTTTAGTCCAAAAAACTAACATTTCCAAGCTGTGCAAAAAGCCTTTGAGCTACCAAATTCTTCTTCACACCTAAAATAGGATTTGACAACATGGCACATTGTCTCTCTGTTCTCTTCCTTAGAAAGTGGCCATCGAGATTGCTACCCTGGAGAATGGGCCTGCCCTACGTCAGGGCAATGCATTCCAATTGGTAAAGTCTGTGATGGAACTCCAGATTGCCCTGCTGGAGAAGATGAAACGAACATAACAGCAGGCAGGGTCTGCAGTAAGTAATAACACAAGAAAGGTGTATAGAACACCAGAATTGCCAACTGTGATGATTGCACTGGAAAGGCATTTTAAATCTTGTCAGTCATGATCTATGTGATTGATACTGTAGCGGTGGCAAACTTTTGTTTAGCTTGCATGCCTTTTGATTGTGACACCTTCCTGATTTTTGTGATAGTTTTTCCATGCAAGTCTTTTGTGTATCAATTCTAGAGAATTCAAAGTTTGATAGTAATAAACTTAGTTGACACCTACAGTGTTCCATTCAATAAGATAAATGCTTATATGAGTCAGTGAGGGCAGCATTTGGGATCTGTAGCCCTTTAGATGCTCTTGGTCGTCTTGTTAGTCTTATCCAACAAAGTGAAAGATTAGGCAACATGAAAACTAGTTCAGTGATGTCTGGAGAGCCACAGCATACTTATCTCTGATATAGAGAATGAATATTCTTTCCATCTCCTATGCCTGTGTCACACATCACTAATTATGAACTTGACAATGGCCATTGGTGGGTCATAGCTATTAGTTGACTGTAGTGAGGCTAATGCACAAAATTATCTGATACACCAGCTGATGTCTTTACATTGTGCACACATTGATCTATACTGGAGGCTCTTTGATTACTGTCATCATACTGTCCCTGAGATTGTTTGGGGTTTTATTTGACACAGTATTTTTCATGACTCAGTCTGTAGATCCAAGTTGCTGGTGCCATGTACTTAACAGTGGAATTAAACTTTGTCTCTCCCCTGGTAGACATATCTCGTTGTGCAGCTTTGAGCTGTCAATACCGCTGCCACTCTTCCCCATCTGGAGGAACGTGCTATTGTCCTGCAGGATATGTGATTAGCAGCAATGACAGTCGCACCTGTATTGGTAAGTAAACAATATGAAGATATTGATCATCTATCTCCAAACTCTAAAAAACCCACAACAGTGCTAGAATTTATTTGCTACAGAGAGTTGGTGGTACTCTTTCCTTATTACTGACAAATTAATGAGGGCCTTAAAATAGCTCTCTCAAACTCTGTAGCCCTAGCTATAGAGAAGTGCAAATGAGTGGGAGAAACTATGCAGTATTGATAAACAGTATTGCAGCTAGAACCAAGCTAAAATCAAGAATCAAGTTTCCGGTCTTATAGCTGGAACCAAGTTCAATCAGAAAGAGACAACGCACCAGGTGACACAGTCCCTGACTTAGTCCTAGGTGACCTTGCTTGGGGAATCTTCGTAGCCAAACTGACTTAGAAATCAGTCCACCTCCTTTCTATTGTATGCTCTCATTATACCCCATTGTATTTGTCTGCTATGAAAACAGAAACTCACAGATATTCACCCTAGCCGTAATTCCAGTTCAGTATATTTTCTACATTACCAATAAGTTAAGGTAATTATTTCTCTGAATTGTTTCTTTGAAGCTTACCATATAGATGCTTTCAGTCTAGAAACAAAGAAGTAGCTGTGCTAAAAGGAAGTTGTTGTTGCTGTTGTTATTGTTATTATTATTATTAATAATAATAATAATTTTATTTATAGCCCGCTCCTCTGTCATCAATCGGAGCGGGTTACAATAATTAAAAGACATCAAGATAAAACAATCCCAATAACCCATAACCCCACCTCCCACCCCTTAAAAATAAATTAAACCAATATCAGATTAAAATCCAAAAAAAAAAAAAATTGCATACATACAACATAGAACATAACACGCAGCTAGTCAATTCTATAGACACTGTAGATGTAAACTTCCTAGATAAAGTGCTGGGAGCTTGTAGGAGCGCACGTCCCAATGTTGTAAGCCAGTGTCAGGACCAGGAGTTAAGATGTTTCAGGGAAGGCCTGCCGGAAGAGATGCGTCTTTAAGGCTTTTTTAAAGCTATCAAGGGATGTAATAAGACGCATCTCATCCGGCAGATCATTCCATAGCCTGGGAGCGGCAGCAGAGAAAGTCCCCTGGGAGGTCCGCAACAGCCTCGTTTTCACAGGCTGTAATAAATTTCTCCCGGAGGACCGGAGTGTGCAGGGGGGATTGTACGGGGAGAGGCGGTCCCTAAGATAAGATGGACCCAAGCCCTGTAGCGTTTTAAAGGTTAAGACCAACACCTTGTACTGCGCCTGGAAACTAATGGGTAGCCAGTGGAGGGACTTAAGCACTGGTGTTATGTGCTCGCACCTCGCTGTACCAGTAATAAGCCTCGCTGCCATGTTTTGGACTAGTTGAAGTTTCCGAGTTAGGCACAAGGGTAGCCCCAAGTAGAGTGCATTGCAGAAATCCAATCGTGAGGTTACCAAAGTGTGTACCACAGACTCTAGGTCCTTCTGATCCAGGAAAGGGCGCAGCTGGCATATCAGCCGAAGCTGATAGCAAGCACTCCTGACCGTCGCATTCACCTGACTAGTCATGTGAAGCGACGAGTCTAGGAGTACCCCCAGACTGCGAACAGGGTCCGTCGAGAGAGTGTGACTCCATCTAGGACCAGAAGATGTATTCCCAGACCTGGCTTTGGTCCTGTGACTGTGAGTACCTCCGTTTTGTCTGGATTGAGCTTCAATCTGTTTTCCCTCATCCAATCCATTACTGCCGCAAGACAGTCATTAAGAGGGGAGATGCCATCTGAAGTCTGAGCCAATTATCTTGTCATGGAGAGGTATATCTGAGTGTCATCAGCATACTGAAGACACTGAGCTCCATGCCTCCGAATGATCTCACCCAGCGGCTTCATATAAATATTAAACAGCATCGGGGACAGGATGGCACCCTGAGAGACACCACAATTAAGCTCGATCTTGGAAGAGCAGCTGTCCCTGAGCCTCACCCTTTGGGATCTGCCGGAGAGAAAGGACCAGAACCACCGGAGTGCGGTGCCTCCGATCCCCAACTCCCTCAGCCGGTCCAGGATATTGTTGTTATTACAGTCAAGTCAGCCTTCCATATCCATGGATTTAGTAACCATGGATTCATCCATTCATGGCTTGAAAATATTCCCCACAAAAATCCAATAAGCAAGCCTTGATTTTGGTATTTTATATAAGGGACACCATTTTATTGTGCCGTTGTTTTTAATGAGACTCGAGCATCCACAGTTTTTTGGTATCCACAGGGGTCCTGGAACCAAACCCCAGTGGTTATCAAGGGGCCACTGTATTATTAACTTTATTTATATCTTGCCCTTTCCCTAAAATTGCTACTCAAGGTGACTATTTTCTTCTATCATGCTGATTTTAACTACAACTTGAAAAGTTGCCTTTTTGAATGACATAATGACTAGGGAATTCTAGGAATTGTAGACAGCATTCTTTTCGACCAAGTTCTGGTTTTAGGTAGACCTGCCTCCCCCCCTTTTTTTGCGGGTAATGTGAAAGGGCAGGGGGATGGGGACATTGGAACTGCATGCCAAAGTGGATCAAATTGTGCACTGAACAAAGGTGAATTGTGATTCCTAGATAATTAATGGAAATTAAGCAGTTTTCCCCATGGTCTTTTTTACATAATTTATTCTGCCTTTGTTGATAGTATGGAATAATAATTGTTCTGGGATCTGATTATCATTAGAACCTCATTAACACTGTGGACCTATATTATCCTATTCATATCAACATTGATTTGTTATTTTGTTATTAATAACTGTTAGACAATCATTGCTGTTTTCATATGTTTTATACTGTTCCTGAATTATAATAATATAAAATTGGGGAGTGGGGGGGGGGGGAGACAGAATATATATATATAGAGGGACAAGGAATTCTGTGCTGGTTTTACTGTGGAGATACAGTGGTCCTTCCATATTTGTGGGTTAAGCATTCATGGATTTAATTATTTATGGATTACTATATTTGCCCCTGCCAAGGCAATTGTAGGTCCTCCAATGTGAGTCTTTGGTCAGTTTCTGCTGGAAGCTGACCATAGAGTCACTAAAAAGGACCTAGAGGGGCTTTCCAGACTGCCCAAAAGGGGCGGTCTGGCGCCACTTTATTTTGCTGCGGAGCTTCACCACAGCAGCTAGACACCACAGCAAAAAAGGAGTGGGCAAACTGTGATCCTTTTTTGCGCCGCAGTTGCGGCACGATTTTGAAAAGAGGCACCATTTGGCGCCTTTGCACCGCCGCAACTGTGCAGCTCCATGCGGAAGCTGCGCAGTTGCGGTGGTGCCATTATGTGCTAGGGTTTGTGAGCAAACCCTAATGGCACCGTCCACAAACCCTAATGGCGCCGTTGAGGCACCTCTTAGTGCCCGTCTAGATGGGCCACAAATGCCTAGAGAACTGGCTTCCTAGGTGTGTGTGCGCTCGTGTGTATATATATATATGTATATAAATGGTCTATATTCATGTTTTTTTCAGTTTTGCGCTCTCTCTCTTTCTCTCTGTGTGTATGACCCTAAACCTCTTGAATGTTGAGGGCCAATTGTATATGGTAACTTTCCCTTATATAGAAGATATATTGGTTCCTGGTATATTTTTGCATTAATACTAAAAAGAAGGTTGTCAATCTCTGTAGTATGCCTACACCACTTGCCATGTGTGTCCACTGATCATATATGATAGTCATGATTTGGAGCCTTTGGTGGAAGTTAATATATGCCAGGTTTGCCCCATTCATCTTAGTTGATCCCAGGTTGTGCAGATGCATTTTAACTGGGTCTAGTCTGTATTACTTTTGTGAAACATTCTGCAAGGAAGGAGATGAGACAGAATTGCTTTTTCTTTTTTGAGCACTAGGCCTAAATTTGGGTTTATGAGCTTTTGTTCTGATTTGGGGCAGAAAATGCCATCTGGTTCTCCAAATTATGGCAAAGCCAATTATTTTCTTTTTCCCCCCTTTTTACTGCAAGACAAAAAGTCTGATATGTGTTCCTGCCATTGGTTATGTATCTATGTTCCACTGAATTCAGTAGTCTTTGTTACAAGCATGATTAGATATAGCATTGCAGAGTTTTGTGCCCATAGTGGAAAGCAGGAGCAACATGGATGTGTAATCTGTTCACTTACCTTTTGGCATTCTTCCCAGCACTGCTTGGCTGTACCTCTTCAGGCTGTAGATTGGAGCTTAAGCTATTGAATGCTCTTCTGTACAAAACATTTATTTTAGATTGAAAGTCACATAGCAGGGAGAAGGGGTCCAGCATAGTCTTCTTCATGATATATTGTTCTTTTATGTGCAGATTCAGTTGTGTTCCTATCTGAAGTGGGAACAACACCTTTATCTTTTGGCTTATTCTGGATGCTGCCTTACTCAAATAGTCATTGAAAATCCATTTACCTGCAAAGTAATCCAATTTCAGTTGTCCTTGCAGTTTTTTGAGGTGGAGGAGTTTGACCTTGTAATACCAAAAGCTGTGTTCAATTTAGTGTCAGTAATCTGATAGTTGCTCTTGTTATAAATGTTATGGGACAAGAGAGAAAGAGGCAACCTAGCTCCAGGATGACACTGGAAATGTCTGAAGACAAACTCTTAGATTGCATCATTTGCTTTAAAAATAGTGATTCTGGGGGACTGCTCTGTCCCAGGGAAAAAACCCAACAACAATAGCACCTGTAATATATATATATATTTAAAAAGTTATTATTATTCCTCTGTTTTGAAAGGTTTTCTAAAACTGCTTAGAGTTAGAGCCATAACCATTTTAAGAAAGGTAGTTGCCCTGTATAAAAAGTCAGACCAAGTTAACAACACTCTGGTTTAAAATCGAATTGTCATGACCTTACTCTATGAATTAGATGCTCTGTACTGGTTTGATTAAGCCTTGGAGTGTATCAGCATATTTAGATTTCTTCCCCCATTGTGTCCCAATGGCTTATGGAAGATTCTTATGCATCCTTCATTCTTACATTTTTGATAAGCTGGTTAGTCATTGCTCCCCCCCCCCCCCAAAAAAAAAGAAAACATTGCTGAACTAAACATCTCATAATCTCTTCCTGTTGGCCATGCTGATTTAGGTTTATGAATATTGGAGTCCCAACAACGTCTAGATGCCCACGAGTTCATTACTCATAGACTAATCCAGGGGTGGAAAAGCTGGCCCTCCAGATGTTTTATTGCAAGTCCTAGTGGCCCTAACCTCCAAAGCCAACAGTGGGGAATGCTGGAAGTTGCAGTCCAGTAGTACTTGAAGGACTGAGATAGATTGAAAGTTAGAACCTGAGCTTTTCTGGAGTGCTTATGGGTTACTGCAGCAACAACTGCATTGGGAAATCTTATCACAATCTCTGCTGTTAACAATTGTTTGGCTGATAGAATACTGTTTAAAAGAAAGCAGCAGAGCTTTGTTTTTAAAAAAGGAATCTATGTCATTTATATTTAGGGCTTTGTACATGAACATATAGTAAATCAATGCCTTTCTTGAATCTACGTAATCAATATTTTTGAAATGTTGTCTGTTTTTCAGACTTTGATGATTGCAAAATGTGGGGTGTTTGTGACCAAGTCTGTGAAGATCGTGTTGGCCACCATCAGTGCCGCTGTGTAGACGGTTATATCCTAGAGCATCACCGTCACTGCCGAGCTAATACCTCATGTAAGCCAGTAGCCTCATGTGTTGTTTCCCTCATTCACCTCTACTCATGCTTCTTTTGAAAGCTAGTGTTATCTTTTCATTCTGTCCAGTACTTGAAAGAAAAGCCAATAATGTCTTTCTGATAAATGGAAAGTCCATGAGTATGACACAGGCAGGCTTAAAGAGCTGCAGTACCTCCTTAACACAATGCTGTTACTGCCAGTCCCATCTATGGATTTTAGCTGTTTCTTGATGAAAGACCAGGCTCTAGGTTTCCCAGATTTATTTCACTAAACAATGTAATCTGACCCAACCAAACATTGAATATTATTGATTTTCCATGGGTGAGATTTAAGTGTTTGTTGAATTGTGTTGAAATCAGTAGTACTGAAACTTACTACTTAATTGAGTTGAATTGAAAGGTCTCTCTGTCAGTCCATCCATCTGTCCATCTATCCATTTGGCTGAGAGCTAGCATAGTCTAGTGGCTGACTATTGGCCTAGGACTTTGTGAGGCCTATCTTTGAAAGTTTGGGAGGCAAATCTTTGCTCAGCCTTGGAAGTCCATTGGGTGACCTTGGACAAGCAACCCTCTTGCAGCCTTTGAAGAAGGCAGTGGCAACCCCCTTCTGAACAAATCTTGCCAAGAAACCTCTATGATAAGATCTGTATAAGTTGGAATTGAACTGAAGGCACAGAACAAGAAGCAGCAAGTCTGTTAGTCAAAACAATAACTGAACAGGACTGTTTTCAGGTAGAATTAGGATCCTGGAAGGGTACTGTAAACTAAAGTAGGTTTAATAAAATGATTTTAAAAAGATATTTATAAAAGCACCAAACATTTTGGATTCCACTTCCTGTGCATTATGCTTTGATATCCTAAATATGTAACAGTAAATTAAATTAATATTTTAAAACATTGAAAACTTCTTGTTGTTGTTTTGTGCCTTACAGTGACCCTGAAGTCACTCTATCATGGGTTTTCTTTAGGCTGAGAGTGTGTGACTTGCCTACAGTCACCCACTGGGATTTTATTAGTTTTACTAGAGGTGTAGGTTTTATCACAGCCTTCTTTAACCATATGCATACATGTTTCCTATGTGTATTGAACTGGTATCTGTTGTTTTAGGTCTGATTGTCAACACATGTGGGAATTACCTAGAAAATGCAAAATTGATATTTTTCTTGGCATGTAATAGACTGAACAATGAGATGAACACTTATTCATGCACTTAGTTAACTGCATGGGCAGATAGCAAGGTGTCTAGGTAATCCTGATCATTTAGTATTTCCTATACCATAAAGAATGAAGTTGTGAATGTTATACAAGAAAGGCAGCCTTCCCCAATCTGGTGCATTTCAGATGTTTTAGGATGTAATTCACAGCATTCCTGACCATTGGTCATTCTGGGTTGGGCCAGAATACCTGGAGGGCACAAGGTGGGTGAAGGCTTATTTGAGGGATTTTATTATAAAGGTTGATGGTAGTCAGTTAATTACAGTAATCTACATCCTGTCCCATCCACTTTAAAAGTTGTACCCTGATGTCTATTTACTAAAAGTTGCGACACTGGTGCCATCTGTATTTTCAGCTGGAGTTGCCTCTGTAATTTTTTCCAATGGCCGTGACTTGCTGATTGGAGACCTTCATGGAAGGAGTTTTCGGACTTTGATGCAAAGCCAGAATCGTGGAGTAGCTGTTGGTGTGGACTTCCATTTTCAGCTGCGTAGGATATTTTGGACTGATACTGTGCAAGATAAGGTAGATGAAAATGTCAAGCAAAATGGTATTCTTGGACCCAGAGGGATCCAGAAAAAGGATGTGTTGATAACTTGTTATTTCTGTGATCAGATTCAGGGCCTCTCTTTGTTTCCTAACAAAAATGAACTCTGAGATGCTTTCCCCGCTTTTTTTTTTTCAAATAATCTTCTCATTTGCAAGCTATGCTTTTACATGTAATATATCAAACAAAGCATGCTATTATGCTATGGTGCTATCTTGAGCAACTTTTAATTTTACTGGAAAAGGAATCCAAAAACCTAATTAAGAGAAATAGTAGACATTCTTTCAAAACTGGATGCATTTTTCTTTTCATTTTCTTGAAACTTGATCATTTAAATTATGAAAGTACAGTGTTCTCAGGAAAGATAAAAATCAGGCATTACTCAAGTATATTACTGATAATTGAGCTTTGGGTAAGAAATATTGACATTACGTTGTACTGTGGGCCAACATTTTATTTTATTGTTTTTCTTCCTCACAATGCTTTTATTCTGAGTTAGAAATAGTTACATTTTTGAACTACAACTGCCAGAATCACAAACAGTGCTGTCTGGGGGATTCAGGGTACTCTAGTCCAATAAATAATGTTTCCAAGTTCTACTTTTATTTCATGTTATTCAAAATATTTATTCTGTTCAAAATCAAAATTATTACTCTTTTTAGAAGTATCAAATTAGGAATGTAAGTTAAAGACTATGAAGATAGTTTTTATTGATATATATATATTTACATATATGGACATTTAACGGTCCATTTCCTAAAAACTATTATATTGGGAGCCAGAAAAATTTTTTCTTCCTGAATAAGCTGATCAGTAGCAATTTGCCAGATGCTTAACCTTCAATTTGTGACGTGCAGAACCTGTTTTGTAGTATATAGCTTTACTTATTTCAGACATATGGATTTATTTTCCTTACTTCTGTTCCTTCACTAGCACCCCAGAGAGTCACTAATTAAACATTACTTCATTTGACTAGGATTTTAGGTCTTGTCTGCACTGTAGAAATAATGCAGTTTGACACCATTTTAACTGGTATGGCTCAGTGCTATGGAATCCTGGGATTAGTAATTTGTTGCTGCATCAGAGATCTCTGCCAGAGAAGGTTAAATATCTCACAAAACTACAGATCCCAGAAGTCTGTAGCATAGAACCATGACAGTTAAAGCAATGTCAAATTGCATTATTTATTCCTTGCAGATGAGGTCTCAGTGACTCTGGGTTTACTGATAAAACTAAATAATCCTCAGATTTATGAATGTGTTAAAGGGGTGAAATCTGTCTAGGGTGCTTGCTGAAATTACTGCACTTCCATCTCTACTAGCCACTTAACTAACAGGGAGCCCATTCTGAATCACTCTGGGCAAAGAGCTGTACTGCTTAAAAAGGCTTGGTTTTGTTTAACTGTTACATATGCAAATAGGTCTAGATTATGCAAATCTATAAATATTGCAATAATTTAAATGCAAATACATTATGTCTCAATGTAGTGGGGGAAAATGATCAGGTAATGGGCCTGCCTGTTCCTACTCTTGAAAGTGTAGGAGACCAAGTGCATGGTATATGTTGCCCTCCTTTGCTTATTTCCTGTGCAGATTCCACCTTCCCTTTTGCACTCCACTTTAGCTATGATGTAGCTTTGTGTCTACAGCACTACTGACCATAGGTTATGCCAACCAGGATCCCATATAACCAGGGTTTACAAAACTTTTCTAGTTTTACATCCTGGTTAAGAGCACTATCCCAAACCTTCAACTCTTACCCTGACTCTTTATCTCCTCAATTTTTCTACTGCCCAACTGCAACACCTTCACAGACAGCATATAGATATTAATTAGTAAGAACAAGTTTGCTGTAGTAAAATAGTAGAACAAGGCACTTCATCACCACCACATGAATCATTCGGCTACAGTTTATGTGGAACAATTTTGTTAATATTGAAGTGTCCTTTAAAGGGGGTTCCTTTGGATGTCTAAAGACCTCATTACTATAAATCTTACTTATTTTTCAGGTTTATTCTGTCAGAATTGATGGCTCAGATATCCATGAGGTTTTAAACGTTTCAGTCGACACCCCTGAAAATCTAGCTGTAGATTGGATTAACAACAAACTGTACATTGTGGAGACCAGTGTCAATAGAATCGACATGGTAAATCTTGATGGAACTAATCGTGTAACTCTTATTGCTGAAAGTTTGGGAAACCCCAGAGGAATAGCTGTTGATCCTACTGTTGGGTAAGTTTTAATGTTTAATGAAAAGAATCCTTTCACTTATAAGCTATAGAATTCAGAATAGCGCACATGGTGAAATAAATATTAATAGGAATACTGGGGCCTTGGCCTTTTCCCTTCTGTGTTGTACATTAGGGACAGTGGCATCTAATTTGTTTGTTCAAAAGGTCTTCTCACGGAATCACAACCTAGCAAAACAAAAAAGCAATCATTTTGGATTTTAATTCTGTTTATTAGGACTGTCAGCAACCTTGAATGCTTTTTTGATTGAAAGACCAAAGGTAATAAATTTAATAAATTATTGCTTAATAGACAACAGCAACTAAATGAATCTCCTCCTCATTATACTGTTGGAATGGAAAAGTCTTGGGCTAGCTGGGACTAGGGTTTTGAGTGGATAGTATTTGAGCTCCATTCATTTCTGGGCTCAGAATTATTGTTCAAGACTGAGCATCAAGCTCTGGTGGATGGATCCCAGCAGGTCCTAGTACAGAACAAATTAGCTCATGCAAGTCTGAAGTCTTCCTACTCTGCTGTTTTGTAGCTCTGGGAAGATCATCCATGTACTATGTGGGATCCATGTCACAATGTTCAGTATATGTTCTGCCCCCAATCCTGTAGAGCTGCTGACATTTGAAAACATTTCCTGGGTACTAGTGTAATATATATGCTGGCTTTTAGTTTCTTTCATGTCATCATTGCTTCTCAGATGTGAGGGAATCAGCATCCCCCTCCCCAATATATCACAGACCATTGCTATATTTGCACTGTTTCTTTTTCCCCCCTGGAAATTCTCCTCTTCCATCTTTCCTAAAAACTGTCTGTGGACTAGCAGCCAATGACTTATGGACTGGCATCGGTCCAGGGACCACCACTTTGAGTAGCACCAATTTACACAACGTGTAAAGCATGCACTCTAGCTTTACTGAGCATCACATCAACAGTACACAAAAAAGTGGTTAGTCAGAATGATAATAATTTCTAAAAAGGACAATGAGTTTGTTATACCTGTATACAAGGCATCCCTCAAGGTCCCTGCTGGGTGAAGGCAGGGAAATGTCTAATGAACAAATTGTAAGCCGCTCTGATAGCCTTGGCTGAAGAGCAGGGTATAAATCATCATCATCATCATCATCATCATCATCATCATCATCATCATCTCTAAGCCCGTACAGCTCAGTATATTGTCATGTATGTGGAAGTGGAGTTCAGCTTAATGGTACTGGAATAGTGCAATAAGTAGCATGAAATGTGGATTTTTTTTAAAAAAAAATCAAAGCATTTTTCTTTAAATGTGTAAAAGTACAGTTTTAAAAGTACAGTATTAAGCATACTTCCTAATAAGCAATATTGAGCTCAGTGAGATTTGCTTCTGAGATAAACATGTTTAAGATTATGCTGTAAATTATTTGAACTTGTGTTTTTAAAATGAGATTTATATGTAAATGGATTCACTAATTTAGACGTACACATCATAAATATGCTGGAATGGGTTCTTATTTTTGCAGTTTATGCCATATTACGTTTATTAATTTTTAAGGTACTGCTAAGATTTTTTTGTTTCATTTATTTCAAAAGGAAGCTCAATGTAATATTTTCTGTTCTCTTTCCTAGTTATTTATTTTTCTCAGATTGGGATAGTCTCTCTGGTGACCCTAAAGTGGAAAGAGCCTTCATGGATGGCACAAATCGGTTAGATTTGGTTAAAACAAAATTAGGCTGGCCTGCTGGGATAACTTTGGATATCGTATCAAAGAGACTTTACTGGGTGGATAGCCGCTTTGATTACATTGAAACTGTAACTTATGACGGACTCCAGAGGTGGGAAGTGGTTTAAATTAATACATTTTTGTGTGTGTGAACTGATTGTTCTATAGCTAGAAGTGAGTTTCTTTTTAACCAAATGAGTAGCATAATTTAAATTTTGCTGTGCAGAATGTTAAATTTCTATAAAATATATAAATATATGCTTATCCCTTCCTTTTTGGGGACTTGGGCTCTGTGGTCTCACTCTTTGTGGAGGGACAAGCAGGACGGGATAGAATGGTGGCACGCACAGCATTATTTTCAATAAGACTAAAATATTTGCGAGTCACCATTTTCGTGTGTGGGTCCAGAACGGATCCCCTGCAAATTGACAGGGGCTACGGTATATCTTTATAAATACATTTATTTCAGAATATTTCTGTACAATTTGTCGTAATAAGAGCAAAAATGGTTCACAATAAAACCAGATATAACAAAACTAACAGGTAAAAGAATAGAAAAATAAACTACTGTAATAAAAACAATAACATATCTCAAAACCCATTCATTAAAAAACCACTGGTATTGAACAGGGTTGACAGTTAGAAAAATGGTTAGGAAAATTTCTATGGGTAAACAGCTGGATCACCCAGCACTGGTTGTATCCATGGGAAGACTTCCACTTTGAGGGAGATTATTCCACATTAAAGACACCCCTTCTCTTCACATCATCATGCTGAATGTCACTAGGCTGAAAGTAAGCAAAGCCCCCCACCCCCACCCCAAATTGTAAAGACCAGGATGGTTTATATGGCAGAAGGCATTTCTTCAGATAGGCTGCATCCACACTGCAGAAATAATCCAAGTTGACACTGCTTTAACTGCCGTGGCTCAGTGCTATGGAATTCTGGAAACTGTGGTTCTGTGAGACATTTAGCTTTGTTAGAGAGCTCTGGTATCACAACAAAATGCAATTCCCAGGATTCCATAGCATTGAGCCAACACAGTTAAAGCCATGTCAGTCTGCAGTTCAGATGCAGCCATAGTGTGATCCTGAACCATAGGCTTTATAAGCCATGGGCATTGCTCTGAATCTGTTTGACAATAAAGCTTTTCCCAAATGAGTGAACATTTGACATATTATATGAAACTTTTGATTTACAGATATTCACCCCTATTATAGAATATTCCTGTTGCATGTGTTGATTTATAGATGAATGTTAGGAGAGGAGAAGGTTCTCTCACAGCCCATGTTAACATGTATATTATTTCCTGGCTGTGTAGGATTTTCTCTCTCTTCAGATGTTGATCCTAAGATAATAGGTGGAAACTAGGAAATGTACATGTTGGCTCCTAAATTGTCCATAAGACTACACAGCTTCTTGAACACTTCTTTCATTTCCAACAGCAAACTTCATTGTAAAGATTTGCTTCTATTGTTTTTCATTGTAATCTGCTGTTTACATGGGCGTTTTCTTGATTTCATACTTGAAGAATGCAAGTACAAAAATCTTGCTTTCCTTAAGATTAAAAAAAAACAACAACCAAAGGGGCTTTCTAGATTGGCAGGAAAGTGTGACATGAAGTTGCCTTTTCCTTAATGCTTAGCAGCTGCACCACAGCCTTTAGATGGAGCTGCTCTGTTCCCCAGTTTTTAAAAAAGAAGCTGGGAAAACCAGCACCTTTTTAAAGGTGCTTCTTCTCCCCTAAAATGCAAAAAAGGTGTTTTCATGGCACACTTTCCCTTTTTCTCATCTAAAGGCTAGAGTTTCATGCAGCCATGAACACACTTCTTTTTGCCAATCTAGAAAGCCCCAAACAAAACCAAACTATTGCTTATGACTGAATGAAGGTTCAAATTATTGTTCCTTCCAGAATGGGAGAAATGTTTAATTTGTTAAAAGTTAAGAGGAGTGCTTTGGCTTAAGTAGCATATCCAAAATAAGATACAAAAAAAGCCACTCCACATATTGATGCCATTTCATCTGGCTGTGCTAAAATAACTGCTTTTCTGATATATAGACTTTCTTCAGGATTAACACCAAAGCCAGCATAAACATTAAAGAATAAAATTGCTTTTGTTGATTTCTGCCTATAAATCTTTGAGTTTTGTTCTTACTGCTTCTCCTTTATGTCTATCAAATTTTTTCTTGCTTTCTGATTTTTCTTATGTGATGAAGAGTGTACATAATGTCATTCCATAGGACAGTTGCTAATTCACTTACAAAGTCTACCTGATGAAAACTGAATAGTGATAATATTTTAATTTGAATTACCATTATTTTCAGTATTTAAACAATTCCTTTTTTAAATTCAAAAACAGGAGGACAATAGCTCATGGAGGTTCATTGATTCCTCATCCATATGGAATAAGCCTTTTTGAACATAATTTGTATTTTACTGACTGGACAAAAATGGCAGTGATGAAAGCAAATAAATTTTCAGATTCTAACCCACAAGTGATTTATCAGTCTTCTTTACGTCCATATGGGGTGACAATTTATCATGCTCTCCGGCAGCCATATGGTAAGTTCAGAAAGAGAGCCAAAAAACCTTGTACTTGTATGGGTTTGCCCTGTTACACAAATGCCTGGAAGTGGCTTGTTCCATGCAGCTGGTTGTGTCATTCAGACTTTCACAAAATCAGAGGCAGTGTAATAGATGTAAAATATACACAGAAGCAACTTGGATGAAGCACCGTGCAAATTAGAATATGAACCAGCTCGAGGAATTACTTGTGTGTCTACTAACATCAGCTGCATGTAG
Source organism: Urosaurus nigricauda (assembly GCA_034509955.1). Taxonomy (NCBI): domain Eukaryota; kingdom Metazoa; phylum Chordata; class Lepidosauria; order Squamata; family Phrynosomatidae; genus Urosaurus; species Urosaurus nigricauda. The sequence continues at coordinate 166,798,562 of JAOEGL010000001.1, read as the reverse complement.
GATTTTTTTTCATACTGCATATACTTGACTATAAGTTGACCTCATGTATAAATAAGTCAAGGGCTGGTTTTTGGGCCAAAATTATGGATTTTAATATGTCCAACTATTAAAACTATGGGACTATGGGGCATGTAACAAAGGATCTAAAGTGGTGGTCCCCAAACTTTTTTGGGCCGCCACCCCCTTTCTTTTTGAGAGACAGTCCTCCCCCCCCCCCCCCAAAAGGCCTACTGTTCAACTGCAAAATTTAAAACAACCAGTCTTGGTCACTGTTCCCTTTGCACTCAGTCATTTTGGGAGCAGCAACCGAGCACTGGCTGAGTAGTGACCAAGAAGCCTCTTGCCTGAGCCAGCATTGCAGTAAAGTCCGGCTCAGGAGGGAGGCTTCTCAGTCACTGCTTGACTGGTTGCTTGGTTGCTGCTCCCTTTGCACCTGATCACCATCATAGCAGCAACCATGCAGCTGCATGAGCAGCGACTAAGAAGCCTCTCACCCATCCCATCTTTGTTGCAAAGGCCAGTGCAAGCAAGAAGCTTCTTGGCACTGCTCAGGCAGCTTCTTGGTTGCTGCTCCCAAGGTGATTAAGTGCAAGGGAGAAGCTTCTCCCTGGGAAGAAAGGATTCTCAATCCTTATTTGTTGAAGTAGAGAGGGGCACAGCTGGCATGTCTATAGTGGGTTTATATGCTCTAGATTGGAGACTGCATGTTCCGCATTGGAGACCTCTTCTCTCAGTCTGTCTTATGAGAGAAGCAAGAGCAGACTGGAGCATGCAAAGCTTAAGCATGGTCTCAAACTTGAAAGCTCCTTTTTGCTGCTGCTGCTTCTTCCCAACTGTCTCATGCTCTGACACATTGCTCCAGTCAGTGAGTCTGTCCCAAAATAGTGTTGCTTCAAGCAGCAGAAATGATCCCTTGCACTGAACCCTTGCAATAATTTCCTGCCACTGCTAGTGAAAAATGTGGATAAGAGAGTGAGATCGCAAGGGCATGTGAGGAGCAGGAGATACCACCACATAAAGAGAAGCTCCATGGTGTTTTCAAGGGATCTTGAAAAGAAGTTTAATGCAACCTTCATCCCCACCATGCTCCTAAAGGCCACTGATTCCCCTTGTCTTTTTTACACACCAATACTTTAACTGAAGCCCACCTGCTGCCCCCTGTTTCCCTCACCACCCCCTGCTGCCCCCTTTCCCCATCACCTTCTTCCTGGATCTTTCTACTGCCCCCCCCCCAGGGGGAGGACATATCGCCCACTTTGGGAATTACTGATATAAAAGATGAAGCAAAGAAAAACAGTGCCAGAAAACTTACAGAATTCCAGCAGGCATAACCACACTTAAAGCTGGATGAATGAGAGAGTAGGAAAGGGGTCAGTGCTTCCAGAACAGATTCCACTCTTGCCTTTCACCAGAGGATAGTTCTCTTTTTTAAATAAGAGGTAAAGTACAGTATGTACATTGACCTGCATAAGTGGCTTCATGCTTTTTGGGTCAATTTTTTGACTAAAATTTCTAGACTTATACGTGAGTATATGCAATATTTTCAATATTGCTCTTCATGTGTTTACATGCTCACATCTAATGAGGAGTGAATGAGGAACCCCGTTTTTTTCCACAAGAGGATTTCTCTAGACCTCAACCAGTTTCTGAAATACATGTTGAATATTTACAGGAAAAAATGTTTATATAGGTGAACCATTTTTTGTTGGTTTGTGGTACCCTGTAGCTACTTGTAAAGCCTGAGGAACCACTTCTGTGTTACCTGGATCATAAGGTTAGTATTTCAGATGAATTCAACATGAGACTTGGCAAGACTGTGAATATGAAGCCTGTGACCCAACCAGTGAAGTAATTCAAATCCCACTGTTTTTAAGGGGAGATAATAATGTGCTTAGCCTTTGAGAGTTAAATGTACTTTGTTCTACTCTAGTTGGGACTAACAATGAGATTCTGAGTGTTTTTGAGGATCCACTCAGCACCTTACACCAGTAGAGTATGGTTGTCATTTTGTGCCTGATGTTCTGTTTGCATTTTGTTGGAACATATTCCTGTGAGCAACCACATGAAAGCCTAAAATCTGATGATAAATTGTAAATTTATATCTGTATTCTTTTTTCAGTAAGAAATCCATGTATCGGTAATAATGGAGGGTGTGAGCAGATCTGTGTTCTCAGTCACAAAACAGACAATGATGGCCTTGGCTATCGTTGTAAATGCATGCTGGGCTTTGACTTACACACAGATGGACGTCGTTGCATTGGTAAGGAATTGGATTGCTTCCTTTGAGCAGTACTTTATTTTCTCCCCACAAAGTTTCAGTATAAATAAGTATTACTGTTGCTCTCCATCAATATCAGAAATAGCAAAGCTCATGTGGAACTATCAAGTCTCACCTAGCTTGGGGGGGGGGGATATTGATATTTATTCTCATATATTGCGTTTTATAGATGTTATTAATCCAGTTTGTAAATCTTCCCCTAAATCCACATTCCTCCAGCATAATTTCCATAAAGTCCCAGTTGCATATTCTGGAAACTGTTGATTTTGGAAATTGTAAGATCCTTGACCCATGTTGACTCTGTTGCCAGTTTTGGATGAAATCTGGGGTTGAGTGCAGGCCTTATTTTGTTTTTAAATTAGATTTATCTTCTGCATTTCTTCCATCATGGAACAGACACAGTCCTACTTAGGAAACATACTTGAGGTAGACATGTTAGTCAAGGGATATTCAGCAAGATTATCTGTAGAAACCAAGAAGTATTTGCTTTAGCCTTTAGTTTTTGGGACTGGAAAATATTTTATTTCAGTGTAAAAATTAGTGTTATCTGTATAGCTTTATATGTCCAAATCGGCTTCACACAGCCTGTTCAGGCATACTCTGTATACAGTACTTGACTAAAGTTGACCTCATGTATAAGTCGAGGGCAGGTTTTCAGGTCAAAATTATGGATTTTAATATGACAGATGGATAAGTTGGGAGTAAAGCTATGGGGCAAGTAACAAAGGATCTAAAGATTGAAGCAAAGGAAAACAGTGCCAAGGAACTTACAAAATTCTCATAAAACCCACAAAAGAGAAATACCTTTGTTGGCCAACTAAAGTGCACAAAATACACCATGCAAGCTTTCAAAGATCTATTGGCTTCTTCAACAGGCAAAAGATGTTTTTAAAAACCATACTGGAGAAGACAAGAGATTATGGTAGAGTCACAGGACTACATTTGTATCAGATGTTGTTTCTGTTGTAGTTCTGTTGTGCCTGATGAAGAAGCCAGTGGAGCTTTGCAAGTCTGCATGATGTATTTCATGCATTTCCATTGGCCAATAAAAGTAACCCTCACTTGTGTTTTAGATCTGCTTAGATCTCAGCAAGTTTGCTGCCACATGTGCCTTTAGATGTGGCCTTTCTCATTTTATTTTAGATCAGTGGTCTCCAAATTGTGCCCTTTAAGGGATTTTGGACTTTAGCTCCCAGAATCCCAGACTATTGGCCAACATGGCTCAGGCTTCTGGGAGATGAAGTACAAAATTTCTTAAAGGGCACAGTTTGGGGGCTGTTGTTTTAGATGTTGTGGTTTTCTTCCTCCTTTAATTTTTAATTGAATATCTCTCTTGGTATCGTGTTTTTGTATTGAGTAGAACCAATTTTCCTCTCTTAATTAGATTTTTAAAAAGTGTTTCTTCCAAAATACACTATTTCACACTCATTGGAGCCTTAAAGTAAGTTCTCTTTCATTCTCTTCTCTTACAGCTGTCCAGCAGTTTCTGCTCTTCTCATCTCAGCTGGCTGTGCGTGGCATCCCATTCAATCTTTCCACCCAGGAAGATGTGATTATCCCTGTAACAGGAAGCCCTTCCTACTTTGTTGGGATTGATTTCTATGCCCAAGAAGACACCATCTTCTATTCAGATACCACCAAGGACATAATTTACAAACAAAAAACAGATGGGACAGGTAAGATGCTCTTTGCTTTTAATCCTCCAGCCTAGTTATATTTGTATCTCAGGAATGCAAGGGGAAAATTCTGATAATTATCCCTATTTAATATTTCACAGTATCTTAGAGATTCAATTTCTTCCTCCTTCTATATTGAATCCAGAGATGAATGAAGCAAGTTTCATTCCCTTGTTCATAAAGCTGTGCTGGAAGACTGTTTACAGTGAATTGGTTATAAAACAGTTACTGTTTTGAAGAAGCAAATACGGTAGACTCGGTAATTTAGCTGAAATTTGGAAACATTATTCTTTTACACTGCAGCTCCCAGATTTCTTCAGTCAGCATGGTTCTGTCTTCTTCCCATAGTCTATTTAATCTGTTTCAGTCATCCAGCGATCATGATTTATTCTACCTATTTTCCCCCCCTGAATACTAGGCAGGGAAATCCTTGCAGCCAACAGAGTGGAAGGAGTTGAAGACCTGGCTTTTGATTGGATTTCAAAAAACATTTACTGGACAGATCCTCGATATAGAAGCATTAGTGTAATGAGGCTGGCTGATAAATCAAGGCGAGCTATTGTCCAGAACTTGAACAACCCTCGTTCAATAGTAGTTCATCCAGTTATTGGGTAAGTCTCAGAACCAAAATACACATTCACAACTATCACATGATACAGTTCTCTGATGCTGCCTTTAAAAGGAGGGGGTGAATCATGAATCATGCATTTGATTATTGTCCTGCTCAAAACCTCAAAAATAGAAAGTGTGAATGATACAGAAATAATATTTGACCTGGCTTTTCTACCTGATATATGTGCATGTTTGTATGTGCATGATTTTTAAAAAAATTGGATGAATATGTTCAAATGTATGATTTCCCCTGTCTGTCTTCTGGAATAGTACAGTTACAAGCATGGTGTATACTACTTCTAGGCATATAGGCTGGTTGCATTTGTTCTCTTTTTGTCTCTGTGTTTAAAGGCCATTGTAGTTCCTGTTTTAAATATACATCTTAATGCCTTCACTCCAAGAGACTTTTTTTTCCTAATCTGAAATACCTTCCTCTATTCAGGCGCCCTACTCCCTTGTTCTCCTGGCACCAATTGCAACATCCAGAGCAAAACACAAGGTGGTACAGAATCAACACAAAAGGGTTATTCAGCAGGATTATCTGTAGAAACCAAGAAGTGTTTGTTCTGGGCTTTCTTTTTTTGGATTGGAAAACATTTTATTGCAGCTTAAGAGTTACTGTTATCTGTATAGTCTTATCTGTACAAATAGCTCCTCCTGAGGAGTGTCAGAGTATGTCTTACACTTACCTAGTCTCTAAGATTTATTTCTGAGGGACAAATCCTGAATTCATGTTTCTGGTTTCTAGAAGTAAAATATGCAAAGTCCTTATAGATTTTAGTGCCATAACTGAGCACATGCTGCCTTTCCAGATTGGAGCACCCTTTCTTACCACTTGACCATGTGGCCAGATTGTAATCCTCCCTCACTTCAGGTGACAAGCCAATTAAAGCCTTCTTTTAGGCTGCAATCCTGTACTCACCAAAGAGTAAGCCTTATTGAACTCAGTGACAATCTTAATGGGGCAGGAATCAGATAACATTGCTAATATTTTCTAACATTGATTTTTACTATTTCCTATCTCTACTCTGCCTCCCTAGTGTTTTTTTGATTGTTTAATGTTAATGGATCAATAACAATGAACATCCTTCCCAATTTCTTATCCATAACAGATACGCAAGGGTTATTTTTAACAGTATGTTGTTGAAAGTATTTACTTGTCTATTGATATTTACTTGTTAAGTGGCAATGCAAAAGAAACACACTTAGCCTTTTGATCATTTTATTTAACATTGAAGGATAATATTGGATTTGATATATGAATGAAAGTGGTTCCTGTCATATAATGCCACTATTGTTATTTATTTATTAGAAGCACAGTCGTAACAGAGGACAGTGCAATTCTAACTTAAGTGTGTCAGTTGTAGGGGAGTGGTGGTAGGGTTAGGATTTGGCACAAACCTCTTCTGCCAGTAGAAATTCCCTTTTGCCAGCAAAATTCACTGCTTGCTGACATAAGTCTCTTTTGCTAGCAGAATTCTGTTTTGTCAGCTGAAAAATTTCTTTGTCAGCAGGATTGCTCTGCTTGCTATGATCTGTTGTCGTAGGAGCCAAAATTTGGGTGTCCAAGAGGTGTGAAAAAGGAGAAACTAATATATGATGGCTCAAACATTATCTAGCCTAGGGATATAGTCACAGTGCCAGCACAAACTTAGTAGAAAGTAAAGATATCCTAATTTTCAACATCACTAGGCTGGAAGGAGTCTTGATACAACACAGTTTCAAATGGACTGATGTCAGTTCAGCTAGTCCTTGGCCATCTTGTCAAGTTAGGATTTATTTGTTAGAAGTATGTATTTTTTGCATCTCAGCTGCCAGAGCTCCCAACTGTGATGCACAATGATAAAACCATTCTTTAAAAACAGATCAAAATATGACCAAGGGCCAGAGTATTTGACACATGGCTAGATGAAGCTGTGTTAGCTCCAAACCCCTCTCAGCCTAGGGATGTTGGGAAATTATGCTGGAACCGCTGACCCTGTTTTAACTTTGTACCTGCATTGTGCCTGTGTCCCTGGACTTGAGGAGATTTTGATCTGTTTTCACTTGGCTCGTCCTTTGTCCAGTCTTTCTACAATCTTTTTTGGAGTCTTCTGCCATCAGATCTTAGCCTGTAGAGTGATTCTGCTAGCAGATTTGCTGTTGGCGGTTCTCTGGCAGAAGGGGATTTTGATGGCAGAAAAGCATTTTGTTACTGGCTTAATCCAACTCTTCTACAACTAGAACATCTTTGATTTAGGATAACATGGCCTTTATTCAGTGTAACAATGTTTTATTTATTTATTATATAATGTACTATAACAAAAAAAATCTTAGCACCAAGTAATAATAAATTAATCCAAATTATCATCAAGTGAAAATACATTAAAAAAATTACAATAATTTTAAATAATATACCTAAAATCACTAGGTATAGTACACAATATATTACACACACACAGCGAATCCTGCACAAAAATGGGCAGTGCAGTCCCAGCTCAGTGTTGTGTCAACTGTAGCACTTTATGATTAGGCCCAAGCCACTTCTGCTGACAGAAACCCCTTCTGTTGGTGGAAATCCCTTTCTATCAGCAGAATCTTCTTTTTCTTTCTGGTCACAGAAATATGGCAATGGAATGATCTCTTAGAAGAGCTGCTCAGGTGGCTAGGATCAGTCAATCAAAGAGCCCCAAAACATTCAGAATAGTATTGGGGTGAGGGAAGAACTGTACATCATGCCAGACCTAAATCTCCTATAGCCAAGGGACACAAAGAATCAACACAAAGATAAGTCAGGGCACAATTGTTTTATATCATTTTAAATATCCTGGGCTGAGTGAAATTTGGGTTCAGCACAGGTTCAGCTGACTTAGTGCCTGCTCAGCTGCATCTTGGACATTCTGCCAAGTAAGGATTACACGTATATAACTAACATGTAAATGCTGTTAAAGAAAAAAAAAATTGGTTTAGGGGTTGATAATTTACTTCAGTGGGGGAATAACAGCATTTTGATGATCATTTGTACTTTGAATGCATTTTCTTTTCATTTTCAGATACATATTTTGGACAGACTGGTACCGTCCTGCTAAGATAATGAGAGCTTGGAGTGATGGATCCCATGCTGTACCAATTGTGAACACCACACTTGGGTGGCCTAATGGCTTAGCTATTGATTGGAGGTTAGAAACAAAATCAAACTAAGCATTTTGAGCAGATATTTCACAATGAATGGATGCTAGAAATGTGACAATAAATTAATCAGTTATGCTAGAAAGAGTATAGAGATTTTTTCCCCCCCATAAACCTGTTGTTTTATATTTTTTTACTGAAAGCTGAAATTCTGGGAGGAAAACTAACTAAGGTTATAGAAATCAAACTTCTGAAATATAGTTCTAGAGAAGTAATTTCCATTTACAGTAAGTGCTGAGCTGAAAGTGAAGAAAGCATTCGCTTTCAGTGATATTTTCTCTCTCTCTGTGTGTGTGTATGTGTGTGTGTGCTGGGGAAAGAAATAAAAATATTATTTCTTTCAAAGTGAAGGCAGTTCTAATCTAGAAGACATTACCTTCCTTCTTGACTCGCTTTGTCAAATTATAAAGTAGCCAAATCTGATTGGCCATGTGGAACCATGATATCAAACCACAATGTGGGCCCTTATTCCCCAAGAAGTCCTCTTTAAAAGAAAGAAAAAAAAGATGCCTTAACAGCTATCACTGGGTCAACAACTGTGGGACTTGTCATGCTTCACAAAATTACTCCTTTGCTTAGTGATGATGAAGAACATTTTGTGCAGACCTGTTTATACTCTGTACTTCCAGAATTTCCACTAGGATGAATAGAGAATTAATGGAAATGCTTTTCAGACAGTTTGTTGCTGAAGCCTGTGAATGTTTAAACAATTAAACTGTTGTCATTTTCCCCAGTTCTTTAAGGCTTTACTGGGTGGATGCCTTCTTTGATAAAATTGAGCACAGTACCTTTGATGGGTTAGACAGGAGATCACTTGAACGCATTAATCAGATGACACATCCATTTGGACTCACTATATTTGGAGGTGAGTGTGATAACAAACAGAGTCTTTGTAGCCCTCTGTTCCTCATAGTATGAAATTACATGACAGCATATTGGAATATTTTGGTTACAGAACAGGCAGAGACTCCTGTATCTGGAATTCCAAAATCTGAAATATCCCAAAATCCTAAATTATCCACATGGGTGCCTGAGATGGTGACACCTTTACTTTCTTAAGTTTCAGTGTACAAAAATGTTGTTTCATGCACAAAATTATGAAAGACATTGTGTATAAAATCACTTTCAGACTCCATGTATAAGCGGTATATGAATTTCATGTTTAGACTTGGGTCCCATATGCAAGATATCTCATGTATATTCAGATATTAAAAAAACAAACAAAATTCTGAAATCCAAAACATTTCTAGTACCAAGCATTTTGTATAAGGGAGATTCACACTGTTCTTGAAATGTAGGTTTTTTTTATTTCCTAAGTTGCTTTTTTGGATATTCATGCAGAGAGTTAGACAGAAAGTTTGATACTCAATGGGGCTTTACAGACCGCTGCAGCAACTAGACGGAGCTGTGATGGTACGCAGTAAAAAAGGAGCGCCATGTAAATGGCGCTCCGCAGCGATGACACCCCGTCACATGCTAGGGTTGTGGGGTGTCTGTAAGTTCAACCCCGAGACAACCCTAACACGTGACGGGGGCACCTCAAAGGAAATCAGCAAAAAATGTTTTTTCACCCTCTTCCACGATGAGAACTATCTTATGAGCAGAAATTGGCTGAAGGGATGTCACTGAGGGGATTCTTCCAGTGGGTTCTTACTAAGGATATATGACCCCAGGCAGAAAATGCAGTTTTCATGTTTACGTTTGAGTCTCCTGACACTACAAGAGAATATTCTGTCTGGTCTTTGGCATGTCTTTCAAAAATGTGAATATAAAAGGAATTCCCTTTGATGGGTGGAATGCCTGCTTCTTTCCTCTACAACCCATTTGCCAATATTATTTCTGCTTCAGATGTGGTGGTGGGGGGGACCTCTAGAACACCATGGGATGTGAAATGATGGTAGTGGGATTGTAATAGAAAAGAGACTCAATCAGAATTGTATACATGTCCAGCTTGTGAACATATTTGCATTTAAAACATTACATTTGCCTAGTTGGGTTAGGAATGTGAGTGCATATCTCATTTGCACAATAATAATCTCTGTGAAATTTTGCTTTGGGAATTCAGGTTATGCATATTTTACTGACTGGAGGCTTGGTGGTATTGTTCGAATTCGAAAGACTGATGGAGGGGAAATGACTGTTATTAGGAGAGGAATCAATAATATCATGCATGTTAAAGCATATAATGCTAATTTTCAAACAGGTAAGCTGATCCACGTAATCAATACAGTTACATATAGTGAAACATCCTGTTTGGCATGATGGTTACATATTCAACTACATGTTAAGCATTTTCAGGGAGTACAGAAGTATGATTTTGACTCCCTGGGGGAGAATTTGTCAAGAGGTATAAAATGGTGTTTTTTCACAATCAATACTGCTACAATTCAGTCTTCTGTAGAAAAGTTTGGCTGTGTGTAATAAAGTATATTATTATTAATTAATGAATTATAACCATATCAGTAGACAGATGTAATAAAGTAATTAAAATGTAATACTGTGAATGATATCCAGACATGTTTTCTTGCTAATGGAGTTACTTCTGTTAGAGGAAAGGGAAGGAGAGACAGAGAGTCCCTTCCCATGAATGGGCTGGGTTTCACCTGAATATGAGTGTGCCTACCTTTCCTTTTGTTTTTCTACAGGGAGTACAGTGCTAAAATGATACCTTTTAATAGATGCCTGAAATTTAGCAGTATATCTGGGTGGTATTTTTTTAACTGTTAGGAGCAGCATTGGTAAGCATTTTGTAGGACATTTGGTTCATTTTTGTTTGCTTGAAGTGTTGGCTCTGTTTGCAATAATGCAAACTATGGCAGTTCATATGGGAAGTGGTTGCAAAGGAAGATGGTACCATAGGATTGGTATCCATAGTATGGAGTTCATCTCAAGTCTCCATTCGCAAATACTCATTGGCCTGTCATAAGACTTTATTTTAATTTTCTTAGAAAATGCAGTGGTAAATGGTATACAAGATAAAACATAATTAAAGCATAATTGGAGTTTGAAGTGCTTATGTTTGGTTGTGTCAGGCCCTTAGAAATATTCATCATTTGCAATTTTTAATGTGTTTTCTTCTTTCTTAGTAAGTATAATATATTTAAATTGCTTTTAAGTGTTACAAATATAAATGCATACTAATCTTTCATGAAATTTTGAAGGCACTAACTACTGCAACAGAGCAACCAATCCCAATGGAGACTGCAGCCACTTCTGCTTCCCAGTACCAAATTTCCAGAGGGTTTGTGGCTGCCCCTATGGAATGAAGCTGAGTTCTAATCAGCTGACATGTGTTGAAGATCCATCCAATGAACCTCCCACTTTGCAGTGTGGTTCATATTCCTTTTCCTGTGGCAATGGAAGGTGTGTACCCAGGTTCTATCAGTGTGATGGTGTAGATGATTGCCATGACAACAGTGATGAACAAAACTGTGGGTCTCTAAGTAAGTATTGCTTGCATCCCCAAAGTGGCACTATTTTAGTTTTTTTAAAATTATTATTAGTAATAGTGCATGCACTGGAATTCTTGAGTTACTGCAATTCCACACTACAGAAATAAAGAGTTTCATACTGCTTTAACTTACCACCATCCTGTGGAAACCTGGGATTTAGAGCTTGACAGGGTATTCAGCCTGGTCTGTCAGAAAGCTCTGGTGCCTCACTAAGCTACAATTTCGAGGATTCCACAGGTTGGAATCAAGACACTTCAAGTGCTGTCAAAATGCTTTATTTCTGCAGTTGGGATACACCCCCTCTTAAAAAAATATTGCATTAACCTGATCAAGTGGGCTTGTATAGGGTCAGTTCATAAAGAACATTTTGGATCCATGGGATGGTTTCTGGCATGATTGTAAAGAATGCACAAATATGAAAACTTGTGACAGATCCAGCTCACAGGATTAGCTTTGATTGCATTGTGTTGAAAATGTATGTCAATGGAATTCTTTGATGTATGTTTATCCATAGGAATCATTCAGCGTCTATTCCCTAAGTCTAAATCAAAATAGATTTCTAAATTCTCTTGCCATTCAAAACTAGTCACACTTTTATAATCATTTGTCTTCTCCACAGAAATTGCAATAGCATAATATATTCTATAGTATGCAGAATTCTAATAAATTATACATATAGCTATACGTACTGTGTAGAAAAATACAATCCAGCTTTGGGGATTAATCTTTTAAATTTGTTTTGAGCTGTGACAATGGTTGAATGACTTTTCATAGTGTTCTATATATCCCAGTAAAGTGTGTTGGTTTTTGGTTGTTGTTTTTTTTTGGCATGTTGCTAAGCAAAAGTTATAATGACTAAAAATAATGATAGGTTTGAGAGATCTTGCCACTGACAAACTTTGTAACTTCCCTCTATGGTTCAATGCTGTGTCTATCTTCACCTTTTGGAGTCTTCTTCTTCATCTTACCTTTTAGAACAATGTTTTACCTAGTTTGCTTTTTGTTTATTTTGCTTAGTTTAAAATGTTTGTATCCTGGTTTTGCTTAAACAACTTTCCAACAATAGAAATTTTGTATTCCCTGTATTAAAGAGCTCCTTTCAAAGAACAAAAAACTTTGAAATATTTCTGAAATTCTGTGTTCTGCTTTAAGCACGTGTATCTTAACTTGGGAGAAATATTTGCAAATTTTCTTGTTTTTCATAACAAAGGGCCTTATCAGAAATTGTCACTTGCCATTAGATGTGCCCTGTACTAGAGCAAATAGACTTGTGCTTTTTTGTGTCAACAGCAGTAGCAAAAACATCATGGAATTTGTGCAAAAAAGGAGCATTTTGTGAAAAAAATGGTAGTTTTCCAAAAAAAAAATGTTTTTGAAATTTTTGCAAAAGGAGCCCCAGAATGTAATTAATGAATGAATGCAAGAATAAAATTTCTCATGTCCAAGAACAACATATATGAAGACCTGCTTAGCACACTCAATGACAGTTTTGGGCTTGTAAAAATACATCTAGTATAATTTTAGGCCTAATCTCTTCTATGCATTCTGGTGCACGTTTTGAATTTCTATGCATGATGAGGGCCACATGTACACTGCAGAATTAATGCAGTTTGACCAAACTTTAACTGACATGGCACCATGCTATGGAATTCTGGGATTTGTAGTTTTGTGAATTAACCTTTTTTTCAGAGAGCTCTGAAACTACACATCCCAGGATTCCATAGGATGTAGCCATGGCAGGTAAAGTGGTATCAAACTGCCCTAATTTTGCATCTTGGCAGCAGCCAGGACCCCAATCCGATAATGGTAAGTTTAGAGATGGCTGAGGCTTCTGGGAGTTGAAATCCAAAACACCTGGAGGACCAAAGTTTGGGAATCACTGTTCTAGACCATAGCAGGATGTTCACATGTTATCCCTCTAAGAGAGAGCTATTTAAGCATAAAGCTGAAGTTTGGGGAAAAGAGGAGGGGATTGTTCCCAATTCCATTTAAATCAATGAATTATAGAAATTTTGCCTTTTGCTCCAGTGATACAAATACTTAGAAGTTCTTCAACTGGGGTAAGTACCAGTGAGCTCAATTGGCTTTACATCTGAATAGACATGTACATTCTTAAAGTCTTAGCATGTTTGTAAGGAAAACTTTGTTTTTGTATCATGTAAACATTTTGACATTTTATTTCCTGCTTAGACACTTCTTGTGCCACATCAGCCTTTACCTGTAGAAATGGCCAGTGCATTCCCAGCCGCTGGCGATGTGATAATCATAATGACTGTCTGGACAATAGTGATGAACTTCACTGCCCCACACAGGGCCCTACGTCATGTCCTACAGCCTTCTTCACCTGTGATAACAACAAGTGCATTCCCAGAATCTGGCTGTGTGATACAGATAATGACTGCGGTGATGGATCAGATGAAAAAAACTGCAGTAAGTCTTGGAACAGGATGGTGCAATGAGTTCCATTTTCTGATGTCTCACCCAGCAATGTGACTGGGCACTGGGTTGAGCTTTTTGGCTGGACTACAGGGGAAGTCCTTCCCCTGAACATCCAGAGAAGCATTCTCACTGTTGAACTGCAATACAACAGCCAGCATGGCTGTACCATATGTCCAAAACACTTTCTACAGCTGGAAGTGGCTCCTCTCTTTTTTGCCTCATGAGGGACAAACATGGGCCCTAGTAAATTTGAGACCTGTCTTTGTTTCTACTTTCACCAGAAATCTGCTTTTTCATATGAACACCAAAATGACTGACCTTTGCCTGCCTGCCTGTCTCTTTTTATCAGAGGGACTTATACTTGATTAAGCTGCCCCATTATTCCAAGTAGACATTTTAACCCTCTTGAGTAATATCTTTTGGATTGTTCTGTGCAGTTCCCCAGCTTTGTCCTCTCCAGATGTTTTAGACCACAACTCTTATCAGCTCCAATAAGCATGACTTACCCCTGGGGAAGATGAGAGTTTTAGTCCAAAGCACCTGGAGGGCACTAGGTAATAATTGGTTTGCAATACTGTGCTGTGTGATGTCTTTATTCAAAGTGAAGATAAGAGATTTGTCAACAGAACTGACATTATAGGTTTTGTAAAACAAATGTTGTGTTCATAGCTTTTACAGAGACGTGTGAGCCTGGTCAGTTCCAATGTCCTGATCATAGGTGCATTGATCCATTTTACGTCTGTGATGGTGACAAGGATTGTATTGATGGAGCAGATGAACATGATTGCAGTTAAGTATCCATACGCTGCTGCCACTGACACAAGGAGATCAGTTATATACTGAGTTTTGGAAACTCTACTGTCTCATATTATAAATCTCAGCAGTGTTTTTTTTTAATTAACTCTTATTTTAAAATAGACGTATTTGAAAAGAAGTGGAGTCCACTCTCTAATTGGTGTAGTAGCACAGATGGTGTTTGAATGAGGACTAGAAGATGCAAATACTTCAAATTATGAATTCAAGCACAGTCCCACTGGGTAGCCTTGAAAAACTGTCTCAGTTCTCCACTCAGTTCTCATCTAAGAGATGAGAAGGATGACAATATATGCCATAGGTTATAAAGAGTAATATCAAAAAGAAATAGTGCTATATTTACCCATAATATTTGCTGATAATATGTGGTAGGACTCCTTATCACATTCAGACAGCTAGTGTGATGTAGTTGTTTGAGAATTGGACCACAACTCTGGAAGACCAGGGTTTGAATCCCTGGTTAGAATTAGAAACCGATTTGGTGACCTTGGACAACTCATACTCTCTCAGCTTCAGGGAAAATCAAAGGTGAATTCCTTCTGAACAAAGGAAACCCTGTGATAGATTCACCTTAGGGTTGCCATATGTTGGAAACAACTTGAAAGCACATACTGTATAACTCATGTATAAGTCTAGAAATTTAGGTCAAAAAATTGACCCAAAAAACCTGAGTCGACTTATCCATGGGTCAATGTAAGTACTGTATCTTTAACTCTTATTTAAAAGAAGGAACCATCCCCTGGTGAAAAGCAAGAGTATAATCTGTCCTAAAAGCACTGACCCCCTTTACTCTCTCATCCATCCAGTCTTAAGAATAAGCATAAATAAGTATGTATGATGGACTTTTGGAAGTTATTTGACATTGTTTTGCTTTAGATACTTTCCTATATGCCCCTAAATTTTACCCTCGACTTATCCATGGGTCATAGCAAAATCCATAATTTTGGCCCTAAAACCTGCCCTCGACTTATACATGAGGTTGACTTATAGTCGAGTATATACGGGAATAACAAGTATTCCTTATACAGTGAAGTCCTTGGTATCAGCTGGTGTTTGATTCCAGGATCCCAGTGGATATCAGAACCTGATGGATGCTCAAGTTCTGTTATATACAGTGAGGTAGTAAAATAGTGACTCTTATATTAAATGACAAGACCAAGGTTTATTTTCAATCAGTGGATAGTTGAATCCATGGATGCAGAATCTGTGGATAAGGAAGGCAGGCTGTATGTTTATTCTGCTTTTTAAAATTACAACATTTTCTCCCCGATTGTTTAGTGACCTAATTTGTGTTTTGAATTATTCTGAAAATTTGTCAGATGCATAATAGTTACTCTATGGGCTGAGAAAGAAAAAAACATTGCTAGACTCAACTTGATCTTTTCAGCTTGTGAAAATATTTAATATGTTTCATAGGAAATAATGAGACCATGATTTACTCATGTGTTCTGTTCTTTACAAAAAACGTGTTCATCTATAATGACTGCCTCTTATGTTCTCTATAATTACTAGCATAACTAAATAGCTGTTTAGAATTTTGTTGTTAAAAAATAACATCTGAGATAATAATTTAATCATTTTTTTTCACCATAGTCTACAACTGCAGTTCCACTGAATTTAAGTGTGCAAGTGGAGACCAGTGTATCAGTAATTACTACCAGTGTGATGGTGTCTTTGACTGTAATGATCACTCAGATGAAGCTAATTGTCGTAAGTATCCTACAAGTTACCCTGTTAGTGAAACCCTATCAACAAAGTTTGGAATGACTAAATGCAAAGATGAGATGTTAGTACTAACTTGACACACACAATATCTGTTCCTGTGACAATGTGACATGTGTTAGAAACTATTGTGCATCTAAATTGGAATCAGTGTTTTATTTTGCTGAGCTGTTTATGTGTTCAGCTTTAGAAACAACGTATCCAGACATTAAAGTACATCAGGATTTTTCAGTTCTCTTGGACAAGAGGTGCCTTCAGTTTTAACAAATAATAATAATACAGTTTATGGGTTACAAGGGAACCTCTGCTGTGTCCCTTACTAAGGACAGTTCCTAGTAGATCAGACTGCTGCTTCTTATTTTACTTGATGTGGTCAACACCAATAGTGCTATGACAGCAGCTTTTTCATCTAGGCCATGTAGTGGGTTAAATACAAATGAAAATAAATGCATTGAAATCAGTGGGACTTACATTATTGTTCACTAACAAGTCTTGTTCATTTCCATGTCTCTGTCTCTAAAATTGAATTTAGAGCTTTTACAGTACAGCTTCCATATCCACGGATTTGTTATCCACATTCACTTATCCATGTCTTTAAAAAAAGAATTGTCCTCCAGAATGATTCTATCTTCCTGCCCAACTTCTCTCTAGGCATTTCTAGGTCCTCCAGTGTGATTCTATGGTATGCTAGTGCCAGAACTCATTCATCTCATTGAAAATAATGGGGTTCCTTATTGTCTGTAGTTTAAGGAATCCACAGGGGATAAGTCTTGGAATGTAACTTCTGTGAATACAGGAGTCATACTGCACATTTCCTTTGGCTTGTCTTTTGGTATGTTTTGTGGTTGGTTGGTTGAGAAAAGAAAATATCAATTAAGTTTGCTTTTTCCCCATATACCCGGACATTGTCCTATGTGCTTAATGTTACTGTTTCAGCTACAAGGCCGCCTGGGATGTGTCACCAGAATGAATTCCAGTGTCAATCTGATGGCAACTGTATCCCAGGTAACTGGGAATGTGATGGACACCCTGACTGTGTAGATGGCTCTGATGAACATCATAGATGCCCTCCTAAGACTTGCCCTCCCTCTCTTTTTCACTGCGACAATGGAAACTGCATCTATCGTGCTTGGATCTGCGATGGCGACAATGACTGCAGGGATATGAGCGATGAGAGAGATTGTCCTACTCCACCTTTTCGTTGTCCTAGCTGGCAGTGGCAATGTCCAGGCCACAGTATGTGTGTAAATCTGAGCAAAGTTTGTGACAATCTTGCAGACTGCCCTAATGGAGCTGATGAGTCACCTCTTTGCAGTAAGTGACTGTGGTATTTTTTGTTATTGTTTTTAACATATGCAGGACTGCATTAGACCAGACATTTGTGGGTGGAACTGGCTTGAACTTTTGAGAGACAAGGCAAATTAACCTATCTCACAAAGTCATTGTGAAGAGAAAATTTTATATATATATATATATATATATATATATATAATTCTTCGTTACTTGAAGCACAAATGAGCTACTACTGTAATAAAAAAAAAACCAAAACAAAAAGCACCAAGTTCAGTGAAGAGTAGTATATATGGAATCTTTCACTTTCATGTTCATGTTGTATAGCAGGACAGAATAAGACTTCAAATTTGTGGGGAATTGTTGTTGTTGATCGTATGGCAAACCTATCATGGGTTTTCTGAGGCTGAGAGTGTGTGACCTCTTAAGGTCTTCTAGTGGGTTTCCATGCCTGGGCGGGGGGGGGGCAGGAATCGAACCATGATCTTCAGAGTCGTATTTCAGTGCTCCAACCGCTAAACCATGCTGGCTCTTATTTTGTTTTTTACTAGAATTTGAAAATTTACCTAGTAAATTTATCAAGTGCAAGAAATGTTTCATTGGAATTCAAGAATTCTAAGATCAGGTATTTGTTCTGAGTACCGGAACTGAAGTGAGTTCAGTACTGCCACACAGAAATCCTCTCCTGGATACGCCCACACCCTTATATGTTTTCTTCATTTAAGCAGCACAGTTTTGTTTTGTGGTTAGATGGAAATCATTTTGTTGTTGCTAATGCTAAGTAGTAGGGAGCTAGACATCCTTGCCAATCTAGTGCAAATTTTCCTGAGATCTTGCAGTAGAAAACAAAAAACAAATAGCTTCATTTATATACCACTTCATACCGCCTAAGGAGTTTGTAAGTAACTGTAAGCTACTTGCCCCCAACAATCTGGGTACTCATTTTAGCGACCTCAGAAGGATGCAAGCCTGAGTCAAGCTTGAACCCTTTTGCTGGTCTTGAACTCACAACCTTATGGTTTTTGAGTGAGTGGCTGCAGTACAGGCATTTAACCACTGCGCCACTAGGGCTCCCCCCCCCCCCCCCGGTTACATATGAATTCTAGTAATTGGAGCCAAAGAGTTAGTGTCGTGTACTAGTTTGAGTGCTGGATTATGACTCTAGAGACCAAGATTTGAATCTCTGCTCACTGGGTGATCTTGGGCACCTCACACATTCTCAGCCTCAAAGGAAGGCAAAAGCAAACCTCCTCTGAATAAGCCTCACCAAGAAAACCCCATGATAGCTTTACTTTAGGGTCTCCATAAATTGAAAATGACTTGAAGGCACACAAAAAGAATTTGGAGCTAACATCTATATGTGTGGGCCAACTGCTGTACTGTTGCAATTTTATGTGACAATTTTAATGTTTATCCAGTGCTTCCTTTAACCTTAATATGTTGCATTTCATACTTGTCTTCTACCAGAATTAGTTTTAAAATAAATATTAAATTTACTATTGGAGATTTGGACTTAAATCAGTAGTGGCTTTTAATTTAAAATCAAATTTCATTCAGTCTTTAATATTTCCTTTAATATTTCTAACTTTTACTTGATTTTAATCTCAAAATCTACAAGGGGCCAGAAGTATCTATGTTGATTACAATAAGTGTTGATTTGTTCTTAACCTAATCTCTCTCTTTCTTTCCTTCTCTTTTCTAATCAATCAATACACATTCTCAGATGAGCCTCAGCCAGGTATGATCCTAAAAAATATTAGATTCATATTTTGATACCAAATTTCAAATCATATTGGTTGATGGAGGGCTTTTTTACAGAAACAGGGGACTTCTGAGATGGTTTCAAAGACTGTTGATTCAGGTTTGGGTGTTTAAACCTAAAAGCGTTGGTTCATACCAAAGGCTTAATTTAGTCTAGCTTTCTGTTCCCATAAAGGCCAGCCAGATGCTTATAGGAATTCCACCAGGAGGACCTGAGTACCACCCACACTCCTGGCCACATTTCCCTGCAACTGGCTTCTTTTAAAATTATTTTTTATTGTCAAAGTTCAAAATAATTACACAAAAAGAATTGAAAAAATAATATTAACAATAGCTGTGTACAGTTATCCAGAAAACATTAAAGGAAAACAGCCAATTAAAATCTACTTCTTTGGAGGTTTTTAAACAGAGACTGGATGACCCTCTGTTGGGGGTGGTATGATTGTGTTTTCCTGCATGGCAGGGGGTTGTTCCTTGATATCTCTTCCAATTCTATGATTTCATTAAACTCTAAAGGTGTCTTTCCAAAAATTCAACAAGGCTGTTGAGAAGCATCCATTCTCAGACAACCTTTCTTGTCATTTACCTTGGTTACTGGTCTGTTTTCAGGTGATACTGGAAGTGCTGTTTATGTCTTATGATGCTCAGGTCCAGGCCAGTTAAAGGACCTATGTAGATTTTAGGATCTTTTGGGAGGTTCTTCTCTCAGTCCTGCCACCTTCAGAGCCACATTTTTACAGGACTTTCTAGGTGGTGGCTCCCCGGCTATGAAACTTCTCTCCAAAGGAATCTAGTTGCCTTCCCTCCCTGTTGGTCTTCTACCAGCAGGCAAACATCTTTTTAATCAGACAGATGTTTTTGACCATTGACAGTTTGAAATAGCAAGGGCCTTTTAAGAAGTGAGTGCTGAATCTGTTGTGTTTTTTAATTGAGGTATTTTCAGCTGTGGTTTTTATTTAATGATGTTTTAGAATGTGAATTTATTTGTTTTATCCAGTTTTTATCCACCCTGCTGTGGGCCATCTTGAATTCAATTTTTGGGAGAAAGGTGTGAAATAAATCCAATAAATAAACACACACATCATGGACATAAATTTTCCATGGTCTTCAATAAAGAGAAGGATATAATGTCTAGATGTCAAGTTTACAGAAAAGAACTAGAGTATATGATGACTGAGAATGTTTGAAAGGGTCATGTCACAAAGTAGTGAACAGCAAACAATTTTCTCTTCCCATCTCATCAGAATGTACAATATTGTCTTTACCTCAGTTGGCTAGAAAAAAAGTCAAGTAGCCAAAGGTTTGCCACCACAGTTTCCTCTTGGCTTCCATCTGCTTCCTGAAAAGGAATTGTGGTTCACATATGAAAAATGAAGCTGGGGTTTTGATTGCCCTCCAAAAGAAAACCTTTTGTAGCTTGCTGTTTATCAGTTTTCTTGCTATGCCATTTAATGCTCCTGAGATACAGCTGTTACACTTATGGTTAGTAGCAAAGATTGTATCTGCACTCAAGAAATAATGCAGTTTGACACCGTTTTAACTGCAATGAATCAATAATAATAATAATAATAATAATAATTCTATCCTCCTCAATATGATCGAGGCGGCTTACATCATAAAAACATATAACACAATAAAATAAATCCCATTATCCCCCTTCCAGTGCTATGAAATTCTGGGATTTGTATTTTTGTGGGATATTTAGCTTCCTCTGCTAGAGAGCTCTGATGCTGCAACAAACTACAAATCCCAGGATTCCATAAGATGGAGCCATGGCATTTAAAGCAGTGTCATGCTCCATTATTTCTGCAGTGTGGATGTAGCTGAAGATTGCTCTTGTGGTGATCATTGCTAGGTAGCTATCTGCTTGAGACTAGTAGTGGAAAAAGATTTCATAATAAAGATACCTGTTACTATGAACAAAGAGATATCACAAAATATCTTTATTTTGAAATCTTTTTTCACTTGTAGTATCATACAGATGGGAACGTAGCAATGACCAAGTCAGGTAGAACAATCTTCAACTCTAACCATAAGTATAACTCCTGCCAAATTGGCTCGGCTTTTACAGATCAAGTACAGTTTTCTCATGAATAATCGGTGTCTTGCTTGTCAGTTGGATGGTGATTCTCAACTACAGCTTGAGTCAGAATTGCTGATGTACTAACATGGAAGCCAGCAGCTGCTGCTGTTCAAAATGCCTTCCTTATTAGCCTTTCGTACCAAACAAGCTGGGTTCAATTTAGGCTTCTTTAATGCTTAAAACAGACCCATTGAAATCAGTGAGGCTCATAATTAACAATTACTTATTTGAGTCTCTGATTTCAAAGGGTCTACAACTAAAGCGGGATTCAATCCACTATTCACTCCTACAGAAAAATGGGATGCATCATTTACTGTTTGTTATCATTGCATTTTTCTTATTTCAGGGAAGTTGAAAGCTTTTCAGATATGCTAGTTTGTGACCCTCTTCCATTTCTTTGCAGACCAGGAGTCTTGTTCTGATAACAATGCAGGCTGCACCCATGAATGTATTCAAGGCCCCTTTGGGGCTCAGTGTTCTTGTCCATTTGGATACCAGCTTACCAATGATTCAAAAACCTGTGAAGATATTAATGAATGTGACCCTCCAGGGTTTTGCAGCCAGCATTGCCACAATGAAAGAGGATCTTCCAGATGTTATTGTGACGAAGGTTATGTCTTAGAACCCAATGGGAAGACTTGCAAAGTAGCTGGTGAGGAATACCAAGTGAGATACAGATAGAGCTGTGCAAACATGTTTTTGACCATATGCTGTGTGGCCATGTATTTCTTGCTACTTAGGAAGAGGTTAAGTGCTTGCCCATTAAGTCATTGTTTTATATTAATTAAGAGGCAAGTTACTTATGTGGTTATCTTTGCAGGCATGATCAACTGCAAGAATAACCAGAGCCTGGACAAAGTTACTTTTTAGACTAACTCCAACAATCCCTCAGCCTGGGAAACTTTGACTGTTGTATCCAAAAAAATAGCTTTTCCTACCACCCCAAAATTTATTTATTGTACTTTTACCCCACTCTTCAGCCAGAAAGGTTCTCAGAGTGGCTTACAGATAGTTAACTACACATTTCTCTGCCCTCAGGCTTACAATCTAAAAATATGATAGCTGCTGAAGTGGTATGATCAACATAATAAAACAGTGTTTCATTCACAGTACCTTTCACAGGAGTGTGTTGTGAGAAACATACTCCCTTTCCTTTTGCTAGTTTATAGGAAATTGCCTTAAAATGAGTCATACCTTCTGACTCAGTGTTCTCTGAATCAGGAATGGGAAACATTCTGTTGGGCGTCCGTTCCCAGCTATCTCAGGCAAGATAGTTAGGGGTAATAAATGTAATCCAACAACATTTAGAGGCCCATCCACGTGTCCCTCTTCTTGGTCTTAGTGGGTAGTATCAGCTCTCCAGTTTTCACTCTTTCTCAACTTTACCCAGTGGTGCCAGTGATCAGACTGGTACCTCTTGCCAACAAAGCAAATACTCTGAGTGCCACTGTGCTTTGAACCTTAGTGACCCACTGTCCCACTATAACAGTTTTATGATCAGAATTACCCCAACTGTTGCTAGTTAAACTTTGGTTTTGTTTTGTTTGTACTTGCCTATTTACTGCAGAGCCTGGGCATCATCTCTTGTTGGTGGCAAGCCGTAACCAAATTGTTGTTGACAACATAACTTCTCATGCACAACGCATTTATTCTTTAATTCGAGATGGAAGGAACATTGTTGCTATTGATTTTGATTCAGCGACTGATAGAATATTTTGGTCTGATATCTCCCAGGATAAGATCTGGAGTGCATACCAGAATGGGACAGACAGAAAAATAGTAAGTCTCTTATTGAATATAAACATGGACTGCATGAAGTACCTGTGCCCATTCACTTGTTTACATGAAGGCACTCCTTTCCAGAAACAGGGATGTTGAGGCAGTGGAACCAGCAGCTGCACATGATGCTGGAGGCAAGGCCAGACAGTTCAGCCCAGCTTCCTAGTAAATAAATTAGACCCATGTCATGCATGCAATTTGTGAAGATAGCTATATTCCATTGAAACTGATGTATTTTGCATTGGCTGCTCTGCCTCAGGCATTAAAATATGTAAGGCCCACCCTATCAGCATCCCTGAGGCATCCATTGTGGGAAAATCCCTTCCATAGTTGCATAGCTCATACCATCATTAAAGTTATACCAACAACTGTCTAAATATGTGATGATGCATTACTTCTAGCAACAAACTATCTGTTTATATAAGTAGTTCCAGAATAGCAACTGATAGCTTTATGTCAGCAGGTTACAGTAGGCCCTCCATATCTGCGGACTTGCCATCTGCGGATTCCAGCATTCGTGGATGGCAAGCCCACATGGGGGGGGGGCAGCAGAGGAGGAGGCAGAGGAAGGAAGAGGAGGGAGGCAGCGGTGGGTGGGGAAGAGGAGAAAGAAGAGAAGGAGGAGGAAGAGTAAGAGGAGGAATGTAGAGGCAGGGGGAAGGAGGAGGAAGAAGAGGAGGCAGTCCCCTGCTGCCTATCGCAGTGAGAGCAACAAGGCTGTGCCACAGTGAGACTTGTGCATCTGTGGATTTTAGTATATGTGCAGGTTACACATTTTAGGCCTATTTTGTGAAAACTAAGGTTCCCTCTCCTATAAAATGTAAATGAATTTTCAGTTGTAAAGAATGAGAAGAGCACCAACATGTTCTTTCATTGTTTTGGGCAGGTGTTTGACAGTGGTGTTACCGTAACTGAAAGCATTGCTGTGGACTGGGTAGGCCGCAATCTTTATTGGACAGACTTTGTTCTTGAAACAATTGAAGTCTCCAGACTAGATGGAACCCACAGGACAGTGCTGATAAGTGAAAATGTTACAAACCCACGGGGACTAGTGTTAGATCCCAGGACAGAGTAAGCTTTTCTTTTTAAAATCTGTTTTGATTATATTATGAACCACATTGTTATATAATGGTTAAATTTATTTACCAGTAATATGTAGGTTTTTTGACTGCCAGCAAGTCAAGAAACCCCTGCGATAGGATCGCTTTAGATTCGTCATAAGTTGGAAACAACTTGAAGGCACATAACAACTACAACATGTAGGTTTAGTTTAGCCTTGAGATAGGCAGTAAATATAAGTGATTTATTGAGAGCTAGGTGTGCCAGCATTCATAGGTGTATATAGTTTGGTGGTTTACAATGGTTTGTGAACCTAATTTCAACCATGCTTTGACACCCATCAAAGGCAGAAACTTGCCATGGAGAGAGAGGGAAAAAGTTAGACTTTCATTTGATGATTTTTTTCCCAATATCAGATTCTCTTTATCCTGTAGACATGACACATCTCTGATGATGTGACCTCATATAATCATTTCAAGTAAAAAAATAAATAGATATGTAGAGTATGGTTTTATTTACAATTAAATTATGATTCCATATATATTTGGTACTGGGAAAATCCACTAATTTCAATATCACAAGCTGAGAAGAAGAATAGTATTTAACACCATAACATTTTCAAGGATTCAGAGAGCTTCATTTTGTTATTTAATTGTAATTCTTAGAAAATATGAAGAGCCATGCTAGGTCAGACTAACGGCCTGTCTAGTTCTGCATTCTGTTTTCCATAGCAGCCAGCCAAATGACATGGGGAAGCCCATAAGCAGGATGAGAGGACAGTAGCATTCTCATGATGGCAGGTGGAGCAATCCACCATGTATGGGTTTCCCCCATGCTCCAACCAATACCTGGTGGATTGCTCTTTGTGCCATCCCAGAATGAACCTTCATGGTAACTACACTCAACCCTCCTGATTCGTGGAGGATCTGTTCCAGACCCCCTGTGAATCAAGCACCTGAGGACCCCACGAATTAGAAATACCAAGCCCCATTGGTTATAATGGGGGTGCACTTCTGTGTGTGCCGCCATGCGCACACGGCCCATTTCATCCCTCCCCTCTTGCCATTTGGATCCCAAGTCCGTGAATGAGGAGGGACGAGAGTATACCTCCAGCTTGTGTTCCCCAGCAACTGATATTGAGAGGCCTATTGCCTCTGAGCCATTATTGTTAGTAGCCATTGACAGTCTGATCTTCCATACGTTTGTCCAGTCCTGTTTTAAAGCTGATGGAAGTTGGTAGCCATCCCCATGTTTTGTGACAATAAACTTCATTTCTTTTACCTGTCTTGAGTCTTCCACCACTTGGCTCCAGGGTCTAATAAAACTTCTCTTATCTCTACATGATGTACCTCTGTCATGCCCTCTCTTATTTAATTCTTTTTCTAAAGTAAAAGACCCTAAAGGTTGTAATCTTACAACAGTTTTGTAAAGTATGTGAGGATTATTTTCCCTTACATTGGTAGGGTGATCAGGGAGGGAACAGCCTCTGTAAGATTACTGAATGAGCTCATAGCAGACAAGAGATTTCAACTATGCACTTGCTGATTCCTACCTGAAAATTTTAAGAAGTAGCCGTTATACCACAATAGCTTTCTCTACATAAAAAGTTGTAGTTTTTGACAATGAGGTTGTTCCTGTTTTGATATTTCTAGGAGTACTGTATTGTTGTTGTTTCCTGTGATGGTTAATCATTTGCTTTCCACAGTGCTCATGTGATGTTCTGGACAGACTGGGGCCGGAATCCTCGAATCGAAAGAGCAAGCATGGATGGCACATTACGAACCACCATTGTCAGTAATAAGATCTATTGGCCCAATGGACTGTCCATTGACTATCCAAACAAACTCCTATACTTTGCAGATGCTTATCTCGACTACATTGATTTCTGTGATTACAATGGAAACAATAGGCGGCAAGTCGTGGCAAGTGACCTGGTATGGAAAAAAAATGATAAAGTAGAGGTGTGTGTGTGTGTGTGTGTGTGATAGATTGCTCTTCTGTCTGATCTTGTAGTCAGATGTGATTAAGCAGAAGTTTCAATCTGCTTCATGCCTGCCAGGGACTTGACGTCCATACAATTATCCATTATACTATAACAAATTTCTGAACCCAATGCCCAGTGGGTTTCTTTCTCTGGGTATCAGACCCTGAAGACAAGAATTTAGGATGAATAGCACAGGGTAAGCAGAAGAAAATTTGGATGATCCAGGAGGTTGGCTCAGGATACAGAAATCTATTCTGTTAAAGCAGATTTGAATCAAGCAGATTTAAATTAAGGCTTCCTGTGTACTCATCTGTTTCACTTCTTAGTGCAAACCATAATAAAATGAACTTTTTGCCCTCTTTTTGTTTTAGGTATTGCAGCATCCTCATGCCCTCACTCTCTTTGAAGATTTTGTATACTGGACTGACCGTTATACCCACCGAGTAATTCGAGCCAACAAGTGGGATGGAAGAAATCAATCAGTTATGATTTATAATGTTAACCAGCCTCTGGGCATTGTTGCAGTCCACCCAGTGAAACAGCCAGCTGGTAAGCTTAGCCAGATAATTTTGGCAATGGAAAAACAAACATAAATATTCATAAACATTAATAATGCCTTGGATTCATCCAGTTGCAACAGCAATTAAAGTGAACAAGTTAAAACTACTTGAGAGTCTTACACTACTTTCACATGTGCTGTGCTCTTTTCTAAAACTGACTATCTTCTGAATATTAAATGTTAGTTGTGGTTAGTTGTGGGAGAAAGCTGATACAGTCAGCTTTCTCCCAGTCTGACTTCTGCTCATTATGTTTTTGCCTGGAGTTATTATTCTTAGTGGTTTCTTTAAAGCAGAGTTCATTGGATAGTTTGTAAGGTGTCCTTTTATATGAAGGGATTTTCCTTTGTGGTGCATGTGGTAGTTTTGTTTTTAGTGGTGATTGGCATATGGCCTTTGTTCCTTTGTGCTTTCACAGGCTAGTTCTCTAAAACCATTCATATACAGTCTGTTTTCACAGTAATTACAAAATCAGCTCTCCAATTAGAAAAAACAATAGATATTCATAAAATAATACTGAATAAACTCAAACTGTAATAAAAACCAGGAAATAAATAGAAAGTAATGAACTGATGGAAACAATAGCAATATTAATCAAACTGAAAGCCAGATGAAACCAGTTCATTTTCAGAGGTCAAGTGAAATATATGGCTGGGGGAA
This sequence comes from Urosaurus nigricauda, assembly GCA_034509955.1. Classification (NCBI taxonomy): domain Eukaryota; kingdom Metazoa; phylum Chordata; class Lepidosauria; order Squamata; family Phrynosomatidae; genus Urosaurus; species Urosaurus nigricauda. The sequence continues at coordinate 166,771,229 of JAOEGL010000001.1, read as the reverse complement.
GGGTTTGCTCCATTTATAGAAATTTGTCTTCCTTTTCCTCCATGCTGGCATCCTTTTTCAGAAATGGGGATAATTCATCCTGGTGCTTTTTGCCCATACCGAAAAAAGGGCCCAGAAAAGTATCTTTTCTTTCTTTGTCAGAAAGACTAGGAGGGAGTACGGTATAAGATGTAAGACAATGCAAGTCTTGGTGACCACTCTTTTAAAAAGTTTGCCTCTAACAGCCCTACTCTTGTCTCAGCAATGTAGACCATGGAATGAAATTGTGGCCTCACTTTGTGTGATCAGTGGTTTAATAACAAAGCCCTTTACAATTGAGGAGTTCATGGCTCCTCAGGAATTATCTGTCTTTGCTCCTCGTGTCTACTACATGAGGAAGAAGGGAAAGAGTGAGACAGGCTGCACCTACACTGCAGAATTATTGCAGTTTAACAATTTAACTCCCATGCCTCAATGCTGTGGAAGTCTGGGATTTGTAGCTTTGTGAGATACTTAGCCTCTTTGTCATAGAAGCTCTGGTCCCAGCTGTGGTCTCATAACAAACTACAAATCCCAAGATTCCATAGGATGGAGCCATGACTGTTAAAATAGTGTAAAATTGCATGAATTCTGCAGTGTGGCAGTAAGAGAGAAGGGGGAAAGAGTGTTTGATTACTTTATGCTGTGGCCCTCTCTGTTGCTGGATGCAGGCCCATCCATTGTCAGTGTGAAGCCATCCAAGTGAATATTCCTGTTGATAGAAAATAGGCTGTCCACCTCTAGTACCAGTATTTAGTACAAATTAGGGTCTCTGGGTCATGATAGGCCTTTTAACTCTAGACATAGCTTTGGCTACTGGTATTAGTTGGGTATGGAAAGCTAGATACAGTGCTGTTGTGGTCTTGTCTAACTTCCTATTTTTCTGTTTAGGTATCAACTTCTGTGACCAATCTCCATGCAGCCACCTGTGTTTGCTTTCTTCGTCAGGACCACGGTTTTATTCTTGCGCTTGCCCTTCTGGATGGATTCTCTCCCCTGACCGTGTAAACTGCATGAGAGGTGGGGACACAAGAGTTGTAGTTGGGAAGGATTTTTTAAAAAGGATAGAAAGAAAATATGCAATTTTAAAGGCTTTTCTGGTCTCAGAATCTTTAAAGTGTAGAAGAAAAATACTTCTAGACTAAATGAAATCAATAGGACTTCAATAGTTGTCGAATAGTTGCTTATGGCCGAATTTATAACTTTCCTAATTTATGGTCAACATGACATCAGTGGGAATGTCATCTTCCTAACCGATTGTAGGATCACAACTCAGCACCCCAATGCAATCATATTTGCCCTGGAGGAAGCATCTTTTAAGCTGGTTATATGAACATATAACTGTCTAGTTAAAACAACTTTGCTGGCCTTTTCTGAGCCCATTTTAAAGTTTTGGTTATTACTTATAGAGCCCTGTACATCTTAGATCCAAACTAGCTGAAAGTCTGTATTGCCCCATATAAATCTTCCAGAGTCTTAGGATTTTGGAGGAAGGTCACCACACTCTCAGCCTTGTCTGGTGAAGACATAGCAGAGTGCCTTTTTGGTGGCTGCTCCTAGGCTATGGAACACCTTACCAAAGGAGGCTTGGCCCAAAACACAGGCCAAAAAGGGCTCTGTTGGGCTCCATTGGGGGGGGGCATGGTGTTTACACAACACATGTGCTGAATGCATCCTGAAGCTGTCCCAACCTAGAAGAACTGGCTTGAAATGGAGTGGGAAAAACCAACTCCTATTCAGAAGTCAGTTTAAAACAGCAGTGGGGCAGATTGGGGCTGTACGCGTGTGGTTAGTGCAGCACCGGGTCAGCTGCAATCTGCCCCTTATGGGCGGTCTGTTTCACCGCTTAGTTTCTTTAAAGTAGTGTTTTAATTTGATCGATTGTTGAATGCTTTCTAAACTTTCACACCACATACTGTTTTAGCTCTTTTGTTTTATTTTATATTGTAAGTCCATTTTGGGATAAAGGCAGGATGTAAATCAAATAAATATTTGAAGACAGTGGGTTCCATGTAGACAGACTTAGTGTTATGGATTACAGTAATCTTTATATAAGGTCAAATATTTGCAAACTTAAGCAAACTTATCCTGTAATGCCAACACCTTTCATTGTGAAGTACAGTAAACATCATTAATGTTTGAGAGTGAATGGGGACTTGACCCTTTCAGAGATTGATTATGACTGTAATCTTTGCTGACATTGTTTAGTTTAGCTTCTTAATAGGAACTCTCAGCAACTGTTCTAACTGAAGTTTTGCTTGCATTGTTTCCTCTTAACCACAGTGATACTGCCAAAGCTTCCATAGGTAATTGATGGGGCTAATACTACAAATTGTTACAGTGACAGAAAAGTGCTAGTTCCTAAATGAAATTGTTTTTTCTTCTCAGTTTCTGGCATTGTCAATTTGATCCATGGCACAACCCTTTAATGGTTTTTTTTTTTGGGGGGGGGGTTGTTTTTGTTTCCCAGTATTCATTGGGAGATATTGTGATTTGAGTCCAGGCATCTTAATGTAGCCTAGATTTTCAGGACTTTCAAAAATTGGGCAACTGTTATAGGCTGCACTCATAATAACAGAAGAACTCTATAGGTAAGGGAAAATTGTGTCGCCTTGGTACTTTCAGCATTTACATCCTTGGTGTCTGTTCCACGTTGGCTTGGTGCTTAGAAATGAAGGAGGTACTAAACTATATGGAAGTCTCTGGCAAAGCAAACCAGAGCAGAGCAGAGCTTGGCCATCTAACTTTTTTGGACCACAGATCCCAGAATCGCCTAGCCAGCATGGTCAGAGAAAATCATTGGACCAAACTCTGCTTTTGGGTCTCTTTTGGAAGCACCCTTGAACAATGATTTGAAGTAGACTATTGCACAGTTTGTCTTCTGAGGACACTGAATGCATCGAGGAAGAGAGAATCCATAGTTCAGTGTTAGAACATGTGCTTTGGATGTTGAAAATATGGATTGATGACTGGCATCTCCAGTTTAAAAGGATCCAAGTTTCAGCATTTGGAGACTCATAGTCCATCAAAGGAGATAACATGTTGGCTGCATGGGCAAACAGTTTTACTTCATCTATGACATTTTCCTATGCGGTTAAGTGTTTTTCAGTGAGCATAATTTAAAATTATTTGCTTGTTATAGAAATACCCCTAGGGATTAACAAACCACAGAATTTTGTTTTGTTATCTGTATAGGAAATATGGAGGAGTAAAATTCTCTTGCTTGTGATACTATTTTACAGTTGAAGAACCATTCCTTATAGCTGTAAGAGATAACATAATCTATGGCATTTCTCTGAATCCTGCGGAGAAGACCAATGATGCCATGGTTCCAATAGCAGGAATCCAGAACGGATATGATGCTGACTTTGATGATGCAGAACAGATGATTTATTGGGTTGAAAATCCGGTGAGTAAATGCAGTTACTTTGTATGCATTGGAAAAGGCACTGCTTTCTAATATTGGTGCAAAAGCCTGATGTTTTAGGCTGTAGAGTAGGCAATAATGCTGATGTTAGAATGGGGTACAGCACATTTTTGTCACTAGTTATATTTTCATCCTGAGCTTGGCAAATGGGGAAAACAGTACCAACTTCCGATGCAGTCAGTCATCTTATGAAAGCTTTACTTCTTGTTTAGTTTTATGATTTTTAATTTGTAAAAGCTGACAAATGGGTTAGTCCTATATTAAAAAAATCTTATGCTTATAACTAATCTTTAACTGGTATTTTCACATGATGCTGTTGTACTATTGTAGAGGTGGTTTAATCCTGCTTTTGCCTCAAGTTTATTACATGACATTGTGGATCTCTTGGTAGTGTTGTACGGTAGAGCTGTTGGGAAAATTATTTATTTATTGGTGCTGGAAAAAAATTCCCATTATAGTTCATTGTCTAATTTGAGTGTGAATGTCTCATTCTGTTTCATTGTGAGGATGATTGAATAGTGGGTGTATCAGTGTGGTCTTGTTGTCCCTCCTTTGGAGATTCCAGAGGAAACCTTGGTCAGGGAAGTGTCAGACTACTTCCAGTGCTTGGACAGAGAGGACAAGATTTCCGAAGAGACTAGCTGTGTTTCCTGGTCTGTTTTCTATGCTTTATACTTTTGAAGCACTTTTTAGATTTTTTGTAATTTTTAAAAATATAAATGATTTGCTAATAGTGCAATAACAAACAAAACACACAGCTTCATTTATATAGCACTTCATACTGAACTAACAGTGTCTAAGCAGTTTACAGCTGTAAGCTAATTGTCCCTAACTACCTGGGTACTAATTTTAGTGACCTCAGAAGGATGCAAGCCTGAGTCAAACTTGAGCCCAGCTAGTATTGAACTGAACTTTATGATTTTAAGTGGCTACAGTACAGGCATTTAACCACTGTACCACACCAATAATACTGTGATCCTGGCCTGTTAATTTTCGGAAGTTACTACGTCCTCCTCCTCTCTACTCTCTGTGGCTGCTCAGTCCTGCATTAATGTATAGGTGGGACAGAAAGTCAGAATTGATTGTCAAGATTGATTGCCTCTGAAAGAGGGAGTAATATATTACCTGGTATTTTTTTTATAGGGAAGCAGAAGATACCTCATGGTTGTACAGAAGATAGTGCATTGCCCAGTGCATTTTGTTATTAAAATGCTTCCTTAAGAATGATTCAATATTTCCAATAGGAACCCCAAACCATCTTTCACATCATATCAAAATAACTCAGAATACCTTTCAGGCCTCATTTACTTCTGCATGTTGTGCTTTCCCTTCTCTTCCCCCCCCCCCCCCCCCATCACATCTCTATTTTGGTCCGGAGTCTAAATGAAAACATCAGATGGTGGTAGCAATCCTGTGCCTGCCTATATGGAAGTACATAGAGCTCAGTGGGTTTTACTTCTGAGTAGAATATTAGAAACACATAAATGATTGTACTGGATCTTGTTTGACTGCTTTATTCAATTCATAGTCCTAAGGTCCTTTTGCAATTTCAAATGACAAACCAAAACATTCCTCTCTATAGTCCCTTACACTTTATTGTCTATATATGTTTAAAAAGACTAGTACAGGATTTTTTTGTTTGTTCTGTGTCTTGATGTTTTCTTTACATTTTTTTATCCTAAGGGTGAAATTCATAGAGTGAAGTCAGATGGTAGAAACCGTACAACTTTTGCCCGAGCTACTGCTATTGGTACTCCTATAGGCTTAGCTTTAGATTGGATATCTGGAAACCTGTACTACAGTAATCCTGATACACAGTCCATTGAGGTAAGTGTAGCAATTTAATGCTATGAATTTTAGGATCAAAGTCTTTTTGGTTTAACAGTCCCATTAAGTAGTTTATAAATTCACTGGAAAGCATGGGAATTGTAATTAAGGTGAACCTTATTAACAAATTTTGTGTGTTCTATAGGTACTGAAACTCCGTAGTGAAGTCAACTACCGAAAAACACTAATTACCAATGATGGTACTCCTACTGGATCTGGAAGACCCATTGGTTTAACTGTTGATCCCATTCAAGGGTAAGTTCAATAAATTGTTTGTGGTGTAATAAGGCTTTACTAATCCTTACTAAAGTTCACCTTCCACCATCCTGAGCAATACAAGCTGGCAGGACTTTGAAGTGGTAGATGATTTGCCATTTCATTCACCATTGCAGTTAGGAACATTAGAGTCAGCGTTTAGAGCTATATTGTGCTTTAGTTTTTATTTTGTTCTTTCCCTAATTACAGCAGCTTTTGATCTGACAAATTCATAATTTTTCTTGTTTTCTCAACGTGTTATAAAAGCTTCTGTGCATTTTAATTTTTAAAAAAATTTTTAGGACCCTTTACAGAAATTGCATTTGCATGAATGGGAGCATAATATGCTTTGTATCCATGACATGCAGTGATGTGTGTGTGTGTGTGTGTGAAATTTGCATTTTACATACATGATTTTTTTCCAAAATGTGCAAAAACTTTTCTATAATCTCATCCACTTTTTTCATTCTCATGTGCAAGGATAAAATAAGCAAAGATTTACAACTCTACTTTTGGGAAAGATTTTTCAATTCTGTTTATAGGTTGCATGAATAAAGATGGACTTAATGTGAGGGCAGGACCTTTCAAGCAGTTAAATAGATTTACTATATCAGTATCATCAAAATTAGCATAATCTTTATGGGGAGAACTTGCCTTCAGAGTTTAATAAGGTATTATTTAGGAGTTTCTGGTAATGAACCACTATTTTGCAATATAAATTAAAAGGCCCCAATCTGCATCCTACCCATAACAACTGGAGGAAATAGTCAGGCCCCCCCCCCCATCTATATAAATTCCAATCTATATAGTTCTCCAAGCACTTATTCTAGAGTAAACCAGAGAGAGGAAACTGTAGCTGCTTTGTTTTTTTAAATAATTTTAGAACCATTGTTTTGGGACTTAAGAGATAATATGAATTAAAAGCACAGTAATTTGTTTTAAATCTTGCAGCTAACAGAACGCATAGGCCTGATCTACACGGGCACTATGATGCACGATAATGGCTGGAAAGGGCACCTTTAGGGTGCAGCGTTTACACCCTCCCGAACCCTAAACTTGTATGGATATCACCATTTTAAAATGGCGGCATCCATACGGGCGCACCATGATTGTGTCATGCTGTGCGCAGTGTTTAGATTTAGGGAGCTCTTTAGGGAGCTCTTTTTTTGCGCCAGGTCTTTGGTGCAGCTTTCAAACAGCTGCACCAAAGACCCGAGGAGAAAGGGGCCACAGTGGCAGCCCCTTTCTCCCCTCACCTCCGCCAAGGGAAGTGGGATGCAGCAGGCGCCCAGGGTGCCTGCTGACCCTGCTTTGAGGCTGTGAGGAAGCAGCAGTTTGCCACTTCCCTGCGGCCTCCGGAAGCAGCGGGATGGGGCCTCTGAGGCTGCCGGTGCGGTAGCCTCGGCCCTATCTCGCCGCTTCTTGGGCTGGCTACAGACTGCCCCTTTTGGGCGGTCTGTATCGCCACCAAGTATCTCCACAGAAAATTGCATGCTTGGCTGTCATACTCTCCCTCATCCCAGTTTTCTTAATTTCAGAAACATATGATGTGGCTGGGAATGGAGAAGTCATTTTGTCCCTAGCTACTGTTTTAAAACAATTATGAGTCAGATATCAATTGCCAGTCACTTTGCAGCCTATCTGTGGTCATACTCATATAGATAATATAAGGTAGTCTTAGAGCAGGTTATGTGGGGCAAGTTAGTATGCATGTTTTGTGCATCCAGGTAACCAAGATGAAAAGGTGTTCCCCAATTGGTTCTTTTTAAACATGTTCCTTGGAGAGTTTGAGATTATCCATGTAACCCACCAAAATTAGCTGTATTTTTATGATTCCTGAGATTGGAGGTGGTATCATGTCATTTCTGATTGTGCTGGCGGTTACCATGTGGCTTGTGGAAGGGGGGAAATGGCCACCACCCCCTCTGTAGTTGCCCACTCCTGTTTTTAAGTAAGTGTGCAGAGGATTGTAGACAGCCAGGGATTTGTAGAGGTTTGAATGTTGGACCAGGACTCTGAGAGACCAGGGTTCAAATCACTACTCAGTCATGCACACTCATATAGTGATCTTGGGCAAGTCACACTCTCCCATCCTCATAAGAAGGCAAGGGCAAACCACCTCTGAATAACTCTTGCTGAGAAAATCCTAAAATCCAATTGCCATAAACCAGAGTCAACTTGAAGGCACATAGCAACAACAGAAGCACAACACTGCAATTCTGTTGCTCTGTAAAGTCAGACTCTTTAATCCATATACACTTTGCTTATTGAGAACACTCACAGATACTAGCCATACCTGATCTTTTGGTGATGAGATAACCTGTGTTGCAGGAAGCTTTATTGGACAGACCAAGGAACTGACAGTGGGGTCCCAGCAAAGATTGCCAGTGCCAACATGGATGGCTCAGATATTAGAACCCTCTTTACTGGTAATCTAGACCATGTGGGGTTCATCACCATTGATATCAAGGAACAAAAGCTGTACTGGTCGGTGTCAAGCACTGGAGTGGTATGTAAACACATACATTCTTACGTATATTTATTCACCTGAATTCTGGAGCCTAACACAGTGGAATCACATGCTTTCAAGTAGGAATGGTGATAATGATTAGTATTTCGAGGAAAGAAAAGTTTGTTGAATACATTCAGCATGTAGTTGGCAATAGAGCTGGAATAAATTTTGCAAAGCAAATTTCTGTATGATGATTTTTCAGAATCACAGTTATCATAAGGAACGTGTAACAGAATAATCCCTGTGTGTCTACTTACATGCAATATTAGGCATGTAATCCCCACAGCATTCAACAGGACTTAATTCTAAGTATGTGCTGGACCACTGTTTTCTTGTTGTCATCTGTAAATGAGGCTTGTTTTTCTTTTAAAACAGAAGATAATCATATGCTTCACATGCTTCAGTAATACAGTAATTACTGTCTGAAGCAGTGTTGTGTATTGGTAGTGAATATATAGAAGGCAGTAAAAATATAAGGAGTCAAGACTTTAAATGGAGTGCATTATTGACATTTGCAGTTGTTGAATTTTTAAAACTTAGCATTCTATTTTTGAACCCACAGATCTCACATAATTCCAGAATCACTCTTCCATGCCTATTACGGATGTAAATCTTTGCTTAGTTTGTTCTTGCTTTCCAGAATGAATACTCTAAAATGCTTTCTTCCCACTGGATGAGATTATGAGGGGCATTGTGCATTTTAATGGGGAGGAGGATATTTCAGGATTTTTTTGGTGAAAAATTCATATGCATACAGGACTTGATTTGGCACAAACACCAACATTCAAATACCATAAGAGTGTATCTTGCACAAAATACAGTATCTCTTGCACAGTATGTTGCTTTCTGAACAAATATGGAAGGTGGTTGCACAAATGAACTTTGTTCAGAAATAACGTGCACAGTATGTTGCTTTCTGAACAAATATGGAAGGTGGTTGCACAAATGAACTTTGTTCAGAAATAACGTTTGACCAGGACTGGAGCAGATAAATGAAATGAAATTGCATGGAAGAAGGGGAATCCAGGTTTAATTACTGATGGAAGAGGATCGGGATTAATTATCATAATCTGATACACATATTTAATTTCAGACATAAAACTTCTAATTAGAGCTCCAACCACATTGTCATATGTAATATTTATTATCCTTAACCTCCTAGATTGAACGAGGGAATGTGGATGGCACTAATCGGATGGCTGTGGTAGTTCATCTCTCTCATCCCTGGGGAGTGGCTGTCTATGGGTCTTTTCTGTACTACACTGACCGGGATTATGAGGTCATTGAGCGGGTTGACAAGTCCACTGGAGCAAACAAAGTGGTTCTGAGAGACAACATTTCAGGACTGAAATGTCTCCGAGTATATTATCGAGACAGTGAGTATATATGATGTGATTTGTGAATGCTTTCTCACAAGGCCCTAATTTGGATGTTTGTTGAATGTATTTGTTTATTTGATGTCTATTGATTGGTCTGAACCAACTATCTTACTTTAAGTAATAAGTAATTGAATAAATAAAGTAAAATTCCAAAGAGAATAATTTCAATTCCTGTTGTAGGAACTACAGAGGAAAAAGTGTAACATTTCCAGTCTGGAGAAACAATGTATTCATGCACAGTGAGCTGGGGCAGTTAGAATAATTTCATTTCAGCTTTACTTTTATCCATCAGTAAATTCATCTATTTATTTATTTTTTAAAAAAATTATCAAACTAAGTCAGCCAGTTGAGGCTTTTAGGTTATAGTTTTTTTTAATATAAAAAAACATAATACATTGTGATTATCAGTAAGTACAATTTTGCTTACTGAATGCTTAAATAGCAAAGCCCTCCCCATCCATCTATGGATGTGGAGAGAACTTTCCAAGTTGGCATTCTGTGGTTCCATTTTTAATGATTGCCTAATATACAGCTATTATTAATCTTTTTATTATTAACTGGTTGATTCCAAAAGATTATTTAGTAATTTTATACTTGGTGTGTTTGTTTATCACAGCTGGGGGAAAGAGTAGCATCTTGTTTTTTCAGTTGCAAGTCACTAGTGGCTTGGGCAGGTGCTTTTTATTTGCAGGCTGAGATGTTTGTTACTTTTTAAAAGCATATTTTTGTTAGTGCTTTTGGATAACTGCAACATTCCACTCATATTATTTCAATACTGACATTTGTCTCCCTTTACTTTAGACTCTGGTGGCTCCTCAAATGGCTGCAGCAACAATGTGGGGGTTTGCCAGCATCTGTGTCTGCCAGTCCCTGGCGGGCTCTTCTCTTGTGCCTGTGCTACTGGCTTTCGGTTAAATCCTGATAATAGGACCTGCTCCCCATACAGTTCCTTTGTCGTCGTATCCATGTTGTCTGCAATTAAAGGATTTAGCTTAGAGACGTCAGATCATTCTGAAGCCATGGTCCCCTTGGCAGGAAGAGGTAGATAATGCTTTTAAGAGATGAACAACATCCTTTTATGCCTAATGTCATAAATTGACCATTGCAGATGGATAATTCTCTGTGAAATTCTTGTAAAATATGCATTTCATATTCTGAAAGAAAAAGTTAGATGAAGAAATTAGCAGAAATACAATATTTATATAGCGTTTAAACTGGCTTGTCTAACATCCATAACAGAGATTATACTGGAACATGGAAACCAAGGACAAGTTGCAGTTTTCCTCTAACTTTCAGTGGACACTGACGCTAATTATGAATGTTTAACACCTCTACAGAAATTCAATACCATCCAAAATCCACAAAATAGCGATATCTTTATGAGGACAATCAAAATGCAAAATATACATGTTGAAAGCTTTTGACACTATACTGGCTTCTACATCAGGGAAAAATGTTAAAAATCATTCAGGAGAAAGGAAAAAAAATTGACAGTGTCAGTCATAGGCCTGCATTTTGTTTTTAACATCTTTAACTGTTGAAGAAGCCAGTAGAGCTTCAAAAGCTTGTGTGAGGATTCTCTGTGACAGCTTGCAACATGTATATTGTGTATTTTGGTTGGTCCAATAAAAATATCACTGTTTTGTAGATTTTGGATGTTATTGTACTTTGCTATATGGCCAACACAGCTACCCTTTGGTATGAGTTTTACAGGAGGAGTCTGTGGTCCAAAACACTTCAAAAATAATCCAGTTTGAGACATCTTTACCTCCATGCTAGAGAATTCTGGGAAGTGTAGTATAGGCTTTTCTCTGCCCATAATTCCTGCCCATAAATAAAGACAAGGGTCTTTATTTATGGGCAGGAATTACCATGCAGGAATTATTCTGTGGAGAAAAACACATTTTTTGATATTAAAAAATGGTTTTCTTCATTGAACATGGTTTTCCTGTCCAGAAGACACTGTTTCTTGCAACCTCTCCCCCAAACCCATGCATTCTCCATCATCAGATGTAACAGTGATGACGGAGTTCTATTGATGAGAAGGTGGCATCGTTATGTCTGACAGTGCCAACCCTCAAAAACCTACCTTTTCATTCTGGCAGTGTCCCAACTGAAGGGCTCCCAAGGCACTGGAGATTGGGGTTCTGGGAAATAATGTCTCCAGTGCTCTCCCAGTCACAGGGTACATGGTGATCAGGCAGCTGGAGAGATCCCATGGGGCCCCTCTGTGGCAGGGAGAAAACTGTTTTAATTATTCTTCCTTGCATGTGTGGATAAAATAGTTAAATGTTTACATTTTGAATGGGTGATAATGAAGGTGAGGCACTATATATGAGAGAACATCAGTGGGTATGTGCATCAACCCTCGGACCCAAGAAAATTGTTTTCATCGGATGTTCCCCCTGAAAAAAAAAGGAAACACGGAACTAGAGAAATTATTAATCCATCCACACACTTTTTGCAAATTGGTTTACCAGATGTGCATGTGCAGTCAATATCCATGGATTTTTTAACTACAGATTCAACCATCCAGAGCTTGATTTTTTTAAAAAAATATATAAATTGGAAAAAAAACAAACCATGATTTCACTATTTTGTATAAATAAACTATTTGACTACAGCGTTGTACATAATGGGACTCAAGCATACACAGATTTTTTATATCCATGGTGCGTGTGTGTGTCCTAAAACCAAACCCCAACAATACCAAGAGCCCACTGTATTGTTATTTGAAATAGGTAATCAGAAGGGCAGAGACAAATGAAACTTCATGTCTGAGTTTAGAGCAGAAAAAATGACTCCTAAACATAAAGAAAATGATGGGTTCCTTTGATATATAGCCAAAAAATCAGCCTGACAGTGAAAATTAGTTTGGTCCCTCCAGTGCAAACCTTACATTAAGTAGTGCATACATCAAATAGAAAAGGAGTGAGGAATCTTTGGCTTTCCAGGTATTTTGTACTCTGCTTCCACAGTTCATGCAGGATATGACCAATGGGGGTTGTCGACCAAAAGATTTTGGGAGGGAGCTTCCCTGTTCCTAAAGCAAAATGTTGAAATAAAGGTAAATGATGTTCTTCCTTACTCAAAATGTTCCAGGAAGAAATGTACTCCACGTGGATGTCCATATGCCTTCAGGTTTCATTTACTGGTGTGACTTCAGCAGCAGATTTCCAACCCAGAATGCAATACGGAAAATCAAGCCAGATGGCTCCTATTTTAGAAATGTTATCACAAATGGAATAGGGCTGAATGGAATCCGTGGCATTGCAATTGATTGGGTAGCAGGTAAGTACTGTTTCTGTACAACACCCTTCTTTCTCTTTACAAAAACTCAATAACTTAAACATAAATAATAATAAAGATTAATTTAAAAGCCCTCTGAAAGTCTGTTTAGAAGGAAGTCTCATTTACATCATTGGATCTTTCTCATTAATATGTATGTATGGGACCTTGTCATAGAAGACATTGATTAGTTTGTTTCTAAGGACAGGAATATATGGAATCGTTACATCACTTCTGTTGACCTATCTACAGAACTTTTAGGCTTCCAGTTAAAATTTTTGTCACTTATGTAGTCTTTCCCACAGTCCTTTCTTTGTTTTTAATTCTTCAGGCTGCCACTACACTACAGAATTAATGCAGTTTGACAAAGCTTTAATTTTCATGGCACCATCTTATGGAATCCTGGGATTTGTAGTTTGTTGTGGCACTAAGCACTCTGACAGTGTAATGTAGATGCAGCCTGAGGGTGTTGATTGTTCTGGGGCCTGGAAAAGGTGGTACTTACTACTGTTGGTTTCAGCAGAAATGTCAAACCGCATTAATTCTGCAGTGCAGATGCAGACTTGTTGGCTGAGTTGGCAAAATTTACTAGAGAGTGAGCAATAAATTGCCAGAATTCCCAAGGGTGTTCACAGTTCATACCTGTGACACTGTTCTGTGGTTTTTTTTAAAAGAGCTTGTGAATGTTACGGTTTTGGAGAACAATGTCCAATCTCTTGGCCAGCATCATCATAGTGGCTGAAGTATTTTGGGCATTGCATCCTCTATAAAACCTCTTCCAAGCTTTGGGCTTTTCTAGCACATTACAGCTCATCACCACAACACAAGAAGGCTGAAGAACCTTTCAAACTGGGGTTTGTGGTGATGCCCTGCCATCTGGGTCAATGCATTCCTTAGGTCTCTGGATAATAAGAAATGTAGATTTCTCCACAAAATAATGTACAAAATACGTAATTTAACTAATTCTGTCTAGAGTTTTAGTTGATCTTTATTTGGTCACTTCATGCTAAACAATTGCAGGACTATAATGGTTTCTTTTTTCCTGATTGCTAGAATTATTTGATTTTTGTATTTTCCTATTATAGGTGTGTTTTTGTAAGATCAAAATTCATACATTGTGTTACCCCGCTCTTCTGCCACAAAGGCTCTCAGAGCAGCTTACAAATTGTTAATTAGACAAACCCTGTCCTCAGGCTTACAATCTGAAGCTCCTGAGCTTTCTGTGTCCAAATTTAGATCACATTATTTAACATAAGACTGTAATTTTAAAATAAAATCTAAAAATGGTTAGTTTAAGCTGTGATGTCACTTCCTGTTACCATTTTGGGAAGGAGTGCAGACGAAAATGTAGATATTTGGGGGTACGTGTGTGTGTGTGTGCGTGAATATCCCTGATTTGTATATTCAGTTATAAGACAGAAGCCATAATAAGGAGAATAATTTATTATTCAACATCATAGCTTCATAGGGCCTTCCTTGTATAGTGTTTCATAAATTTCTGTACTGTGTTAATATACTTTATTTTATATGCTCATTGTACTAAAATCTAAACTGTATTGATAATAATATGTTTCAGTGTAATTTATTTATTTTTTTACACACAGAAAATCTTTATTTTACAAATGCATTTGTAACAGAGACATTTATAGAGGTTCTGCGCTTAAATACAACTTATCGCCGTGTACTACTTAAAACCACTGTCGATATGCCAAGACATATTGTAGTAGATCCCAAAAACAGGTATCTCTTTTGGGCTGATTACGGACAGAACCCCAAAATAGAACGCTCGCTTCTTGATTGCACCAACAGGACTGTGCTGTTATCTGAAGGTATTGTCACACCACGTGGCTTAGCAGTAGACCACAGCACTGGTTATATATATTGGGTGGATGATTCTTTAGATATGATTGCAAGAATTTCACATGATGGTGGAGAGCCTGAAATTGTCCGCTATGGCAGTCGATACCCAACTCCTTATGGCATTACTATTTTTGAAAACAGTATTATTTGGGTAGATAGGAACTTGAAAAAAATCTTGCAAGCCAGTAAGGAACCAGGAAATACTGAACAGCCAACAGTTATAAGAGACAACATCAATTGGCTAAGGGATGTTACCATTTACAATAGCCATTATCAGTCACGATCGCCTGCTGATGTCAACTTCAACCCATGTCTGGAGAACAATGGAGGCTGTTCTCACTTGTGTTTTGCACTTCCTGATCAACAAACACCCAGGTGTGGATGTGCATTTGGAGTGCTAGAAAACGATGGCAAGAGGTGCTCAATTTCAACTGATAACTACCTGGTCTTTGCCTTGGAGAATGCCCTTAGAAGCATCCATCTGGATCCTGAGAACCACAGCCCTCCTTTCCGTACAATGAATGTAATGAGGACTGCAGTAGCTCTCGACTATGACAGTGTGAACAACATCATCTATTTCACTCAGAGTTCTCCAGGAGGCACAGGAAGAATAAGTTACATTAGCATCTATTCAGGAACTGGCAACCCCACTGTTGTGGCACCAGGTAAATATTAAATATCAAAAACTAGGAGAAGTATTTTGTATCCCAGTCTGATGAATATCTTCTGAAAAGAAAGTTTAAGGATGTTCATTGTCATTTCCTATTGCTTACTAGAGACCCATTGAACCAATTACTGAATAGTAAGTCAATTTGTAAAACCATTGATTCATTGGCTCTACTCTAGTTGTTCCTAATAATTGGGATTAGGGCATTATTTACTTTGAAATATAATTAGAATTGGGATGTACAGCTCTAATTTGAAACATGTTTCTTGGCGGTCCTAGGAAAATGTTTGTGTAAATACTCAGATGGGAGTTTGTTATATATTTCTGGGTTATAATACTAAACTGTAAATAGTCTGAGTTATTTTGATAATGTTTTCTAACCTTTTGTTGGAACTTTAAATATTTCTTGATCCAGGAAAACACTCAAACTGTGTCCTAAATTGATTTGCATGCAATTAGGTCACTGTAATTCAGTGAAATATGCTGTTTTCTGAGTAAATGAATTGTTTCTTTGATTGTTCCTAACAACATTAAAGAGGTCACAGTTCTGTTTGCATGAAATATATATATGCAGATATGCATGTCTTTACACATATACACACATATATGCAAAAATAGATATGCATATATACATCTACAGACAATCATATTTATGTATGTGGATAGGCATATATACATCTACAGACAGTCATGTTTATGCATGTGTTTCTGGAAAAAAATACATAACGAAATTATATATTGAGGGGGAAAAAACCAACCAAGTATATAATGTAGAAGCAATGAAACTAAATAATAGCCATGCTTTTCTACCAAAGTTTCAAGAAGTCTGTTTCACCCTGTTACCAAGCATGAAAGCTAGTTGCATTCATTTACAGAGTAAAAACTGTTTTTCAGGTTTTTGTAAAAAGAGATTGCTTCTCACTGATGTCAGTTAAAATTAAGATGGGGATTTGTATACGGAATAGTGCTTAATCAGACAGCAGTTTCATACAGAAATTTATTTGTTCTTTCTGTTGTTCCGTTCAATGTATCTTAAGATTTGGGAACTCCAGATGGCATAGCCTTTGATTGGATCAACAGGAGACTTTATTACAGTGATTATCTGAATCAGACTATCAGTTCAATGGCTGTGGATGGCTCCAATCACTCTGTGGTGGCCCGTGTTCCACGCCCAAGGGCCATTGTCTTGGATCCTTGCCAAGGGTAAGCTGTACCTTCTTGTACCTTTTGCATGTTCGAACAGTGTCTATCACTTGCTTTCTCCCTGGTTTCCTCTTCCCAACATTAATTGGGAATCTTTCAAATACCATTTTCTTCTCTTCGTTCCTCTACTCAGTTTCATATTTGGAATTATGTGCTTCTGCAGAGCATCTTCAGGACCTTTAGCTGGGGTAAGACGTCTTTGTCCTGTCATGTGGTTGGGTCCACACTTGATTCAGTGGGTGGAATGAGTGTCTTCTTGCACTGCTCAGTTTCCCTTCAACTAATGTTATAGTTGCTTCACTGGTACATTTCTCCATTTGTGGCTTGTTTTCCTTACTGAACTGTTTGTGTGTTAGGTATGATTTTGCTCCTTTTAATTGCTGCTTTCTCATTTGTCTCATCTTTGTGTGGCTTGGAGAGAGAGAGAGAGAGAGAGAGAGAGAGAGAGAGAGAGAGAAGGACCCTTTAAAAAAATCTTGCACACCTGTAGTGCAGCAAGTGATCTTCAGAAAGTGCCAAGCCAGCAGTGGGAACATGTCTGTGAGTTCTGTGTGGTTCTTTGTTCTGTGTTGGGTCAGATCCTGTCTGATCTTGGAAGCTATGCCAGGTACTGTAGGCTATATTTCAGAGGAAGAATGGGGAAAACCACCTTGGAGTGAACTTTGATTAAGAAAACTCTTGTGAAGAAAACTCTTGTGAATTCATGAAGTTGCCATAATTCAATGGACGACTTGAAGACACATACATACATACATGGACTAAAGCTAGTTTAGTATCATATCACATCTAAAGACTAGAACTAATAAAAACCCAGCATGATAAAGTGTGTGTGTGTGTGTGTGTTTGTATACTCATTTTCAAAAGTTGTGTAGGTAGGTAGGTTGAATTCTTCTAACCTGTCTAAGTTACACAGTGAAATACAGAGATTTTCTGTGAAGAGCAATGATAGTTACTATAGCCTATGGGCCTTATAAGGTAGAATAGAGTTCCTTGTTTCAGGAACCACACAATCTTGCTTCTAAATATTTGAACTGGCCTTTCTGTTGTGTGGCTGTACACCTAATTCATTTGACTTCTGATTGTGATTTCCAGCTGAGCAACGTTTTCTGGTGGTTTTCTGATTACTGCTATGTCATTCCTGAGATTTTACTTTGTTCTTTTCCAATTACCTGGCAATGAAGTAAACGGGGTGGGCAGTGCAAGTAATAATTACAAACTGCATCAAGTGTTGTTGAGCATGAAGAGAGCCAGGTCGTGGAACCAGGATGTGAGAAATCCAACCACTCAGTTGGGTCAAATAAGCCTTTGTCTTGACCATGCACAAAGTGCTGTGTGCAACATTTTATAAGGCTTCTTCACCATTGCAAAGTGTCATGTTTTGTAGCTTTACACAAGAGAGCATTTGGTAAGGCACACATTAGATAAAGTCAAATCAAATCATTGGGGTCCTCACATGATACTATGTGCTTTCATATTCTGCCCTCTGTCCTAGGCTATCCCTCTTGTCAAGTCATAGAATAAACCATTAAACTTTCTCTCCCTGAATCCCTTCCCTTCATGTATGAAAAGTAGGTTCCTTTTCTGGCTCCATGATATGATATCAAGGTCCTCTTTTCAACTGTGTCGCCAACAGTTACATGTACTGGACTGACTGGAGTGCCAGCGCTAAAATAGAACGAGCAACACTTGGAGGAAACTTCAGGACCACCATAATAGGCACCAACTTGGTGTGGCCCAATGGACTTACACTGGATTATGACGAACAGCAGCTTTACTGGGCTGATGCAAATTTGTACGTATTTGTGTTTCACTTGCTTAGAGTTAGTTACTTGGTTGGTTAAAATTGTTTTTTAAAAAATACTATAAGCATTTCTAACATTTCTGCCAGACAAAATGTGGTGTATGTGTAAATAATATATCATCATTCAATAAAAACTGCATTCTTTGCTAATGTTAATGATCTAAAGTAATAACCTTAATAATATTGGTCGCCAAGTGATTGTTACAGGTTACAGAACTGCCTTGAAATTAACAGCAGTGGATTTTGTAGCACCTTCAGCTGTAAGACTTTCGCTACAATGCTGTACCCACTTACCTGAGAGCAAGCCCTATTGACAGTTGACATCAATAACATTTATTTCTGATGAGCCTTCCAATGCGATATGTTGCTGAGTCTTTAATTTAACTCAACAAGGAGATTTTATGTATCTGTCATAATTTCCCCAAGAAGTTTGTAGAAACTTTAAAATGTATGGAATGTTAGAATGATTTGCGTTCAAATGCTGATATTTCCTACTTGTTTTAGACAGAAGATCGAGCGCAGCTCCGTTACAGGTGCAAATCGTGAAGTTATTATTAGCACTGCCTTGTATCCATTTGCGATGACCCTGTTTGATCAACACATTTATTGGACAGACTGGAATACCCGGAGTATTTACCGTGCCAACAAATATGATGGGTCAGATCAGATTGTTATGATCTCAAACCTACCATCCAGACCAATGGATATTCATGTTTGGTCTAAAAGCAAGCAACACCAGTGTACCAATCCTTGTAACCAGTTTAATGGTGGTTGTAGTCACATCTGTGTACCAGGTAAAATCTCTGATAGTGAGAATACCAAACTGAACAATTATTCTGATAAGGGGGCTGGGCTTGAACAAAATATCTAATCAGCTGAAAGAATTATTATTTCATATTCTTGCACAGTACTAGTTTGGATAATTTTATTAGTATGTATTTGCTCCAGGCAGTTAGAATGCAGTTTCAAACGGCCAGAGTGCATGTGCATACAGATAGCTAGCAGTTGACAATCAGGTAGTGGCATTGATACTTTAACTGGGGGTGAATGTTGGGTCTATTAGTCATGAAAAGTTCTCAAACTGGTCGAAGCAATCTCAGTAGTAGCTGGTGAAGAGGTTCAAATCCTTGGCAATTTGCCCTTTCCCTGCCTGGGTACAGGCCTTGGTCACCCATTCTGAAGAGACTAGGATGGCCCTCAGGACATAGGAAGAAAACCATTGTCCATGTAAACCAGGCCTTCCAAGTATATGTGCATGTATGTTTTGCTTCATACCTCTAAAGAATTCAAAATATTTGTGCCAGTGGATTACCAATAAAAAGTCCAGATTGTTGTTTCTGAAATATTTTCATCATTCCTTTCTTTGCAATTATCATCCAGTTTCTCCACACTAGTTGTTATAGATGACAACAGTGCTTATAATATAGTCCAGCAAAGGTTGTATTTAGGAGATCAGTTTTCAAAACTGCTCTTTTATCTTTTTGTGTTTTTACAATTGGCAATTAAATATCCATTGATGCCAATTAGAATTCGGTTAGTGATCGTTCAGTTTGGGGAAGAAAAAAAACACCAAAACCTTGGCACAGATGCCACATTGAGCTGCAAAGAACAATGATAAAGCCCTTCCTAGAATTCTCAGTAATACACACACTGCACAAATTACAAAAAATAATGTTGAAAACACTTAAGTCTGGGGGATTTCTTTTTGTTATTGGGCACAAAGTATTTGAACAAAATATTATTAAAGTTAATTGACAGAGGCTATTGTGATACAGGAGAATGTAAATTGTGTGTGCATGAGAAAGAGTGAGCAAGAGAGAAGGAAAGAGAGAGAAACCTTTATTGGAGACTTAACATTTGCACTAAACTTTTTAGACAGAAGAGTTGTTCTGTTAATATTTTGTGGTTATTTGTTTAATCAAATACAGGCCCAGCTGGTCCAGAGTGTCAGTGCCCTTCTGAAGGACGCTGGTATTTAGCCAATAACAACAAACATTGTATTATGGACAATGGCACCAGGTGTGGAGGAGGACTCTTTACCTGTCTTAATGGCCGGTGCATCTCAGAGCGCTGGAAGTGTGACAATGATAATGACTGTGGGGATGGCAGCGATGAGCTTGAAAGTGTGTGTGGTAAGCACTTCTATAATTGAATCAGAATCTCTTGCTCAGTTGCTATTGATTTGGTAGAAAATGTCTTGGAAGGAAAAAGAGATAACCAATATCTATTGTGTTTGAGAACGGTTGGCTCAGTGACTGGATCTGTGTCCAAGAGCAGAGTTAATTCAAATTGCAGTTCTTATGGTGGAAAATTGAAAGGCTGGTAAAACTCTTCTGTGGATCAGAATGGAAAGCATGGTATAAAGTTGTTGAAACTAAATTGTCTTGTTCATTTGCAGTGGGGAAATACAACACTGTAATTTTAGTAAGGTGTGGGATATATTTGCCCAATTTTAGCATTAGAAGTCAGAAGGATAACAAGAATGTGAATGGGGTGGGAATAGGGGAGCTGTTCAATTAGCTTTTCTTCAACTCACTAATAATTACATTATTGCAATGCTGTTTATTTCTTCATAAATTATTTAAAGTGGCACAGCAAATCAGCCTTTATTTCCCTTTCTACCTTGCTTGCCATTGGTCCAGACCACTATCCTGGAAGCTCAGCTGTCCATCCATTGGAGGACTGCTGATGTGGGAGTGTACGGATAGCAGTGTTCACAGTAGCTAAAGGGAACACACAATATGGTTTACCCACAGAGCGGAATAAATGACAAGTTTATGATTGAATTTTTAATTATTAATTTTTTAAAATAACTTTATAGCAATGGAGATTATCAGATGGGGGACTGGGGCAAAGCCCGTCCTTATCCAGTCCGTGACAGCTATTGCGCGAAAGACATCCACACTTGACGCGCTGATCCTGTCAATGAAGTGGAATTACATTAACAGATTCTTCTGTTAATGCAAAATGAAGAGTAAGAATGGGACAATTCCACTGACAGGACAATGGCAGAATCAGTGCAACATCATATGAAAGTCTTTCACATGATTGCTGTCATTTGCACTTCCTAGATGGGACAATGTCTGGGTCAATGTGACGTCATCTGAAAGTCCTTCCCGTAATCATGTGGGAAGGACGGAACAACGATGGGAAAAGGACAGGATAAGGAATCCCGTCCCTCCTCTGAGCTACAAACAACCCACTACCTACCACCTGCACTTCTTTCATTTACTAAAACATAGGACAAAAAGGGATTTGTAGGAATTTGTAATAATCTGTATCACTTGTTCATATAAAAACAAAAATAAAACCTTGCCTTCTGTTTGACTGATTCTAGATGTATATTTTATTTTACATGCAGTCCGTTTTGCAGCCGTGTTTGCTCTGGCAGGTAAAACAAACCCAAGTACTGCGTTATTTTTTTAGATGTGTTTGTCAAATCCTTTAATTTCCCTTCTGTCAATGACATTTCTTTGTTGCTTTTATCTTCTTCAGCCTTTCATACCTGTCAGCCAACAGCTTTCACCTGTGGCAATGGGCGGTGTGTGTCCTACGCTTATCGCTGTGATCACTACAATGACTGTGGAGACAACAGTGATGAGGTGGGCTGCTTGTTCCGAACTTGTGACTCCCACACAGAATTTACTTGCAATAATGGAAGGTGTATATCTCTTGAATACGTCTGCAATGGTGTAAACAACTGTTATGATAATGGCACTTCAGATGAGAGAAATTGCCGTAAGTTGATTCAAACTACATATTGTCCTTTAGGATCTGATTCTTTGGGCTACAGAAGAGGAACTAGTATTTTTTCAAAAACACGAATTTGCAACAAATTTTATTTGTTGCCATTTCAGAAATGGTCTAATCAGTTTGTATGTCAAGGATGTGGTGATTTAGATCGGATTATATAGCATACCTTTGGTGTACAGTTCAAAACCACCCTGACTGTGAATGTATTGAAATTAATGGAAATCTTGATATATTTTCTGTAGAATATATTAATGTTCCAATTGAATGATAATTGCCTTGTAACTACCGTATATACTCAACTATAAGTCGAAAAATTTATGCTTCCAGATGGACTTCAAAATCCCAGCGTAGACTTATGGACAGGGCAATAGAGTTTCCAAGGCTGCAATCTCCAAAAGCTGGGAGAAAAAGAAACAATCCAAGCCCCCTTTCCAAGTCTGGAATTGGGAGGAAAAAGGAGAAAGAAAAGGGGGTTTGGTTTCTTTCTCTTTCTCCCTTTCCCTCACTCTCTCAGCCTTGGAAAATGGAGAGAGAGAGAGACCAAGCTGCCCCCTTTTCCAAGGCCGGGATCAGGAGGGAAAAGAGAGAGAGAGAGAGAGAGATCAAGCCCTCTTTTCCTTCTTCCTTTTCCTCCTGACCCCAGGCTTGGAAAAGGGGGCAGCTTGGGCTATTTTCTCTTTCTCCTTTTTCCAAGCCTGGGATTCGAGAGGAAAAGGAAGAAAGAAAGAGAGAGAGCCCAACCCCTCCCCCTTTCTTTCTCCTTTTCCCTCCCGATCCCAGCCTTTCTTCCTCAGCCATCTGCTTCTACCTTGAATGGTGTAGGGATCTGGACCCATGCAAGGGAGCATATGGGGAGATAGGCAGAAGGGCTCAGCACCGCCCAAGAAGAGACCAAGCCCAGGGAAATGAAGCTGGCAGCAAAGGCCCTCCTCCTGTGTAAGTAACTTAGCAAGCTCTCCTACATCTCCCTGTACTTCAAACTGGGAATGGGCAGGCAACATGGAAAAACTCCTTTTCAAATTACAATTCCCAGAATTCCTATCTATTATTGTTGTTGTTGTGTTCCTTCTGGATATTTCTGACTTATGGTGACCCTAAGGCAAACTTACAATGTTTTCTTTTTTTTTTTTTTTTTGGCAAGTTTCTTGGAGGGGGGAGTCTCATTGCCACCCTCTGAGGCTGAGACTGTGTGACTTGCCCAAGGTCACCCAGTGGATTTACATGACCGAGCCAGGCTTCAAACCCTGGTCCCCAGAGTCACAGTCCAACATTCAAACCATTACATCACACTGACTCTGGAGAGCAAGTTTCAAATCCCAGCTCAGCCATGTAAACTTGGGCAAGTCATACTCTCTCAGCCTGAGTGGAGGGCAATGGCAACCCCCCTCTGAAGAAAATTATCAAGAAAAGCCCATGATAGGTTCACCTGAGAAAGGACTTGAAGGCACACAACACACACACATGGTTGGAGGAGAACTTCTGGCAACCGTAGAGCCAAAAAGGGAACTTTTCCAAGCTCTAGGAATGGGGCATCCATCTACCCATCAGCAGATAAGACACTTCAATCCCTTGCCCCACAATAACACCTGCTGCAGATCTTTTTTCCCTCGGGCAACTGGGGCAGTGGAGAGGGAGGAAGAGCTCGGTGGTTCCCAAACTTTGGTCCTCCAGATGCTTTGGACTTCAGCTCCCAGAATTCCTGGTTATTGGTCAGGCTGGCTACAACTTTTCAGAGTTAAAGTCCAAAACAGCTGGTGGACCAAAGTTTGGGAATCATTGGACATCCAAACAGCAGCAAAGGCTCTCCTCCTGTGTAAGCAACTTAGCAAGCTCTCCTACATCTCTCCCCCCCTTACCGGCTTTTGGCGATCACTGCATTGGAAACCCTATTGAGCCTTCTATAAATATACTCCAGGATTTTGAAGTCCATTTGGGGGTATAAATTTTTCAACGTATAGTCGAGTATATACAGTATGTGCATTCCATTCTTTATCAAACTGTTTGTATCAGTTCAGTGTAAAGATAAACAGGGTGTTATGATGTTGCTTTGCAATCAATCTTTTTTTTTAATATGAGATTGGTGCTTTACTACATGATCAAACCTGCACTCAAAAGAGTTGTAAAATATAAAATTTATGGAAAGTTATAAAGTTACAGAAATTAATCACTGCTAGTTCTCTGGCACTGTTTTCCTTTGCTTCATCCTTTAGATCATTTGTTACATGCCCCTAAGTTTTACCTTCGACTTATCTAAGGGTCATATCAAAATCCATGATTTTGGCCCAAAAACCTGCCCTCGACTTATACATGAGGTCGACTTATACATGAGTATGTATGGTAGTCCCATGGCTCTTTTACCCAGAAACAAAATAAATAAAAATGGTGTTCTTATCTTTTGGCCTTCATCTCTTTATGAAGCCATGGTTATCAGTACTACTATGATGGCAAAGGCCATGACACTTTTTGATGCCATGTTGCTGTACAGTTTTGCATAGGACTGAAATCAGTGAGTGAAGTGGAAAGAAGAAAGGGGTTCATGTCTCCTCCTCTACATGTGTGGCAACAATTATTTACTAGAGACTACAAGTATAATACTGTGCACACATTTTTCATTAAATAATTCTATTTCATGCAAGTAACACCTTCAAGAACCAATGATATAGGATGCTATTGCTTTTTTCCAGCCAATCATAGAGTGACATCAAACAATTTTGTTTGGAACAGAGGCCCCTGGATTAATAGGAGAATGATAACTATCGCCCTTTTCATGGGTCAAAAAGCAGTCCCTGCTCTTTCTCATGCGCATTTCAGTACAGTGAATTTTTATGTGGATGTAAGTCCTGACTGTGTTCAGCTGGACTCCTTAGAATGTTCCATAAGTCAGGCTTGTATATCCTATCAAGCCAAACCTAGACTGCCTACTGATAATTCAGTGGTAACTCTCTATAGATGTCCTTTTTTGTTGCATGCCCAGAACTGCAAAAAAGGGGAAATGGTTCTGCTCTCTGGCCATAATATGTAGCTAAAAGTCTTTGTTTGAGTTGGTATTTTACAAGCTGTGGAGGGCTAGTTACATGAGCCAAACTGAGCTCTCTCTGTGTGTGAAACTTAAATCAATGTGGTATTTGGTATCTGTTTGTTGCTTTGTGAAGCAGTGGAGCTGTTGCTAATAAGGAGACTGATTTGAATTAAGAGGCAGATGTTCTTGGAAAAGAGAAATATCCTGAGAATAGCAAGTTTATCTTTAATGAAAGGGGAAGGGAATTGATTTGAACCTTTACTGCTCAAGAGATCATTTTGAATACATGGGGGGCCTAGCTAGAGTTGGGCAACAATTCAGAATTAAAGGTTTCCTTTTTTCTGATTATGATATAATAAGATGGATAATGCATGAAACTGATGACAAATGATCTTTGGTTCCATTACTATTGTTTAATTATTATGGCAAAATAAGCCATTTAGTTTAATCTGTTTATAGAGTGGCCATTTTCCTTTCCCTCATGCCCTCCAAATCCACTCAGGAGGATTGAGGGACTCTCTGTGGTAGATTTTGGGAGGCAATGGATGGGGGTACAGGCAGAGGGTGAGAGGAAAATGTCTAACTGTGCAGGCAGAAAACTACTCACGCTGTCTTGCATTCTGCCATATGTTTTTCTCTCTCTTTTGTGTGAGGCACAGAATTTCTACCGTGCATAAAAATCTACAGTATAGTATCATTTTGATAAATATCTTTTTGACATCTACTTTCTAATACATTTTAGATAATTATCACTATATGGCCACAGAAAGCCAACAAGGGAGCTTTCATTATTAAATAGTTTTTATGTAATTTGAATTATGAACATTGAATTATGAACAGTATTAAGACCTGTACTACTTTTTGATATGTGATTATACTGAGAACAACTGATTCAATGGTGACCACCTTGCTTAATTGTTAAGTTCAGAGAAAAAGATGTATTAAATTATTCTCAGACTGATCACATGATATGTAACAGTACATTTGAAACTGAGTCCTAGATAACAACTCTTATTAAAAAAAAACAGTTTGTGATTACTTTTCAATTTTAAAAATCCATGGTATGTTACATTTTAAGAGAGGAAGAAGAAATTTAAACTCTTCATTCCTCCTCTTATTTTCTTTTTTCTTAAAGCCGAACGTACTTGTCAGTCTGGATACACAAAATGTCAAAGCACAAACATATGCATTCCCCGGACTTATCTTTGCGATGGAGATAATGACTGTGGTGACATGAGTGATGAGAGCCCTACTCACTGTGGTAAGCTAATGGATTTCTCAGTTATGCACCTCCACTTCATGCTCCTGTGACTTGATCCTGGTCAAGAGCCAAACATTCTTGTAGCTTTTGTTCTTTGTTTTTCGCATTGCAATAGACATAGTTTGCATATGTGTGTGATGTGAACATACCAATGAATTGTCGGAAACTAAAACTGAAAACAGAAATCTGACCCAAACTGTGTTTCAACACCCATCTGTGTGAGACTCACTGAATGAAAAGAATTTACAAAATGAAAAGAATTTACAAAAGTGTTGATTTGCCACGTTCCCATTGATTTAATGGGCTTAATTAGTTAGGATGACAACTGGATTTAGCCACGAGGTTTCTAAAGGGAAGATGGTCATGGATCACTCAGCACAGGTCTCTCCAATTCTGTTTCAGTACTTCAAGCACATTGGCCCTTTTGTTATTATTATAATCATTTGGCATTCCTTTTGGAAAGTGCTGGCTTGGGGATTTTGAAGGGCCTTCAGCCACCATTTCCTTAGTTGTAAGAAGAGTTGGGATGTACAAATAAAGAATTATTTTCACTGAATCTGATCTTCAGAAAACTTTGGGTAAAGTAGAAGTGACGGGTCCTCTGCAAGTCTTAAGGCTCTGGCAAATGTCCAGCCTTACAGCCCTCTGGACCCAGCTGTGATACTGCCAGCAGTGTGCTCAGAGCTACATAAAGCATAGAGATCATGTAATCAGTTCCCATCCAGAGGGCTTCCGTCATGGAGACCTAGTGCTCTATAGGGGCTTGAAGATTCAGTTTGAGAAATGAGCCCAGATATCTTCTGCACTCCTTGATTTCATTAATTGCTTAACACCTCTCTTCACCAATCCACAATGTCAAGGTGGCCTTCGCAGTCTTGTTCATTGCAACTCCTAGCCCAGCATAGTCGTTAGAGATTATGGGAGCTGCAACATTTGGAGAGCCACAGGTTCCTCACTCAGTATGAAGATAATAATAGTGACCCATTTCACAAACTTCTTACAATGACCATTGATACATTTGAAGTGTGAGAATTACCCCAAAACACAGTGCATGTGCTAAGAACTGTTCTTCTCACTCTTTCAGTCTCACTGACCTGCTCCAGTAGCGAGTTTCGTTGCTCATCAGGCCGTTGTATACCTGCTCATTGGTACTGTGATCAAGCAATAGATTGTGCTGACAGCTCAGATGAGCCCTCCTCTTGTGGTAAGTATGAAGTTCAGAACAAAGTGATGTGGGAAATTACATCCCATCTGAGGCCTGTGGTCCAACCAGTGTGTGTGTGTGTGTGTGTGTGTGTGTATGTGTTATCTTGCTTCATGCAGTGACACCCATTCACATGTTTTTGAATCACAGAATCATAGAGTTGAAAGAACCATCCAGTCCAACCCCCTGCCATACAACAATACACAATCAAAGCCATCCATCCTCTGTTTAAAAATGGATGCCATCCAGCCTCTGTTTTAAATCTTACAAAAAAGGAGACTCCTCCATATTCCAAGGCAGTGTGCTCCACTGTTGAAAACTTTTACTATCAGGAATTTTTCCTAATATTTAGGTGGAATCTCATTTCCTGTAGCTTGAATCTGTTGCTCCGTTTCCTCATCTCTGGAGCAGCAGAAAACAAGCTTGCTCCATCCTCAATGTAACATACTTCCAGATATTTAAACATGGGTATCATGTCACCCCTTTTTTCTTACATATCCAGCTTCCTAAGCTACCCCTCATAGGGCATTATTTCCAGACCCTTCACCATTTTGGTTGCCTCCTGTGGATGTGCTTCAGGTTATACACTTCCTTCTTGAACTGTGGTATACCCTGGCAAGTGAATTGGATGAAGTAATGGCTAGTCAGTGATGGTCAGCCTAGACAAAAAGTCCAAAATCAATAATCTGAGACCGTCCTACTGTAATGCACATGGTAGTTCGTGTGCCACTTCTTTGCAACTTGAGACTTGGTTATATTCTGTTTAGGAGCGGGGCATCATACTCTAGGCAGGCATACAGATTCATCTTTTCTGTACATGACCAAGCTGGTGGCCTCTGATATTCTAGTCTATGAATGCAACAAATTTCTGTTGTTTATGCCAATAGTTGGCTAGAATGGAAAAGACCATTAGTAACACTGTTTTGTGATGTAGTTTTATAGAGCTCGTGTCATTTTCAGAGCACCTAATTTGTCCAGTTTCCCATCAGGTTAGACCCAGACAGTGCTCATCCTTGTTCCTTACTGATTTGTAGTTCTGCACATCCTTACCTGGCAGTGGAATCTGTTTCTAATTAAGCATGCATAGGCTTGTATTGTTGAGAAAATGATGAGGAGGTTTTTTATAATTTAAAATAAATATTAAAAAGTAGTTGAACTCATAACTGAAATTGTACATGCTGAACTGGAAGTATAGGAAAATTCAGCTATCAAGCAAAAGCCTCTCAATAGAGTTGTTGTAAGGATTTTACTGAAAAAAATATTAATAGTGAAAGAGAAGATAGGTGTGTCTTCTTTTACAGACAGTTATTTACAGTTTAGTTCTAGATGTATCCTAGATGCCATCAGACATGTTGCAGAAATCGTTGTATTTCCTTGAAGTGCCATTCATACAACAATATTTATGGCATAAATAGTGAAGCTGGGAGAGTAATCTTCAAATCATTCTCCGGTCCTAAAATGAGCTGCCCTGGTAGCACAGCCACCATTTTCTTTTCTTAGTTTCTTATGTTTTGAAATAGAAGGAAGAGGACATAGAGAAAGACTAGATGAGGGAAGTGGAAGAGGAGAAAACACATGCAGAGGAGAGACATTGACAGGACATGTTACATATCACACCATAGTGAATTCTGTGCTGCAGGATGGAGTTAAAATAGGTCTTTAAAAAAGAAAAAAAATTACAAATTGCTGATGATCACCTGCCAAGTTCATGTTTGTCTAATGTATGATTTTGCTTTACTTGAATGACAATGGGCACCATTTCAGCTGATCATGTAAACTATACTTAAGGTTCTTTTTACTGAATTCCAGCTAGAGAGAAATAAAAGGAAAATCTCAGTGGCTAATAATCTTGCCATAATAGTTATAATTGTTTCTCATATGTGAGTTGGGCAGCCTTCTGCTTACTCTCTTACTTACTCCCTCACTCTAAAAGTCACATCTCATGAAATGTAGTACACACACAGAGAGAGATTTTACAATATAAGGTGGGATATAAATATTCTGGAGCAAAGGAGTAATGCACAATCACATGGGTTATACCTCTTGTGCCAGATTAGAGATATAAGAAAGAGAGAAAGAGAGCAAGTAAATCCACCAGCTTATCCCATGTGGCCTAGCCTCATTTCACCCAGGTGGGCAGCATGACCCACTGCCCTGGGCTTTCAGGTTTAAGCAGGCTTATACTGGTTGTCCTTTTGGTTAGGACTTTTTTTCATGCCAATCAGACTGACAGATGGGATTGGCATTGTTTCTATTTTCTTGGATATAGTTATTTATTTACTGAATTTCTATCCTGCATTTCCACTAAAATGGGATTCAGAGCGGTTAAACGGTATTCAAGAAATCTCCTTATATATGTGCATATATTCAATTGTCTTATATACTCATATGTAAATTGACTTCATGTATAAGTCAAGCTCAGATTCTGGGACCAAAATTATGGATTTTGATATGACCCTTGGATAAGTCAAGGGTAAAATGTATGAGCCTGTAAATGGTGTAAAGGATGAAGCAAAGGAAAGCAATGCCAATGAACTTACAGAATTCTGGTAGCCATAATTGTTTGTGCTCAATGAGATGGGAACTACAGTAAATGGTGGCTGTGCAATGTGTGTGGGAGACAACCAGGAGTAGGCAGAGCAAAGAAAAAAAAAAGCCCATATCTCCTCTCTTGGTACTCCTTTGAGGGGAAGTGCCAAAGAGCCACCACTGCCTTTTTACCACGCAGTTATTCAAAAAGCCTAGAAGCAGCACTGAAGCAGGGAGGGTAGAGGTGAACAGTCCCTCTTTTAGGTTCTTCCAGGACAGACTAAGATCTCACCTTTTGCCACTCTACTGAGAGAAGGAAATGGTTCCCTTTTTTGATGAGAGCTAAGGTACAATATACTTCCATTGACCCATGGATAAATTGACTCATTTTGCAGGTGGGATGTGTGTGTCATTTTTTTTAAACTAAAATATTCTAGACATATACATAAGTATATACAGTATTACTGTTGTTTACTGTTCAGTTGTTTCAGCTGTGGCAACAATGAAACAAAGTGAAGGGGGAGTTGGAGCTCATGGTTGGTGGGCAGATGCTGTGGGACTAGCTGAAGGCTACCCAGCAGAGTTTGGGCAATCTGTCTGGAAGGCTGTGCAGTGTTGAATTGATCAGGACTCACTAAACTTACGTGCAGCTTAAATAATGACCTATTAGATACATTGGAACAAGAATGGTTATCTGTTGTTGAACACTTGAAGAAGACATGGAAAGGTAGAATCATATAGTACCTATTATTGAAATGGGCAAGCACACAGTACAGACATAAGCTTCAAAATGGAAAAAATTCTTTTAAATAGTAACAGACTTAGAATATTATAGGCAGATTATTTTCCACTTAATTTGTAATTTTGATAAAGCTAATTACAATGACATTATTGATGCTAAGATGCATGACAACTGATAATGGTTGAAGGAAACTTACTTTGTAGAATTTTTGCAGAAGAAAGGCAAAACGACATTTTATTCACTTCAAAAGGTAAAGAACATTTTTGATAGGATGACAAAATATTATAGACTTAAGTTAATATTAGCTTGAGCCAAAATCTCAGTGGAAGGTCTAAAATAGGAAGAGTAAGAACTAAGAGATTTGTTTACTGATATAACAGAACAGTTGTAAACAACAATATACAGTATGCTATATTTTGTTCTTATATAATTGTTATAAATAAAACTAAATGGATGTCACAGTACAGGGCTGGGCAACTGTTGAAGGGTTAGCAGTGCATTAGAAGTCCACCCCCATTTGATGCATACCTCTTGAAAAAAGATTTTTGCTTCCTTCCCTGAAATATTTGAGGAGCATGAGGGCTACAGAATGGCTCTGTGGCATGTGTTTTCTCTAGGAGGATGCTGGAGGGTGCAGAAATAGCCAAAGATCTATGGGTTGAATTGCAATATGCACAGCTTGACCAATTATCAGAATGAGATAAGATATGATTAGTGCCCTCATGGTCCCCCTCCCTCAACATGCTTATTATAAGGTGAGGGTAAAACTTAGCAGCCTATAACAAAGCATGAAATACAGCTGTTACCAATTTTTAACCCATTTTGTTGGTGCCTCCTTTCTCCTTTGGAAGTGCAACAAACCTACATGGTTTGCTTGAACTGCTGGGGACATTTTAGAGTTTATAAGGTCACCGGTGGTGGGCAAAGAACAGCCTGCAGTCCACAAGCAGTCCCTCATGGCACCCTAGGGGTGAAAAACAATTTTTGCAATACCCCCCCCCCCCCCCGAAAGACTTTTTGATGCAAAATGCTCCAAAATATCCACTAATGGGAGTGGGCTGCATTTCCCTCACATTTTGTGGAGCCCTTGGTCCAATTTAGGCCCAGGAGAGGAATTCTTTGAAACCAAAAACATGGTGAAAATGCCCTCACTACCCCCTGGAACAGTTTGGGGACATTTTATTTGTTTGTAGAAACAGGTGTAGCTCTTCAGGGTGTCCTAAGGTGCTAACATGGCCCCCTAGCCTTCCACAATTTCCCACCCCTCATGTAAACCATGACATCTTAACAGTGAAGTTGTAATTTAATATAATATCATAGGTCACCATGACCCGATCTAGATGGACAAAAAGCGGCCCGTTTAGGGCTAAAAAGCCCGCCTTTAGGGTTAGGGAGGGTGCAGCATCTACACCCTCCCTAACCCTAAAGCGTATGGGCACCGCCATTTTAAGATGGCAGCGTCCATACGGACGCGCCGCAAGAGCGTCATCATGTGCACAGCTGCTAGACTCGCTGCACACATAATCTCGCTGCTAGACTCACTGCATATCGCGCCCTTCCCGTGGCGCCAAAAAGGAGCTCCTTTTTGGCGGCGGGTCTTTGCCACGGCTTTTAGACATCCGCGGCAAAGACCAAGGGAGGAAGGGGCTGCAGCGGCGGCCCCTGCCTCCCTTCCGCCCTGCCTCTGCATGCAGGGTGCAGTGGGCGCCCAGGGCACCCGCTGCACCCCACTTAGAGGCCGCGAGGAACCGGCAGTTTGCTGCTTCCCTGCGGCCTCCAGAAGCGGTGGGATGGGGCTGCTGAGGCTGCCAGTATGGCAGCCTTGGCCCCATCCCACTGTGTAAGTCAGCCCCATAAGTCGGAGATGACTTAAAGTCACACAACAACAAATTAATATCAGCACTGGCTACTGAAGAAGAAGCTTTTGGTGATTGTGTGCTATACATTCATTCATGTGCTTTTAAATTGCTTTTAACTTAGTTGTGTTTTAGTGCTATGATTTTGTTATACTTGATTTAATATTACAATTTTTAGGCTGCATTCACACTGGAGAAATAACCTGGTTTGGCACCACTTTAAGTACCCTGGCGCAAGGCTATGGAATTCTGGGAGTTGGAGTTTGTTTTGGGCCAGAGAGGAGAGGAGCTACCCTCTGGGCCCCACAACAAACTCCAACTCCCACAATTCCATAGCCTTGAGCCAGGGCACTTAAAGTGGTGCCAAACCAGGTAATTTCTCCAATGTGAATGCAGCCTTAGAATGTGCCCCCCTGCATCTTTTAAAAAAATATTTTATTGATTCATATCATACATACAAACCAGATAAGAAAAAAATATCTAAATTCTATAAAATATTATTAAACAGACAATTGGAAAAAGAAACAATAAAAGAAAGCATGGTATGATGGGCGCAAGAGATAGGACATCCGATACCTTAAAGTTAATCTTTTTGTGAACAGCCTTGAGTCCCAGTTTTGTAAGAAAGACGGGATATTATAAATCAGATGAATAAATCAACTGTATATATAGCAATGTAGCCATGGAGGTTAGAGAAAATTAGTTTTATTTGGAGTTATGTAAAGACCATTGCGCGGTACAGATGGCCCGTTTGGGCCATCCCCGCAGCATCACTAGGGCTGGGGAGTGCACAGCATTCGCCTGCTCCCCAGCCCTGGCACGTAATGACGCCTGCATCATTACATAACGCCGTTTACACGGCATACGTAACGACACCCTTGCAACTGCGCCTCTTCTACACGGAGCTAGAGATTTCTACAGAGGTGTCCTCTCAGGTAAAAACATGGTGTTTTTGTTATTTGCATTTTTTCCATATTCACTGAGATCTTGTGTCCCTAACCCTAGTGAATATGGAGGGGAAAGTGTAATGTGTTCTAAAGAATAAGCCAATTGAAGACTTTCTGAAATATTGGGAACCATTTATGATTTTTTTGAGCAATAAGAAATCTACCTATGTTATAATTTGTGTATATAGTTATTAGCAATTTTAGTAAGATTATTCAATTGGATCTGTAATGGTAGAATATTTTTTCTCTTTTATTCAATACAGTCAGAATTGGGAGGCAAAGTCCTATTGTGCATTAGATATATGTTTTTTTCCTCCTTTTTTCTTTCTTGCTGTTCCCTCTTTTCTTTTCTTTCTTTTCCTTTGCTTTTCTTCTTCATCTTCTTTTGCCCTGTCCCTCCAGTTTCTTTATCTTTGATTATAAATTAGATTGTGTTAAAATTAATTGTAGTTAATTTAAAAACAACAACAACAACAACTGAAAATGGTATACATGTTGAATAGTTTGCAAATAAAACAACCTTCTTTTTCTTTTCAGTTCCCCCTGTCCGGAGCTGTTCAGGTGATCAGTTTAGATGTGATGATGGTAGATGTATCCCAGCTTCATGGATCTGTGATGGTGACAATGACTGTGGTGATATGAGTGATGAAGACCAAAGACACAGTTGTGGTTAGCACTTTTAAGACTATTTTGGTATTATTTTAATGTTATTGCTATAATGCATTGGGGCTAGTTCTTCCCTGCAATGCAAAAACAGCTCCTCCTAAGTGGCTAAGAAGAGATTGAAGGCAGGGATTGTAGACTTAATTTAAATAACTCAATTAATGGATATATTAAAGATAACTGCTTTAATGTGTGCTTCCTTACAGCCAATCGCAGCTGCTCGGCCTCTGAGTTCACATGTGTGAACAATGCACCCCCACTGAGAAGGTGTATCCCTCGGGCTTGGGTCTGTGATGGGGATGCTGACTGCAGTGACGCTTATGATGAACATCAAAACTGCACAAGAAGATCATGCATGGATAATGAATTTACCTGCAGCAATGGACTGTGCATCCGTAACAATTACAGGTTTGTCTATGTTGTGCTGCAAAAAAACCCATGGCCTCTAAAACAGGAGTGGGCAACCTTTTAGACCTCAAGGGCCTATGCAGTGCCAGCAGGCAGGTAAACAGTTGTGTATGCCCATATATACACATGTATGCATACAAAACCACATTCTTATCCAACCACATTTTAGTATCTCAGGATGGAGAGATTTAAACTCCCCCCATGGACTGAGAACCAGGGGTACAGTTGTCTTGGGGGTGGGAGATTAAAGCCTGCCCTACCCAGATGAAAGTTCACCTCTGATATTACAGTGGTC
This sequence comes from Urosaurus nigricauda, assembly GCA_034509955.1. Classification (NCBI taxonomy): domain Eukaryota; kingdom Metazoa; phylum Chordata; class Lepidosauria; order Squamata; family Phrynosomatidae; genus Urosaurus; species Urosaurus nigricauda. The sequence goes on along the minus strand of JAOEGL010000001.1, from coordinate 166,736,315 downwards.
CCTTCTCTTATGCGGGGAATTCCCCCCCCCCCCCCACGTAAGGGGAATTATGTGTATACTCAGCCCCACTAAAAATAATGGGGCTTGTGCCTGCGTGCGGTACGTGTGCCATGGGTGCTCACACTATTACCCCTTCCAGGGCATGCCAAGGCTTCTTCCAGTGCAGCTTTGAGCATATGCCAAAAGCCATGTATGTTTCACCTGCGTATGAAGGGAAACACTGAACTTGGTAGATTGGAATAATAGTGAATGTGTGTGTGGCAGCAACTGCTAGTGCTAAACAGTGGTCTCTCTGCCCGCCCTTCAACATCCCATGCAATGAGGGACAAGTGTAAGGGTTTCCTGGCCTCATATGCCTCCTTGGGAATTGCCAAGGGTTGTGAGTTGTCCACCTTACCATAGAAATTGTACAGCCAAGCCAGGAGGGCCAATAAATCCCAGCAGACACCACAGTCTAGGTTCAAATTCCAGATTCTCTATAATCACTGGATTAATTTAGCTCCCAGATAGGAGACTAGAATTCAGCACCATTGTCCTTTCATCAGGGTCACACTCATGAACCTTCCTTCCTTCCTTCCTTCCTTTCTTTCTTTCTTTCTTTCTTTCCCAGAACAGTGAAAGATTGCTAGCAAAAGATTTTCACACTGTGCTGGGGATGGAGTGGAAGAAAGGCTAGCAATGAGAAAGATTTTTGAATGTCTCAAAGATGGGGAGTGGGAGAATAGGGAAGTTGAAAGAAAAGGTTACATTCAGCAATAAGCAGCTGTACAGCAAAAATAGAGTTTGGAGGGAGGTTGGAAGATATGTTTATGCAAAAAAAAATTTTGTAAGTTGGAAGTTACCAGGAGCCTCAGGAGACTCTGCTGTTTTGCTTGTTGCCTGTCCTGCTGGGTTTCTCTGTACAGTCCTACCAAAGTATATTGGCAGCAGTTTCTGGCTTGGAATACCTATGTGCAGCCATTTGTGCCTGCCTCTTAACTGTGTTTACAGTCCTAATTCCTCCAGACTTTCTGGACCACCTTTTTGTGGCCCAAAAAGTATGTTTTGCACTCCTAGAAGCCTCCAGGAGTAGCAACTTACGTTTCAAATCCAGATGTGAATTTACCACTTCCACCTTTTTGCGTTTGTTTTGAGGGGACTTTTTTTTGTCCCTGGAGGGCTGGAGGGGTATGAGTTGGACCTCCAGATCTGCAGCAGACACCTCTATGTCTGCTTCAGATAATACCAGTGTCAGTAAAATCTTATGCTTTGCACGCTGTCCCTTTTAAGAGAGCACATTCAGTGGGTCAGCTTTCTTCAATATGTTGGTCACTTTATATGAACAAAAATGGCTGTGATCTGCATTTTTTCCAATAAATACAGGCTTATATAACTTTGCACGTGGCAGTGCTGTCTCTTTGGTAATATTCCAGGTGTGGGCTCTTTTCCAGATGTGACCGACGCAATGATTGTGGTGACAGCAGTGATGAGAGAGGTTGCATCTATCAGCCATGCCCACAGCACCAGTTTACCTGTCAAAATGGCCGTTGCATCTCAAAGGCCTATATTTGTGATGGAGACAATGACTGTGGTGATGAATCAGATGAGCTGGAGCACCTCTGTGTTACACCGGAAGCAACCTGTTCTCCTCATCACTTTAAGTGTGACAATGGGAACTGCATTGAGATGGTCAAACTTTGTAATCGGATGGATGACTGCCTGGATAATAGTGACGAGAAAGGATGTGGTATGCCTACAACCTTGTTGATTAAACTGTTTTTATAAAAATAATTTGAGTTCTTGGATTTAACTTGAGACCTAGACAAATTTTATTACCTGGCATTTCCCAATCATGAATTTTCAGAAATCAGATCACAACTCCTACTACTCTGAAGCATCATAGCCAATAGTTGTGGGTTATAGGGATTCATCTTTGAATGTAAAATTAGGAAATGCTGCTTAGTTAACCATTTTGAATCCAAGAGGAATTGGTGAAATCATTCCCAAAGACTGATTTACTGGACTGGGGATGGCTGACATTAATAACAACAACAACAACATAAAATAAAATAATTGAATCATCATCATCATCATCATCATCATCATCATCATCTAACATTGCATGTTAGAAAAGATCAATGAAAACGTTCTTAATCACTCAGCATCCACCTTCTGGCTGTTCTTTACTATGGACTCAGAGCTGTGTATATGCCATATAGCCTGTCCAGCAGCTTTTAAACCTTCTGCCCTTGCATGTAGCAAAGGACACTGTTCCATTATCAGTGCTGAAATAAGTGACCAGTCCAGTTTTCTTCTTCATTGAATTGGGAAGGGGGGGGGGTATCATCTCACCTTGCACCTTAAACAGTAGCACATCTTAGTCAACTCCATATCCTATTGATCTGTGAGTGCTGATAAAAATAAGCTGATGTGTTCAACATTTGTGTCAATCTTTTGCAGCCCAGATAGATAAAGATATCATGAGAATAATTTTGGAGTGTGTTACTATAGCTTTTTGGAGGAAACATCACATATATGTATATATGTGTATAAACGTACTAGTGTTGCCAGGTTTTCAAAAGCAAGAAGGGACAGTAGAAAAAATTCATGACATTCAGAGGTTTTACCTAAATAGCAAATGAAAACATTGATTTCATTTAACCTAGCCATGTGTTTTTCTGCAAAATTAACATACTCTTCTTTCATAAATTGCACATATCTGTCAAGTCAATCAGACTTTTGAAGGACCTACACCCTGAGATACAGGATTTTTGGCAGCTCATTCACTCAGTACAAAAGGAGAAGCTTTCCAACCTAAAAATAGGGGCATCCCTTATAATAAGGGGAAAATAACTCTCAAAGGACATCCCTTACAATAAGGACCACCAGGTAACCCCAACAGACAGACAGACATATACACAAATGCAGTAAAAATAGACATTGGGGACATTTAATGCACAACTAGAAATTAGTGCCCTTATAGCTGCTGCTTGATTTCCTCACACAATCAAGTAACATTGACTCATTTTTTGTCTGTTTGTTTCATTTTTGTACTAGGAATTAATGAATGCAATGACTCTTCAATCAGCGGCTGTGACCATGTCTGCACAGACACCCAGACTAGTTTCTACTGTTCATGTCATCCTGGCTACAGACTCATGTCCAATAAAAGGTCTTGTGATGATATTAATGAATGCCATGAAACCCCATCAGTGTGTAGTCAGATTTGTGAGAATACTGTTGGCTCCTATATCTGTAAGTGTGCACCAGGCTACATCCGGGAGCCAGATGGGAAAAGCTGCCGGCAAAATAGTAACATCTCACCCTACCTGATTTTTAGTAATCGCTACTATCTGAGAAATCTCACTACAGACGGCCAGTCTTACTCTCTCATTTTGCAAGGCCTCAGGAATGTGGTTGCACTGGACTTTGACAGGGTGGAAAAAAGGCTATACTGGATTGATGTTGGCAGGAAAGTCATTGAAAGAATGTTCTTCAATGGGACAAACAAGGAAATAATAATCAATGATGGTGTGCCTAATGGGGAAGGAATTGCAGTTGACTGGGTTGGCAGGTAAGTCCCTTTATTTTTAAACAATTTTAAGTATTTCTGTCTGTGATCTGATCATTATTATAAATAATTTGTTCAGTTTACATTCTTCAAAACTTAACGAGCAATTGAAAGTAATAGTGTAAGCAAGGCAACTTTTCTGTGTATGTATGGCATTCAAAGAGCTTCACATGCAATATATATGTTTCTATCCACCCAAAGTTCTGCAGTACCCAAGAAAAAACTGGGAAACTTGCCTTTTAAAATAATACTTTGCTAGTCTACGAAAGTAGTGGTTTTCAACCTCTGGTCCTCCAGATGTTTGGGACTTCATTCCTAGATGCCATGACTGGTACAGCCGATGCTCAGGAGGTCTGGGAGATGAAATCCAAAATGTTGGGAGGATCCAAGCTTGAGAACCACTACACTACAAGTATTGCCAACTCTTTTTTTTAAACCCAAAACCAAAAAGCTGATTTCATGGCTGATTTCTTTTTTAACTACAAACAATGTTACTGTAATGTCACATGGGGATAAATACTGCAAACTAACTTGTGGTAAATACTGCAAGAGAATTTTTGGCAGCATTCAATCTTATCCAATCTTTTTTGGAGTTGTTTGTCTTTTTACTAGAACTCTCAAGATCCACAGAACCCAGTGGAAAGAGTATACAGTAGACACTTCCCATGCTTGGGGTTTCAGTTCCGCATTGCCCCCCACCCACTCACAGGAGGCAAAAGCCGTGGATAGTGGCATTCCATATTATTCGGTGATGGCAATATGTGCATGGATACATCAGTGTGTCCATGTGCATGTGCTGCCATTTAATAATATGGGGCATGGTGATCTGCAGGCAGTCAGATTTGCAGATTGGCAGCCTACTAATATGAAGGTTCCACTGCACATTTAGAATTAAATAAAAGGGACATTTTTGAGTTCATCTTGAGGTCAGATTTTTCACTACCAGAATTGAATTGAACTCATACATAGGGGACAAACAGAATGGCAACTTGGAGCAGCCTCTGGCTGCTCCGGCCCTGATCATCCCCGATTGGTGTGGGACCAGACAGCTTTGGGCCACATTAACCGGCCTTAGTGCAGCTTCCAGCCAATCCGAGGGCATGCATTATCTGCACGCCACCCCCCCCAGATTGGCCTGAAGGCAGAGCTTTTTGCCCATCTGTTTCAAGCCATAGAAGTCCACTCCTTATTAGCTTCAAGCTTTTTTTAATTTTAGCAGCCTAAATAGGAAGAGTTACATTATGGCAACTACTGATGAAATGAAAGGCAGGAATTCTTGCTAATCTACTGCAAATTAACCAAAGCCATTCAGTAGCTGTCTGATCTACCTTTTGCCTACTCTTGCTTTAGGATATCACATTGTCCTCTCCAGTTTTATTTGGCTGCCTTTTACAGTTGTTTTGGATCCTTTTGTATTTTAGTGTGATGAAATAACATAAAATAGCCACTGATACCTGAAATAGATATATCAGGAATGAGCTGATGTAACAGTCACTTTCTGAAATATTTCAGAAAACTATACTGGGTAGATGATTCTAAGGACTGCCTCTATGTCTCTGAGCTTGATGGCCGATTCCGGAAAAAATTAATTGATCGGTGTTTGGATCCCAACAATACTTTCTGTTTCCAGTACCCTAGAGCTGTTGTTGTTCATCCCAAATATGGGTAAGGCTTCTTCTGAAGCAACTTTTGTATGTTATCTTTCTGTTCATCAGAAACCATTAACTTATTTCACCACCTGTCAGCATAATGACCAATGAAGGCTTTATTTTAAAATAAGCAAAAAGTTTGTAAAATGAGCACAGTCATGAATGATGCTGCTTGTGCTGCTATACATTAATATTGTTCTAACAGTGCACTAAAATGAGACAAAGTCCCAACTGACAGAAGATGAAAGAGAAACAATAAAGTTTTGAGAAAAGAATGTGAAGGGAAGAGAGGAAGGTGAGCTATTAATAATAATAATAGGATTTATTTCTATTCCGCCTTTTCCGGTGGGGAATCAAAGCGGATTACAGCAATCAAGCAAACAGCTTCATTTATATACAGTTTCATACTGCCTAAGCAGTGTCTAAGCAGTTTACAACTGTAAGCTGTAACTGAAATAGGTGAAGTGTGGTGGTCTTGAGAGGCCTCCGGTGTCATTTATGGATGATGTCTTTCTCAATTTGGAATAAGCCAGCATCCATAATAATTTCATGTGTCTATTGCCCCAGAAAGTAGGGTTTGCCCCCCTCAATTATTACCCCTGCCTTTGCTGAGCGAAGAGTTCAAGTATTCGTGTGTAATTTATAGTAGCGGTCTGTAAGCTATTGAAATTCATGCTGTAGCAAAACCAATAATCCCTAGTGCACAACACTGCTTTTTAATTATTATCCTCACCTGTTCCTTGCATTGGCAATATGTATCCTTTAATGGATGTCTTGAGGGACAACTGCACTGAATCCATGTTTTAGGGAAAAAGTGGCGTATAAATAAATGCATCTTGCAAATAAAGAACCCAAATTAAGGTTTTATACCAAAGTGACATGTCATAAAGTGGTAGAGTGAAAGGGCAGCAGTGTTCCTAACTTAAAAGTTTCCACTGGCAATAAACAAGCAACCAAATAAATAAATGATTTTATTTTTTTAAAAAATAGACTTTCCTCCACTCTGACCTTTTCTTTGTATATAATGCCAAAGTAATTTATACCCAAATCTTAACCACTGCCTTGGACATTTCTTGGAATGTCTTATTCATTGAATGTGCATAGAATGATAAACCAAAGGCTATCCATGATATTGAAATACTGTGGAAATACGTTGTATAGGACTGAATTTCCTATCTGGAGGTGTCATAAATCACCCATTGGCTGATTTTTAAACCCCCAGACTTCTTCTCAGACTCGCCCAGTTTTATCCTTGTGTGTCCACTTTTGCATTAGAAAGATTCTAAATAAATTTATGTTGTATTTACTAAAACAGGCAGGTCTACTGGACTGATTGGGCAGAGCGAGCCTATATTGGACGTGTGGGAATGGATGGCAAGAACAAGACAGTGATTATATCTGCCAAGTTAGAGTGGCCTAATGGACTCACCATAGATTACACCAATGACAAGCTCTACTGGGCAGATGCCCATCTGAACTACATTGAGTACGTACATAGAGAAGAATAAAGCAACTGGGTAACTCTTCATACCAAATTTTGGGGTTACCAAACTAGCTGCAATTTGAAATCAATGTTAGCAAAAACAAGATTATACATTTGTTTTGTAGCATTGATATAATGGCTAAAGGTGTTTGTGACTGATATTTTAAGATGCCAAACTACTCGGGGGATACAATTATATTTAAGTGCGCCTAGCATAAAGATGTCTGCTTTTTTCATGAGGATTTCCTAGTCTGCTATTTTCTTTTAAAAACATTATTTCTACTAAAATATTAGCAAGTATGCATGAGACTCAGCATGTCATAATGATCTGAATTTGGAGTGGAATGCCAGGAAATCAGGGTTCAAATCTGCACTCAGCCATAGAAACCCACTATTATAGCAAACACCTTGGGCAAGTCACACTGTCCCAAGCTCAGAGGAAAGCAGTGACAAACATCCTCTGAATAAATTTTGTCAACAAAACAATTTGCCTTGGTTGCCTTAGGGTTGTTATAAATTGGAAATGACTTGAAGGCATACAACAAGTATGCATAATGTATCTTGAAATGTCCTTATCATTTTCTTCATAAACTTCCTGCCCAAATTTAAGCTTTTATTATAGGCACTGAAGTAATCTATAGACAAATACACATATGTTCTCTTGAGGAAAATCTAGGTCTTCCAGCGCAACTCTGTGGTCAATTTTAATCAAAAGTTGCACTCAAGGATCTAGAGATTCCTAGAGAGAACACTCCACTCAGCGTTTGTAACTCCTCCAGCACAATTATGTGGTCAATCTTTGGCAGATGTTGACCACAGAGTTGCATTGGAGGACCTAGAGATTCCTAGAGAGGTTTCTCTCAGGTAAAAACATAGTGTTGTTATTTGTGGTTTTTTCCACATTCCACAGGGGTCCTGTGCCCCTAACCCCAACCAATGTGGAGGTACAAGTATATAGTATTAACATTTTGTATTATGTGCTAAATAAGGAATTTTTGCTAATAAAATGAAGCTAAATTAATTCAATTAAAATCAGATTAATTAATTAAAAACAAAATATAGAGCACAAAAAACTTGAGATGTTTAAATTTTACAAATAAAGGTATTTATTGATAGTCCTAGTATCAAATGTCAAAGCTTGGGAAAGTTACCTTTTTGGTCTGCAGCTCCCAGTATTTCATCAGCTACCTGACTGCTGGATTTGAGAGAAATAATTTAGAAAGTAACTTTTCCAAGGTCTGCATGTGGTTCATAATGTGAATTGTGTGCAAATAATATTTACAGAGTTCATGGTGAAGTCTTTTTTAAAAAGCAGTGTCTGAATTCCTAGAAAAGGTGCCAATCCTTGATCTCCATGAGTCCTTCTCCAACACCCTAGGGGATATGTCACTGGGAGACATTTCTCTTCTATAAACAACTATAGGAAATAAAACACTTGTGTTCCTGAAGGTTATGGGTGTTACACTGGGTGCAACAGTGAAGAACATCTCTTTGTATTTCAGTGTATGAATCTTTTTTGTGTGTCTCTGTACCCAGGGGCATGCCCTTGGAAAGGAGCAGGAAGTAGGTAGGACTTCTGGGTCCCACATCTGTGAGGATCAAGCCATGTATCCTGAAGCTTACTCTTCTATCTCTTGCCAACTGGTTCAACATAAGTAGAGAAAAAACGGGAACAGAGCAGTTATGCCCATCTATTAGACGAGGCCTAGGGAGCTGCAGACTGGCCAAATGAGGGTTTCCTTCCTCACTCCCCCACCACAAACTAAGAGTGGGGTTGGAGAAGTGTTCAGGAGCCCAGAAATTGTGATTGCAGATGAGACAGGAACTTAGGAGGGGCCTGAGTAGCAGATTCTGTTAGTATTAGCCTATTTGGGCCTATTACTTGAGTTAGTGGCCTCCTCCATCATATAATCCTGATTATATGTATTATATCATTGTACGGTGGGCCTTTGGCATCTGTTGACATTTGGTTTTAGGGCCTCCTCAAGGATAACAAAATCTGTGAATGTTCAGGTCCCATTAAATAAACTGATAGTAAATTGATGTCCTTTATATAAGATGGCAAAATTAAGGTTTGCTTTTTGGAATTAATAGATGTTTTAAAATATTTTCAAGATATGGATGGGTGAATCTGTGAATAAAGAATCCATGGATGCAGAAGGCTGACTATATATATATAAAAGGAGGAAGGCATGGTTCGTTGCTTAGAACAAATGCTTTATGTATGCTCTTTTTTCAGAAGTGTTGTTGAAGGAACAGCAATTAACACATACAAAAACATTTTTTCTGCTAGGCATATTAAGATAACTTACTGAGATAAATGATAAAGATTTTATACTCAATCTGGCAGTTAAGTCTTGTGAAAGTCCGGTGGGCCCTTGGTGTCCTCTGGGGTTTGGTTCCAGGACTCCCTGTGGATACAAAATGGATGTTCAAGTTCCATTAAATACAGTAGCATAGTAAAATGTTGTCTCTTATATAAAATGGCAAAATCAAGACATGCTTTTAGGCATTTATATATATTTTTTGGATATTTTCAAGCTATAGAGGCTTGAATCCATGGATGAAGAATCCATGGATGAAGACTCCATGGATCTGGAGGGCTGGCTGTACAGCCAGCCTTCCACATTCACAGCTTTGACACTCGCAATTCTGATTATTTTCAAAGTCAGGGCCGCATGTGCGTGTGCTTGTCCTCCTTCTTCCTCCTGAGCTTTTCTCCTTGGCAGGAAAAAGCCCAGAGAGAGAGGCCGGGAAGGCTGTACATGCCAACCCAGCCTGTTTCTTGGTGGGAATAGCTACCTTCCCAAGGCAGTCACTCCACAAGGAAAGGGACAAAGGGGAATCAATCCCCCCATCACCTTTCCCATTGGGTAGCTACGTTCCCCTGCCTGGGGAAGACAGCTATCCCACTGGGAAAGGAGTGGAGAGCTAGTTAAAGGGACTGGAGGGTGGGAGAAAGAAAGGGACTGAACTGGTTAGGTCTGTTAAGAGGAAGGGGTATCAAGACCATCTTTAGCTCAGCAACATACGGATGACTGCACATGCCATCATCATCATTATTATTATTATTATTATTATTTTAATTTGTATCCCACTCTTTCCCCAGAACTGGGGCTCACCCTATCTACTCTGAGATATTTGCTGACTTTTATTATGGACCTTACCAGACAGGAGGAATTTCTCTTTATTGCGAATGGAGCCAATTGGAGCCAATTCAAATTCTCCTGAATTTGCTAATTTAGTGAATTTACGTGAATTCCAATTGTGTTCGGAATGCGTTCAAAATGACTTCCCATTACCTGAAAATGAACCCCGTTGCCCGAATAAGTGAGATGCTTTAATTCGCAATAACGTAAAACCCATGATTGCATTTGGAATTATTTCCCTTTTGCCCGAAATTGCGTGAGATACTTTAATTTGCAATAATGTGAAACCCCATGATTGCATTCGGATTGCCATTAGATTATATTTCCAGTTTCCAACATCTGATAAGGTCCTATGTCTTCTAAAGATGGTCTTGATACCCCTTCCTTGTAGTCTAGGTAAATTGTTTGTCTAGTACTGTGATAAGGTAATAATTAATGTACTAATCTGACATAATTGAAATAGGAAAAATAGCTGATAATTTATGATGACATCCAGCTGGATTTTAGGAGTGACCCTGGAGAGCTGTATTAACATCTAAATTGAAACTAATGGTCTGTGTTTTAGCAGGATCGCAGTGATTGTTTCTTTGGCAATTAAAGAGATATGTAATTGGTTGGCTCTAATCTACAGGTCAAAAGCCACCGCAACCGGTAATTTAGTAAAAGTGGAATAGATAACATATATATTTTGTTTGTCCATTGAACTAGAGCAATAGCGTACTTTTGTCTACAGCTTTCCTTGGGGTCAAACTGCTGCTTGCAATTCCCCCCCCCTCCCCCAATCTTAGATTTAGGCAAAGATTAGAGAATGAAGGCGGAAAACTTAGAGGTTAATAACATTATTCTCTTTTTGCATAATACCCTCAGAGCTGTTGCCAGTTAGGGTTTGGAACTATGAAAGTTTGGGTCATCCAGTATTTATTGCACACCTATTCACAGAAGAGCTAGAGCTGAGAAAAGATAGTACTGTAATCAGTTCCTATAGCAAAATGTGTGATACTCTATTTTAGCACCTTGGGGAATACACAGTAAGACAGGGGTTTGTTTGTTGTTGTTGTTTTTTGTTACCTTTATTTTTCACTCTTTCTGAAGTAATAGACAAAAGCTTCAGATGCAGTTGCCATCTTTTTTCCCTCTGTGTCACCCATTTTTCTTTTTCTACAGGTACTCAGATTTAGATGGCCAACACCGCCACACTGTGTATGATGGGACATTACCTCATCCCTTTGCAATTACAGTTTTTGAGGACACCATCTACTGGACTGACTGGAACACAAGAACAGTTGAAAAGGGAAATAAGTACAATGGATCAGGCAGGACCATTCTGGTAAACACCACCCACAGGCCCTTTGATATCCATGTCTATCACCCATACAGGCAACCAATTGGTAAGAGATTCATTTAGTCTGCTGTTCATGCCTGATCATTCTGTGTAGACTGTTGTTTAAAGTGTGAATTCTGATTGTAACTTAGTGATAGAAGTACAAGCTGAGAGGACATAGACATCTTGCACAGGTCCATTTCTCATTTAAACCTTTTGCTTCCATGGGATGAATTTTAGAGAAGCATTTCCATGGAGATACATACAATGGCTAGAATCCTCTTAATTAGATTGCAGTATTGTAACTCTTGTACATATTTTGGGATATTGCAAGAGGAGGTATCCTTGTACTTCTCTGCACAATACTGCTCTCTCCAGGTGTCCAACAGCAGCCAGAGGAGGGAGCTCATTGTTGCTGCTCCATCTTTTCAGCCACTGATCTGTTACAGTTAAAAGTGCCCAGGTGCATTCTGGCTGCCCTCACACAGAAAGAAGGAACAGCCTGATGCTGGAATAGAAGGCTGCTCTCTCTTTCCCAGATGCATAAGGGCAGCCACTGCATTTCCACCCTGCAAGTAGAGGAAGCAATGTCCAACTCCATGCCACAAGTATGCTGGTGGATGATGATGATGATGATGATTAGCTTTATTTATAAAGCGCCATAAACGTACATGGTGCTGTACAAAAACAGATAAAATCAAGAATATATAAAAAGCCTGCCTATGGTGTACAATCTAGACGTTAAAATAACAAGTTAACAACATCATAAGAAAACAAATTAAAACAGCAGATATCAAATATTGTCATAATAAGACATGAGTCTTAATATTCACCATTGTGTTTTGTGGGTGTTGACCAGTAATTAATTGCCCTCCTGTGTCCTGTTGATCTTCTAAAAGGGGTAGATGTTTTAACTGCACTCAGCTATTGCTTGTCTGTTTTGATCTAGCAGGCTTACAGAAGGCAATTTTAAAAAGCTGCTAGCAGGCTGTTTGTTACATCTTTATGAATGCCTGTTCTTCCATATATACTGGGTGTATTGTTACCCTGGGCTTGATTTATTACTTGACCCTGGATTTGGGCTGCCAGTATTTTTCTTCTGATGAGTAATTGTTTAATCATTGTGACATCTTTGGGCTACTTACATACAATTACTAATCTTAACTAGGCCCATATTATAGCCATTAAACCAGTGGAAGTTATGTACGTGTTCACTTTTTAAGTTCCCCATTAATTCATTGGGCTACTTCATTTAGGACTAACCATTGGATGTAGAATTCAAAGACATGGCTGTGTTAGTCTGGGAAATCAGTATGTAGAAGGATCTTGTAGCACATTTGAGACTAACTGAAAGAGAGAAGTTGGTAGCATGAGCTTTTGCAGACTTGAGCCTACTTCCTCAGATGCACTGGATGTAGCTCATTGATCTACTACCCATGAATAAGCTACAGTTTTTCTTCTTCCTTGACCACGTCCTCTACCTCTGAGATAATATATCAAGAGGATTTGTTCATCTGCATCTGTTCACTAGACCAAGATGCATCCATCCTGTGGGGTTGCTTTTCAATAGCTTGTGTGTTTCCATCTAATATATAAACAGCATCCTATCCATAGCAAACAGCCTTCCAGAATTTTGTTTTTGACTGTTTCTTTTCTGGAAAATAATTAGATTTCCCCCTTCCCTCTCTCTCCAGTAAGAAATCCTTGTGGGACCAACAATGGTGGCTGCTCTCATCTATGTCTAATAAAAAGTGGTGGTGATGGCTATTCCTGTGAATGTCCAGATAATTTCATGGTGGTTCGGTTTGGTAACACAGCACACTGCCTCCCAGTGTGTTCCAGCACCCAGTTCCTTTGTGCAGATACTGAAAGGTGATTGTTTTATATTGCTGTGAATATAACCTCCACCCCCCAAGAATTGAGGTAGCATGTATAGGTCCTAATGGTATTAACAGATTATATAAAAATGTACTACTTATATGAGAATTTACCCACAAATGAACTAAATGTGTTCAAAAATACCAGTACATTGATCTGTAGTATTTTCTGGTAAAACTTTTTTCTGGTAAAGTACTATAGGCCTTTGGTATCTGTGGACTTGACATCTGCGGATACCAGCATCCACAGATTGCAAGCTGTGTGAGGTGGTGCCAGAGAGGTAGAGGGGGAGGAGTCAGCAAAAGGCAGAGAAAAGAGGAAGAGGGGCGGAGGGAAAAGTGGCATCAAGAAGAGGCAGTCTTCTCCCACCTGCACGGTGAGAGTGGTGAGGTGGGCTTTGGACAACTGGGGCGGCAAAGTCCCATTGTCCCCAATGGTGGCATGGCCACACCACCATTGAGGACAGTAGTACTTCAGCATCCACAGATTTTGGTGACTGCGGGGGGATCCAGAGAGAATCCCCTGCGGATACCAAGGGCTGACTGTATGTGCCTTCAAATCACCTGTTGACATATGGCAACTCCACGATTTTCATAGGACTTCAATGAATGCTCCAAGGTGGTTTTACCAATTTCTTCATCTGAAATATAGCCTGTAGCGTCTGGTATTCCTTCATAGTAGTCCATTCAAGTACTAAACAGTTCTGACCCTGCTTAGCTTCCAAAATCAGATGGGAATCTAGTGCCTTTAGGCTCTTTATAAGTAGGACAACTAGATGCAGGAGACCTTTATATGAGAGAATGTATTAACTTTTCATGAATTTAGCTTCTTGTAAACAATCTGGGGTACAATGCTAGGCATCTTTACCAGGAAGTAAGTTCTCTCGGTTAAAGTGAGATTTTCTCTACCCTCTTTTTTTTTTTTTTTTAATAGATGTATTCCCATCTGGTGGAAATGTGATGGGCAAAGAGATTGCCGGGATGGCTCTGATGAACCTCCAACATGCCCACATAGGTATTGCCATGTTGGCCAGTTCCAGTGCAATGATGGCAACTGTACCAGCTCTCATTACTTGTGTAATGGCCTATCAGATTGCCCAGATGGGTCAGATGAAGACCATGTGCTTTGTGGTATGTAGCTTGTTCTTTATTCTCAACATCTTGTCAATATATCAAGCACTTACACATCACAAGCAAGATTAGGGGTTTGGAGAAGTAAGAACCACTACCTTTTCATGAACAGAAAATGAGACAAAACCTTTTGTGAATAGTTAGACACAATGACCAGGGTTGGATACCACAGCAAGCCAGAATTTAGTATGATGTTTGTTTGTGAGGGGTGAACTGATGCCTGGCTTCTGATTTTCAGCTGCTCCCACTCGCACAAGGTATTCTTTTCTGAAGAATCCAGGGTTGTTGTTTTTTAGCTTAGTCTGAGAGAAACCTGTCAGTCCTTTTTGCTGCCACACTGAGATATTGTCAGGGTGTGGGGTGAGCAAGTTTGAGGCCAAGACTTTCAGGTTTCATGCACCCATCAGAAGTCTTTTGCCCATCTACTTCTTGCCAGGGATAAAAGCCAACCCAACCTAGTAAATTGCCGCTATCCCTTATTTGGTCACACATTTTTCTGGTTACCTATTTAAGGCTCTAAACCAGTAGGTATTACTTATTACAGTAGGAGAAGCGTAGGCCTACATTCTTAAGATTCTAAGAAGGAAGGACCAAAAGTAATACCTACTGGCCTAGAGCCTTAAATGGGTAACCAGAAAAATAACTTCCAGGACTGGGTTTGGTACAAAGGCACTCCCAAAATATACACACCCAACACCAGTTTAACACTTTTTCCAAACCAAGATACTCTTTGAGATATATGTTACAAAAGGCAGAACATAGCCACCTAGATACATACACCAAAGGATCTCTTGTTGCAAGAATAAAGCATAAGCAGAATGCAAGATTGTTCCCACACCAAAATGCTGTGCTGGCACGAGAACAGCAACACATTTAGGAAACGTGTAGCAAGAAACATGAGCCATTACATATTTGTCTGATGAATGTTTACACATAAGTAAGTTTCCACAGCTACATCACTCAGCCAAAATTACTTTTGCTCGGGAACTCTCTAGGCTGATCTTGACCAGGCCAAGACACATCTTTGCTGAGAACCATCAGTTTGTCTGTGATGTCTCTGAAGGAAACAGAAATTGCTTTAATCCATAAAAAGCTAGTTTTATGACAGACATGTTGAGAAATTAACCAGAGACCAAAGTCCATGGTTTGTTTTGCTCTGACAGCAAGCATGAAAATAGGAGCCACATGTGGGTTTCCCTACTGTAAGCCAGGATTTACCATGACATCTTACCATGGCATAGCATGATGTCAAATAAGTCCTTCCTCCTATCAGAAGATCAGTTATCTTTAGTCCTGTGATCACTTAGAATATTGTCTAGATGTAGCTATATGTCTCTGCATATTTATCACTCCCATTGATCCACACTGAGGATTACTCAAAATGTTGTCATTCATAAAACAGCTCAGATAAGTGAGGAATTTATTACTTTTCTTTCTATAGTAATGTCAAGATAACACAGTTTTGGTTTTTCTTAGCCAACCACCAATGTGAATCTCATCAGTGGCAGTGCGCCAACAAACGATGCATCCCAGAAGCCTGGCAGTGTGACCGAGAGGATGATTGTGGTGATAACTCAGATGAGGACAGCTCTCATTGTGCCAGCAGAACCTGCCCTCCAGGGCAATTTAAATGTGACAATGGCCGTTGCATCCCCCAGTCCTGGAAATGTGATGTGGATGATGACTGTGGAGATAACTCCGATGAACCTATTCATGAATGCAGTAAGTTGAGTACAGCTTGTCTTTGTTTTTATTTGGTGAAGTTTGGAAGGCTGATTTTGCCTCCACTGATGATACTGATATGCCAGGAACACACAATGAAACACAGCAGAATCTAATTTACAGTGGAGCGCTTTGGAATGAGTTGTGCATGTTGCAGAGAATGGAGGAAAAATATAGGCACATTGCTGACACACCAACAATAGCAATAGCATTTACATTTCTATGCTGCTTCATAATGAACTCAGCACTCTCTAGGCGGTTTACAATCTGTAAGCCGATTGCCCCCAACCAGTGGATACTCATTTTACCAACCTACCCTGTTTCCCCCAAAATAAGACATCCCCATAAAATAAGACCTAGTAGAGGTTTTGCTGAATTGCTAAATATAAGGCCTCCCCTGAAAATAAGACCTTGCAAAGTTTTTGTATATAAATATATATACAGTATATAATAAATGTTCATTTTTTTTTTTGTTCAACAATAAATGTGAATTCTTCTTTGTGGAAAAATAAGACATCCCCTAAAACAAGACCTAGCACATCTTTGGGAGTAAAAATTAATATAAGACACTATCTTATTTTCGGGGAAACATGGTATGAAAGGATAGAAGGGTGAGTCAATGTGGGAGCCCTCTGGGATCGAAATCACAATGTTGTGGCTTCACTGCTGCCATTTAACTATTGTGCCACCAGGGCTCAACAAGGTCACACATCCTTAACCCAGACTAGTCCTTTGGTACTTAGCAAGCACTGGGTGGTGGTTTCCATATATGTGGGGTAATGAATCTGCAGTGGCTTTTAATTTGAACCTTAAAAGAGCTACCCAAGAAAATGAACTGTCCCTAAAATAGGTTCAGCACCTTGGACATCTCCTTATAACTCAATTTACTTGGAAGCCATCAGTCACTCCTGCCAATTCAGAGAAAATCTTGAGTATATTGTGAATGTATTAAGATAACTCAACTCCTTGATTACTCTTTAACAAATAGACTATGGATGCATTTGATAAAAGACTTATAGGTCCACTTTTAAAAAACATTTTTCACATGCTCATGCCTCCATGGAGAGCTAATCAAGAGTCCAGAAGGACCTTTTGGGCAGCTGTGTGATGGAAACTCTACTCCATCTGACAATACGACATGGTAATTACATTTCCCCCATTTCTTCCTTCCTCATTTCATACATAGCAATGACACTGTTC
Organism: Urosaurus nigricauda; assembly: GCA_034509955.1. Classification (NCBI taxonomy): domain Eukaryota; kingdom Metazoa; phylum Chordata; class Lepidosauria; order Squamata; family Phrynosomatidae; genus Urosaurus; species Urosaurus nigricauda. The sequence continues at coordinate 166,719,233 of JAOEGL010000001.1, read as the reverse complement.
AAAAAAGAAAATTAATGAAGGGAACAACAGGAAAAAATGGCACCTCTGCTTTTTCACCCTCAGAGGATTTCTGAAAATATGCTTTAATTCAAAATATCAGGGTGAGGTAGGGCAAATTTGGGATTAGGTAATATCTGAGTTGTTAGGAGCAATGTGGCCATGATAGGTGACATATTTGGTGCAATATTAAAGAAGAATACCAAATTGTCAGTGTTTGTGATGGGCACAGGGACCAATTTTCTGCCCTACGTTGCTCCATAACATTCATATACTGCCAAAAAAAGCTCCCCCCCCCCCAAAAAAAGGAAAAAACAAGTAACAGGAAGGTCACTTTTGATTCTGTAAAGTGGGATTGTTGGATGGGGTAGGGCAGATTGCAGTCTATTCAAAATATAAATGGCAACTCAAGGAGAGGTATAGCATCCCTTTTTATGGCTAGTAAAAAGGCACTCCAGAGAGTTTGGAGGGCTCAAGAGGTATAAAAAGGGCATGTGGCTCCAGGGCTGTGCTTTGCTCACCCCAGTGTTATATGTATGTACTGGTGATCAGGGCTACCATGTAGGTCTTCTACCTCAGGTACCAGAACACATTTAGAATAATTCTCTGTAATTCTCTGTTGTATAACTGGATTTGAACACCTGTAGGTGGAAAAGCCTTTTAGACATTTAAATATGAACACCTCAAGGACAGGCCATGGTACCTGTAACTTATTGGTTTTTGTACAACATGTTATTTGAAAACAGTATAACAGCAGTATTTAAATCTGTAATTTAAAAAAAAGAATTCAATACTTCACTAATTAAATCTTAACTCTTCCCTTTATTTTAGTGGGCCCTGCCTATCGTTGCGATAACCATACAGAATTCAGCTGCAGAACTAATTATCGGTGCATCCCATTCTGGGCTGTGTGTAATGGTCACAACGACTGCAGAGACAACAGTGATGAGCAAGGCTGTGGTATGTTTAAGGGCTGAAGAATTTATTTAAAGTGGCCATATACAGTATTAGTTGATGCATTCCAGGATGTAAAGCAACTTCAGCAATAAGTTCTTTGCATTTTGAATTAGTATGACTTGATGTTGCAATGTTGTTTGAACTTCAGCAACAAATTCTTTGCATTTTGAAATAGTATGACTTGATGTTGCGATTGATTCGTTTGACCAGGTGACTACTAAATGTTACATTGGGTTCTGATTGTAGAAGATATCCTTAGCTAGTTTGTTCCTCTGAGAATGAGAACTTGATTATCAAATGTTGTGAAGGCGAGGTCTTTCACTTTGTGATAATGAAGTATCACAGTAAATAGTGGTCTTGTCTTTCTGCAAAACCTTTTTGCCAAACTTAAACAGAATACTTGCTTTTCTGGGGATATTTTCCTTCTCTTCCACAAAGTTTGTGTCACAGAAGTCCCTTCAAAACACACATTCAGCTGCTTAAGTTCTTGCTGTTGTGTTATGCATATACCATGTACACCATACCCATTTCCAAGTCATATTTGGGGAGGATGTATTAGTAATGTGCTGTCCTATTGACTGGTTTGTGAATTGCGTGTGTGCTACAGAGGCACGGACTTGTGATCCTTTGGGAGATTTCCGCTGTGATAATCACCGGTGTATCCCACTGCGGTGGAAATGTGATGGAGATAATGACTGTGAAGATGAGTCTGATGAACAAAACTGCAGTAAGTTTTTCCCTTCCTTTCCAGCATTCGTAATAATGACAACCTAGCACTGAAATATTGTTTACTTTTTCCAGTATAGCTAGACTTTGCACCCCAGTTAATCTCACATAGGCTTTCCAGATCTTTTGATTTCAACCCACATAATTAAAAATGCTTTTAATGAAGAATCTCTTGTGTGTGCAAAAAACTACTACTGACTAATATAAACATTATAGATTTCTTTGGTGTTGTATATATAAAAAACGGATTAATGGCATATGTAACACATTCTATCTTTGGGGAGGGGAAATGGTAATGCTAAATATGTATTATCAAATGAGATGCAAATTAAAATATTTAAATTAAATTTAAATTAAAATATTTTAAATACTTACACATTCTTAAAGCTACAGGTATATGAAGTGGCATATCACTCTTCCATAATTATGCAATGACAGCATTTGGAATTAAGACATAAAATTTTATGGCTACCAACAGAGATGTCTGAGGGTTAAAATGCTTCACTGCTAATTTGCCATTTAAAAAAAGATAAATAAACTCAGTATTATACTGAATTTACTCGCTGTAAAATATTTTAAAAATCCAATTTAAGTTACGTTTAATGATATTCTGTTTTATCTGACAAGCTACCTACCTCAGTAACAGATCCTTTCATTGTTAATTCCATGTCATGGGTGTATCTGATCCATTAACTTAATAAAACTTTTGAAGCAACAAATAGTACTTTTATAAACCAATCCACAATGTGTAAAGGATCTTTATATTTGATAGCTTTCCATAATTATAACCATATTATTATCTGAAATTAACACATTTGCAAACATTTTAAAAATTATTTTTATAATTATTGGATATGACATGTTAATTTTTAAATGAAGAATGTTAGCTGAGTACCTCAGTTTAAGTTGTTACCAATTAGTAGAGAGTAGTTATTATTCCCCCTCCCACACAGATTAATGTCAAAACATTAATATCAACAAGATTATATATCCAGTATAGGAGCTGTAATGTAGGTTTACCTGAACTCTCCCTAGAAGCCAAGATGATCAAACAGAGGCTATTGTACTTTGGCCAATCATGAGAAGGCATGACCCATTAGAAAAGACAATAATGCTAGGAAGAGTAGAGGGAAGTAGAAGTAAAGATTAATGCTAGGAAAGGTAGAGGGAAGTAGAAAGAAAAAACCACATACCAGATAGATGGACTAAATTAGGGAGGTCATGGACCTGAATCTAGAGGACCTAAGGGACAGGGGTTCTTGGAGATATCTCATCCACACTATTGCTTCCATCAATTTTGTAAAGAAAGATGGCCAATAACATGGCATTCCTAAAAGCTTGGGCATGGGGTGGAATTAACTATTTTGCCACATTTTTGCACTCTCTCCCCTGATATACTACTGTACTGTACTGTAGGGAGGGGGGGGGGGGGTAAATGGGAGAGAATGGCTAATCACATAGTCTTTACACTCCAGGAGGTGCTTTGGGTAATCCTTTTGAGAGAAGAGTGAAAAATTGGGGGCTGGTAAGAGGTTGTGAGGATATTTGAAAGGTTGAATGATGTCCTGGATTTACGTGTTGTATCTCTGCTGCACCTCTTTATTACAAGGTCCCCGTGAGTGCACAGAAAGTGAGTATCGGTGTGAGAATCTTCGCTGCATTCCTTCGCGGTGGATATGTGATCATGACAATGACTGTGAGGACAACTCAGATGAACGAGACTGTGGTGGGTGTTGCTGTCTGAGTTTTCTAAAGACATTTTAAAGAATAATATAAATTGACATAGGTATGATGTAATATCTACAAATGCCATCTGAGAGTAGCTGGTTCTGCTTCTATTCTCTTCTTCCATTTTGGGAGGAAGGCAGGATGTAAGCGCAATAAATAAATAAATTTAGGAGTGGGAGGACCTTCAACCTTCCATGGTCTAGATTAGAGCATCAAATCTTTAGGCTGCATCAATAGAAGTATAGTGTCTAGATCAAGGGAAGTAATAGTGCCACTCTATTCTGCTTTGGTCAGGCCCCACCTGGAATACTGTGTCCAGTTCTGGGCACCACAATTAAAAAGGATGTGGAGAAACTGGAGCATGTCCAAAGGAGGGCGACTAAGATGGTGAAGGGTTTGGAAACCATGCCCTATGAGGACCGCCTTAGGGAACTGGGGATGTTTAGCCTCGAGAAGAGAAGGTTAAGAGGTGATATGATAGTCCTGTTTAAATATTTGAAGGGATGTCATATTGAGGAGGGAGCAAGCTTGTTTTCTGCTGCTCCAGAGACTAAGATACGGAACAATGGATACAAATTACAGGAAAAGAGATTCCACCTCAACATTAGGAGGAACTTCCTGACAGTAAGGTCTGTTCGACAGTGGAACACGCTCCCTTGGAGTGTGGTGGAATCTCCTTCCTTGGAGGTCTTTAAGCAGAGGTTGGATGGCCATCTGTCGGGGATGCGTTGATTGGGAGTTCCTGCATGGCAGGGGGTTGGACTGGATGGCCCTTGTGGTCTCTTCCAACTCTATGATTCTATGATTCTTCCATGGCTACTGCCCATAAGTCCCCATTTATGTTTTAAAAATGTTGCAGCATCCATTAATTCTTTTCTTTTCTTTTTTAGAGCTAAGGACCTGCCACCCAGGTTATTTTCAGTGCAATAGTGGCCATTGTGTTGCAGAAAGATTCCGATGCGATGGAAGTGCAGACTGTCTGGATTTCTCTGATGAAGCAACTTGTCGTGAGTGTCTTGAATTGTAACTGAAGCTTGCATAGAGCATAGGTTCTGTTTGACTGCATTCTCCCCATTTTGGGGAATGTGACATCTAAGGCTTTTTAAAGTACTTTCCCACCATTTTTATCTACTATGTCCTAAATTATAAGAAAATCCTGAACGCTGTAGGTGTAGCAGAAATAATGAAATATCTCATTTTCTTATTCTGGTGCTATAGTGGAGTTTTCAGTGTCTCATTGCAACCCCAAAAAATCAAAACCAGAAAAAAACCCAGACCCTTCTCTTAGTACCCTACAATCATATTGGGTAAGATATCATTTCTCCTCAGATAGGGATCTTACCTGTTCAGTAGCCAGGAATATGTAACAAATATAGACTGGTTGATTAATGTAATGAAAGAATTTTCTTAAAACTTAATGAAAGAGTTGAAAAGTAGACAGTATAATAAACGTCTCTGTGATATTATAAGTCAAAATAACTGAGATATTAAAGACTCAATTTCCATTTTCCAGCTACCCGCTATCCTAATGGTACTTATTGTCCACGCACAATGTTTGAGTGCAAGAACCATGTCTGTATTCAGCCATATTGGAAATGTGATGGAGATGATGACTGCGGCGATGGCTCGGATGAAGAACTTCACCTCTGCTGTAAGCTAGAGAAAGTTGCTTGAAACTGTGGCTTGACTCTATAAATATTATTAGTCATGACAAACATTTGTGTTTCTTTGAACAGAAGACCATCAACATTCCTCTCCCTTGGCCATATTAGGAACTGCTTTAGAAATCCCTTCACTGTTCAAGAAACACATGGGTACATGGAACATTGACTACCTAGCATTTTGGATCCTGGACTATAGATTTCTTATACAAATGTCAGTTTACTTGTTAAATTGTAGTGCAGCCATTGACATGCAGATGTTTTCTGAGGACACAGTGTTACAGGCTTTCCCAGATTCTTACCCCCTGAAAAACTCAGCTCATAAAATTTCTAGAGTATTCTGGAGAGAAACCCAGAGTTGTCACTCACCTCTGTTTGTGCCAGGCTCTTTAAGGAATGTAATATGTGTAATGTGAATGTAATATAATGTTGGCCTTTTCACTGGGATTTAGGGATAAAAATGGCAGTGGGAAGGGAGACGGGAGGAATTATGTGAGTCATTTCATCTGCTTCCCTTTCCTTGACCCCTAGATAAGGCTAACATTGCATTAATTTGCATTATGGTCAAACTACTATACAATAGCTGGCTCCTGATTTTGTACTTTCCCTTTACTTGTGCAATGTATTTTATTTTTTATTTATAATCTGTATTGTTTTTAAAATGTTGTTAGCTACCTTGGGTCCCATTACTGGAGAAAGGCAGGATCTAGTTGAAAATAATAATAAGAAGAAGAAGAAGGAGGAGGAGGAGGAGGAGGAGGAGGAGGAGGAGGAGGAGGAGGAGGAATAGTAGTCAGCATTACCCTATAGTTATGACTAGCATATAAAAATTTACCCAAGGTTTGGCCTTGTACCTTATACTAGGGATGGGCAATACATGCCTTATATGTGCCTTTTTGTAGCCCCTACAGTCTTTTCACACAGGTTCCATGTTTTTATTTTTATTTTTTGGAGGGGGGAGGAATGTCAAAACATAGACTGGAGTGGAAATTAGGCAGTCTTCCACATGCTGTTGGACTGTAGCACCCAACAGCCCTATATGTAATGGCGAATGGTCAGAAAGGCTTGGAGAGTCATATCCTAGGAAGTAGGGACAACCCTGCATGCTTTGTTTTACTTAAAAAGGGATTTTCCTGATTTTTTTAGCACCCTGGAAGAGAACTGCCAGACATTTCTGGTTTTGATGGGAATGAGTGGTGTGACTTGTGGTGGGTCCAAGAATGTTGGAATATTGGGCCCCATGTCATCCAAAGTTGCCTATCCTTGAATTGTGCATGTTTTAAGCATATTTTAATAGGAGGTTTTATATTGTTGTGAGGTACATAAAACTTAAATATCACTGACTTATTTAATTCCAGTGGATGTTCCCTGTGAACCACCATTTCGCTTTCGCTGTGGGAATAATCGCTGCATCTACAGCCATGAACTGTGCAACCAGGAAGATGACTGTGGAGATGGAAGTGATGAGAAGGAAGAGCATTGTAGGTCTATCCACCTGGATAAAATATGGAGATTAATAAATTAGCATGCCTTGTAAATATTAGCTAATTCTAAAGTTCTGTTGAGGGATTTGTCTGACTGCCTCAAGAACGAAAAGAATAGCGGAGACGTGGGAACTCACCCCAGTACCATCCCCAGATGTTCTTATGGATCCAGCAATATCCCAAACCTTTGTGTGTTGTGTCCCAAGCCCTCAAAGGCTTTGTAACTGTGTTTGCCTGAACATGGGTGCAGATCACCCAGGCTTTCTAACCGTTTGTGCACAATGCACTATTATTATTATTATTATTATTATTATTATTATTTTAACTTCCTTCCTGATGTTTTGGGATGGTGCATACATGCATGGTCATGTCTCCATTCTCTTTTCTAATCCGTGTTTTCAGGTGTATGTCTTAAGGCTTATCTTAAAGTTGCTATTAGGACCTACTTCTTCTTAGTGATTTAGGTCCAAAACATTGCAGAAATAATCCAGTGTGAGACTTCTTTAGCTGCCCTGTTTCAGTGGTAGGGAATCCTGGGAAATGTAGTTTGTTGTGGCACCAGAGCTCTCCGACAGAGAAACTCTCTGACAGAAGGCTAAATGTTTCACAGAACTACAGTTCCCAGAATTCCCTAGCATTGAGCCAGGGCAGTTAAAATGGTCTCAAACTGAATTATTTCTGCAGTGTGTTTTGGACAAAAGCATTAATGCATGCCATAAAATAAGCCACTCTTTACCAGTAGTTTACCATGTATTCAGTGCACATGTCATAGACATATGTAGTCAAGCATAAAAGATATGATGTAAGGAAAGGCTACAGTTCCATAAGATGAAATCTGAAATGAACTCAGCATAAATGATCCACAAATTATTCTGTGGCTCAAATTTTACTGAACAGCCTGTTTCCCTGGCTGTTGAATGCTTTATGCCACCAAGACTGACATTTCTCCCAATCTAGGAGGCGTGGGTGGCCGTCCTTGTGTAACCCCATCACCTAGTAAACCCTATGATGAGACACCCCAAATGAAACAGGCAGGATCATAGCATTAACAGAAAGGGGAGGAGGGAGAGATAAAAGGATATCACATTTGCAGGATTACCCAAAGGCATAAGAAAGATGCCAAGACAAATAGCAGACACTCTTAGGAAGGCAAATGCATCCAAAACAGCATTACACATAAAATGGGAAATGGAATGCAAGAAGCATGAGCCAATGAAAGCTGGACATAGTAAAAATGGAAATGGAACACATGAAAATAGCAGTACTGAGGGTGAGTGAGTTAAAATGGACAGCAATGGGCCACTTTGAATCAGACAATCACACAGTATTCTACTCAGGGAATTAAAAGACAAGAAGAAATGAGGTGGCTTTAATACTAAGGAAAGATGTGGCAAAAGCAGTCAGAGAATACAATGCAAAATCAGACCAAATCATTTCAGTAAGGCTCCATGGTAAACCTATGAATATCACCATAATTCAAGTATATGCACCAGCTACAGAGACAGAACAAGAAGAAATTGATAGATTCTATGAAGGAGTACAGGAATAAATTGACAGCTTACCAACGCAGGATGTCAAGCTGATCATTGGAGATTGGAATGCAAAAGTTGGAAACAAAGAAGAATCAAAAACAGTAGGCAGATTTGGATTAGGCAAAAGAAACAAAGCACATGAGCATTTGATAGATTTTTGCGAAGCCAATAATCTATCCATTGCAAACACATTTTTCATACAACCAGAAAGAAGGCTATACACATGGACATCACCAGATGGTCAACACAAAAACCAAATAGATTATTTAACTGGAAGTAAAAGATGGCAGAAATCTATGCTGGTGGCCAAGACTAGATCAGGAGCCGACTGTGGCACAAATCATGAAGTACTCAGATCAAAAATAAGAATAAGACTCAAAAACAAAACAAAACCAATGATTATACCAAAATAATAATAACTCATCAGAATTTACTGACAACATAAGAAACAGATTCACACTACTAAACATAATAGACCGAGACCAAGAGAAACTGTGGTCTGAAGCAAGGGACATAATAAAAGAAGAATGCAGACAAGACACTTTCAATAAATAAAAAGAAAGAGAAAAAAACATGGCTGACAGCAAAACCACTATAAGCAATAAAGACAAGAAAAACGAAAAGGAGATAGGAACAAACTAAGAATTATGAATGCAACAGTACAAAGGCTTGTGTGGAAGATAAAGAAAATTATCACAATAGCCAATGCAGAGAAACAGAAGACAACAACAATAAGGAAAGAACAAGAGGTCTATTTCACAAGATTTGGGAAATCAAAGGAAAATTCAAGCCAAGGACTGGGATGCTCTATGACAATAAAAATAATATAATTCAAGACCAGGAAGGAATAAAAAGATGTCGTATGCAATTCGCAGAAGAATTATACAAAAGAGATGACAAAATGAAAGACCCATGGAACGAAGAGCCATATGAAGATGAACCCTAAATTCTAAAAAGCAAGGTGGAAACTGCAGTAAGAGAAATAGCAAAAAACAAATCACAAGGAACAGATGATATTCCAATTAAACTGCTGCAATCCACATTGACAGAGTCAACTCTAGTGTTAACTAAGATATGTCAACAGATATGGAAAACAAAACGATGGCCAACAGATTGGAAGTGATCAATATACATCCCCATCCACAAAAAAGGGAGACACAAGAAACTGCAGCAACTATAGGACCATAGCACTGATTTCCCATGCAAGTATATGCAGATGACACCATAGTACTAGCAGAAAACCTTAAAGACCTGGAACACCTACCAAGGAAGATCAAAGAAGAAAGTACAAAGGCAGGCTTAATGTTGAAAATAAAGAAAACAAAAATAATGACTACCGAGGACCTTCACCAGTTCAACCTAGACAATGAAGAAATAGAAATAGTAAAAGAATTCCCATACCTGGGATTAAACATTGATAGAAATGGAGACTGCAGTCAGGAAATCAGAAGAAGATTAAGAATGGGAAGGGTGGCTCTGAAAGAACTGGAAAAGATTCCAAAATGCAAAGATATACAACTGAGTATAAAAGTTAGAATCATACAGTATAAGCCATCGTATTCCCTATTACCATGTATGGATGTGAGAGCTGGACAGTTAAGAAAGATGACAGGAAAAAAATCAATTCATTTGAGATGTGGTGCTGGAGAAGAGTGCTGAGAGTCCTATGGACAGCCAAAATGACAAACACATGGGTCTTAGAGCAGATCAAGTCAGAAACCTCTCTGGATGCCAAGATGATCAAACTGAGGCTCTTGTACTTCGGATGCATCATGAGAAGGAAGGGCTTGTTGGAAAAAACAATAATGCTGGGAAAGGTGGAGGGAAGTAGGAAGAGAGGAATGCCACATGCCAGATGGATGGGCTCTGTTAAAGAGCTCATTGGTATGAGGTTGCAGAAATTGGTATGAGGTTGCAGTGTAGGACAGATGGTCTTGGAGATGTCTCATCCATAGGGTCGCCATGAGTCGAGATCGACTTGAAGGCAGTTAACAACAACAAAAAGGAGACCTTCATTAGATAGGGCTCTTAAGAGCTTCAGCACCCTAAATGTGAGCACCTCGAGAGGTCTGTCAGCTTCTGTGGTCTCCTGCTGCCAAAGCAGCAAATCCAGCCCAACCTTAAGAGATTTCCAGGGATGGCCTCCAGCACCAGATTGTATGTAGAGACAGAATTACGACTGCACCCATACTGCAGAAATAATCTGGATGGACACCGTTCTGTTGTGCCACAACAAACTACAATTCCCAGAATTCCATAGCATTGAGCCATGGCAGTTAAATGGTGTCAGGTGGGATTATTTCTGCAGTGTGAATGGATTCTGTGAGAGGTGAATTTTTCCATCAGTTGGCCATTTATACAAGACGATTTATGGAGAGTGGACTCCCCGGGCCTTCTTGTTTTCTATCCCTGGAGTTTCTGTATAATAGAGAACAGTCTTTTCCATTCCAGCACCCTCCACTTATGTTGGATTAGAGCATACATCATTCAGGGGCAGCAGCATGGCTGTTCTGGCTATAGGTGTTAGGAGTTGTCATCCAACATAACTGGAGGGTGCTGTGACCAGGAAGTCTGATACACAGAAGTTGCCCTAATGTCTAAACATTTTGTATAGCAAGGTCTGTAGCATGTACTCAGCACAGTCTGAGGAATGCGTATATTTGTTTTACTATCATGCAGGCAGAGAACCTACTCCTAAACCTTGCACTACTGAAGAATTCAAGTGTGGCAATGGAAACTGCATCCCTCTACATTATGTGTGTGACAACTATGATGACTGTGGAGACCATTTTGATGAACTGGGCTGCAGTAAGTATCACAGCAGATGCACTCATATCTTACTAGAAATACATCATGATGGGAAGGAAAATGAACATCATTTTGCATATTCCTATAAGTCACAGGGTGCTTCTAATCAAGGCTTTTGTTTAAATCTTGCACCCACTCTGTTTCTTATACAGAATTTTACAATGGTCCTCACAATGGCATTTTACATCTGTAAATCTTCAGTGTTTTCTTACCACTACTATTTTTTTTGTTTGCATTAACAGAAAACATATTGAGGAGGAAAAATGTAATACAGTAGATGTGTAATGCTTTTGATTGGCAACACTAGAAAATTTCTGTTTGAAAGCACCCATGTTTTTGGAAGTGATTATAAACCCATTGAAATAAAATTAATTCAGAAATTCAGCCCTACTGCCTAGTCCTCCATAACTGATACATGAAGTGCATGTCTCTCACCTTCCTTCTGCCTTGTCACCCATCCCCCTCTTGCTTTATTAATATTGGTGCAGTGGACAGCTAAATAAGCAACCTTCCTTTCACCTCATCCCTCAAAAAGCATGATCCCATGGAACTCTCATGATCCCATGGAAGAGAAGAATGCTGGCAATATCCCTGTGTTGCCAACATATTTTTTAAGCATGCTAGGGAGGAGGTGAGTCTGCGTTGAGTCCCTTTGCTATTGTAACTGTTTATTTATCAATAATTTTACAGTTATCTTGTTTTAAATTATAATTTTGGTTCTGATTTTTTTCAGATTCTGGGACAGGTAGAACTTGTGCTGAAAATATTTGCGAACACAACTGTACCAATTTAATTGAAGGTGGCTTTATATGTACCTGTAGGCCTGGATACAGCCCTAGTGAACTGAACAGAAACAACTGTGATGGTATTTTTCATCTTCAGATCCTTTTCTGCTTTAGAAATTTTCAGTGATGAGTTATATTCTTTTTGTCATTTTCATTATGCCATTAAAAATAAATAAGCAGTTTTAAATTATTCAGTAAAATAAAATAAAATAAACAGATTCTTTCCTGTCAACAATGATTAAATTTAGATAGACTGGTAAGACAGGCTTCCGATGTACTATACAATGCCATAGCAAAGCAATGTCCATTATATAAAATGGCATAATCAAAGTTTGTTTTTTTTAAATTTAAATATATTTTTAAAATATTTTCAGGCTGTGAATGCTTGAATCCATGGATAAAGAATCTGTGGATATGGAGGGACAACTGTATTACTTTTTACTGTAAAAATAATCCAGTTTGACACCACTTTAACTGCTGTGGCTCAATGCTGTGGAATTCTGGTAATTGTAGTTTGTTGTGGTATCAGAACCCTCTGACAGAAAAGGCTAAATGTCTCACAAAGTACAATTCCCAGAATTTCATAGTACGTAAACATGGCAGTTAAAGTGGAGTCAAACTGGATCATTTCTAAAGTACGGGTGCAGCCCAGAACTCGCCAGAATTGTGGGTCACTATTCCATGTGAGTGTAGCTAGTCCATAAGTTCATAAAACGAGAGAAGAACAAAGGGAAGAGAAAAGAAACTGTGAAAATGAAAACAAGGGTGAACTACAATTTTAAAAAGTCAGGTTTAGAAGTCAAGAGGTAAAATGAAATGACTGGGTGGTGGTAGAATTTTCCTGAGATAGGGTGCTGAACACATAAAAAGATGAGAAGATGAAATGAAAGAAAACATCTGCTTGGGTCTTAAAAAGAAATAGAAGGGAATGAGACAATGGAAGAAAGGCAAATTTTAAAGAACCATTGAGTTGGCTGTTGTGGGTATATCAATACTGGATTCTCTAGAGCTTTTATGTGATTGAAAAGCTAAGTATTCAGTTCTTAAACAAAAACTAACACTTGTATTTTTTTTCCTCTTTCTCTTCGCCTTCAGACATTAATGAATGTGATATCTTCGGAACTTGCCCTCAGGTTTGTCAGAATACCAAAGGAAGTTATGAATGTTTCTGTGCCGAGGGATTTAGATCTGTTGGGGACCAGCAGGGCAAGCAGTGTGCTGCCAATGGTAAGCTCATCCACTGTTTCCATTCTAGGAGAATTAAGTTAAAATTAAGTAGGGTACTGTGAACCTTCTCATGCAACAAATCTTTTTCTTTTTTTCCCCTTTTTTTTCCCTTTTTTTTCCTTTTTTTTTTTTTTTTTTTTTTGGCTTGGCCTTACAGTGTTGTTTGTTTGTTTTAAATTGATATCTTAGTACCTCAGCTTTTTGGCAGTAAATGACACTCAAGGTAAAATAGAATTTTAAAAAATGCAAATAAAATGTTAACAAGCAGATTTAAAACTTCATTAGAAGCACATCAGGACCACACAGCCAGTTTGACACACACAGTCCAGTGACTTACTCAGTTTAGCTATGAAAGGCCTTTCTGAACAGAAAAGTCTTTGCTGGCCAGACAAAACATGACAGGGGAGCCAGCCTAGCCTTCCTTAACAGGGAATTCCAGAGCTGATGAGCAGCTGCTTAGGCTGCATCTAAACTGCAGAATCAATGCAGTTTGACACCGCTTTAACTGTCATGGCTCCATCCTAATCTGTCTTGGCTCCAGTATATTGAACCCTGGGATATGTAGTTTGTTGTAGCATCAGAACTCTGACAGAAGTTCTCACAACACTACAAACCCCATATTTCCATAGCACTGAGGCATGGCAGTTAAAGTGGTGTCAAACTGCATTCATTCTGCAGTGTAGATACAGCCGGAGAAGGCCCTCTTTCACATGTCCACCAACGTGCTTCTAGTGACAGCACACTAAGAGAAGGACATCCTCTGAAGATCTCAACACCTGGGCAAGCTTATATAGGAGAATATAGTTTTCGAGAAAGGCTTACCAAGTTATACAAGATTTTATAGGTCACAACCACTCTGCATTGAGCTTTAAAACAGACTTGTATATGGTGAAACTGAATTGTAGCCAAAGGGTTGTACATTCTCTATAACCATTTCTGGCCAATAGGTTGGGACAGGTTTCATTGTGCCCAGATCAGACTCCCATCTTTTTCATGTGCCCTTCCGTGCCAGTTGTATGCAGAATTGTAGCTGTAAGGCTCATGAATAAGCAAAAGAAAACTTACTCTAACATCCTGTTAATGTGTCCTTCTCCCACTAATCCCCACCTCATTCCATTCCACTGATATAGGTGCAAGTTACCAGAAAACAAAGAGGGTTGTTCATTTGGTTGTCAACAGAAGAAAATTAGCTGTAATAATTTCTCTAAAGAGAGATTAGATTGATATAAATCAAAGACATTTTGTTGACAGATTGCTGTTGTTGTTCACAGACTAATGGGCATAAATAGATCAGTGTATAAGCCATTTAGAGTATGATCTTGTGAACTTTTATCACACAAGAGAGTCAGGGGTAGTCTTAGTTAATGCCCATGACTTTTGTGCCTGATAGATCTGAGCAGATGGAATCTTGCCTTAGGCAATGAAACAAAAGGGAAACAGAAAGATTGCTTAGCATGAGGAAGAAAATTAACAAATATCACAAGCAATTCCAGGTGATGATGCATGTTTTAAAAGACAACGTTGTTTTTGTTTTAATAAGTTTTTGCCAGAAGTATAAGCAATGAGAAAACCCAAGACTGCTTTAATATATGTAGAAAATTACCACTGAGTGTAACTATGGATAGAAGGAATTTAAACATCACAACAAGGAAAATGTCAGAAGTCCATGACAATGTATTTGTAAGAATAAATTGACTATATTGCTTTAAAATGTTCCAAAGCAAATATTATCAGAAACTTTAAAAACTTTATTTGGTGGTTCAGATAACTGATGTCTTAACTGATCACCTGTATTCCTTGATGAAAAGAACTGCTTAATATGTCAAAAATGTGTTTTGCTGTCCTTCTAGGTAACCCACCAATCTTACTCCTGCCTGACAATGTCCGTATTCGAAGATATAATATGTCATCTGAGCAATATTCTGATTATATTGAAAATGAGGAGCACATCCAAGCCATAGACTATCACTGGGACCCTGAGGGTGTAGGCCTCAGTGAGTATTTTTTGAATTTTCATAGCTAAAATGTAACTACTGAAAATGCAGTCTCATTCCTTCCCATATATATCCTTCTGTTACCAAAAGTCTGACTTCAATCTAAATTAATTTATTTTCAAGTCGTCTCTGACATGAGGTTCATTGTATGCCTAAATTCAGTTGCTGGTCTCTGTTAGAATAGACCCACTGAATCAATGAGAACTTAGCACTTATGTAAGTTTAATTGATTTAACAGATCTGCTTTAGTTGGGACTAAGAATTAGATTTAGGCCTATAAATCTCAAAGATATCACTATCACCTGACATTAGTATATAAAATATATGCTTACTGCCAACCTTTACCTCAGAGGGTCGTTGTAAAAGTTGACATTATAAAGACTGGGGAACACTTTACAAATTAAGAGGCTTGAATACTATTTGCTGAGGGTGGGGCTGCAGGTTTTTTTTCTGAACCAAGACACTCTAAAGACTGGATGGTTACAGCCATCATTTTCCAACCAGAAGCCACAGTGGAGAAAGTAGATGGGGTCAGTGTTTCTTTTAAGTCCTCCCAGGATGGACTGTGCTCTCACCTTTTACAACTCCACTCAGAGAAGGAGATGGTTCCTTTTTTGATAAGAGTTAAAGTACTGTAATTGCATTGATAAGTCGACCCAGGGGTTTTTTGGACAATTTTTAAGCTAAAATTTCTAGACCTATAGATGAGTATATACAGTAAGTTGCTCTTGAAATTTTGCAATCATAACAGCAGTGAATTAGTTCTGAAATACTTGTGAAGCATAACAGGGGGATTAAAATAAACAGCTTTCCAAGGTCTTCGAAGGACTTAAAACAGAAGTGTGGCCTTTGCTCTTCTAGCTTAGGTCATCAGGTGTTAAGAACAGAGTGACCGTCTATCACTCTGCCCATTGTTTTAGAGAAATGTCCCAGTTTGTTAATTCCTGGCAGGGCAATTAATGGTATTGTTGGTATGATTCCATAATGGAAATCAGGGTTGCATGTGTTCTGTTCTCCCAAGAGTTTTCCTACACATCCATTGTGAAAGTCCAAGGTCTGCTTTGTTTTGCTATATCATGTACCTTCAGATCACAACCTGAGCTGTTGTAGCTAAACCTATACTAAATAGATTGAAATGGTGTAATGGAGTTCCATATCCATTATCACAAAAAAGGAAGGGTGGGCAAAGTGTGACCTCAAAGCAGGGGACATGTTGTGACCCCCAGGGATTCTAGGGGATAATTTTTAAAAAATAGCAGGAGATGAACAGGAAGCCACAGTCACTTCCTGCAGCTGAAAAAGTCCTCTCTTGGGGACTAAAATGGCTACTATCCCCATCCATCCCTGTCCACCCCCTGCAAAACAATAGAATTTAGTTCCACACCCCTAGATGTGGGTTGGGGGCAATTTGGGGCTGAATAATGTTTTACAAGGGATTCAGCTCTCCAAGGTCTTCAACGGGAGGACTAATGTGATCTTCCAGCCTTCCACATTTACCTAAACCTATCTTAAAGTATGGCAGCCATGTTAATCAGTAGGTGCTAATGCTTGTAGCTGAAGCATCTGGCACTCACTGTTGCACTATTTGGGTGTTCACAATAGACACCAATAGAACCTGAATGCACAAGGAAAAGGAACTGGCTAGTCTTGCCCTTTCATTGTCTGTCTCTTCATGTGAAGTGTGATAGTCTGGAAAGCACATACTCCACTATATGTTAAGTCTCTCCACATAATCCAGAACCCTGAAAAGTCAGTTTCTGATCTCAAGTGGAGAGGCAGCATGTGTAATGGAGACTGCCATTTTCCATTACTCCACATATGAAGAGAGAGATGGTAGGGTGAGGATGATTACATTACTTCCACATTTATTTTATTCCCTTTTTGAATGCTTGAGTAGGGCTTCTTTATTAACAACATCCCAGAATGCATCCTCCAAATAATTGCTTCAATGATATGTTAAGCTGTCATGTCTGTAGGTCATGACATTAAATGCCATTATTTGTTTTGGCTTTGCATTGTCCAAGAGACCCGTGGCCATTTCCACTAAAAGCCCAGTGAAAGCTAATTTAATTGAAGGTGGCTAACTCTGATTTTTTTGCAGGTGTTGTATATTACAGTATCCTGGGGCGTGGTTCAGAATTTGGTTCGATCAAACGTGCCTACATCCCCACGTTTGAAAGCAGTGGAAATAATCCAGTGAAAGAAGTTGATCTGAATCTGAGATATCTGGTCAGTCCTGTTGGTTTAGCTGTGGACTGGGTTGGGAGGTAAGCAGAAAACATGGCTAAATCATAAATGATCATGTTTTATTTACTGTCATTCCCCATGTTGTGAGAACTTGCACTTCCAACAGGTGGTTTAGAAATCTCTTTGATACTTAACTTTTAAAATTACTCATTTTTGAGGATTAAAAAAGTTAAAAATCTTGAGCAACTTTTTTGTTCCAAAGTCCTAGGACTCATTCAAAACACATATGTAAATTCGAGAAGCTGCCAAAGGCTTAGACAAACGCCAAGCTCACCTTTGTGTTCTTGCATCCAGTTGTGATGAGCTCATGTATGTCAAACTGGTTGAAGCCCTTTGTGCTGAACTTCAGTACATTAGTACCCCTGTAGTCTTTCAGATGTTACTACCAGTGTTACATCTACTGAGGTGTTTTGATCTGGGATTGCTACTAAACAAGCTAGGGAGTTTATCACTTGGTTTATTAATTTGGCTTACCTCTCCCGGTTTAAATTTCAATTCAGGCTGCATCCTGATCTTATCAGAAGGTTTTTGCTGCCGAATTCGCTGCCTGAATACAGCCCGGGTGCATTCCCACTTCCAGGAGTGCTCTGGCAGCCATTTTCTTAAGCCAGAAAACTCCCTGATCTGAAAAGATCCGCAAACAGCGCTCTTGGAAGTGGGGATGCACCCAGGATGTATTCAGGTGGCAAATTCAGAAGCAAAAACCTTCTGATAAGATCAGGATGCAGCATGAATTGAAATATAAACCGGGAAAGGTAAGCCAAATTAATAAGAGGAACAATAAGCTACTGTGAGTAGTGCATGTACCTTACTGGTATTCCTTGATCAGAAATGGAGGATGGGCACCTGCTCAGGTCATTGGTGTCACCACCCAAGCATCACTTCTCCAGTGTCAATTTGAAAAAAAAAAATCCTCTCCCTAGGTGTAATTCTGTACGAGGGTTTTCAAAAACTGAAAACAGCTTAACCTGTGTTGCATAAATGCTCCTTTTAAAAACATAGAATCCTGTCAATGTTAGCCTATAGTATCAAGATGTAGTATCCGGTCTTTCATAGACAGTTCAGCCCTGAGGCTTTAATTTACTAATACTATATTGAAAACTGTTTGTGATTATTGTTGCCATTTGTCTGTTTACATCTGCTTCCAGTTGGCTGCCATCTTTGTGATAGATCCAGGAAATGCCAGCAGGAACTAGGAGAAAATTATATGTTACATACGATGGCATTTGTCATCTTGTTTCTCAGATTGCAAGTTCCAGAGTTTTCTGTATAAACATTTTCTTTGTCTGGCCGCATTCACATTGCAGAAATAATCCAGTTTGATACCACTTTAACTGCCATGGCTCAGTGTCAAACTGGATTATTTCTTCAGTGCGGATGCAGCCAGAATTCTCTAGAAGAAGGCTTGAACCAATCTCTTAATGCTTAGAATTTTGAGGTTTTTATCCCCTCTAGTAGTGCTTCTCACAAGATCTAACAAGATCGGGACGCTCTACATAGATACAGAGAAATGATTTGATTTGATTTATATCCTGCCTTTCTCCCAGAATGTGACTCAGTATTTGAATAAATACCCACTTATGTGGGTGTTTATTAAAATACTGAGTCCCATTCTGGGAATATCTGCATGAATTCTGTAGCAAAGAGGTCCTACGATCTGTGGGCTATATAAATAGTAGACCTCAGATGGTTGCATTAGACTCTCTTTCTGTGGCAGTAACAATTTTAGGACATAAGGATATACCAGAATTGCTTAGTATTCTGCCATATCATTTACAGGCAGCACACTTGTGCATGTTGTCCAGTCACTTTTGTTTGTTTGCTTCTCCCATTAAGAACAGATAAACTAAAAAGGAGACAAAAGGGTTCCCATTATGTTTTATTCTGGATTGTCCATCCTTTAACAAACCAACAATGGAAAACCATTCAGACCTTGGCTTCAGATTCTGGTTTATCAAGAGAAGCAACAAATGGAAAAAAATGTGGATTATAATGTAATGGGAAGTTCTTACTTTCTTATTGGTTTCTTTTTACTTTAGCTATTTCCACTGGGATAAAAATCCAGGTGAGGGCAACTGGCCAGTGGGCACAGTGCACCATGATTCTGAAGAATTCTGCTTACCTATAAATGCTGATGTAGCCATTGCCTCTGAATATTTTGCATTTGATTAATTAATGTCAAAAAGATACTTTCTCATATGCTGCACCTAATGTTGACCAAAGAAACATATTCTCTCTCTTTCATTGCATCTGAACTAAACAAGGCACCTTTACTGGACTGACGCTGGGACAAATCGTGTAGAGGTGGCAAAGCTTGATGGGAGATACCGGAAGTGGCTCATCTATTCTCAGCTGGACCAACCAGCAGCTATTGCAGTCAATCCCAAGCTCGGGTAAACATTTTGAAGAGTGGTTACTTTGCGAAGATGATGATGAAGATGATGATGATGATGATGATGATGATGATGATGATGATGAAACATTGTACCATAGCATCTGTCTCTCTACCAGCTAGATACCTTTGATTCCAGATAGTGGGGTAATGGTTTGAGCATTGAATTACAACTCTGGAGTCCAGGGTTCAAATTTCCGCAGGGCCTGGAAACCTACTGTGTCACCTTTGGCAAGTCATGCTGTCTCAGCCTCAGAGGAAGGCAAAGACAAAGTCCCTTTGAACAAATCTTGCCAAGAAAATCCTATGATAGATTTGCTTTAGATTGCCATAATTCAGAAACAATTTGAAGGCATTCAGCAACAGTTAACTAAGGTCAGATATACTCTTTGCAAGACATGTTTCTGGGATAAAAGGTGATGTATACCCATTTTAATTGTATGTCCCTTTTGGTAAGAGAAAAACATGGCATTGCTCAATGGAATGGAGGTCAGAATGGATACGTATCACAAGACTGCTCCTAGTGGGTACTTCACTGCCTTAGATGGGAAAAAGGATAAAAGATACTCCATAAATTGCATTCTAATCTTATAGTGTAGCAGAACATATAAGAAAAAGATGACTAGATCTATTTAACAATAAATACTCCATTATTGTTTTAAACCAGTTTACCAGCTGATAGTAATGAGAGTGAACTTTTATTTTTTTTATCAGCAGATGATCACTAAAAATATAAGCAGCTTGGAAGCAAACAAAATGGGATACAACACTAAGAGGACGACAGATCCAAAGCAAATAATCTATATTCTGTTATATATATATTATCTGGGTATTGGGTTCCACTTCTCAGATGTTGCCAAAGCTGTAAAATAATTTATTTTACTCTGATGTATTTGTGCCAGTTGCCTCTGATGGGTTAGTTTTCAATTATTGTTACCGTGTTTTAACAAAGAAATCTCCTTAGTTGTGTAGTCAGCACAACTATTATTTTAAGGGGGGGGGGGTGAAGGTGTCAGGTTGCATGCACTCACCTGGCCAGGCTGACAGCATCCCTGATGCCCGAGGACACCAACTATACCTAGAATGGGGAGCAGAATGAGGAGATTAAAAAGGGAAGCGAGAAAAGAGCAGGGGAGAGGAGATTGATAGAAGATACGGAAGAGGTGGAAGATGGAGGGAGAGAGTTGGCAATGGGAGTGGCAACAGTGGAGGAGAAGCAGGATAGACAGAGGGAGAAGGAGATGAGGTAAGGACCTGGCTGGGGGGGGGGGAGGTGGAGTGGCCAGGGAAAGGGAAAGTGTCTCATGGGAAATGGTGGAGGAGGAAGTAGGGGCATAGCTTAGAACACCAATAGATGGCAAGAAAACGCCAGTGAGGGCTATAGGGAGGACCTGGGATGCAGGGGAGCAAAGGTGTTTCAGAGGTGGAGGAGGAAGGTGCTGAAAGTCTGGGAGTGGGGGAAGAGACAGATATTGGAGCAGCTGCCTCCGAATGGCCCGACACTCTCCAAGTGGCGAGAATCCCTGGGGAAGGTAGGGGTTGGAGAATGATGGTATCCGCTGTACCTACCTTGGGCTTGGTGACCCTGGTAAGCTGGCCTGTCAGGAGATCGGACCCCTCTGGTCTTATGGCAAGGGAGACCAGGGGAATGAGGAGGCAGACTGAAAATCTACCTGTGCATAGGGTCTGAGGAGGCCAAGGGGGAGAGTGAGAAATGGGTGGCCCTGTAATTCCCGGGGGAAGGGGCAGCATTCTTCATTGAGAGGAATGTTGATAACTGGGAGATGTTCCATAACTGCCATTAAAGATTCACTTGCAGTGTAATTGGACGACGCTAGACTGAGCCCACCTTTATCATTTGTGGGGGACTTTATCAATTTGTGTGAAACATTGCATTTTTAAATATTTCATATGAATTTATCTGTTCTGTAAATATGAAATATTGATATAAAGGCATTTTAAGATGTAGCAGTCAGAAAATTAGTTTAGGCATTAGAGACACATGTTCTATATATGCTTATTTTCCCACAAAGGAAATATTAGGCACATTATTGTATCTCATTCTAATTTGCATCGTAAGACAAAAAAGAAATAAAAAATGAGTTATGAGTGAACATCTAAAACAAAACAAAGAGTATCAGACTCAAAGCATTGTTAATACAGTATAAAATGTAGTAAGGGTGGGTAACTTGTTTAGGGTGTGGCAGACATTTTCTTTTCTTCTCCAGTTTCATATTGCTAGGTGGCATCAAGGGTTATAGCCATGGCCCATCTACTGACAATACAGACTCCCTGATCACAACACTGGCTGGAGCCTTGAGCTGGCTCTGCAGCCAGTGGCCCAGCTTGGTTGCCCTTTTGCCTTCCCCATGAGGATTGAGTGGGGAGAAAAATCCAAACACCAGCTACAGATGCATTCCTGAAGTTGTTACTTGGATCTGGGAGGTTTTTTCTCCCAATACTTTTCCCTGTTGGGAAAATGGGTGGAAAAAGTGAAGCTGACTTCAAGCACAAGCTACAGGAACAGTCCTGAAACCACAGATGGGGTCTGTGTAGCTTTAGTCACCCACTGTTTCCACCCACTTGGACTCCATGGGTATATATTTATGTGTCAAGGGACTTCCAGCTATTGTCTCTTATTGGAGAGAGGGCAACAGCAGGGATTTCCTTGTGCACTGTTAGCCTCCCTAAGTGAGGTGTGGAGAGGGAGGGGAGAATCTCTGCTGTACTGCCCGATCTCTCTACTCCTCACTGTATTTAGAGTTTGGTAGGCCAGTGGGGTGGGGAGGGTATAGGTGGAGGTGCAAAGAAGACGAGTTCCTGGATCCTTCCAGCTCCAGAGGTTCCTGACTTTTATCTTCATTCTCCATGGAGAATGGGTACTACTGCGTTGTATGAATGGATTAGTTAGGATAGCTACAACTAAAACTAGGATGAAATCAACATTTTCCATCAAGGGAATCTAGTTATAGAATCCTATAGGGATCTCAAAAGTTTTCCACTCCAAACTCCTGTGGAAGCTGCAAATCATGCAGCCAAGAACTGCCAAATTTTTACCAGGCTGATAATCATCTTGGTGGAATTTTCTCTTTGCTTTCTCTCAATAGTTTTTGTGTGTTTTGGAATGCTGTAACTAAAAAATTAGAAATACCAATTTTGCTTTCCTTAGGCTAATGTATTGGACTGACTGGGGACGGCAACCAAAGATTGAAAGTGCCTGGATGGATGGGCAGCAAAGGCAAATACTGGTCTCTGAAGACCTTGGCTGGCCAACTGGCCTTTCTATTGATTATTTGAATGGTGACAGAATTTACTGGAGTGACCAGAAGGAAAGCCTGATTGAATCAATGAAATTTGATGGAACAGATAGGAAGACGGTTTTGCATGGAGGTATGAAAATTAATATGGATCACAGCTATTTTTTCAAAGATATATTTTTGGTGAAGACATACTTGGGATTTGTATAAGCAATATTTATATTATCAATGCAATCAGGGACAACACACTTCGATTATTCAGATCTCCTTCCACAAATATGAATGTTAAAAGCAGAGATTTGGCAAGAAGCTTGGCATCCATATTACACCCAAGTCCAGGTGTTCTCCTCCTGTGCTCTTGTCATGTCTGAGGAGAAAGTTAACATTCTTTTGGGAGAATGTTTGGTTTATTTGTAAAGTTCTCCCAGGCTTCTGATATGTGTGTTAATTTCAACTTGTAGAAGTGTACAAAAATATAAGAATATAACAAAACTTATGTTTCTAGTATCATAGTAAGACAAAGATGTTTGGTGGGCCTTTGGATGTTAACTTACCTGCTGTTTGATTTAACCGAGAAGTTAGCAGCCCCTACAGCCTAGATGTCTTTGAAGGACACCTGTACTGGATCTCAAAGGAAAGAGGGGAAGTCTGGAAAGAAGACAAATTTGGGAAAGGAGAGAAAGTAAAAGTACTGACTATAAACCCTTGGCTTACTCAAGTCCGTATCTACCACCAGCATAGATGCAATCAGTCAGGTAAGGGGCAATCATACATGGTAAACTATTATGGGTTTTTATTATAACCATCACCACCCTGCAAACGAAATAACCATGTGTTTAAAGAAATTACTGATCTCCTGCTAACGAACAGATCTCTCCATACATAATACCATTGTTTCGAAAAACACAGAACTGATGCTGCCTAGAACCCTTGTCCTATTAGATATTTAATAAGGCTTAGCAAACAACCCCAATCCAAAACAGACTTGTTTATCTGTCATAATCATGCTTTTATTTCAGTTTCATTGTACCCAAAGAATCTGTACCCAAAGAATTCCATTCCAGAGACACAATGGGTATGAATTAGAGCATTTACAAGGGATGGGAGAGACAAAGTGAAAGCCATGGGCCCTAGTTTAGGCTGTGCTCTAACTCCCATAAGACCGTAGACAAGTCATAGGTTCTCATGACCAACCATTCTGTCCAGTTCTTCTTAGTAGTGTTACCCAAAATACCAGGGTCCCAGAGGGCACCCACAACCAATATTTAATGGGGGAAATTTTATTAGCTCAAGCGAAGATGCTGAGAGGGCTTTGGGCAACTAAAACCAGAGGTCAAGCCTGTGTATACCAGTTCCAAGAGACAGAACTTAGAATACAAGGTCCAAATGTAATTTTATTTATACAGTTGGCCTGGCCCTTTTTATCCATGGAGGTTCTGTTTTGGACTCCCCCTTGCAGATGTAAACAATTTCAGGACCTCAAGTCCCATTGTTTTTAATGACACTGCACCACATGCATGGGTTACCATTGGGAAGAATGGAGTGGGGCCATCAACAGAGGCGCCGATCTGCAGACTTCAAGCCTGTGGATAGAAAGGGCTGAACATAATAGCAAAAGGGAAATCAATTTTCACACAAAAACGCACACTCACACACACATACATGAAATAGCAATATGAAAGATGGCAGCAGATAATGATTTTCAGGATTGCGAAGAATGATATCGTAATTGATTCTAGAAGCAGAGGTTCTAATCAAGGTGTGCTGTGAGAAGAAAGTGGCTCAGCATGCTGCCTGTGGATCTCAGTTGGTCCTCACCATAACTCCTATCGATGAAGGGATTATGCAGATTATGCAGGGGGTGCGGAGGGAGGCTAGAATTTGGGGTAATGATAGGGTCATCCCTACCATTAGGCAGAAGTAGGTAGTAGCCTCAGACTGCCTGTGGCGGGAAGCAGTTGTATGCTGTGCAACATGCTCTTCATCACCAGCTATTATGGAAGTACTGTAGTACTCTCATTTCTTATATTGAAAAGAGATTCAACTGCCAGTCCAGTTGGCTTTCAGAGTTGGCGTCCCTATGAAATAAGAGGGGACGTCACCTTGTTCTTTCTCTGAGGCAACTCAAAATCTTGGTCCAGCACAGAGACCCAAACTAAACTTACTTGTGCAGAGAAACAAATTATTCCCTGGAAACATAAAGTTGTTACTGTCCATTTAAACAAACTGGTTACACTTCTGTAGAGAGAGGATATGTTAGGAATTGATTTCCCACAGAATTGGTCACTAGCTCTGTCAGGTGATCAGACAGCACCATTCATCTGTTCTGAACAAACAGTCCAGTGTGTTGAGTGTAGGCTTTCTTTCCTTATGCATTGCCATGTTGTATCTACTGACTGTATTTAAACTGGTTATTTGGCAATCAGGGTGAATTCTTCATTTGACAAAAGACTGGAAGGAAATATGGCATTATATTTCTGTAACATATGCAAGAAGACTAGTTATGAGCTGGAGAAGAAGCATTTTGTTGCCGTTTAATTACTACTTTATGTTGTTTGTATGTCACATCTCACAGGAGAGACAGTAATGAAATTCATCTGCTATCTCTGTTGCTGGCTAAAGTCACTCATCGTCTTACAGCTGCCTTTATCATTTGATGCTCTGTAGATCAGAGCAGTTTTGCATAAATGACAGGAAATAGAACTAACATCTTAAAATATAGTTAGAATACCAAATCACTGCTTAGGACATGTGCCCTAAATAAAAACGAAACAATACCTAGTGCAATTCAGAGGTATTCATCTTACAGTGCCTGCTTCTGTCCCACTGAACACATGGTTAGTTAGGTAAGTTTGTTAGGAAAACGTTATGGCTAGTTAGGATAATGATAATGCTTCATGGGGCTGCCTGTTCTTCCTTGCTCCTTCTGCCTCTTCTCCTATGCAATCACTTTCTTTTCTCAGTGAGTTGAGAAATGACCCATGGTTAACCTCATGCTCACACCTCTGTTTTTGCTACTGGTATTTAGTAACACAGTATACAAGTATGTTTGAAAACTGTAATGTTGGCATTAATTATAAAAATATCAATACACTATACAGCAGTGATGGTGAATCTTTTAGAAACCGAGTGCTCAAACTCAGTGGCATTCCTGAACCAGGTGTCACCCAATGCAGGGGGAGGGTGGGACTTCTGGGATGGGTGGGACTTCTGGGGGAAAACCCAAGGCATACTCTCTCAACCTCAGGCTAGCAATAGTAAACCTCCCTCTGACAAAACCTACCAAGAAGTCGGAAATTACTTGAAGGCACCAGAACACAAGTAACACTTTCTCAGCCTCAGAGGATGGCAGACAGAGCCTCCTAGGGAGGGAGGGTGCTTTGAGCCCATGAGTTGAAAATGATTTGGAGGCACACAACAACAACAACAACAACAACAACAACAAAAACAAGCATAATAAAGCATAGAATTCATAGCACAAGAACAAAGAGAGTCAGCAGTTTGAACATGTGACTTTGGAGACCAGGGCTCAAATCCCAGCTCGGCCATGAAACCCACTAGGAGACCTTAGACAAGTCACACTTTCAGCCTCAGAGGAAGGCAGTGGCAAACCTCCTTTGAAGAAATCTTGCCAAGAAAACTCCATGGATGGCATTATTACACCTCACTAAACTACAGTTCCCAGAATCACATAGCATAGCAAGGTGTGGGCCTCCAGTCGGAAGGGCCTTCCAGCTCGAAGGAACAAAGCTTCCAGCCAGAAGGGCTCTGCACTGCCCCTCCTTGTCATGGCTTGGTTTTCCACAGGAGAACCAGGCTGCTGCAAGGTGCCAGGCTGGCCACACATGCCTCCCCTGCCCCTCCTTGCCGTGGCCCAATTCTACCGATATAGACCCAGTTGTGACAATGAGCCGGTCCAAGCGT
This sequence comes from Urosaurus nigricauda, assembly GCA_034509955.1. Taxonomy (NCBI): domain Eukaryota; kingdom Metazoa; phylum Chordata; class Lepidosauria; order Squamata; family Phrynosomatidae; genus Urosaurus; species Urosaurus nigricauda. The sequence continues at coordinate 166,692,514 of JAOEGL010000001.1, read as the reverse complement.
GTGCACCCCCTTACTTGCTGTGGTTGCTGAATGCCCTCAGTGATGGCTTTCTATGCAGAGAGGGCACAAGTGTCACAGGTTCACCACCACTGATATAGAGTAAGACTATTATTAGCTCTGATGGTTAGCCTTACTCCATATAATGGAGGGATGGAGTGCTTGTGGAAGGGGAATGGAATATATAATCAATAGAAAACGTTTGAAAGATTACATTAATTCTTATAAAACATGATCAGTTGCTTCTGTGTTTTTTTATCTTGACAGTGTCCAACCCATGCAAAGATGTGTGCAGCCACCTCTGCTTGTTGAGACCTGGAGGATATAGCTGTGCTTGCCCACAAGGGGCTCGTTTTGTAGAAGGAAGTGTAACAGAGTGTGATGCAGGTAAAGGGAACTTCAGATCTTTTTAGTGAAGATGCTCCATTCAGGTATTTTTCTTCAGGGGGGATGTGCTTGGTGCACTTATGGAGCAGACTACAGGTGAAAAATACTATTTTTGAGCACTTACCCAAATAAGAAGGTCTCTGGGAAAAGAAAAGCAAAGCAGAAAGAAGAGAATTTCTGGCCCAATAGTTTGGTGACATTTGAGTTTACAAGGAGGTGCTTTCATTTTTAAAATGGGATCTTCACACTATAGTGTGAATATACCCTGAATGGAAGGCATTGCCGACCTTAAATATATTATTTAAAATGTGCCTCTAACACTGTAAATCAGATATGTGTAATCCTGAAAATATTTATTGAAAAGTAAAAGAACTCAGTTCAGCAAATAAATAAATGCCATAGCAGAGAAGGAGAAAATACATTTATTTGATTTCGAATGGCATTTTTCAATACCTATTTTTATAGCTCAATTTTTGTTATTTATCAAAGGCCCAAAACAGAAAGGCTAAAAATGTGGTTTCTGGCATGTTTGGGGTGTAGCATTTAGATGACACATGCTCCAAATGCGGAGGGAAACTGTGCTGGACCCATATCTTCCTCAAAGACCCGGGCCAAAAAGGAGCAGTGAAATACTGTTCCTTTTGCTGTTCCAGTTCAAAACTGTAGTGGTGGCCCTGGTTGGGACTGGGTGCATGCAGTTCCCAGTGGGAATTTTGCCACTGCAGGGACAGACCATTTTTTTAGCCCATCTGTTTCAGGCCTAGAAGAATTTAAAAAAAAAAATCCAAACTAGAGCCATCTGTCAGAATAATAAATGAAAGTTTCTTCTCCTTGTGTATGACCTGAGTGAATCTCTTCCCATGACCGTGATTTATTCTTGTTTATTACTGTTTATTTATTTATTGTTTAAAACTAGTTCAGTTGCCTATCTATGAATCCCAAATAGTAATCTGATTACTTAGTTGCTTTTCTTTCCAATTTTTGAAAATCAGTTATTGGAAAGAAAAGAAAAACCAAACATTTAAGTGTTTGTGTTAGTGCCTTCATTTTTGTTTATTTCTGGATGTGTTCCTGGACATATTTAGATGACAGAGGCCTTTAAGGTCTGAATCTGTTTGTTAGTCTCAATTAAAATAGATCCACTGAATCAGTGAAAACTGAGTAAGTCAACACCTATGTTAGTTCTACTCAATGGTGTTACCTGGTGTGGAAGTAGGGTGGTGGCAGTGGGGAAAGTGTGGTCTGCCCCACCCTCTGTCCCACGGCCTTGCTTGACTGCCCCTTCAACTGCCTGCCACTGCCCAACCAGACTATGTGTGGGAGAGGATGCCTTCCATTCAAGGTCTGGCATGGCTGCTCAGATAAACAGCCAGACCCTAAATGGAAGGCACCCACCCCCAACCAGGGGAAGGTGCTGAAGCCTGCGGGCAGTCTGTTGTGTAACTATTGCGCAAGCAAGAAAGGGAGATAGCACCTTTTCTTGCTTGCCTAGCAGATGTCCTAGTCCCACCGGATGTACTGCCCCTTATGGGGTGTCGCCCAGTGCGGTCCACCCCACCCACCCAACACATTTCCCTAGTGACACCCTTGGTTCTAGTGATTCAGTGGCTCTGTTCTAGTTAGGACTAACAATTGGATTTGAGTCTAATCCTCTTAGTGCTATTATCTTGCTTCTACCATTTCTTCAGTCATAATTTTTTATTTTTTATGATGAAACATGCACACCAACTAGTCTTCAGCATCCTTGCTATATTAGAGGCTAACTGCTGCAACTCTCCAGTTTTGAGAGTTTTAGCTTACAGCTCTCATCAGCCTTAGCCAGCCAAGCCAATTGTGAGGAATTATGAGAGTTGCTGTCAAAACAATCTAAAGGGCCACCCTGTTCCTGGGCTATAGGATACCATTGCAACATACACCTGTCTTGAGAGCCATGTATATTATATTCACAATAAATCACCTGTCTATAACATTCTCCAAATGCCATGGCCTCTCCACTCACAGCTGGACAGGTAGACTAGGAAGATAGAAACTTACACTGGCTCCACAAAAAATGATACAGTGAGTGTATTGCACATTCTTGTTCTTGTTATCCACTGAGGTGAATTAATCATGAACTAATACTTCAGAGCCAAGCTCACATCTTCCTTCTTTTAAGCAATATTTTCATGCATGTTCATGGTCTAACCTGAACTTCTGGAAAGGGCAATGTCTGGAATGTAAACTTTCTGTACAAAGTTTGCTGTATGTTTTTAATGGATAGAAATGTCCTAGAGAATGCTGCCTAAGGGACTTTTGAACAGTCCTCTTCCCTCCTGAGAGGAGCAGTGTAATGTGGAATTATTCAAAGGTATTTCAGAGACATCCGCTGCTTATGTACCAGTGCTGGGTTTCATTTGTGTAAAAGGTTAAAACCTTTAAAGCCCTATATGGCTTGGGTCCATCTTATCTCAGGGACCTCCTCTTCCCGTATGATCCCCCCAGTGTGCTTCAGTCCTCTGGGAGGAATCTGCTACAGCCCATGAAGACTAGGCTGTCGCAGACCTTCCAGAGGGCCTTTTCTGTGACCGTTCCCAAACTATGGAACGGCCTGCCAGATGAGATCTGTCTTATTTCCACTTTTGATAGCTTTTAAAAAGCAGTAAAGACGGATCTCTTCCAGCAGGCCTTCCCGGAATAACTTCCCAGCTCAATAGAGATGATTACTACCTCCTCCCTCAATGCCACTGCCTGTGTTGTCCTAAAGTTGGTTTTTATTGTATTTATATTGTGCTAATTGTCATTTTAACTTTGCATTAGTTTAATCTAGTTTTAAGGGGTGGGAGGGTTAAAGAACTGTGTCGATAAAGTGTTTTTAAATTGCTGTTTGTTTTGACTTTGTTGTACGCTGCCCCAGTTGCTGTGCAGAGGGGTGGGTTAGAAATAAATTATTATTATTATTATTATTATTATTGTTGTTGTTGTTGTTGTTGTTGTGTGAATGCATGTGACAACCATGAAATCAGGATCTAGGTGGGTGAACAGAAAACCCTTGCTCTGAACTGTAAGATAGTGATTACTCCTGCACAAAAAAATTCTTCAATGCTATTTATATATTTGTTGAGTTATTTTATGTCCTGCCTTTCTCCCGATATTTTGGAGTTCAAGGGAATTCACAACATAGATTAAAATTATGGTTAGGTGTTGTTGTGGGTCATTAGTTGTCTATTGTTTGTTTGATAAGGCATATGCATGGTTTTGTGTGTGGTTATGTAATAAGTGTATACAATGTATAATGTTTTTAATTTAATAAAATTTAATAAAAAATAAATAGAAAAAAATTAAATTATGGTTAGCAAGTCCTGCCTTTCTCCCACAATTTGGGGTCCAAAGTAATTCACAGCATAGATTAAAATTATAGTTAGCAAGTAAAAAAACAGGTGTTCTACAGAAGAGAGAACATCACACAAGCTCCAGCAGCTGAAATCCCCTCTTCTGCACAACCATTAGAGTTATGGGAGCCCTGTCATAGTTCTACCTGGTAGACCCAATTAAAACAAAATACAGCAAATATCAATCATAACAGTTTTTTTAAAGAAGTATTTAGAGACCATTAAATAGACTGAGAAAACATGAACAAATTTCAAACAACTTCAGTCCGTCTAAAGCATAATAATGTGGATAAATGTAGAGTACCTTGATTATCTCTCAGGTTGTATTTTAAAATAAATTAATTTCTCTTCCCTGAATATCTTCAACATACTTTTAAAAAGCAGAAAAGAAGATACCTGTATCTTTAATTGAAATAAGGATGTAATATTCTCCTGGTCAGCCCTTTCTCCATTTCTGGATTGCAAGCTCCTCAGGGAAGGGCTTGTTGTCTTATACCTTGATATAATTACATTGCTGTGGGTGACATGTTTTTGATGATGGTGGTAATGTTGATGGTGATTGTCTATGTTACAACAACATTCTCTTTTACAGTGTGATGGTACTCCTTATGAGTACAATATATCTTTCTATAGTAATCACATCCTGTCAAATGTTATAAAATCCTTTCTTAAATTGCCATGTTTCCCTCTGGCTGATATACAGTGCTTAATACAGTAATTAATATTTCTTGTATGGCTTATAAAAGAATAATTATTTCTTAAAATAATTTAACGTTCATATAATTGGTAGTTACTAATTTGATGAAAGAAGGTTTTAACTGGATAAAGGTTAAACCTGCCATATAAATATAGGAAAAAATAATGGTTTTTTAAAAAGCTGAATTAATCATGGCAGGGGTAGGCTTCTATAAATCTTTTTAGAAAAATATTTGTTTGCTTGTGTTTCACCTCAGTTCAAAAACTCCTTCCACACCATAGAGTTCTGATGTATTACAAGGGATAATGGAGGCTGCATTCCTATGTCCATGGCAGTGCCATCACTCTGTTTCTTCATTTTACTTACAGAACTAAGCAATCTAAAATTTAAGGGAAAATGTATTTCCTAATCACCATAGACAATTAAGCTAGACTTTCAGCAGTGTAATATTGTGAACCCAGCACCTGATAGAGAAATTCAGAACTTGGAAAAGTTCCTTTTGATATCTCCCAAATTTTGGGAATTATAATCCAAGACCCAACCTCTGTGTAATTCTATATATATATCACATAAAGCCTCTAGATGCACTGGAAATAGAACAATAATATTATTGTTGTTGTTGTTGTTTTTGTTGCCATCCCTCCCCCCCCCCCAAAAAAAAACACCCCAGGATTTAATACCATCTTTCAATACAGATTTCCTTTGTAATTAATTGTTTAAATGCAGAGAGAGAAAAAGAGAGTTTGTGGGGGGAAGTATGCACAGACTTTCCAATATATCTACCTACAGTTCACCACTTTGGGCATCATGTAAGTGAGGTCAAAGGACTGAGTAGGTTTTATAAATAATAAAAAAGGAAAGAGGCTTTAGCCCAGAGATAAAGTTCCTTGTTGAAATTTGGCCCAAGAATAATTGAACATAGATAATTACTATCCAAAGAGATCTTGTAGCACTTTTGAAACTAACTGTGCAGAAGCTGTTGTAGCATAAGCTTTCATAGATTTGGTCTGTTTCCTCGGATCTGAGGAAGTAGACAGTCTGTGAAAGCTAATGCAAGAACTTTTTTCGCACAGTTAGTCCTGAAGGTGCTACAAGATCCCTTTGCATATTGATATTCCAGACTAAAATGGCTATGTCTCTGAATAAATTAGTCTATGCTCTGCAGGGTATATATGGCTCTTAAATACATGTGTGGCTTCTTTCTTTCTTTCTTTGTAGCCATTGAATCTCCCCCTACAATGCCACCAGCTTGTAGGTGTATGTACGGAGGAACATGCTACATTGATGAAAGTGGACTTCCTAAATGCAAGTAAGTCTATAAGGAACAGAGTCAAGCAAGCATGATCACACTACTTTGTCACATTAAATATTCTCTACACATAGAAGACTAGCACATCAACAAGGAAGAATAGAATCAGAATATAGAGAAGTTACTTTTTGGGACTACAACTCTCAGGATTCTCTGTTTGTTGGATTCTGGGAGTTGCAGTCCAGAAAAATAGTGTTTCCAAATTTGGGATGGGGCCTCTCTCTCCCCCCTGACAATTTATGAAGAATGTATCGGGAAGCATTTGGTTTCCTAAATATGAAACTAGGACCCAGTAGCAGATTTACCACACCAGTGGGACTCCTGTTCATATGTTGTAGCTCTCAGGAGTCTGTTCCAAAGGTATAGTACTGAGTATCTGCTACCACTGTATTGATGGAGTGGCAGAGTGTGGTGTAGCAAATCAAAGAATGTTCTTGAAAAATGGGTCCTTTGAAATCTAAAGTTTGTTGTTGTTGTTTTTAAAGGCAGGTAGACAGAGAGCAAGATTACTGTCTTAAAAATCTATAAGAATACCGGCAAGAACATGGCACAAAAAGAGCAAAAGTATATTTATGCTTAGCTCAAACCTGTAGGTGCCACTGATGTTCCACGGAAAACAAAACATTTCCTCTAGTGTTTAAAAACCAGAAATATTTCATTTGTGACTCAGCATTCCTACATGCTCATTTTCAAGTAAACAAGCTTATATTTTTGTATGTGTGCTCCCATGTAATTACTAAGGAATGGGTTTTTTTAAAAAAAATCTTGAAGGCAAATACACCTTACATAGTGCAATAAATATAGCTAACATTTCTGCTGTCAATTCCAGTCAATCAGTTTGATCTGGCTTCCTTTTACAGGTGTGCATATGGCTATACTGGAAATTACTGCGAAGCAGGGCTGTCAAAGGGAGTGCCTCCTGCAACAAGTAAGCTTTGAAGTGTCCTTTTCATACCAAATAGTCATGCAAGGTCCTGAAGCCTTTTTGAATAAGAACAAGTCCATAAGTTGTCACTGCGACAGCCTTGAATTCTGAGCATTCGTGTGCCATATTGTTCTCTTACCTTTTTCTTCTCTGGTAGCAGCGGTGGCTGTGTTGCTGACCGTCATTCTGATTATCATCATTGGAGCTCTAGGTGTGGGCGGTTTTTTCAATTACAGACGAACAGGCTCCCTCCTTCCTTCACTTCCCAAGCTTCCAAGGTAAGTATCACAAGGGATGATGATTGACCTAGGCCTCTGAAAGCCTCCATTAGGTGCAACCATGTTTTCTAAAGATGTGAAGGGATTGGCAGTAAATGTACTTCATAATAATGTCTTCCAAAAATCAGAAATTGAGCCATTCATATTTTCAGGACTTGTCATTTTCCTTGTAAATGTAAATACATGGGAATTTGTTGTTGTTTTTGTGTGCCTTCAAATTATTTCTGACTTAGGGCTACCCAAAGGTGAATCTATCACAGAGATTTATTGGCAAGTTTCTTCAGAGGGAGTTTGCCATTGAAAATCAGTTATTGAAAAACCTCTGAGGCTGAGAGATTGTGACTTGCCCAAGGTCACCCAGTGGGTTTTCATGGCTGAACAAGTAATCAAACCTCATAGTCCAGTGTTCAAATTACTACACCACACTGGCACTACAGTTCTATATATATTTGCTCCTGAGTAGTTCTACTATGTTCAGCCTCCATCCTCCTTTACCTCCAGGAAAACATGCACAGGAGTACAACCCTCAAAGTTTGTCTGAAGATTAGAGAGGAACAAAAGTGCTATTTTGCTTTTGCTTTTAAATATATTTTATTATATATTTATAATAATGTATACTTATACATCGATGAAGCAAATTACAATATAAGAATAATTTACACTAAAATAGACTAATACATATACATATGAGTACCCTCAGCTCCCCCACCCAGTTCAAACCATGCACATAATAAACCAAATACCAAAAAGAACACACACAAAAACTCCACTGACTCCCCATGCTCCAAATCCAAGAATATGAAGCTAAGTAATAATTATAATGAACTTCTCTATACTACTAACACCACTCATTACCAATTCAGACCTAGAATATAAAACATAGCTATAAGCATTAAATCCTGCAAGAAAAAAATTCCCATTTTTCTTTTTAATATAAGACAAAAATAGTTCAAAGGTAAAGATAGACAAACTTGCAACATTGGTCAAAGAGAAATCTTTGGATAATGTTTTTAAAAATTGGGAATTGGTTTTGGCTTAGAGGTATTTTGGACTATGTGGAAGGGTGGTGGAGGATGGTGGAGTCTCCTTCCATGGAGGTTTTTAAGCAGAGGCTGGATGGCCATCTGTCGGGTATGTTTTGATTGGGAGTTCCTGCACGGCAGGGGGTTGAACTGGATGGCCCTTGTGGTCTCTTCCAACTCTAAATTTCTATGATTCTATGATTCTATGAAGAACTGGGAGTTTTGTTCAAAATAATTTTTCCAATCTCTGTGTCTGATGCTTATTTTCTGAAGCAGTAAAATCAGAGATGTGACCTTCAGCTTTTCAGATTATTTTGTGAACTCTTTTTAATTGCTTGTAATAGGATAGGAACTCCCAGTCAAAGCATCCCCAACAGATGGCCATCCAGCCTCTGCTTAAAGACCTCCAAGGACGGAGACTCCACTACACTCCAAGGGAGTGTGTTCCACTGACAGTAAGGGCTATTTCGACAGTGGAACACACTCCCTCGAAGTGTAGTGGAGTCTCCGTCTTTGGAGGTCTTTAAGCAGAGGCTGGATGGCCATCTGTTGGGGATGCTTTGACTGGGAGTTCCTGCATGGCAGGGGGTTGGACTGGATGGCCCTTGTGGTCTCTTCCAACTCTATGATCCTATGATTCTAGGATTTGACTTGTGTATGAATGGAATTAATTGATGTAGTCAGCAAACATCATAATAGAGCATTTCAAATATGACTTATAGTATACCTCTTCATATTGAATTAACAATGTCTAAGTGGTTTGCAACTGTAAGCTACTTGCCCCCAACAATCTGGGTACTTGTTTTAGCGACCTCGGAAGGATGCAAACCTGAGTGAAGCTTGAACCCTTTTGCAGGTATTGAACTCACAACCTTATGGTTTTGAGTGAGTGGCTGCAGTACAGGCATTTAACCACTGTGCCACCAAGGCATATTCTGTCCTTGTTCCCCTAAGCTAACACATTGCCTTCAGGTGTAGTGGACAACTCTGGTGCTATTGCCAGATTGAAATATTCATCTGCTACTCCAAGGAATGGAAGGGAACACTGTTTCGGAACAGGTAGCTAAGCATCATGAACCAGTCGATCAGCTATTGATCAGCTCAAATTCATTCATTCATGTTTTTGCTTACTGATGAGGAGAGGGAAGAGCGAGAAGACAATTTAGACACTGACAAACTGGCTTGTCTTGGCTCAAATGGGGAAGGAACAGAAATGCACTCACAGACTGAGTGCACTCTTCTATCCTTTCCCCTCAGAGGCCCTCATCTGTAGGCCTTTCATGGGGCTTCACAGCTATGGGAGAAGTTATGGACATTGTGCAAAGGACTATAGAATAGCACCTTGCACTTCATCCATAAAGAAACTTAGATGAATGTGAGCCACACTTATACATGCTCATATCACTAACAAGATTCCAGCCACAGTCTCAGCTTAGGCATCACTGGAAATTTCTCCAACTAGTATTTTTATTTTAATTTATCTAAAGAGTTTTATTTTTCTGCTCTATGGAACATCCTCTGAATCTCTCTTTTGCAGGAGGCTAGGCTAGTACCCTCCTTGCTTTATTTTTCTGGCTTGCAAAGACCTTTGTCTTTAAGCAGGCTTTTAATGTATAAGCAAATGAACTTCTCTTTGGGTTGTTTTATTTTTTTCTCCCCCAACTTTGACTTTTAAATGATTGTATACTGTTTTACGTGGTGATTTCAACTACAAAATTCACTACAAAGAATGCAAGGGTGGGAAGTAGACTAGCAACATGAGTTTCATTTAGCCATCTTCTGCTGCTGAAAACAAATATTCTTGTTTGTAAAGCCTAAGCAGTCTTGTAAAATCCACGGAAAATGGCAATGGGGTAACGTTCCGATCTGGAGCTGATGTGACCATGGACATAAATGTGTCTGGCTTTGGAGCTGAATCTGTTATTGACAGAGCAATGCAAATGGTAAGGATTATTTTATTTTTTCCACAAAATAAGTGTTTGTCTTTGCTCTGTGGTTGGGTGCACTGTGGGAAGAAACAATTTACGTATAAAAATATATGTTTTTAAAAACCTACCAGAATCTTCTTTTGCACTTTAATTATGAATTTTCAACAAATTTTGAAAGGTAATTACAATCCATATTTTTATAGTATTGTTACCTATTAATATTGGTTTGTTGTACTGATTTTTACTCCTGTGCACGTTCAGTTGAAGGACTGTGACAGTTATGTTCTTATTAAAATGTTACTAAAGACATTCACATAATTAGATCAAAAACTGCAGCAGCAGTTCTTCTAAAATATAGTATTTTAGCTAAGAACAAAGAAGTACTTCCAGAATTTGAAATTGTAGGAAAGCCTTCATGTATCCCAGTAATAGTTTCTTTCAGAAACTCAGAGAACACCTTGTGATTTTTCCAGAACAAGTTGCTCTAGGCAGAAGTAAAATTTGCATTAATATCTTGGTTCTGTTGGAGTTTCACACCTTCAAATGTACTGCTTTTACCATCTCTCTGGTAGCTGCCCTTCAGCCACTGAAAGGAAGAATAAATTCTGGTCGTCCTCTGTTAGGGTCTGTCATGCTTCAAAACTGGTCTTCCTCTGTCAATTTCTGTCATCCTTGGCAGTGACCAGTTCCAGCCCCTGCCTTTTCTGTCTGAAAGATAGCTTCAGCTTTCAGGAGTTATTTCATTCTGATGGAGCACATTGTTTTCCTTTTCTGATTCCATTGCTGTCTTTTCTTACATGAAATGTTATTCTTATAGTATTAATCTGAAGAATGAATGGATGCCTCTCCTCTGTCAAATATTAATTTGTGAGCTTGCCTCCAGTGCTGCCTACCACCCTTACCCTGTCTACGGCAGCATCTGCAATGCAGAAATAATGCAATTTGATATTACAGTCACCCCTCCTTTTTCACAGGCGATCCATTCCAGACCCCCTCGCGGAAACAGAGTTTCGCCTATATTCAAGCCCCAGGACACTATAGCTTTGAGCCATGGAGGTTAAAGTGGTGTCAGACTGTTTTATATCTGCAGTGTACCTTCAGTCTTAGAGGAGAAAAAAAGGTCATAATGGCCTGGTGCTGCAGTGCCCACCCAACTGAGGGCCCGTTCAGACTACGTTATAAACCGGTTAGCAAACCGGTTTAAAATCAAGACGTTCACACTGAAACCGGATTTAACACTACTGAATCCGGATTTTGCACACCCGTAGCGGGGTAAATCCCCCATAACCCAGGTTTTCCCAAAGCGGGTTTTTTACCGTTTCTTTTGGGAAAACCCGGTTTGTGGGGAATGTGAACTTGGCTCCGATCACGATCGGGTCAAGTTCAGGGGAGGGGAGAAGGCCAGGGGGAGGAACATGCCTCCTCTCCAGGCAAAATCGGGCACTCCAGCATTTTTAAAATATTTTTTTTACTGTATTTTAATTATTTATTTTATTATTTTATTTATTTTAGAGTTATTTTATTTATTACTTATTTATTGTATTTTATTGTATTTTATTTATTAGTAATTTAATTGTATTTAATTGTATTATATTTTAGTATTTTTAAAATATTTTTTAATTTCTTATATTTTTTTATTATTTTTTTCAGTTTGACAGCTTATGTGCATTCTACGAGGCTCCTTTCCCATCGAATTTTCTGAATGGGGAAAAAGGGAAACTCCTGTCCATATATGGATTGGGGTTCCCTTTCATGGGGCCCTTTAAAAATTGAAAGGGAACCCCAATCCATATATGGACAGGAGTTTCCCTTTTTCCCCATTCAGAAAATTCGATGGGAAAGGAGCCTCGTAGAATGCGCATAAGCTGTCAAACTAAAAAAAAAATAAAAAAATATAAGAAATTAAAAAAAATATTTAAAAAAATACTAAAATAAAATACAATAACTCAGGTCAAGTTCAGGGGAGGGGGAAAGGCCAGGGGCTGGAACATGCCTCCTCTCCTGGCAAAATCGGGCACTCCTGATTTTTAAAAATATTTTTAATGTATTTTTATTAATTATTTATTGTATTATTTTTTTATTTTATAGTTATTTCATTTATTATTTATTTCATTGTATTTCATTGTACTTTAGTGTATTTTATGGCAGTTTATTTATTAGTAATTCATTGGATTTTTTTGGATTTTTTTGTATTTTTTGAAATATTTTTTTTCTTTTTCCCCCCCAGTTTGACAGCTGTCATTCGCATTGGCTGTTCCGTTTTTATGAATGGGGCAGAGGGGGAACCCCTGTCCATATATGGACTGGGGTTCCCTTTCAGGGCCCCATTCATTCTTTAAACTGGAAGGGAATGAATGGGGCCCTTTTAAAGGGAACCCCAGTCCATATATGGACAGGGATTCCCCCTCTGCCCCATTCATAAAAACGGAATAGCCAATGCGAATGACAGCTGTCAAACTGGGGGAAAAAAAGAAAAAAATATTTTAAAAAATACCAAAAAAATACAAAAAAATCCAATAAATTACTAAGAAATAAAATGCAATAAAATACACTGAAGTACAATAAAATACAATGAAATAAATAATAAATTAAATAACTATAAAATAAAATAATACAATGAATAATTAATTAAAATACAATGGAATATAATATAATAAAATATTTAATAAAATATTTTATTTAATAAAATATATATTAAATTAAAAATAAAAAATAAAATATTGAAACATATAATAAATAATAATTTAAAAAGTACTGGGAGGAGGAGGAGGAGGAGGAGGAGGAGGAGGAGGAGGAGGAGAGGAAAGGATCGCCTCAATCCGCACCGCTCCTAGCCAAATGCTCCATGCACATAAGCTGTCAAATATTAAAAAATATATTTAAAAAAAACACAAGCATCTCGCGCGGCCAATGGCCGCATCAGACGTCACCATGACATCATTTGATTGACAACCAAGAGGCTCCATCTTTAATCGTTACTTTTGCGTGTATGAACTTCGTTGGGGTAAAATGCATCGGGAAGCCTCAATGGGAGCAAAAGGTAGTATGAACTCCTCTCTGGATAGAATCGGTTTGCCATGATCGATCTCATCTGGATCAAACCAGGGCAAATGGGCTAGTCTGGACGGGGCCTGAGTTTCCCTCCTTTCCCCTCCACTCCACCTGTAGCCTTTGGAGGCAGCCCAAAACTGTCTCTGAAAGATTGTCCAGCTATCCATAGAAAATTTTTGAGGTGCTGGGGAAGTTGCAGATTCCACCCTCCTCATCCTGCCAAATTCCACTGTTGTGGAATTCCCCCCAGTTCAGCAAATGTTCACTGTAAAAGAACAAACAATCCTCTCAGTTCATGATATTCCCATCATGAAAACTGAACAGATCATAATATTTTGCTTAATTAGCAAATTCTTTTGACATTTCTTTGCCCTATGGTTGTTTGGCTGTATATGTACTTGCCTGCTATTTCATGGTATTTTTGAGGGAATGGTAGAGAGAAGCATTTATTTTTCCCAATTTTTAAATGATTTGTGGAGCATAAGTATGCAACCACGTTTGGAGCACTGTCTTATTTTGATGATCTCAAGTACCTCTGCTGACAGATGAAGTTAGGCAACAAAAATGGTTGTTTCATGTAGAAATTCCTGCTAGGTTGAGTGTATTTTGAGAAAGTTCATAGTTTCAGAAAGGGATGGCAATTTTTAGCCTCCCAAGGTCAACATTACTACTGCTTCATTTGTTGACCATCAATAATTTATGTGCTATATGATATAGTTACACTTTACTTTAATGCAATGGTTCTCAATTCCACCCCCCATGGGCCCACTGTATATCTACTTGCGCATGTTCAGGGCCCCTTCCCACTCGACAAAGTATATGGATAAAATTTGTGTGTGTGTGTCTGCATGTGCATATTTTTGTTTACACATTTATATATACTTATATAACATTGTTGAATTTATAATATTGTTATTTCAATTATTTCAATACCCAACTCAACACAGTGTTTATATTTGATGTAAGGCATGTGCCTTTGGAAAGAGTAAAAAGAAAGGGGAGCTTTAACTTAGCTACTTCCAAAGACAGAAACCCCACCAGATGTCGGATTTTGCTTTTGGAAAGAGCAAAGCAGAAAGAAAGAGTTAACTTTGCTAGGATTTTGCCTTTGAAAAAACTGAAGGGGGATGAAAGGAGGGTAGCAAACTTTGCTCCAACATCCTCCCAAACGGTCAATAAGCACACTCACCCCAGCCTCCCTACTACATCCTGACACGTTCTTGTCTTCTTCTCACTCCCTGCCACGTGGTCTGAATCTAAAGGGGGCACTGAAAAAAATCTCCCCTCTCTGGAGACTAATCAGTGCTGGAAGCCGGTGCCTTGCTTGAGATACTGTCATCCCCCCAGGGATTTGAGAACCTAAGCTTTAAGGTGTTATAAAATTTATGTTAACTTCAAAATAACATATTGCTGTTGTTCTCAGAATGAAAACTTTGCTGTGGAAAGTGGGAAGCAGCCAATCACCTTTGAGAACCCTATGTATACAACAAAAGACGGCGGGGCTGGGGATATGAACATAACTCCTTCCACACAAGTAAGCAAACACAATAATACATTTTACTTCTCCTTTTTCTCTTTAGTCACAATATCCATTTGATATTCCTTGACATCTGTTTGATCTTGATATCTCCATTCCCTTTTTATTAGATTTTTTGTACTGGGCTAGCTGTTGATAGTCCATTTCAGCAAACATAGAAGACTTAGTGCACTTCCAAGGCTTCCGTAACCTTTTTGTAGAGAATTACCTGATAAAATGGGGTTGCATTCTGTGAAAAATTCTGCGAAATGAAATCTTGTTGACTTTCGCCCACAATTATAGCACTTTGATACCAAATGTGATACCAGCTTAACAGTTATGGGAATTGTAGTTTCATGAGGTATTTAAAATTATGTGCCAAAGAATTCTAAAATGACCCTTCCTGCACTATAAATCCCAGCATTACATAAGATGGAATCATGGCAGTTAAAGTGGAATCATAGTGCTTTAATTGTATGGCATGAAGGGGACCTTATTCTTTAAGGTGAAGCACAACACTTCATTGTTTCTCTTTTCCTGCATATTTTTTCCTTCAAACATCTTCAAGTTTGAATATATTTTGTTGTTCTCTCCTCACCAAATTGTCCATGACAACAGGTAGCTGCTTCCAGCAGTGAAGGAAATGAAAGCTTTGAGAATCCAGTATATGCATCACCTCTGTCCACCGGTGTCCAGCAGCCTCCTGCAAGCACAGAAATTGCACAGGTAATAGAATGTTGTTTTGCCAAGTGTGTGAGAATCAAATGTTTGCACGGGATGGGGCTTGTGTACTTTATAATGTACAACAGCCCCCTCCTATGCTTTGTAATGCACTTGCTTTCATGAATATGGATGCCTTCTATGAGGGTGGGCAACTAGAGTGGGTCTAGAGGCTAATTTTCCATTCCTGGAACTCTCCAATTGCTCCACAGGCTGCCAGAAAAGTAAAAAGAACAGCGAGACTGGGGGGCTGGGTGAGAGAGAAGGAGATAAAAGAAAAAAGAAAACAAAACCAAGTGGTATTTAAGTCCATGGAAATTTTCATATCAGACAGTGCAGAGGGCCCTTGAAACTGATTTTAAAAATGAATTGCTGTTCCTGCGGATTTCAAAAAGAAAGAATTCATTCTTTTAGGGGAGAAAGCAGGTGAGAGGGGGAGTCTGGAGGGATTGATGGCCACAAAAGCAGCGTTGGAAGATCCCACACAGAGGTCCCACCTTTGTCCCCTCCAGTTTAGATATTTTTAATGTTTAATTTAACAGAACTGAAAGTGATTTTTTAAAAAAAAACAGGAAGTTTCCAGTTTTTCTGAAGTCTTGTTTGTGTGCCTGCAGAAGTGTGGCATTTTGTGAAGGCACCCTTCTTCCTTTGTGGGAAGGCTGGGAGGTGGCACAAGAGCAGCCAATCAGAACTCCTTATTGTCCTCAGTGGATGTGAGCAGGGCTTCAAAGACAAACTGGAGTGCCCCAGGCCAGTCACCCTTGTCCACTGGGTCCAGGGAAGGACTGAAAACGGAAGCTCAATCCTTCTGGCATGTACCCCTGGCCTACTTATTAGGGATTGCTTCTGAGGTCTTTCACCTTCCTCATAGCAAGCACAATCAAGTGTATTTTTTCCTTTGGTTTTTTTCTTTGTTTGCTCACCCTATGTGTTGCATCAACACACAGCTCACCTGAAACCAAGCTGGCTCTCCTCCCACAGTGGGGCAGGGTCAGTTTTGCGACTGGTGCTCTGGCTGCTTCATCTGGGTGGTGGCAGCATATGCAGGAGACTTACCTTAATGCAGCCTTCCTCCCAGGACACCTCCCTAGCAAAGACACTGACAGAGACAGTTTGGGGATCAGCAATCAGGCTGTCAGAGGCCCGATATAGACATCCATAAAGGGACACCCTGGGGCTGTTTCTAGGGTTAGGGAGCGCGCAGCAACCACATGCACCCTAACCCTAGCATGGCATGGCGGCGCTCTCATGGCAGCCTCCCGTTCACACAGGAGCCACCATGTCGGTGTGGCCATTGCTGGGTGCCCAAACGGGGCACCCAGGAAGTGGTGCCATAAAGGCACCGCTTCCTGTAAGTGGCACAGCAAAAAAAATAAAAATAAAGAAATGCTCTAGGCAGCTCCTTTTTGATGCATGCGCCGCCGGAGTGCTTTGTTCCTGCAGCAGTTAGACCGCTGCGGGAACGAAGCCCTGGGAGGCCCCTTCGTCCCATGGCTACAGCAGTTGGAGTGTCCTTGGGGCATGCAGCCCCAAGGACATCCTTTTCCCGGCCCATGGGGAAGTGGCATTTTGCCGCTTCTCCGTGGTCCGGGGAAACCAGGGAGGCCTGGGGGAACTCCCTTTTGGAGCACCTTGGGGAGACTTCCCCAAGGAGCCCCAAAAGGGAGCTCCCCCGGGCCTCCCTGGAGCTCTGTTTCAGGGCTCCTTCAGGGGAGATTTCTCTTTGGGCTAGAAAAAGCCGGGTTGGGGCTGCAGGAGCTGCTGGTAAGGCTGCCCCGGCCCCAATCCAGCGCACAAAGGTAAGGAGCTCTTCTGTGTGCTCCTTCCTTGCTGAGAAGCGGTGCTGCTCTGTTTGATTTCTGCAGCAACACTGTGCAGCAAAGAGGAGTGGCGCAGACTCGCCCCTGAAGGGGCAATCTGTAAAGCCCCTGAAAGACCAGGGTACTTGCCCTTTCTGTGCCAAATAGACTAGAAGGTTTTCATTAGGAAAGCTAGGGCTTATTTAATTCACTCATGGATCTCTTCTCCCCTCTCTCTGCCCTATGTCTGTGCCTTAGTTGAATCAGGTGCTACATTTATCAGGCTTTTCTGTTAGAAACATACTTTTTAAACCTTGGTTGATTGATTGTCACTGAATTACAACTGCAAACAAAAATACTAATGAGTGTTGTTCCTATTTTTTAAAAACCTTCAGGAGTCAAAGTGGAGCATCTTTAAAAGAAAATTGAAACAGAGTACTAATTTTGAAAACCCTATCTATTCAGAGGTAATGTCTCAGATTCATTATCAACTAAAAGAAAGTTGAATCTTGACTGTATCTGTTGGGGCAGTGGTGGATGTGACATAAAGGGAAGTTTTGTGGAGGGAAGGGGAGTGAAAATCAGTGGTGAAGAAACTACAGTTTCCTTAATCCTCCTGGGCTAATACCACCTAGGGGGGAAAGGAAAGGAAGTAGAGTTCACCCCATTTGAGGGATGCTGAAAAATTATTTCCCGTTGCCTCCAGTAGGAATGAAATTCAATACATTAGAGCTAGCATAGCTTTTCCTCTATTTCAAGTCCACGTTCAGGGAACAGGGAGTCTTGAGTTCCTGTAGATCTGGTGATGCTCCCAATTCACTCTGGCACACACTGCTGTAATTCTTCTTCCTGTTCAGAGAAAGTTCAGCTCCCATTCTGGGATGAACTACACAGACAGATCCTTTTCTCTTTCTCTCTGGTTAGATGTCCCTCATCACTTGTAGAAGAATTCAGAGACATAGCTGTGTGAATCTGGATCATTGTGCAAAGGGATCTTGTAGCACCTTTGAAACTAATTGGGAGGAAAAAGTTATAGGATAAGCTTTTACAGACATAAATCTACTTGATTAGATCCATGGAGTGAAGTGCCTATGAACAGATCTTTCATAGCTATAAAACATCTGTTCCAAGGCACTTCTCTCCATACACCTGATGAAGCAGGCTTTTGTCTACAAAAGCTTGAGCTCTTGTAGTGTCCTGTGACCCTTAGGGATCTCCATGGTTGCACCATTAAACATAAAATCACACAACAGATGCCACACAACCCTTCATAAATACCTTGCATGTGAGGAAGAAACCCACTGAGGCAGAGAGAAAAATTTGACTCCCAAACCACAGCCCTGAACATCACGCAATGATTCACACTGTTTGGGGAATAAAGTACTCAGTATGAGAGTGTACAGCCTTTGACACAACTCCCTTCTTCTCATATCTTACTGAAACTTAGTCTGTAATTCAGCCTCAGAACACACTTGAAGCAACTGTGTATTGTTTCCCTTTTTTTACCACCCAGGTTCCCCCTCTCTCTCCTCTTCTACCTGTTTCAGGTTTTAGATAACATGCTCCCTAGGGCAGAGACCTTTTCTTATACTCTGTAAAGTACCATGCATACAAACAGTACTGGGTGAATAAATAAAGTGGTGCATAAATCACTTTTGAAAAGATGGTTTTAGGGACATTTATATGTCTCATTAAAACTGGATGTCCAGTTCTTGTAAAATACAATCTGGGACAATTAGACAATGCACTCATTGTTTCAGATGGAAAAGGAGCATCAAGGAGAAACTGTGAATGTCCCTCCACCATCTCCCTCACTGCCTCAGAAGATTATTCTCAGAAGAGATCAACCGTTAGCCTATACAGCAACTGAGGATTCATTCAAAGACACCGCCAATCTAGTAAAAGAGGACTCTGTTGTATAAGTAATTCAAACAGGGAATCTTTAGGCACAACCATTTGCACATATATTTTTATAAACAGAAGGAAAAAATGGTTCACATCTCTTTATAAAGAAATATATTTAGCCTTTAGCTGGAGACACCTGTTGAAACCATGCCTTGATGTTGTTTTTACACATGCCAATGCCTATTTTTATGAGCAATTATCACGGTGTACTATATGTATATCTTTGCACTGACACTCTCTGAAAGTAATGTTATAAATATACTGTATATTTGTAAATTTCTGAAAGATTATCTGGTTGTTGGATGTATTAGTATGACTCTATTGTGAAATTGTATCATTAGAAATATACCCTCTGTATAAATGATTATATTGAATAATCTAGAGGGGAATGCAGTGGCCATCTACTGAGTTGCTAAGTCCTTTGGAACGCATATTTATAGGCAGCACTTTGTGAAATGGGTACCAGTGCTACGGTGCATTTCTCCTCTCTTATTTTATATATCAGAGTATGTGAAAAATAGGTGCCTCTTTGTACCATGTTACACAGAACATCCATAACTCTCTTGGGGAAGAGAACAAAACAAATGGCACAACACATTTTCCTAGTACTAATATTTTGCCTGTTGGAAACAGAATAGTTCTTTCCCTTAATCATTCTATTTTCCTTAGGGCCTAGTTTTGAAATGTCATTGCTGCTGTCCATGGGAAGATAGGATGTTTTACATTTTTACTGCTTTGACCTTTTGAAATCGTAGTATCCCCCCACCCAGCCTATCAGCAGTGAGATAATTCTATTCTCTCTTCAAGTAATTTGTTTAATGTTAAAACAATAGAACCCAGTCAACCAAGATGTTTGATTTCTGTACCATAGCATGCAAATACAGTAATGCTGGTACATTTTGAAATGAGCCGCTCTTCTTCCCTTCTTTCTTTTTATTTTTCATGTGAACATTTTTGATATTTGCTGACTATTTATTTCCTGAGGTGGGCAATAATAGAAAGGGAACAATTTTTACTGATACTTTCATGTACTATGCATCTTGTTAAGTTTTACTCCGGATTAGCCGGTATAGTAAGCATTTTAACCCTCTAAGGAAAGTCTTACGTGCCACTCCAGGAATGTATAGTCTTAAGCTGATGTTTAGTGTTCCTGGCCTAGCTACTCATGTAATGCTACTGTTTGGTGTTTTTATATATATAACTCATACCTAAATTCTCAAAGCTAAGTGCTATCCCTCTTTTAATATGGGTTTATTATCTTGACATGTAATTTGATTAAGAAAAAAAAACCCGGAACATGATGCTGCTGAATAAATTTGATGTGTGTTTTATCATTTTCTGTGTTCTGTAATTGATTGGACTTACTGCATTGTAATTGATTGAATCTTGTCACCCACACCCCCCATTACTAGTTAAAAGTAAAAAAAGGTAAAGGTTTCCCCTTTGAAGTGATTGTCTAGTTGTGTCCGACTGTCGGGGAGGGTGTTTATCTTCATTACTAAGCCAGGGACTCCAGCGTTATCAAAAACAACTGTGGATCATGTGGCCAGCATGACTAAACATGAAGGCACATGGAACACTGTTACCTTCCCACCAGAGTGGCACCTATTTATCTACTTGCACTTTTACATGCTTTCGAACTGCTCAGTTGGTAGAAGCTGAGACTAGTGATGGCAGCCCACTCTGTCATGCAGCACTTGGGTCTCAAACTGCCGACCTGCCCATCTTGCGGTTGTCAGAGTCAGCATCTTATCCACTGAGCCACTACTTCCCCCATGACTTGTTACAGGTAACAATATTGCATTGAACTCCTGACTCCTAAGCTTTTAAAGTAAATTCCAATATGGTATACTGTATTAAGCATAAAAGTTCCAACCATTGTGACTGGGATTATAGCCTTAATTTTCAATGAAAGATTTTAAAGAATTGTATTGCTGCTCCACTATGTGTTGCATACATTTACAAAAATCCATTGACCACTGTGATATTACAGGGATTTCTCACCTGTTGGCTGCATTTCTTTATTTACTTCTACATGAATGTGTGAACTATCAAAAGTGATTTATTTTAAGATCAGATCAGAAATGTGTAAGAGGGAAACCTCTGGATTAAAAGCAACAGTAGGCAACGTAACTTCCATTGTGCAACAGGAGATTGCTTCCTGTCTGCCCTGTTCAACCATCTGTACCCCCCCCCCAAGTTCTGCTCCAGAAGGTCTCTTCAGTCATCCAGAGAGCTGTAAGTTTTGTATGGGAAAAGTGGAAATTCAAACCACCAATAGTACTCATTCTGATCATGAAAAGTTTCATAGCTACAACTGTTTTGGTTTGTTACATCTAAATTGGTAGGATTATTTACTGTCAAATGTAAACAAATAAGAGTTGGAATCCTGTTGGACAATTAAAAATGCATAACTTAAAAGTGATGCACTTCTGAATGTTACATAGTCACAATTCCAATGTAGCCTCTCGTTTATGAGCTGCATAGGAATAATGAAAGTCCCTCAACCTCCAGCTGCTGCCACCAGCATGGGTTTGTTCCCCTGTTGATCAAGAGGCAGCTGGCTGACAATCCCACCTCCCCTCATATGAGCAATCTCCCACACAAGGAGGAATTGCAAAAGAGGTCTTTCACCAAAACTTTAATTCATGCAGATGACACCATACTATTAGTAGAAAATAGCAAAGACTTAGAAGAATTACTGAAGAAAGTCAAGGAAGAAAATGCGAAAGCAGGTTTACAGTTCAATATTAAGAAAACAAAAATAATGACTTCAGATGATTTACATAACTTTAAAGTAGATGACAAGAGCCAGTGTAACAATGGTTTGAGCATTGGACTACAACTCTGGAGACCATGGTTTTAATACCAGCTCGGCCATGGAAACCCACTAGGTGACTGGGCAAGACAAACAAATCTATATCATTTTATACTAAGGGTGGTCCATGCCATCATATTTACACTTTCTATGCCTGCTTGTGAAAGCTAGCCAGTGAAGCAATCTGATAGAAAGAAAATCAACTCATTTGAGATGTGGTGCTAAAGAAGAGTTCTACAGATACCATAGAACTTAGAACAAATCAAGCATGGACTCTCCCTAGAAGTGAAGATGGCTAAACTGAGGCTGTCTGAACTCTGAACATTACATGAGAAAACATGACTCACTAGAAAAGACAATAATACTTGGTAAGGTAGAAGACAGTAGGAAAAAAAGGAGACCACATTCCAGATGGATACACTCAACCAAGGAAGCCATGGCCCTGGGCCTGCAAGACTGGAGCAGGGTGGTTGTTGACAGGGTGACTTGAGAGGTACTTCATTTATGGGGTCAGAATATGTCAAAGTCAACTTGGCAGCAGTTAACAACAATTTAGAATTCTCAGCCAGAGATCTTTAGTGCTTCACCAAATTAGACTTTCACATGATGGAGCAATGGCAATTAAAAGTGAAATAATAGTGCTATTACTGTGTTGCATGAATGGGCCCTTGCTCACTTAATGAGTAAAGATATATGGCTGTTTTTTAGGGCAAAGTCACAGGTCCCTGAACTGGAATTGACTTTTCATGCCCTCATCCCCTAAAGTCCCATGAAGACATCCCAACCAGGCATGACCAAGGGCACCCCTGCCCCATCTCCTCTCCCAAATGGATCTGGACCCCATGCCCAAACGTTGTAAAAATATGTTCAGATTTTAAGATACAATAGATTGGGTTGATTGCATGGTTGCAGTTGAAAGCCTGAAGCCAACTGTCTGGGTGTGGGCTGGGGTGTAGACTGCATTCATACAATACCCTAGCAATGGTGAGGTCCCCCAACCTGATTGTCTGTCTTTCTTGCCATTTTCCCAGAGCCTGTGAAACTGCAGGGAGGCTCCTGGGATGAAAAATATTTTCAGAATGGATTGAAAATGGCATCTGTTCATGCTGCAACTCCCCCCCCCCCCCAAACCGGCAAAGCTGTCCACTCATAAGTTTTATATCATCTTTATGACCTTAAGTTCTTTCAATAAAAGATGACTTGGAACCAGCACAGGCCTATCAGTCCACTTCGATCAGCATCCTTCGATCCTGACAAGCATTTAGACTGAGCAGATATCTGACTGTCTAATCTTGCCTGGCATTCCCAAAAATGATTATGTCCTGGGCTACTACTGTACTGACCTCTTCCACTGCTAGGATATTGTGATGATTGAGATAGTGTGCACCACTGGAATAGGTTAAACTCACTTGAATCAACTGTGTGTGTACTTTCAAGTTGCCTGTCGATTACAATATCCATGAATTTTACAGAATTTCATCATTTTCTTACGCAAGGAATACTCGGAGGTGATTTTGCCGGTTCCTTCCTCTGAAACACAGCATACAGGTCCTGGTGGTGGTCTCCCATCCAACTACTATCCAGGAATGAATGCCTAGCTTAAGGATCAGAAGGGATCTGGTGCCTTTAGGATATTTTGGCCATACTCTTAAACCAGCTAGTAATGATTAATTGAGCAAACAGAACTTGTGTCCTCTCTCTATTCAAAACCACTACATAAATCAATCAGGTAGTGATGAAGAATTTTCAGGCAGAAAGACATTTGTATTCAACACTTCTTTGTGCTAAAACACAGTGTCAGAAACTGCTTTTTAATGCAAGGGCTTTGTGTGGAATAAGAAAGGACAAAAGGGTCTCTGGGGAGCCACAGAATTTCCTTCAGAACTGAATAGCTATATTTTCATTTAGACTTTTGCTTACTTTTTCTCCACACGATCCTCAGAGGAGCTTGCAACAGCCACAAGTTAGAATTCAGGATCACTTTTACAGATGCATACCCTAGAGTTATACATCTGTAAATTATCCATATTCATGATCCCTAAATAGTCACAATTGTGGCACCATTGTCTTGGTCACAACTGGCCCAACAACTTATCTTACTTGGCATCAACTGTACTGAGAGGAGGAGTTCCATTCTGCTGGCGATTCCCACCAGCGAGTGAGACTGTGGGAAGGATTTGAGACAGGGATCTTGCGCCTGACTTTTGCAGCCACATTCACTGGCTGGAGATGGGTGAAAATCATTCACCCTCATCCCAATCATTAGCAGAATGGACTTCCCTTTCTTGGTGCAGCCAGTATACAATAGAATTTGGGGGGGAGGGGGGGTCGGGGAGATGAGGTTTGGCCAAGAGATGCTACTTAGTTACAGAAAGGTAACCAGATCCTAGAATTCCAATCACAATCTAGAATGACATCTAGCATCCTGGCCAGTAATTAGAGTTTGCTTTACGCTATTGCAATTCATTGCATACACAATGAACCAAAGGCCCCCTAATTTTTCAGCAGTGGCCCTTTCTGTGTTGCTGGAGAGTGAGAGGTGAGCAGAGCCACCTCCAGCTCTTTTTCTGTAGCTTAAGGGGACATGAGATGCAGCTACATCTTCCAGACCATGATCTTAGCCATTGCCATAGAGACTAAGGAACATGTGTGTCTTCTAGGAAGTGAGCAGTTCCTTCAAATTGGTGTGAGTGGGAATTGTGCACCCTTCTGGATGTTGCAATGCAAGGCCCAGCAGCCCTAGCCACTATAGCATGTGGTAAGGGATGCTGGGAATTCAAAACACCCAAGGAGCCACATTTATTATAGCATAAACATACGTGGAAGCCTGTCCCATCAGATGAATGGAGTGTTATTCAAAATCTATCCATGAGGAAGAAAGAGAAATGAATGAGGTAAAATATGAGAGGTGAAATCTGTGATGTTTCTATACACATTTAACCAGCATAAAATAAAGAAGAGAAACTTTGGTTGTGCTGATGATACGGACTTTAATGCCTTGAAGCCCCAAGTTAGCATGGCCAACCAAGAGTGAGGGAATACGGATGTTGTGTCCAAAGATTTCCCAGCACTAGTTTAGAAAATATGCACACTGTCCCATAGGAGGAGATGTATGGGTGGAATCATTTTGTCTCACTGTGTTAACATTTGCAAAGTTCAAGGATTGGTGGTGAGAAAAGACAAAACCTGCAGCTTCTCTGAGCAGCTTATGGCCCCAATGCTCAACTTCATTCCTTTCTGCATGGTCACACTGCTCATGGTGGTTTCCCTCCCTGCAGCCACTGCCTTTGCCAGCATAGTTCCCTTGAAGAAGGGTCCAAACAGGTTTCTGGCCTTAGTTGTCATCAGAAGCTTCTGAGGATGTGGTATTAATTGAATTTGGACAGTATCATATGAACTGCCATCTGCTTCAAAACACTGGCAGCTTGAGTGTCAAACATTCATTTGAAAACTGGATGTTGGATTTTTCCTGCCTCTTGGCAATGGAAAAAGCATTCTCAGCATCATATCAGACAGAAATGTGGGGGCATAGGAAAGTGGAAGCCACAAAAGCTTTGCATCCCATCCAACTCCATACCGTGTCCTTGGAAACTTTGCAGTCAAGGCATGCTCCATACACTGTGTGACCTTAGAAAGATCAGCATCGCACAGCCTGTTCATCGATAATCTTTGTATCCTTAAATCTGCTAGAAAGATTTAAAAGAAAAAAAAATCAAATGTAATGAAATGTCAGGCAAGTATTACCCCGTTTATCATAGTCCTTAAAAAAAAAATACAAACCACACTCGCTATTTCACACTCACACACAGTCATAGCTACTTTGTTTGCTCCTTGTTAAATCCAACAGTCCCATAATTTATCAGACAACCATCAGGTCTTTATAATACACATACAAAGGTATTTCTTTGGCATCTTCCAGAGTTGGAAATTCAAACTGTCCGATTGGGTGACTGCTAGGAGTACAACTTAACCTGGAATATACCTAGAAATGCCAGCTGGAAGCTTACAGCCACCTATCTGCATTCTTGACTCAGATATACAGTGCTCCCTTGCCTTACGCGGGGGATCCATACCATGTGTGCTTATGAAAATAATGGGGCTTGTGCATGTGGCGTGCCATGGGTGCGCGTGCCACTGCCGGTTCTGTCACGTGGCTTTAAGCTGCATGCAGCACACCTGCAAATGATGCAGTGCACTGTGTTTCCAGAGTGGAAAAGGCAAGGATCTGGGCAAGTGAGGGCCAGCAGGGAGAGATTTGTTATAAATGAAGAATGCCCTAAAGGTACAATAAACATCAACAACCCTTTAAACCTGCTCTTCCCTCTTAAATACTCATTCCTGGGAGCAGTCACCACCCTTTCCTGGCTTCACTCCCATTGGCTAGGGCTATGGTTCTGATCTGCCTGTGTTCTCTCCACAGGTGTGCCTCTGTGTGTGTACATGCAAAGCCACCCCAAACTTTGCTGCTCAGCACTTACACTTAACGAAGTATTTATCCCCATATGAGTCTCTGACCTCCGAAGTCAGTTGGTTCCACAGCCTGAACAAGTCTCTCTCAATGGATTCTAAATGAGTTACTCCTGTCTTAAAGAATCCTGGCTCAATAACGCTCACCTTAACTCCAAAAGGATGCATGTCTCTCCTAGAAGGAAAACAGAAAATGGTTATCCAAGAGAGTAGCTTTTATCAATGGAAGTCCTAATGAAAAAACTTTTAAGCTATAGTTAACAGATCACAAAGGTCTAGAAACAAGTGCTTTCTCACAGCACACAGCCTGCCATCAAATTAATTAAAACAAAAGGCTGTAAAGGATAATGAATACTTTAGCACTGGGTGAAGGAGAATGGCATTAGCTGTGTACTTTGGGCTCACTGTGCACTGCATTTACAGTAGAATCCTCTGCATGTTTATTTTAGATTATATGCTGCTGTTTTCAATAGAGCTGACTCATAGAGTGCAAGTGAGTCCTATAATTAGCCTAGTTGAATCCTGTGTTTGATGCAGGAAACCATGGACAAGTTTGCCCCCAGCAGTGGCAAAGTGAGGAACAGCTCACCAGCCATTGGAGTAAATGGTTCTGCTTTTACTGTCAATGTATGTGTGTGTGCGTGCATATGTTCAAGTCACTTGTTGATAACCTCATGAATTCTATACGGTTTTCTTAGGCAAAGAGAATACTCATAGGTGGTTTTCCTTCTCATGATGTGACCAAAGTATGACAACCTCAATTTAGTCATCTTGGCTTCCATGGAGAGCTTGGGCTTAATCTGTTCTAGAATCCATTTGTTTATCTTCTTGGCTGCTGATGGTATTCTCAGCACTCTTCCCCAGCACCACATCTCAAATGAGTTAATTTTCTTTCTATCAGCTTTCTTCAGTAATAGATAAGCTTAAATTCCAGCCATATTGGTTTGCTGCAGAAATCAGAGTAGGGAGCCAGCCTGCCTTCTTGTGGAAAGGCATTCTACAGTCTCAGAGCAGCCACCAAGAAGGCCATCTCTTGTGTCTTTAACAAATGTGCCTGTGAGGTGGTGAGAGTGAGAGAAAGCCTTTCCCTGAAGATTCCAAAGCTTGAGCAGGCTTATATGGGGGAAATACAGCATTAGCAATAGCAATAGTATTTACATTTCTGCATTGCTTCATAGTGAACTAAGCACTCTCTAAGCAGTTTACAATCTATAAGACAGTTTCCCCCAACAGGCTGGGTACTCACTTTACCAACCTATGAAAGGATGGAAGGCTGAGCTAACCTGGAGCCCTCTGGGATCGAACTCACAATGTTGTGGCTGCTGTACCAGTATTTAACCACTGTGCCACCAGGGCTCCCTGCCCCACCAGGGTCAAGATCTTCTATGAACCCTGGTGGAGCATTCTTGTACCGTGCTTTCTCTTCCACTCCCATGTACTGGAGGTCTTGGGGGGTGACATCTCTTCTTTTCCCTCCAGTTGCAGCTAACTGTTCCCAGTACACACATACCAGCCACTGATTGGCCATGGAGAGAGCCATCAACTGGAGTTCTATGGAGGAAACTCACTGTACAAGGAGAAACTGCTTTCCTAATTCTGCAACAACTTTAAAAAGACATATACTGACATCATGAGGATTGGATGTTGGCCATGATCTTTCAGAGAGTCTGGACCAAAAACCATACAAGGCACTTTTAACCGTGTCTGGAAACAAACTGACAGCCAGCTGAGTTGTTGTAGCAGAGTTTCTGTTCTCCCATGTCCATTCCCACAACTACCCAACCGTTGGGTACTTCCCTCAACTAAGTATCCCCCATACTAAGATGGGGATGATGGACCACAACCATTCAACCCATGCCATGCTGATCATGGATTATTGGAGCTGTAGTTCCAACACACCTATAGGTTGCCTTGTTGGGAAGAGCTGTGCTATCATATAAACATAAATAAATAAATAAATAAATAAATAAATACTAAACAGTTGTACTGTAATTTAAAATGATATTTGATTTTCCCATTAACCAAATCAAGTTATAGATCAACCCAATGTGAGCTGCCAGATGTTCACAAGGTATAACCACAGAGACATTTCTCCAAAAATCCACCATCCTCAAACCTACAGGGACTCACCGCAAGCTGTCAGAGAATGCCTCCACTCCCCACTTTGATACACAATAACCGCCGCCAATACATGCCAGTCGGCCCAGAAAGCTTGACACATTGACTATTCTTCCTTTTGATTTTTTCAGAAGTGGGAGGAGCTTCAAGGTAATCCCAATGAGTCCCATTAGGTTGACCTCCAAAGTGGTGCGGAAATCTTCCAGCTGCATCCAGTCAGTGGGGGCCATGGGCATAGATCTCCCGGCATTATTGACTAAGCCATACAGTCCTATGGAGCATTTTAGAAAGGACAATGTGAGCAGGCAAGAAGAGAATCAGTGAAGGAATGGACAAAGTGGGATCAGAAACCTGTCCCAGGATGCTACAAGATATTATTATTTCATGAGAATACAGATAATTCTTTCTGTAATGTGAAAACAACACAGATTCTTATAGGCTGCTGTCACAATGCAGAAGTAATGTAGTTGTCACCATTTTAACCATCATGGTTCCATTCTATGGAATCCTGCAATTTGTAGTTTGTTGTGGCACCAGAGCTCTCTGGCAGAGAAGGCTAAATAGCTTACAAAACTGAGCCAGAATTCCATGGCTCAATGCCATAAAATCCTCAGATTTGTAGTTTGTGAGATGTTTAGCCTCTGTTTCAGCTCCGGTGCAAAGTACAAATCCCAGGATTCCTTAGGATGGAGCCATGGCAGTTAAAGTGATATCCAATTGTATTAATTCTGCAGTGTGGCAGCAGCCTCAGTTTGCAGCAATTGAAGTAAGCTGAGGACAAAGAGCATAAGGGGGAGGAGAGAGAGAAACTGGAACATTTAAAAGCATCTGAAAAAGTAGCGTGATCATGGATTAGTCTGGATGCTTCCTGCCAAACTGAGATAGTTGGAGGGTGTGCACTTACCTACACTCTCCGTTTCTTCTCTCACAAACTTTACAGCCTCATCCACACTGGAAGGGTCAGTCAG
This sequence comes from Urosaurus nigricauda, assembly GCA_034509955.1. Taxonomy (NCBI): domain Eukaryota; kingdom Metazoa; phylum Chordata; class Lepidosauria; order Squamata; family Phrynosomatidae; genus Urosaurus; species Urosaurus nigricauda. Next base: position 166,663,241 of record JAOEGL010000001.1, on the reverse strand, counting down.
ATCCAGTAATACAGTTTTCAAGGACTGAGAGGTGCTGGCCTGAAGCTCCTGACTTCCCTTCTCTGACAGACAAGCAGCAATGATGCAGAATCCATTCTTGTCCAGGTGTTTAGCCAAGGCATGGCCAAAGCCACTGTCACATCCAGTTATGAAGACATACTTTCCCCTCAGGTTTTTTTCTTTCAGCCTGTCTCTGATGAGCCAGCAAATCATAAAGGAAAGCACCAGAATCCCTGCCCAATCTCCATCTGAAAGCAAAGGCAGTCAGGAAAATAATGACAGCAGTAGATGCTATTGACCAAATGCATGAGCCAATTTGAGTGTTCAAAAGAGGCATTTGTTCCCCCATTTCAGCTCCACTAAGTCTTTCATTAAATACAAGGAATTGGCAACTAGAGATTTTGGCACAATCGAAATGATGTCCAGGAACAACATGCTTTGCTTGAGCTTTCTTTAGAGTTTCTTCTCAATAGTTCTTTACTGTTTTCAAGATTCATCTGCTCTGCCTTGGTTACTCCTTCCAATCTGAAAAACCCTTCATCATGAAAAAGGAATTTAATTGGTGTTAGCAGAGAGGCCTTTATGTTGTGGGGAACATTTATTATTATTCAAGGCAGTGAGTATTGGGAGAGGAAAGAAAAAAAGCAGGAGATGGAGGGAAGGAAAGAAAGAAAGAAAGAAAGAAAGAAAGGGGGCAAGACAGATTTTAAGTGATGTTGAGGACTAGATTCTACCTCATACGGCTACACATGATGCTCTTCTGCAGTGGAACTTCATCACACCTTTGAAAAAACAGCAAATTTTCAGCCCTTCTGGTGAGTGATGAACCCCTTACTATTTCCTTTGCCTGCTGATGGTGACAGTCTATTGTCTTTAGGGTTGTCAGAATTCAGGGTGTGACTCTGTGATTGCTGCCCCACTGCAGAATTAATGCAGTTTGATACCTCTTTAATTGTCATGGCTCCTTCCTATGGAATCCTGTGATTTGTAGTTTGTTGTAGCTCTGAGAGAGAAGGATAAATATTTCACAGAACTACAAACCCCAGAATGCCATAGTATTGAGCCATGGAAGTTAAAGCAGAATCAAACTGCATTAATTCTGCAGTATAGATGAAGCCTGAGTCTCAGCACCTGGCCCTTCTTTTTGAGTCTGCAGAGTAAGAGGGAATAACCTCAGTGTAAGAACACAACCTTGAAAGTTACATGTATATTTTCCTGATTTGTTAAATATGATGTTTTTTATTTGAATAATCTACTGTCTCCAGAAGTTAGAGTTGCTGGAATGAAAACTGAGGATGGCTCCTGTACCTTTAATTTTTATTAATTTATTCATTTTATTTCATTTCTATGCTGCCTTTCTCCAAGGAAGGGAAGAGAAGTTATTTGCATTGTCATTTTAGTAGAAGTATAAATGCAGTTGACATTTATCCTTTCTAAGGAAGATCTGGATTGTTTGATTTTAAATGCGTTGAATTCTTCCAGATGAAGGGCCTATACAGATCAGCACTTTGTACCAGCCTGTTGGCAAAGGTAGGGCACAGCATCCTCACACTGGATGCCCTAACTCCGCTCCTAGTGTGCCATTTTAGCATTCACCATCATGGCACAACTCCGGTGCTGCATCTACATGATGCAGTGCCGAAGGGGCGTCATAAAGCCACACCACCGCAGCTATGGTGCCTCTTGGAGACATATGCTGACATCATGCGGATTGGATGTTGGCCATGATCTTTCAGACAGTCTTGACTTTTTGTGCTCTCCAGAGGATCAGGGCTGCGCCATGAGGTTGCCAGTAAACGGGCAGCTGCATGCCTTCCATCTGTACAGCCCCTATGAGTACTGACCATGTTGCTGTGCTCATACCCATTAACCGGGGACAAAAGGCCTTTCTGCATAGCTATTAGTTATGACAACAACTACATATCACCTCTACTATCAGAGATAGTAGAGCTGTGAATGCCAGTTGTTGGTTGGAGGCATGTAGCAGCAGTCCTGCCTTGTTTGTGATCTTCCCAGAGGTATTGGCTATTGTGGCAACAGAGGACCAGGCCAGTTTCAGACTGATCCTGTAGAATTTGTCTGTTGATTTTATTGTAATTGTTTCACCTGAGAAATGAGTCCTGAAAGTTTGGACCTTTTGTCCACAGTCAGGTAAGGAGGTTATCTCAAAGGAGAAGCCATGGGGAAGGGAAGAGAATGCTATCTCCAAGGCAGAGATAAAACACACAGAGCGTCTAACCAGGAATATCTCCAACCGAGTCCTCCTGCTGTTGGCAATGAAAATACCAGCCTTTCTGCCAAATAGTGAGAGAATTTGTACAGAAAGAAGAGGAAAACCAATTTGTTAGGCTCTATTAACTTGAAATTTTAACCTGTCTGGAATTTCTCTCACCATATAGAATTTGTTGCAGGTTTCAGCACTCTGGACTCTTTCACACGGGAGGAATTTCTCTTTATTGCGAATAGAGCCAATTCGAATTCACGTGAATTCGCTAGTTTAGTGAATTCACGTGAATTCCCATTGCGTTCAGAATGCATTCAGATTGACTTCCCATTACCTGAAAATTACCCCCCCTTGCCCAAAATTGCGTGAGAAGCTTTAATTCGCAATAGCGTAAAACCCATGTTTGCATTCGGAATGACTTCCCTTTTGCCCTAAATTGCATGAGAAGTTTTAATTCACAATAATGTGAAACCCCATGATTGCGTTCGGATTGCCCTTGGATTATACTTCCAATTTGCAATGTCTGAAAAGGTCCACTGTCCTGATGTCCTGAAGATAATAATAATTGAAGGGTGATACAGAAATATTTTAAATATAATATAAATCAATAGAGAAGGACTGAAAGTCACCAGCACATCACCAGCAGAACAGGGGTTGGGGGGCTGGGGTGGGGTGGGGGAGAAACCTAACAGGTTGCTGATGGTTCTCGTTGCTGTTGCAGTTGTTTTGTTGTTTTAACAGAGAAGATAACAGAGCCAAACTTCCCTAGGGAGTTTCATTGTGTGCTGCAGATCTGGATACTGGAGTACCTTGCTGATTGTCATGAGACTTTAAACAGGGAACAGAGACAGATTAATGCTTTCAATTGCAGAGACTGTGTAAGAAGTATTTTGTGGGTGTCTTAAAATAGATTGCTGTTGTAGTTACTCACAAAACTGGTAGACAGTAATATAACCCACAAGTGGGGAAGATGAAAACTTTAGATGAGGAAGAACAGGAGGAGTTGCCAATTCATATACAACAGATATATGTCATATATTAAACATTACTTTAAATTTTAAAGCCAGTTCAGACATCTGATCTTTATTTACTGCACAGAGGCAGGCAGTCATTTTTAGGTTTTATATTTAAGATGATTTATTTGATTTGATCAATTACCTAAAGAAGCCATCACGTTCTAGAGGGGCAGGTAATTTATTAGAAATGCTATCAACATCCACATGAGCATCTCTGGATTTGTCTTGGTGATCTTTTAATCTCTTAATTCTAAATCCATCCAAGAAGAAAAACAACCACCAAGAATACTTGGTTGCCTGGGGGAAAGCACAGATTATAATCAGAACAAAAATAGGAGAGATTTTTATATGAGATGTTCCCATCTTGCAATACACAAAGCTACAATACATATAGCACACCAGTGCCCAACCAAGACATTTTTGCTGCCTGAGGCAGAGAAGCAAAGGATGCCTGTCTCCCTTAAATAATACTCAAGGCCAGCCAAATTATTGTGGCACCTGAGGCAGACAGTCGCACAAGTACTTCCCACCATATCTTTGGCAGTCAACACACTCTAGTGATGAATTAATCATAAGCAATGTGCTATCTTTTCAGGATGTCCAAAATCTTCTTCCTGAGGTACCTGCCTTACTCTGCCTGATAATAGGTCTGTTCCTGTTGCACAGATACAACTCCCATTTATTATACTTTGCAAAGTTCTTTCCACAAGACCACCCCTTTTTGTTTCTGCAGGTTGTAATATTATCAAGCTCCTGGTGGAAGTCCATTTATTGTTTGTTTAGCTCACTTTTGTCACCCACTTTGACAAGCACAGAGTACAAAAATTATTTAGCTATGGGTTATTCCCTCCCCACCACTCCCGATGTTTGTACTTACACTCTGCAAAGGTATCTCTCCAGCGCATTGTAAGATCTGGATGGTCAACGCTGAGTTTACTCTGGTTTTAGAACAGATGCTAGCTTGAATTTTCATTTTGTGGGGCTTCTAGTAGCATAGTCTGCACAGTTCTATCTTTCCAGCAATCTCAGTACAAACATCATCCTTTGACTATTAGACAGGCCTTTGCTGGCACTGGACAGGTGTAGTACATTTCAGTGCTGATGATCCCAACTAACCTCTTTACTGAGGATTAGTCTGATTTGCACTTTACATGCAGGCTTCTCCTATCTCTGTTGGCTACAGGAGAATGGTTAGCTCAAATCATAATATGCTCTTGAAAATTGGATCTTACATTCAGATCTTAAAGATCTTAATATTCAGACGACAACGACATCCCCACCCCTGTCACTACCCTCCTTCTTTCTTGCCTGTCAGCTGTTTGCAGAAATGCTTAAAAGGATTCAACATGGTCACCATTTTGTGGTTATTCCTTGCTCATCGTTCCTAAGAGCTATTGATCACTTCCTGGCTGGCAGCCTTTTTGAATTAAAAGGAATGATCCTGATATTGTTTGGATTAAAACTGCCATAATCCCCAACTATTGGCCATGTGAACACCTTCCGGCTCCAAATCTAGGCCCTAGTGTCTTCCAGCCTTCTTTCCTGTGTTTTTTCCACCCCCTATACAACCTAGGTTCTTCAGACCTGTTTCCCTGTTGCTGCTTTTTATTGTCTTATTTTGTTTTATTCCATGTTTTTAACTCTACTGTGATTTAATTTTCTTCTTAAGGGGGGTGGTGAGGGAAGGGATGGGATATTTTAACTGACACTGTTTTAACCTTTGCTGTAACCCACCCCGATTGCTTGTTCAGAGGGGTGAGCTAGAAATAAAAATTATTATTATTATTATTAATTATTATTATTATTATTATTATTATGGATCAAGCTGTTGAGAGGCAAAGTCCAAAATTCAGACAGAGCAAACAGTTTCCCACCCCCCCGATGTATAAGTTGATTTTGGGGGGGGGGGGAATCAATAAGACACATTTGTAGCACACTGTTAGTGATCATCATAGCCTCAGAAATCATTTCAAATTCTGCATCAGATTTACTGAAATTATTCTTTACATGTCAAATATAACATTTTCTTTTTGAGCATGCTGGTCAGTTGTAAGACCCATTAAAATAGCCCAAGTCTAAAGTCATCATCATCATATTTTTAATGTGCATTGAAGACACCTGCATTGTCTAGTCATAACCTTTACAACAACTGTGTAAGAAAAATCAGAATTGCTACCCCATTGCAAAGGCGCGGGTTGTTAAAAAAAAAAAAAGAAACAACTAAGCAAAGAAAATGCAAAAAGTAAGGCAACAAGCTATTTTTTTTTTTTTTTTGTACATGTTGGTGAGTAACAGCAACAAATTATTTTTCAAATACCGTCATGAATAACTGGAAACTAATGTTTTTTAAACAAACATAAAGCTATAAATTCTGATGTTTCTTGTAAAGAAAGTAAAAAAAAAAATCCTAGGGATTGAACATTTATTTAGAAAAGGTCCTCCTTCAAGTGATGAAAGTTTTCTGCTTATTACAGTGTGTCTGTCATTTTACTCATTTAATGCAAACCTCCTCTGAGCAAATCTTGCCAAGAAAATCCCATAATAGGTTCACTTTAGGGTCACCATAAGTCTGAAACAACTTGAAGGCACTCAGAAGCCACCACCATCACAACAAATATATTGCATTTGGTGTGCTTTATTTTGGGACAAGCCAGCATGGCATAGTGGTTTGAGCATTGGACTGTGACTCTGCAGACTAGAGTTCGAATCCTGGCTCCACAATGTAAACCCACTGAGTGACCTTGGGCAAATCATACTCTCACCCTCAGAGGATGGCAATGGCAAAAGCCCCTCTGAAGAAACCTGCCAAGAAAACCCCATGATAGAATCTTAGAATTGCCATAAGTTGGAAAGGACTTGAAAGCACACAATAAAAACAACATTTTGAGATTGGTCTTTGGAAAGTTTAGTCTGATTATTGAGACACATATCTTCAAGGAAACTTCAAGGAGAGTCTCAAGAAATAGGTGTTTCCCTTCACGATTCATTTGATACTGGAAGTAGCACGCCTGAGACCACCGAGTGAGTTAATGACAGAGGCAAGAGCTGAAACAGAGATTTTCTAATTTGTAAAATTCATATTCTTGCCTGTTTAACAATCAGTATGCATGTGAGCGATTGAGATCAGATTCATGCTTGTAAATGTACTTATTCATTGTGACACTGGAATAAATCATGCATACAAATTTTGCATCAGAGTTGTAAAATGCAGGAGTCAAAGATGTTCAAAAGTTCAAATGATAAAAGATAGTGGTGAAAGATACTCTGCCTGCAATGACATTTGATCTAGGGTAAGGTCTGAGTGTGTCCTCCTATCACCCTTTGTTGTGAGTCACAGTTCAACAACTGAAGGTCAGTCCTGTTAAAAAAAGTTGTAAGATTCTTTATAGGCATGGGAGCACACATACAAAATAACATCCTCTAAAAGGAGATTACATTCCCACCTGGGCCTGAGATAACCATCTAGTTTTCTCTAGGCTGAAACACAAAGGATCCACATATTTATAAGACAACTGAAATTACTTAAGCAGTAATGGAAGTTGCTTAAGCAGAGTATGCACAGATGTTGCAACATTTATTCAGCAAGGTTGATCCAGCTGATAATATTTCATCTACAGAATGCAGATACTGAATAATCATTATTTTTTATCTGTTTCATAAGCTGCATGACTTTTTAAAAAATGTCCAGGATTCCGTAGTATTCAAAGAGATAGCTGTGTTAGTCTATTTTAGCATAAAAGGCATAAATGAATCCCATAGTATCTTTGAGACTAACAGGGAATAAGAAATTTCTAGTACAAACTTTCACAGATTCAGTTCACTTTATCAAATGTATGAAAGCATAGGATAGAAATTCCAGGATCTTGCAATGATATGTGTCAGCATAACCCTTGGTTTTGCTGTGGGATGTACTTAGAGGATTTAGGCCTGTTTTTCTAGCTGTCGGAAAGAGTGAGAATATGTATTTAAATTAAAATACATTTAATTTAAAATACATTTGTTTTACATTTAAGGCACGCTGCTGCCCACAAATTGAAAGGAACTGTGGAAAAATGAGGCACTTTCCTAATTGAGATGAATGAAAAGAGTGACAGATTCAGATTGTATTTAACTTCAAGAGTGCAAAATGAATTGTTGTTTTTTTTAATGTGTGTGCACAGTCTGTGCACTTTCAATACTTTATTCAAAGTGTTTGTAATTATTAACGGGTGGAGCCCTGCTGCAAAATGTTGCCATATGGGCATGATCCTATTCAGGGTGAAGCCACTTTGTTCCATTTCTCCTACAGTCAGTCAACAACGAATGCCCACTAAAGCATGCCTCAACCTTATTGTTTTGATCCCCTGCCCCTTTCTGGAGGGGTAATGGGGTAGACCAAGTTCCAAGCAAATCACAATAACTTCAATTTCTTAAGAGAAACCTATAGCTAGATTTCACTTCCAGCTCTGGATACATTTGAAAACACTGGGTGGAATCCTGAATGTATAACCTGCAGTTCTGCGCTTGTAATTTTTATATGTTCATGGTCCCTACGTAGCCCCTAGTTGCCCCCTAGTTTAGGAGCTATGTGGGGCCTGTGAAAGTCCCTCAATCCCCACTTATTGGGCAGCAACTGCCATGATCAATGGCAGTCCCTTCCTCTGTCACTGAGGAAGCAACTAGCTGCTGTTGCCCACACCACCACCACCACACCACCACCACTTGTGTCAGCACTTTACAGCACGAGGGGAATTGTGACAAGGGCCTTGTCTCTGCCTGTTGCAATAAACAGCCCTGGTGGCGCAGTGGTTAAATGCCTGTACTGCAGCCACTCACTCAAAACCAGAAGGTGGCGAGTTCAAGACCAGCAAAGGGCTGAAGCTTGACTCAGGCTTGCATCCTTCCGAGGTCGCTAAAATGAGTACCCAGATTGTTGGGGGCAAATAGCTTACAATTGTAAATGAAGCTGTTTGTTTAACAAATTGTAAGCCGCTCTGATAGTCTTGGCTGAAGAGCGGGGTATAAATAAAAACATTATTATTATTATTATGTTGCAATGGGGATCGCTTACTGTAGGGTTTGGAAATAGCAGTCAGCTGCTTCCCAAGTAACTGGGGAACCAGCTTCCATTGATTGCAGCAGTTGCTGCTCAGTAAGCCAGCATGGCCTAGTGGTTTGAGTGTTCAACTACAACACTGGAGACCATGGTTTGATTCCCAGCTCAGCCATAAAACCCACTGGGTGACCTTGGGCAGGTCACACACACTCAGCCACAGGGGAAGGCAATGGCATACCTCCTCTGAACAAATCTTTCCAAGAAAACCCCATGATAGGTTCGCCTTCAGGTCCCCATAAGTCAGAAACAACTTGAACCCACTCAGCAACAATAAAAACAAGGAGAGAATAGGGAGGGTTGCGTTGCAATTCAGAACATAGCACTGTAATTACAGTATTTACACCTACATAAGCGGTGTGAAGTAGGAAATGACCTATCCAGACAATAAAATGGTCTTATCTGTGCCCCCTTTGTATTTATGTGCCCTATTTCTTCCCTTTCCAGCTGCACCCATACATTGTGGGTGGACAGTGCCCATCTGGCTACAGATCCATAACCTCAACATATTTGAATGGGAAACAGAGAGAATCCTATTACTACTTAGATATTTTGGTGGGGGCGGGGGTTATAATTTTGCTCTTTTTTTAAAATTTATTATATTTTACTTAACATTGTTACAACAATATATAACAAGAAAACATCCTAACTAGCATGATGAATGTACTACAAACATATCAGTCTAACAACAGTAAACAATCATTACATACTCATTTCCATACATACTAATTAATCATAAACAGTCTCTCCGACACCTTGCAAGACTTCCATCTGTCTACCCTTTACTGATTCATTTTTGCATCCGTTTTCACCTGCTTATTGTATTTAAAGTAAGATTTTTATATTTGTTGACCCACCTCTTTCTACTTATTTTTCCAATTTTTATATATTCATTATTCTTGAATGCAATTAATGTATGCTACATTCCTTTTTTCTTTTATTTCCCCTTTTCCCATCATTTAACCTCTTTTTTAAAAATTTCTTTTAACCACATAACTTGTGGGTGTTTGTTTATAACTGCATTGCAAGAATATGCTGCAAGACTTTATTAGGTAATAACTCCAGTAGTGGGCTCCACCCATGCTGATAAGATACATCCTGCATTCATTCATGTCCTATCCATTTAGAAATATGATGCACTCATGACTTGGCCTCACTCTGTGAGATAAATAATTAGAAATAACTGCTTTATGTCATCCTGTGGTTGAACATAGTTGTACAATTCCTGAGAAATGATAAGTGAAGTGTTCTCAACACAGAATAGGATTTTGCATGGGGGTGGCATTAGCAACCAATCTGGTTCATGGATGTTATTAGGGGAAAGCAGGGTGTCCATTATTCATGGTATCCTGAAAACACCAAATTCTGTCTGATCTTGGAAGCTAAGCACAGACAGAGGTAGAAAGTACTGGCAAACTGCCGAGTAATACCAGATGCTGTAGGCTACATTTCAGAGGAAGGAGATTGCAAACCACTTCTGAGTATTTCTAGCCTAAGAAAGCCTTATGAAATTCATGAGTTCACCTAAGTTGTCAGGAAACTTGAAGACACATACAGTTCTTTGTATAGGTAAAAAGTAAAAATATTTTTAAAATTGTGTTGTTTCATAATCCTTGTAAACTGTCACTAGGGGCCACTATAGCACTGTTTGAACAGGCAACAGCACTATGCCCAGCACCCAGAGGTAAAATAAAGCATAATCTGATGGAACAATAAATAACAGCTCTCCCGAAACCAACCACATATTCATTCATTTTTCTGTTGCAGGAAGCAAGACATTGCAGCCACTCAAAGGACACAGTTAAATACACTTTATCCCACATTTCATTCCAGTATTTTGTTTACTCCAGGAAAAAGACAGAATATTCCATGAAGTCTCACAGGAAATTACAGTGGCCCCTTGGTATCTGCTGGGATTTGGTTGCAGGACCCCTGTGGATACCAAAATCCGTACGTGCTCCAGTCCTATGGAATACAAGGCCATAGTAAAATGGTGTCCTTTATATAAATGGCAAAATCAAGAGAATCTGTGGATAAAGATTGTTGGATATGGAGGGCTGACTGTGTAAGCTAACGTTTATCCCATATCCATCCTTACCTGCAGGGTAAATCCACTGAATTCAGTGTTTAAAGTAGAGATACATAGGAGTGTGTTATTGCAGTGTTAATTTCTATATTGCTAAATGGAACATTTTGAGACTTAACTAATCCAAAGGAGTGATAGATTCCACACAGAAATTTTTCTCCTGGATCTCAGCAATCCATGCGCAAAGTACCTGCAGTAAATTCAATAGCTGGAATTCTCAGTCAGTGTCATGCCCTGTGAAGAAGCTGGAGATTCATAGAAGGAAGTAGAAGAACCTAGCCAGGAGGATGGCCTCAGTTCCTCAGGCAGGAACCGGGCACAAGGGCAGCAGAGGTTCCTGCCAGTTTGGGCACTATGCCTTTGTTCAATGAGTGAAGATCTGAAAGAGCAGGCATGTGGTGCTCACAAAGAATTTATATGAAACACTGTGCAATCATGGAAAAGCTGCACAAGTGAGAGCCAGAGATAAAAGCCTGTGAAGAATGCCAGAACCTTTGGCCCATTTTAGATTGGCAAAAAGAGGTGTGTTGAAGGCTGCATGAAAGCCCAGCCTTTAGATGAGAAAAAGGGAAAGTGTGCCATGAAAACACTATTTTGGAGTTTTAAAGGAGAAGAAGTGCCTTTAAAAAGTAGTTTGATTTCCCCACTACTTTTTTTTTAAAAGGACACAACATTGCTATTGCATCTAAAGGCTAAGGTGTAGTTGCACGGTTAAATGGGGCTCTGTCTCTTTAAAGCACCCATTTAAAGGTAGCGATACAAGTGCGGAGGGAGGGAAGGTGCCAAGACAAGAAGAGACCTTCAGAGCCCGGCCAGAGTGCGCCTGCACCTTCCTTCACCTCCTCCCTTTGGCTGAGAGAATGTGACTTCTAGGGAGACAGCAGGGCACTGGAGGCGCTCAGCCAGGCCAGGGCAAGCTGGCAAGAGGAGGAGGAGAAGGGGAGGGACCTGGAGCACCTCCGCTGCCCTGCTTCCCTGCAAGTCACAGTCTCTCAGCCGAAGGGGGGAGGAGAAGGCAGGCCCAGGCACACTCTGGCCAGGCTTTTGGCTGAGAGAGTGTGACTTGCAGGGAGGCAGGGCAGCAGAGGGGCCCCATGTCCCTCTCCTCCTCCTCCTCCTCCTCCTGTTTCCAGCTTGCCCTGGCCCAGCATCAGGAGGACCTGGAGCACCACCGCTGCCCTTCCTCCCTGCAAGTCACACTCTCTCAGCCAAAGGGAGGAGGAAAGCAGCGGGGAAGGAGGGAGGGAGGGAAGGAGCCAGGAAGAGACCCCTAGAGCCTGGCCAGAGCACGCCTGGCCCTCCTGCTTCCTCTTCAAAAAGAAGGCTGGAAAAGTAGGACGTGTCCTGGCAAAGGAGGATGTGGCTGGTCAACTTGGAAAAGGGGGGCCTCTGCTCAAGAATGGAGGACATATGGGAATCCCTCCTGGACAGAGGGCTGAAACCTCAAGACAACTCAATATAATGCTCTGACAGAACACAGACTACAACTCCCATGAGCCTTTGCTACCATTTCCCAAGATGTCTTAATTTGCAACAGAAAGCCGACCAGTATGTTCACATGTGATGAATTCTTTCGTATTGACTCTGCATTTTCTTTTTGTGTAGATGCTCTCTTGTCTTGTGTGTGATGAGCTTGTGCGTAATCACGTGCATTTCCGAACTGACCTCACTTTCTCCCTCTTTCGGAATGGTCCTGTACTCCCCCATGTGATAAGCTCCGACTGTATGGTGTACCTGCGCAATTGCGCAATTCGAAGCCAGCAAGGGAAAAAAATGTTTAAAGCGCGGCTAAAAGCCACGTTCCTTGCCGCCCATGTAGCTGCTCCGCCTGTGTTTGTAGTGTTTTGACAGCTTCCCACGTAGTTGCTGAGCCACAGAAAAAACCTCAGTCTAGCTGCCCTGTACTTTTTAAATGCACACCTGGGGCTTGCAGTCTAGCTGCTAAGCATTAAGGAAAGTGCAACTTCATGTCACACTTTCCTGCCAATCTAAAAAGCCCCTTTGTCAGAGGTTAACTGATTTCCCTGGTGAAAGCACTTTGTGACCTCTCTTTTTGCCTGACTTCTTGGATTGGACCTTTGGACTTTGGATAGATGATTCTGCTTGTTGGAACCCCAGACTCCTGAACTGTTTGACTACTCTAATTGCTTGAACCCTGACTCTCAGACTGCCTAAGGGCTTTGCTTTTGGAACTCCTCATGTGCTTTAACTTGTTGATGTATGATACTCAATACTTTAGTTGTTTCAGATGCTGTGTTTTGTTGCTCTTTTGCTTTGCCTTTATCTCAGTTGTTGTTGGTTGGCTGCTGGATGCTTTCCTGGACAATCAGCTCCTTAGACCACCATAGTTACATAGCTACATAGTGTCTCCTGGCTCAGTCCCTAAATCCCCACTTAGCTGTTCCCCTGTCAATCAGGAAGTATCTAACAGACCCTAAAGCTAACGCTCCCTCCTATGCGCAATCTCCATTGTGACAGACAGAAGTAGGGTTCTTGTCACAATTCCTCCTTGCACCGGAGATTGCTCATGTGAGGGAAAGTGGGAATGTCAGCCAACTGCTTCCTGATAGGGGTACAGATCCGAGTATTCCATTAGAGGAGTGGGTTATAAATAAACTTTTATTATTATTATTATTATTATTATTAATAATTATTATTATTCTAGTGGCTACTACCCAATAAGTGGTGATTCGGGGACTTTCATGGTCCTTATGTATTCTCTAAAACAGTGAATTAATAGATGTTATGAATAAAAAATAGTCACAAAAGGGTATCTCTAGATTTCGCACTTGTAACTGCCATAATAATAATTAATAATAATAATAATAATAATAATGTTTATTTATAACCCGCTCCTCTAGAAAAGTAATCGGAGCGGGGTACAGCAAAGTTAAAAAGTACAGAGTAAAACAACAATCATACTCCTTCCTGACTGTCCCCCCCTTAAAATTAAATTAAACCAGCAAGTATTAAAATCAATGACAGTTAAAATTAAACTCAGTAGCAATTAAAACAAAGTGAAATCTCATGAACAGTTCTTGTGCAAATACGCAATAGATGAAATCACAGAAATTAAACAAAAGGGACAACTAAGGTTACCTACCCAGTTTCAGTTTCAGAGCCGGGAATTGATGTTTTATTTATTCCTTTTCAAGGAAAGGCCTGCCGGAAGAGATGCTGAATTCTTTTAGTGAATTCTGGCTAATCTATGCTTCTGTTTCAGATATTTGGATCTGACAGAACTAGCTTTATGTAGATCTGTTGCAAGGTGTCTGGAATTAGGTATTCCCTTCCTTTGTTTCTTCTTAGAGTAACTGTGCTTAATGAGGGAGATTTTTGTGTCCTGTTGTTGCCGCATGTGTGTGTATTGTGTGTCTTCAAGTCTTCTCCGACTTATGGTGACCCTAAGGCTAACCTATCACAGAGGTTTCTCAGCAGATTTGTTCAGAGGAGGTTTACCATTGCCTTCCCCTGATGCTGAGAGGATGTGACTTGCCCAAGGTCACACATAGGGGTTCTTGGCATTCCATACTTTGTCATCAAGAATCGAAACCTGGTGTCCAGAGTCACAGTCCAACACTCAAACCACTACACTATGCTAGCTCCCTTTGCTGCACATAGCTTGCTGTCAATACTCTGTGAGCAGTAGAGGTTAGCATCCAGAGTTCTTAAACAATGGAGGGACTTTGTGCTGGGTCATCAGTCTCCTGTTTGAAGACTGTTTGCTTTGCTTCAGACCACACATAATGCAGCCATACACAGGCAGGTGTACCAGCGTTTCTTAGTTCTTGGACAGGGTAATGGATATTTGTTACTTATTAATTGTAGGAAAGGGCATTATCTTTCATCCAATGGTGTTCAGCCAGGAATGAGAATCATGTGGCCTACCAGATTTTTTTTAATTCCAGAATTGTATTTCTTGTTTTATTATATTTTCAAGCTACATGAACAGAGAATACACAATATCCGCCCAGGTATTGCTGGACTGAGGATTATGTTCCTCCTGCCCTTGTTTGATTATACCTCCCATTATCCTATTGGCTAAGGCTGATGGGAGCTGTCTTCCAATCCCCCTGAAGAGCCAGATATTGATCAAACCTGAATTAAGCCTTGTATTTGCCCAAAATTTCAATACATCAGTCTGTTTTCCATTTCCTGAAATAATTTAGTGCAAATGTAGCTATAGGCAATGCACACATGGACCCTAGAGAAAGCTGGACAGGTATTTTTTTTTTTAAAAAAAATTTTTTTGAAACTACCTCACATATTTGCTTAGGTCTTTGTTCCTTAATAACACTGAGGAATATCTCTGGAGTAGCTGATGAACAAGTAGCTCATAAGAGTAGTTGATGATTTACATAAAGCAATATCCTGAAGGGGAAAAGGAGTGAGCTAGCCTTTCAGCTAAACTGAAAGAGATCAGTGTTTAATTAAGCTCAGCATGACCACTGTCAGGTTACACAAATCAGCTGGAGGCAAATAAGTTCAAAGTGTAATCCCATGCTTACACTCCACATGCTGGGACTGTCAGTGCCATAGATTCTCAGGGATTTTGCTGACATGAGGATTGACCAACCCCAAATTCTAAAACTGACCCAAAGAAAACATCTAATTCCACTGGAAAGTCTTTTCTTCTAAGTGACACCATGGCATATCAGAAAAATTAGGATGAAATTTTAACTTAGAAAATAAATGTAAGCAACTGTTTCCAGTGCATCAGGGGAAGCCTGGCATACATTTGATCAGTTGTCTGAATACTGATTAGAAAGGAATATAGCTTCATTTCTGTTGTTGTTGTTGTTGTTGTTGTCGTCGTCGTGTGCCTTTAAGTCATTTCTGATTTATGGCAACCCTAAGCCACTATGATGTAGTGGTTTGAGTGTTGGACTATGACTCTGGAAACCAGGGTTCAGTTCCCCACTCAGCCCTGAAACCCGAGTCACACACCCTCATGGGAAGGCAATGGCAAACCTCTTCTGAACAAATCTTTCCAAGAAAATTCCAAAACAGGTACATGTTAGGGTCACCATAAATCAGAAATGACTTGAAGACACAGAGTAACAACAACAAAAACAACAACAGATGACTCTATCATGGGGTTTTCTTGGTAGAATTTGAACAGAGGGACTTTGGCTTTGCCTTCCTCTGAGGTTGAGAGAATGTGACTTGCCAAGTCTATTAATTATCTCTTACAGAAACACCTACAAAAATAATTGCATGTGGTCAAACCAATGATGATCAATAAACAAATACCTGCCATATATGTTCAACTATAAATCAGCCTCATGTATAAGTTGAGGACAGATTTTGAGACCTAAATTAAGGATTTTCATATGACTTACTGATAAGTCAAGAGTAAAATTTAGGGGCATGTAACAAAGGCTCTAAAAGATGAAGCAAAGGAAAACAATGCTAAAGAAATTTTAGCAGGCATAACTGTTTGTGTTCACACAAAAGGCTAGATGAATGAGAGAATAGAAAGAGGTCAGCGCTTCCAGGACAGACTGCACTTTTGCCTTTCATAAGGGGGTGGTTCTTTTTCTTTCTTTTTTTTTTTTACAAGAGTTAAAGTACACTACGTACATTGACCTGTGGATAGGTTGACACAGGTTTTTTGGGGTCAATTTTTGGACTAAAATCTCTAGACTTATACATGAATATAAAGAGTATGTTTAATTACCGCAGAGTCAAAAAGAAAATTGTCTGTCACACATTTCTCCTCTTCGCATTCCATACTTTATCATCAGTTAGAATAGGTCACTCCATTCATCCATTTTAGAAATGGCACCATACCCATGAGAGTTCACACACTCTGATTCATGACTAGGGTTTACTTTGGAACAAACAAATGCCATAAGCAAGGGAAGTATGGCAGATGAGGAGGAGAAGGGAGTTGTGGTATATAGTCCAAGTTATAGTGGGACCACGGTATCTGCAGGGGATCCATTCTGGTCCTTTCCCCATGGATACCAAAATCTGTGGATGCTCAAGTCCCATTGTTCCCAGTAGCAGTGTGTCCGCGTGGCTGTGCCACA
The DNA here is from genome assembly GCA_034509955.1 of Urosaurus nigricauda. Taxonomy (NCBI): domain Eukaryota; kingdom Metazoa; phylum Chordata; class Lepidosauria; order Squamata; family Phrynosomatidae; genus Urosaurus; species Urosaurus nigricauda. The sequence goes on along the minus strand of JAOEGL010000001.1, from coordinate 166,646,788 downwards.
ATTAGGGACAACGGGGCTTCAGGTGAATGCACCATCATTGGGGACAACAGGGGCTGTCCCTAATGGCAGCATGGCCACATGGCCATTGGGGACAATGGGATTTGCTGTCTGCATATGCTCAAATCCATGGATGGCAAGTCTGCAGATACTGTGGTCCCACTGTACTTTGTGAAGATTATTATGGCCAAACAAATGAGTTTTGATCTCTCCTTCCTCCCCCCGCCCCACACTTTAAACTTCTTCTTAACCTTATGAAGATCAGGAAGTATACAGATATAATTAGAACAATAAGCAATTGAAATAAGTAGTCGTAACTAAAAATAAAGAAAAGCAGCCGATACAATAAAATGGGAGCCAGTGTGGCGTAGTGGTTTGAGTGTTGGACTATGACTCTGGAGACTATGGTTCAAATCCTGGCTGGGCCATGGAAAACCACTGGATGACCTTGGGCAAGTCAAACTCTCTCAACCTCTGAGGAAGGCAATGGCAACCCCACTCTGAACAAATCTTCCCAAGAAAACCTCATGATAAGGTCACCGTAAGTCAAACAACTTAAGGACACACGAAACAACAACAACAACAACTAAAACAGACGGAGGCTTACATTGTGTTGGTGGAGTCTAGTATTGAGGAAGGGATGCTGGAGAAACAAAGTTAGTGCCACTGAGTGCCATCATGAAGTTGTTGGCCACAGGCTGAACATGTTTACCCATTTTGTAATTTTTTTTGCCTGCATATGTTTCTATAATTTTTTATTCGTTCCTGTATCAGTGAATTAGTTAACCTTATTTGTATCTGTTTTGCTTTTGGTTCATAGTAACCTCCTTTTGGCCTTGTTTCCTTGCTTTCCCAGAATCAGTAAACTGCTACAGCTGTAGTGAAGTAACTCTGCTTCTGCAGAATGAAACAGTCACCCTCCTCAACAACCAACATTCCTGTCTAGATATATCAACTACATGGGTGGCATCATATTACAATATGGCAACAATGACAACATGCAGTAGGTATCTTTAGATGATGTGTCATGGAAAAGATTGATACCCTTTTCCATCTCATGAAGTGGCATAAAATTTTGCTCCCAGACTGGGAGGGGGAGAAAGATGGGTCACAGGAACACTGTAGAAAAGCGTAGGAACAGTGTAGGAAAGGGATGGAATGGCTCTGCTGGTTTAGAGCAGGGGTGAGTTAAATGTGGCCTGTGGGTAGTTTTTGTGGTACCTGGATCCCACAGGGGTTAAACAAAATTTTTGTAAAAAGTGTGTTTTTCATCCTACCCCCAAAGGTTTTATTTACCCCGAAATGTCCTTTAGTGACCATTTTCACTTTGTTTTGTCCTCTGAGACATTTTAGGCCCAGGATGCATTGTGGAGAGTTACATTGTGGATTGGTAACTCTCAGTTTATGATCCATTCCATATAAAGCCTCATCATTTCTAATTCAATTAGTAACAGAACAATTCACCAAGGGCAATTTTCTGAGAACTTCCAAGAGTAGCTATGAGCTGCTTTTCCAGTACTAATGCTGGATATATTTATGCTCCAATATAGAGACCTTTGCACAAAGCAAAATGTTGCATGTATCTAACCATATGAAAAGATCTCCATATGTTCTGCTGTAGAATTTGGCTGGCATTCTGTATTGGGAGTTACAGATTTGTCACTTCAAGATTACAGATCCATAACTGCTCCACATTCAGTAGAACCATCTAGGCTTTCTATAAGGCTGTACTTAGTTATGCATATGTAGAATATCCATGTTTATTTACATATACACATTTTATTCATATTATTTATTTATTTATTTACTTACTTACTTATATCCTGCCTTTCTCCCAATATCATGGTCATTGACATGTGTTGTGCAATGTTGCTGTTTTCCATGGGGGTTGCATACTGCTGTGTATGCAATAGTGCTATGATGAAGGGATGTTGGATTTGCGGGTGATAATTTCTTTAGCCACTTTAGAAGTAGTAATATGTGTTTATGTATGGGAAGAATAGACTGTGCCACCTCCACTAAGGGAAATTTTAAAAGTCCCCAATAAGAGATTCCAGGCTCAAATTATAAATCCTTATGATTAGTGATAATAATAACATAGGAATGCAAAATTGAGGCTCATAAAACCTTTTTTAAAAAAAAATGTATGCTGGTTCTGTAAGGTTTAAAAAATTTAAGTTTCCTAACGCTTCAGCATTTGCTAAAGAAACAAAAATACAGTATTGAATATCATTTGACATTTTTATGTCAAAGCCAAGCCTGTTAGAGTCTTGTCTAAGTATGCATTCCTAAACATGTAAATAACAGCAAACATGTAGTTTGTAATTTAAAACAAACGTTTATACATGGTTTTAATAAATATTAACATCGAAGCTATATCTTAATCTAGCTAGTGAATAGAATTCAAAAATATAACCTTGATAGTCTGTAGAATCAGTATGTAGAGAGATTGTGTACCACATTTGAGACTCACTGAAAGAAAGAAATTGGCATTTAACTAGTGAATAGTTCAGGTAAAAGAAATATTTATCTCACCATCTTTCCAAGGAAAGTTGAGAGAGCAGGAAGATGAAAACACAGCAGCTCAGATGAAAATATTTTGAGAGAATGTCAGTTATTCACAAACAGGGAGTGACCTTGGTAACTTGGTTAGTTTGAATGAGGGGGGGGGAGGAGTTTGCATGCAGGAAACCCCTATCTATCTAAAGAGGGGGAAAGAGAATGCAAAAATCTTCCAACAGGTTTTATAGGACTGTGGCACTCTAAATAAAAAATGACTTCAGATTTATTCCATTACATATAGATTTCCTCCAATTTGCTTTGACGTTTCTATGTTTTAATATGTGAGTGAAAGAAATGATCCTGCAAAGAGCAGGAAAAGGGTTAAGTCTTCTAACAGCCACTCAAAGCACTTTAATTTGCTAATATGAAACACAAAAATCCACTCAAAAGGACTAAAGTAAATCACACTGGAACATCAACACCCACATTTACAGTAATCAGAGCTGAGTAACAACTGAATTGATTTTTTAAAAACTGAATTTGTGAAGGAACTGTGTGTGGTGTGGCATTTTTATTGTGTGTTTTTTTTAGTTCAGATTCCCAGCACTGCAACATTAAAAACAGCTACAATATAGACAAAATGTTTTTTCATCGTAGGTCTGATTTTGAACATGTGGTGAACATCACAGCACTTCTGTTCTTCCAAAGTTCCTCTTCTGCTTGTATTTTAATAGAAATCAGCCAGAGAAAAACACTCTCCTTCCTCCTGTTTGGCCTTCAGCCCCTTCCTGCCTTTCCTCCCACTCCTTTAAACCCAGTGATAGGAGGGAAAATTACTTGCTCTTCCGTCACCCCCTGATGCTTCCATGGCAGCCAGCTGGGTGTCTGGAATTTGGGGGAATTTAATTACATTACAGTTAAAGGGTTGAATCCAGGTTCTTTTCTGGTAGCAGTAGGAGTTTCTGAGTAGAGTTCCACACTGAGCAGAGTTCCACTCAGAAGACTACTTGCCAGGAGAAAAGGGAGGTAGTGATCTTCATGGGTATTCTCCTTTCCAAACAACCTCCAGTTATACTCTTCCACCACCATTCACTGTGGGGGAGGAATGTCACCCACTTTTCAGAGCCGTTCTGAAACAGTATAAAATTCACCAGCCACTCTACAGTGGGGCTTTTCTTCAGGGTCACACAGATGGAAAGAACCTGTTGCCCATGAGAGGCAGAGTCTAGATTCATCCAACTAGGTTTGGGAATGAAGGTTTTATAAGCACAGCCATTGTGGAGGATGTGGAGGAACAGTGCCATAGCAGTTTGATCCTGGCAGGATGGCTTCTGCCCTCATTTTAGCTGAGTCCCGAGGTGACCTTCATGACCTCAAACTAAGTGACGCCCACAGCTTTGTACAATCCAGATCAGTTATTCTGAGGCAGAGATGGCAACATAAGAACCTGCCTTACATTGTGTCTGAACCTTAGTCTATCTGGCTGAGTACTGTCAACTGGGACTGGTGGCTGCACTCCAGCATTTTGGGCAGAAATCTCTCCTGCCCTGCCTTGAGATCACTGATACTCCTTGGTAGCTGTCTGCTTAGTAGTTGTCTTCTAAGTCCAATGCTCCTTAGCTTCTGACGTCAAATGAGATCAGATGCATTCATGATATAGTGATGGTACATTAAGGAATCTCCTGCATCCATTTGAGACACACACACAATTTTCACCCATGTCTCATGCAAGATCCCCAGTCCTTTAAAGCTCTGTTTTAAGTTCACAGTCTGTAGAATAAGCCCAAGTAGAACTCTAATATATTTAATCAAACAAGATATTTATTCAAGAAAAAATACAAACACAGACATTAGACATTAAAAATAACAACAACAACAACAGAAAGATAACAATATGTATAACTTCAAATGAAATGTTAAGACATAGGAAAAGGACACTCATGGAGCCAAAGTGTCCATAGATTTGTAAAGACGTTCACCAAATTTCCGTTCTTTTCCCAAAATTAGGGTCTGGGAAAGACAGGTTGATGCTGCTATATTGGGGTGAAGGGAATTAATTAAGTACACACACCCCACCCAAACATGCTGTTTCCCAGATGCAAATTTCTTTCTTCTATGTCTATAGCCATATAATGAAAAACAGCTAGGAGAGCCAGACCCAATTTCACTGAAGAATGAATGCAGTTTGACACAGTTTTAACTGCCATGACTCAATGCCATGGCTCAATTCTGGGATTTATAGTTTTGTGAGATATTTAGCCTTTTCTCTCACAGCGCTCTGGTACAACAACACATTATAAATTGCAGGACTCCATAGCAGTGAATCATGGCAATTAAAACAGTGTCACACTGCATTATTTCTGCAGTGCAGAGTGCAGTCCCAGTCACTGATCTCTTGTATCAACATTGTCTGGCCTCTTCATTACCATGGCAGATATTTTAAGTTCAGTTCCCAAAGCACCCCAGTTTTTGCAGGTATTACTGACTTGAACCCTGACAGACAGCCAACATGCATGTTTTAGACACTGGATGGTCTTCTATTGAGAGGCAGCATCATGTAATGGTTTGAGTGTTGGACTGTTAATCTGGAGACCAAGATTCAATTCTCTGCTCAGCCATGTAACCCACTGGACAACTATGGGCAAGTCACATGCTGTCAGCTTTGTGGAGGCAATGGCAAATCTCCTCTGAACAAATCTTGACAAGAAAACCTAGGATAGGTTCATCTTAGCATCACCATAAGTTGGAAATTTGAAGGCACACAACAATAACAAATAGTCTGCCATTATTTGACCACTGGGGCTTGCCATCCTTCTCATACCAAATGTATGGAGGAAACAAAGATTCCCTCCATTTGAGATTGTCTAATAAGGAACCACAAATAGGCACATATTGATATTACAGTGGGCCAAAACATTGAAGTAATTTTAAACAGGCCACTGTGTCATTATAAGAACAGGGGAGGGAAGATGACAGAAGTCTTGTGGGACTTTTAAGACAAACCAGAAGTATTTCAGCATAAGCATCTGATACATCTGAAGAAGAAGGATGTAGTTCATACAAGCTAATGCTATCATAAATGGGTTAGTCATAAAAATGCCTCAAGACTCCTTCCTTCCACCCTCCGCACCTTTTGTACTGAAAGAGTATACATTTCAAGATGCTGGCCAGCCAGATTGGCTGGATGTCCTTTTCCATTCTGTCTCCTCTATTAATATTTATAGTGTGGAAGCTTTGGAGAGGAAGGGCCTAAACAGACATCCCTAAAGGAGTGGCTTCATGCTGCCCTTTTGTGCAGTGGATCAGAGCTGCAGCAACTACAAACTGTGGCCCTGGCTTGGTGTGTTGCCGGCTCCAGAAAGAAGTGGTAGAAAGCCACTCCTTTTGGAGCAGGCTAAAAGGTGCCCTTGCCACCATGGTGGCACTTTCTGGCACTCCTTTTGGTGCACAGTGTCTGAACTCTGCACCAAAAGATCACTGTAATGTTGCCCGCCATGTAGTTGGGTGGGCGGCATGATGGCAGCTTGGGGGTGGAATCAGGGTTTGCAGCTGCCATGCCCCCACTCCACCCCGATGCCAGCCCTTTGGGCTGGTCTGTTTAGCCTTAAAGTTACATTTAAATAACATAACCTCCCTCTCCAATGTGTACAAGTATGCACACGTACAAATGTGCAAAACTTTCTATCCAAATTGAAACTAAATACAATAAAATCAAATTAAAATTAAATAAACATACTTGTTCAAACAACAGTAAAAAGTGTTCCACCATAAAATCCATGAAAGGCTTCAGGAAATAAAAGAGGAAGCAACTGAACACAATCAGACTGTGAACTATAGAGCCCTGGTCAAAAGGGAACAAAAGCCAAATACAGATTTGATGGCTTTGCTAGGCCTAGGCCTAGGTAGAAATATTAATAGGCTAAACATGTCCATGTTCAATGCAGTACAGTACTAGTATGCTGCAGGTCCCATTCCAAAGTTCATGGTACTTTCAGGCATGTTAGCATGTCAGCCTGTAGGTAATTGGTTTGTGAATGCCCTTATTTTAATTGAATTGAAAGACAGCAAACAAGTAACATATCACTGCTGGGGAGAAAATGGATGGGTTTTGACGGAGCATATTATAGTCAATACCAGTGCTACCCAAAATGCCAGCCCACAAGCCATAAGCTTCTGGTCTCTGGAGAGTTTCCAGGAAAGAAAGAAAAAAACAACTGTAGTCAAAGGGAAAAAGTATGGTGATGGAATGAAGTTACTAGTTCCCCCACTTCATATAGCTTGAGATATAATCAGCTATATAAAGGAAGAAGGTACTATTAAAATACAATATCTTTTACCACACAATGGTAATGATTTATGCATGAAAAAATACAATGCATATGATGATACTGCACAGTAGAGTTATGTGGACCAGTAAATGTTATTCTCCAGTGGCATTCCCAGATCTTATATGGAATTAAGGGGTAATGGAACTACCCCTCTCAAGTCATTATCATCACTGGAAAATTATACACCCTTCAAGAATTTCCACACAATCCCAAACATTGCCCACACATTTTACTGTATTTGCCAGGAGGAAGTGGCTTGCAAATTATAGTGCAGCCCTAAAATACTATGTTCCTTGTTGTTTTGCAAAGTTACTCTGAAGATGCTTGAGAGTATGAGGCTGCCTAGTTCCCTTGCACTGGTACCTTTATCACTTTTATTGTTTTTCATTTATCTATATATATATTTTAAAATTGCTTTCTGGTCAACTAATAGAGATAACAACAAGGTAGAAACGTTACCATGGTAAAATGGCTTTTTACTCCTCTTATCAGGATACAACTGTGTGATTGCAAAGTTCATTCCACTTATCCCTGATTCATACCACACTTCTGTCAGATATCTTTTTAGTTATTGCACAGTAAATGTGGTTGCTGTTTTATCAGATGTGAGATGCTGGCCCACTGACCCATCGTGTAGTGTCAGCCAGCTGTCTATTTATTAATAATTGTCAAATGAACCAAACACAGCTTTCTTGTCTTTGAATTCTACCAGGAGATAGCAGCAGCAGGAGCAAGGGTGCTGACTGGAGTCTCACACAAGGCTAGTGCCCATTTATTTTTCCTTGGGAGCTCCTGCCTCCTCCTTTCCCAAATGAACGTCTCACCATAGCTTTTTACAAAGGGCCCTGGAATGTAACTATTTTTCTGTATGGCTCAGAACTGCCCCCTCTGACCAGCAGTGGCTCTTCAGGGCCTCCAGTAGTGATCATCTGAACCCTTTAACTGGAAACTAAATGAATTGAACTGGGACCTTCTGCATACACAGTATGTGCTCTTCCACTGGGCAATGATAAACTGGGATTCTAGTATTAGTCCCAACTAGAATAGCCCCCATGAATCAATTGGATGTACCAAATGCTTCTTTGATCCTGCTTGCTTGCCATGAAGCATGGGATGGTTGTGCATGGTGGCTTCTGGGGTTTTTCAGTATGTCAGGAGGAGGGTATATGGCTCAATGTAGCCTGGGTCTGCTTGCGGATATTTATGCTGTACTGAGGAGATGTTGGACTGGACCCAAAGGGTGCAGTGTCAGTGCAAAAGTATGCACACTTTGCTGCTATGTACACTTCTGCTTCTGAAGTAAGGGAACCTTAGAGGTAGCTAGCACTATTTTGCAGGACGTTTGGGGTGAGTTGTGTGAGACTAAATCAGTAAACTAAATACTGTATATATGCCAACCCTCAATGAAATGGTTGCCTGTCTTTTCATCACAGGACTTTTCTTAGGGAGAAACATTTGGCATTAGGCATAACATTTGAGGACCCTTCATTCCCATTTAGGAAGGCTGTTAGTAGGACTCAGGAAGCAAGATGCTATAGTTCCAGAACTTGGGGAAACATTTTCTTCAGAGAGGGAAGGCAGACTACATATATTTGTGGGCACTTTGTTGGTAGATGATTGCTTGGATGCATTTAATTTTTCTTGTTCAGAAAAGAAAACTCTGTCTGTGATCAGAGGCATTTAGTACCAAGTACCAGCATGTTTGGAACCCAAAGGCCTAAGTGCCCAGGAATCAGGATACCACTGGATTAGTCACATTGCATGGGTTAAGGCTTCCATTTACTCTATTTTCTGTTAGTAGGGGGCACTATTTATCATTACTGGCTAGTTACTGCACTAATTTTTCGTAATTTAAAATGCTTGACTGTAGCCTGACTGATTTCTGCAATAGTCAATCAATATGGATCAACTGACAAAGATTTATTTGAATTGACATGTTAGTGTGTGCATACATCCACACCTGACTTCACTACGATGTCCATAGCAGAAGTGATATTAACGTAAACAAGAAATGATAAGAGACTATTGCCAAGATCCTTGGATACTTGCTCACCTCTGAACACTGGTGTATTTTATCTTCATTGTTTAAATATGCACAGCTTTAAGGCACAAATTGCTGTTTATAGGTTGTGGCTAGACAAACAGTAGTGGCCAAGTTACATCCAGTTCGTATCTTGAGCCAACTGGTTGAGGCTACAGCGGAAACTTGATGTAAACAGATGAAAGAATTTTAACTTGCATTTGGATTAAGTAGCTTAACTTTGTTCTTCATCAGTATATAGTCCTGCACAAAGGTTGGCATGATTGAGAGGGGTAGCCAAAGGAACTTAGCATCCATGCCGGCACTGTATCGTGTCTGTGGATGTTTACTCATTAAAGCATGTTCCATACAGTTCACAACCAGGGAAAGATCGATGTTCTCACACAGTTTAACTAATTGCTCTTTCTTGACTGCATCTGAGGAGAGAAGGAAATTGGAGAGAGTTAAAGATACAGAAGAGAGTTTAAAGAGTTAAAGTAAGAAGGTTCAATATACTAAATTCAATATTTATTAGATTATTCCATTTTATTGAATTATTACTTTCATTATCTATTGCATTATTAGAGGTTTGCTTCTAATTTTAAAGGATAATGCAGTAAAAGCAAATGGAGAGATTATAGGGCTTATTGCATCAAAACATACATACATAATGCATCCACCAGGGCAGGATTATCAACGGTTCAGTTGTGCAATTTCTCCAGGCCCCTCATAGGCATGGGACCAAGGCTAAAGGGAAAAGGTGTAGCTTGCTTGCTTTCCATCTCTAGTTACCTCCTGCATCTCTCAAGGCTTCTGTCATCATTATTTTATATGGACTCTTTCACATGGAAAAAAGTGACAGGAGCATAGCGGGATGCTCCTGTCACTATCATGCAATTGCTTGAAGATTATCATGTGACATCACCATAATCATGGCATGATCTTGTGAATAAAGTGTAATTTTAGTGCTGCTTTTCATTCACAGGATGTTCTCACAGTAGCAAATTAATTTTAATTACTTATTTGTGAGCTTCTAATAAATGCTTGCTCCTTTTTAGGCACTCTTTAAGAAACCTGGAAATTCATTTCTGAGTGGGCATTGGGCAAACTCTCATAGCATCAGTCTCTCTCACTAGGTTCCTCTGGCTTTGATAACCATTTCCTACTGATTATCTACCAGTAGGAAATAAACCAATCCACCAATATGAACTAAATCAATGTATAACTTACCATCCTTCAAATAATTTTCCCCATACTGCCTTTGGATATCAAGAGAGAGATTATTCCAAATGGACTTCTTTTCCTTCATGACTCTGATTCTGTCAGACAGCCCTGTTTTGAACAGCCCAGGCTCAATGCAACACACTTTAATTCCAAAGGGTTTCATGTCCTGTCTGAAAAACAGTTAAAGATGCCATTCAACATTTCAGCAATCTACTTTCTATAGTCTTTTAAACAAACACCAGAGCTTGAATTTTGCCCAAACATTACAAAGAGCCAGTAAAATGCAATACTTAGAGTGCTGGGCTTGGACTAAGAGATTATTGTTGTTGTTAAGTGCCCCTGAGTTAACTTTGACTCATGGTGACCCTGTGGATGAGACATCTCCAAGACTCCCTGCCTCAGCCTCTGCTCATGTCCTCCAGGTCTAGGCCTAGGTCCTTCCTGATTCAGTCTAACCATCTGCCATGTAGGAGTTTATCACACGAAGGGAATTGGAAGTATAATCCAATGGCAATCTGAATGCAATCATGGGGTTTCACGTGATTTCATGAAAGCTGATCACACACATTTTCGGGCAAAGGGAAGTCCTTCCAAACGCAATCGTGGGGTTTCGCGTGATTGCATGAGAAACTATCACATGCAATTTCAGGCACTGGGAGGCAATTTTGGGCAGTTCTGAATGCAATGCAGTGTCAATACGCAATCACGTAAATTCACTGAACTAGCAAATTTACTCAATTCCGAACTGGCCTCACTTCCATTTGTTTCGAAATTGAGAGAAATTCCTCCCGTGTGATAAACTCCTTTGTCTTCCTCTCTTTCTACTGCTTTCCACCTTTCCTAGCATCATTGTCATTTCTAATGAATCGTTTTTCCTCATGATGTGGCCAAAGTATAACACCCTCAATGTAGTAATCTTAGCTCTCAAATTGTTCAGGCTTGATCTTGGTGTGTGTTTTTTTCTTGGGGATCCAGTCCCAAATCCCCATTCAGACATGAAAGTCTTTGGATGATCGTTGAGCCTAATCCCACATAACTGTGGGAACTGGTGGCTTCTTTGTCAGTGGATGGTGAATCCACTCTGGGTTATAATCCAAATATTAAAGGAGCCCTCCAGAGTGCCGAGCCCTATCTCAAAAATAAGTTCATTGCCTTAAACAGTTCATTGAAAGTTTGGAATAAAACTCAGTATAGATTCATAATCTTGCTGACATAGACCAGTGAGAATACATTTATTGTGTGCAGGTCAAACAGGAAGGGGAGGACCATTCATTTTTCCCCAGGCTTCTTGGAGAAATTGCAGGATAAAATGGAGTTTGTTTTTTTAAAAACTTCTCACAATGTTGCTTACATTTATTGGAAAGACTTAACAGTCCATTCTATTACATGCAATTGATATAGTTAGTGGGGTCACTCAGATTGCTATGGAGGTGTGCACTGCTTTCAGAGGACATGTCACTTCTCGACTGACTCAGAAGAAAAGGCAGAATACTGGCTGGAGTAGCCTGTAGAATTAGCACCTTCATTTATATACTGCTTCATACTGCCTAAGCAGTCTTTAATAGTTATTGTCCGCAACAGGCTAGGTACTCATTTTAGCAACCTCAGAAGGATGCAAGCCTGAGTTGAGCCTTAGCTCTTGGCTGGTATTGAACTCGCAACCTTATGGTTTGTGAGTGAATGGCTGCAGTACAGGCTTTTAACCACTGCACCCCCAGGTGCCATGTCAACCACTATTGGTCTTTTTATGTCCCCTGCACATTACTGAGGAAGTGGACTTAAGTCTATGAAAGCTTATGCTACCAATTCTTTTCTTTTTCTCTCTGTTAGACTTAAAGGTGCAACAAGAACCCTTGGCCTATGATCCAGGCTAATATGACTATGTCTTTGAAGGTTAAACATATTTGTTAATTAAAATTTTACCTTAAGCTGTCATTGAATGCTTCTGCCCCATATTTGGATGGACAATAACCACCTGAACATATTGGCACAACACCACCAACACTGGTTACGTTTATTATTCTTCCCTTGGCTTTCTTCACCAGTGGAAGGAAATTTAGTGTAACGTTTATGAGGCCGAGTAAATTAACTTCAATTGGTGCTCTATAGTGCTCAATATTCAGCCAGTCAGTTGGCGCTGATGGTCCCATGATCCCTGCATTATTGATCAGGCCCCACAAACCTGCCAAGAAATAAAATAAAAATGAAAAGATAAATTGCTGTCACTAGAAATAAAGCACACGAAGACAAATTCCTTTCTAGAATTTGAAGCTATCATTGTAATAGAAACAGAGTATATAAGATAATAACCACCTCCACTACCACTATATCACAAAAACAGGAAGATCAAAACAGTCATAACCCAGAAATAATGGTCGATGAACAATCAATCATAATCACTTTGAGTACTTGTTCTGAGGACTTAGGAAGGATATTGACAAGCTGACTGTGAATAGAAGACAGTAACTGAGAGAACGAGGGGACTGGGAATCAAAACCTACAAGGAATGGTTGAAATGAAAAATTAAAAGAGAGACATGTCACTGGATTTCAGCTATTAGGAGGGCTATCATGAAGGAGCAGACAGGGTCTTTTCTGATCCAAGATGCACTAATAGAATCTGTGGGTGGACATTTTGAGGAGTAGGTGTTAGCTGAACAAGTTAAAATGAAGATAAAAATGTCAAGCAATATCACTCTTCCTAAGACATATTATAGACAACTCCTTCACTGGAGATAGTTGAAGCTGAGGTTGAGTGCTTATCTGCCAGGACTGCTGTATAGACAGAGCCACTGGTCATGCTGTTTTGGGAGATTATGGAAACTGTAGTCCACAAAAATACCATTTCCAATCTCTACTGATATACCTGCACCCCCCACTTCAAATTCAGCATTGAGTAGGAGTTTGGAATTAGGTGCCCTTCAAAATTCCTTTCCTTCCTCTGTGCAAGCATAAGCTGATTGAATCACTTGACATTTAATCATTTGATAATCTGCTGCTGAATGCGTTCAAATTGCTGCTGATGAAATGTATTGTACTACAAGATGATATGAACACTCTAAATATGGCAATTAGCCTGCAATGGGTCTTTCGGACAAACCAGTAATTGCTCACTCAGTCATGAGTAAAGGTACACTCTAATTTGTGTCCCGTCTTTCAGCTTCAGATAAGGCCCTCTTGTAGGCTTATACTGACTACAAAACTTTACAATACCATGGCAACAATTTAAAATACAAGGGAAAAATCAAATCCAGCAGCAAAAAATGAATTGATTTAATTAAAAGCCAGGAGGGTCTTCACCCTTATGGGAAAGCATTTTCCCTGAAAGCAGTTAACAAGCAACGTGGTCTACAGGATGAAACAGTTATCTCTGTGCCCACTGCCTAAATTGAAGCGAGAGAAGTTGGATGAATCCTTTTTTGTGGAGAAGGGCTTCTTTTTCTGGTAACCAGTGGTGGCTTAATGGTTTTCTGGTTAGAGGAATGATTTTATCAGAGCTTTAAAGGAGGTGTCCATAACGGTGAACCCATTCTGTGAGGTGGAGGAATTACGGTTTAGCACCTTGCATGGCTCCTTTAAAGCTCAAACTAGATCTTGGAATGAATCCAATGTCATACTGGCATGGGTGCCACCGGCCATCATTGCTGGCAATTTTAAAATATGCTAATGGGATGTTAGTATTGGTATTGAACAGGTACTGTACTCAAAATGGCAGTTCCATGGCAAGTTCTCTCCTCCCCACTCCACAACAGATAGCATAGGTAGGGGAGAATAGTGCAGCCCTCTATAGCTATTGCAAGTATATGAAGGGCTGTAGAATTCCTATTCCTGATTGACTATCAGCAACGTTCTCTCCCCTGATTGTTGTTGAGTGCCTTTGTTTCTGACTTATGACAACCCCAAGGCAACCCCATCATGGGCCTTTCTTGGCAAGATTTGTTCAGAGGGGTTTTGCCAGTGGGTTTCCTTGGCTGAGCAGGTATTTGGTCATTGTCCAACACTCAAACCAGCAAGCTCTCATGCACTGGAGATTTCTCAGTTTCAAACAGGAGCTACCATGATGTGGTATGAGGGCAAGGAAACACACAGCATCTTGACAATTTCAGTGGAGTAAATGATCCTACATATTCCAGAGCTGACAAAAGTGTGAGTTTTGTTCTAAGAGTTCTGGGCAATGATCTTGAGATCAAGAAGCTTTATTTGTTGTTGTTGCATACCTTCAAGTTGTTTCCAATTTACGGCAACCCTAAAACGAACCTCTTGTGGGGTTTTCTGGGACTGAGAGTGTGTGATTCATCCAGGGTCTATGGTGGAGTGGAGACTAGTCTCCAGAGCTGTAATCCAGTGCTCAAATCACTACACCCCTATTAGGTAAATTGTGTCTAAGACTGAAGCCTGCATATGAAGAAAATAAGAACCTTGGTGCCTGCAACCAACCTACTCATAGATTTGTCATTAAATGCCAGAAACTGACTGATCAAAATAAATGGTTCATCGGTTGCCCAGTCACCTGAGCAGAAGCTGAAATATGGCATGTTGTTTTAAATCTTCTCAGTGGGAGTAAGAAGGTGTTAGCAGTCATCATTGCTTCCATTTTGCCTGACACCATCATACTCCCACTGAGGAGATTTAAAACAACATGCCATATTTTAGCTTCTGCTCAGGTGACTGGGCAACCTGCTGTTCATGGGTAAACTATCAACAGTCATAACAGCCTGGGTACACAAAGAATTGAAGGTAGGAGAGCAGATTCATAGTTATTTCCATGGAGAAGAGAATGCATGGGAATTGGGAACAAACAATATTGGTAAGTACTGAGGTTTGAGAAAACCTTAAGGCCATCAAGACCTGATGGTGATGGACAATTAACCTGAGGGTTACATCTTTGAGAGTCACCCATCTTATGGAATCATACTTTCAGTTCCAGAGCTGAAACTAACTCTATACCTCAAAACATTGAAGGCAATGCTTCAGAAGTAGTATGCTCAGCTGCAACCAGGGATGCAAAGAATGTTCTCAACCTTGACAAGAAAGGATACTTGGAGACAATGAGGCAAGCCATTGAGAAAATGGCCAAGAAGCAAGAGATTTTTTCATAATTTGGGGCTCTTGTTACACAAAAACATTTTGTACCCCAAATTTGGTGGGTTTTTGTGCAGAATTGTTTTTGTGGCCCAACATCCATCCATCCATCCATCCATCATTCCATCATCCATCCATCCATCCATCCCTTCATTTGTACCTGCTTTTCCCCAGATTAGAACTCAAAGTAGTTTATAAAAGACAGAAAATTGCAATAACACATGGTTAAAAGCACACAGAGGCTGAAATTAAAATGGCATTAGACTAACAACAAATTAAGAGCCTTTAAAATATTATTTTAAAACAAAATTAAAAACAGGAGAAGTACTATAAAAATCCATTCTCTTGTTAAATAAATTTCCAAGGGTTTGCTGAGACAGAAATGTCTTCACTTGCCATTATATTTGTCCCATCTTTGCACAAAAAGACTTCAAGATTTTATGTGAAAAATTCTAATTTTTGCACAATTTTTAAATGAAAAAAATTCCTGAAGTTACAAAATAAAATGGAAAAATAACCAAAAGCTCTCATTGTCTTGCCTTGTAGAAAGAAACTTTTAAAACTGTTCATTCTTGAATGCAAGACTGAAATAAGCAAATATTTTCACCCCTTGTTACAGTCCTGGGCCTCTGTATTGTATTGTCTTTCTGTTCTGTTATTGATTCTGGAGCTTCATTGTTCAACCATTCTCATTTGACTACTCTCACATTACAATCTATACATGCTCCCTGTATTCAATGGGCGCTACTCCCTATAGTTTGTTAAGGAATGTAGCCTCACATTGTGCCACGCCATTTCATCATTTCCTTGACATTTCCATTCTCTGAGAAGGGGAGGAATGGTAGTCCAGTTTGATAGAATAAAATGTCTTGGATAAACTTGATGAAATGGTCAATTCTGATATAAATGAATCTGAATGCACTGTCTTTGTAGATTGGCTCACTTCCCTAATTTCCCCAAGCAATCCTCTGGAACAATATGAATTTCAGAATCACGCTGCTCTTCCTGGATTTCCAGCTCTGATTTTTAAGAATGAGGCTAAATATAGAACTGATTCCTAGTTGCCTGAGTGAGACAAATGAAAATTATTTTTAAAAGCAGTAAGTTACAGTATCTCTGATGTAAAATGTATATAGTTACTGTCATTATACCCATTTTAAAAAGCACAGTAATAATTTACTTTCCACATTTCAAAAGTAACATAATCGGTTACATTTTGGTTAACAGAAACATCTGTGGAGTGGGGTATTTTCTTTTACTGCAGCTTTAACTCCAAGCATCTCTTAAAGGTACAGGAGCCTTCAGCCTATAGCCTTGCAACTCTGTATTTAATAGATTTAGGGAAGTTTCCAGGTTTTCTGTCACTTACCCTTTTCTCCTACGTCTTTTTTCACTTTTTCTGCCACTGATTTGATGTTCTCTGTGTCTGTCACATTCAATAGCACAGTCTGGAGCTTATCAGAGGCACCTGCTTTCAGCTCCTCTGCTCCCTTTTCTGTCATGCAGGCAGCAATAACATGGAACCCTTTTGCATCCAAAGTCCTAGCTGCCAGCTTCCCAAAGCCGGAGTCACAGCCAGTAATGAAGACATAATTCCCTTGAAGATTCACACTACTTAAAGTTTCTCCTGCTCTCCATTTCCACCAGAAATAACAGATGATGGACCACAGCAACACATAATAAAGTATCCCCATGTCTTGGCTATTGTCATCATTTACTCCCTGAAATAAAGAGGTGGAAAAAAAATGAAAATAGCATTAGGATCATTTCTCCTTCTGTGATGCTGAATACAGTGGGCCCTCTGTTTTCGTGGGGGATCCATTCTGGACCCCCCACAGAAACAGAGGGTCACCTATATATTCAAGCCCCATAGACTTGAATAGGGCATGTGCCCACGAATGTACACAGGCCATGCGACACGGGAGCGTGCCCCATTGAAAATAACTGAGGTCGCCCCTTTGTGAATATTCAAGATTATGGACCTCAAGTCCGCAAGGAAGGAGGGGTGACTGTATATAAAAGAAAAAATAGCAATTGCTTTCGTAGTTGGATACACAGGTCTCCAGGAAAGATGAGGGCTGCATCTGCACTACAGAAATAGTGCAGTTTGACACCACTTTAATTGCCATGGCTGAATACTATAGAATACTGGGATTTGTAGTTTGGTGGAATACTGGAGCTCCCTGACAGAGGAGGCTACATATCTCACAAAAATACAAACTCTGGGATTCCACAGCACTGAGCCATGACAACGAATGTGATGTCAAGCTGTATTAAACTGTACTACTACTCTCCTGAAATAATTTATTTCATTTTTGTTTATTTATATTTATTTCATTTCTATGCTGCCTTTCTCCCAGAAAGGGATCCAAGATAGCTGGCATCTGTCTTACTCTGCCTAATTTTAGGGCCAGTCCTGGTTTCAGTTGTTACGGTAGAAAACTATTTCATATCCATTGTTTCTCAGTGTGAATCGTACCAATTCTCAGGGAGCAAGTTACAAGCTTCTCAGTGGCTTCTCCTAGGATGTGAGCAGCCAAAATCCTTTTTCTTTAGGCTGGCTTTTGACAACTGAGTGGCTATTAAGGAAAGGATTTTTAATGGAGTTCAGGTGCTGGACTGCTCCCTTGGACTGTTTCTAATATTGTTTTCAATCTGTTTGTTTTAATAAGATAATTAGTTAATTGTGTTTTATTATTATAGCTTTTATTATTATAGCTTTAGTTGTCTCTGCTTTTGAAATAATGTTGTGAACTGCCCTGCAGATTAAAGCAGGCCTGCCAAGTTGTTCTGGCACCTGATGTAAAAAACAACAACAACCCACAAACGTTTTTCCCCTTCTGTGACTGTAAGAATATCACAATAACAACAACAATACATTAAACAACACATTATTTTCTGCCCTTTTCTGACATGCCAGATCAGTTGCCTAGGTGACTGCTACACTCTGCCTAATGGTAGGGCTGAACCCACCAAAAGAGCTGGAAACAAAGCCATTGCAAAACATTCAACACTTACCACACTCATCCTGGGCTGTGATTTAGGTGCAGTGATGTTTCTCTTATGAGATCTACCAGGAACAATATGCTGTTTGCTTATCTTCTTACTTTAGTTCCTTTTCTATTGAAGGGCCCATTTTAAAAGAAAGATGTTGCACACGTAACAACAACGCAGAAGATAACAGGTAGATGCGGAAGTGGTTGTTTTAACTTCCTCTATTTTCACACAGGCTGGTGAACTGCTTAACCTAGTGGTGCAATAATTACATAATAATACTGTTGCTTTTTAGTAAGCTTGTAGGAATGTGGAAGACTTTTGCAACTGTTACTGCTATGCAGAGGGGGGCAACTTATGGCCACCAGATGTGGTTGAACTCCAACTCCCATTATCTCTCACTCTTAGCAATGTGGTCTATAGATGATGGGAATTGTTGTCCAATCACATCTGGAAGGGCAAAGGTTGCCCATCCTTACACTAGCAGTTTTGAGCCCTTCTGGAAGCAATTCCAAGCTTTTGGTTGTTTTAAAATGATATTTAATCTTAAATTGCATATTTAATCACCAAAATGATATTTAATCTTAAATTACATATTTAATCACCAATATTTAACCACCAAAACTGGGAGAATAGTGATATATTGTTGTTCAATCAAACAAACCAGAAACATTGGGAAATGAATAAAATCTCTTGTTTGACAATCCTTATTCATACAAGGTAAATAACCCACAAATGGGATCTTTCACTGCCTATTTAGTTAAGTATACTTAATTCTCACTGTTTCTTATACTTAACTAAATGGCATCTCCCCCCCCCCCCGCAACTTAACGGAAATATCATTCTCTTTCTCCCGTGTAGTTGATGCCCAGAAAAGTACTGTATATACTTGTTTGTAAGTTGAGAAAGTTATGCCCAAAAATTGACCTCAAGATCCTGGGTCGACATATATATGGGTCAATATGGTAATACCAATGATGGCAGCTCATTCAGTGGGAAACACACACATACATACACCTTCTTCTCCACTTTCCCTCTGTGCCTGGGAATGGGCTGCTGGAAGCAGAGAAAGTGTAGGAAGATTTTTATTTTTATGGGAGCAACAGCTGATCCAATCACAAATACACATTCCTCCCCACCTTTCCTACTCCAGCATGCATACACATACAAACTTTCTCTCCCTCCTTCCCTTAGCTTCTTTTACGTTTGGCTCTCTCCCAACGGACTCTTCACTCTCGCCTCCTCCTCACCCACTGTGAGAAGACAAGCCAGCCGCTACAGACAACTGTGGATGGGTCAGCAGTAAAGCGCTTCCGTTCTGGGGAAAGTCTACTGTAAAAATAGGTTTCTTGGTGGGATTGAAGGGGCAGAGGAATAAATCTTGCCAAGAAAACCTTAGGATAGGGTCACTACAAGGTGACCTTGGACAAGTCATATTGTCTCAGTCTCAGAGGAAGACAAAGGCAAAGCCTCCTCTGAACAAATCTTGTCAATAAAATCCCATTATAGGGTTGCCTTAGAGTTTCTCTAAGTCAGAAATGACTTGAAGGCACACAACAACAACAACAACAACAACAACAACCAAGTCAGAGTTGACTTGAAGGTACATAACAATAGCAACAGCATTAACAACAACAAGGCCCCTAGCCAGTGAGAGGTCTTGAGCAACTACACCAGTTGAACTCTTGAACATTCAGGCCCGATATGGGATGCAGAGTCCTGGTGCTGCAAATGTCACCAAGATTCTTTCTGTCTTACCACCATGTGGGGTGTCTAGGAAGCTTCTCTGTTACCTAGGTTATTCTCCTAATTCTCCTAATTTTCCAGTGCTGTGCTGTCAGAGCATCAGAAGAACAAGATATGTAGTATGAATAATCGTAGTCAGAAAGAAATGAGTTTCAAAATACACTGAAAATGGTTTGGGATCACAAAATGTGGAAACTAAATGCCAAGGGCAAACTGTGGCCAAATCTTACACCAAGCATCGATGAGAAATGTGGCCTGTATCTTTCCAGTTTTGTTGTTAGGCTACAGAGTTAACAGGCCAGTTTTGGCTCTGTTTAAAATAGCCAGCTGATTAAAATGAAAGAGCTTCCCTGTTACTCTTTAAGGTCCATTCCCTTCCCTTGGATCATTAACTTTTAATCCAACTACATCATCTGCTAGACTTCATATGCAGAATTCAATAATTAGGTTTTCAACCCACCGCTGAGAGTTGTCATGCCATGCTCTGTTTCATCAGTTTGTCCTGATCTAAGGAAAGAAGGTAGACTGGCAGAGAAGCGATGTGCTCTAGGAGGTGAGCTGTTTGGCTCATGAAGATAAAATGGCAGCAAGTATTTCAATACTTATGATTATAAGGAACCGACTGTCTGGTTCAACCCAATGGCTGGCACAGCTTCCATGTTCCTTGACCAGCAAAGTGATGGTGATGCTGATGGTTGGTGCAGCAGTTCTTACTGCTGCTGGAATGATCTACTCACCAGCACCACAATGCCTGAGTCTCAAAAGCAGGATTTGCTGATGTCACAAGGCCTGGCCTGCTGATGTCACAAATCCTGTGAATCCATGGAGAGAAGAATTCAGAACCTCTGTGTACCAAGTCACTCAAGGAAGTGAGATAATGCCATAGCAGAGCACACTAATCACACCCAGGCAATCATACCCACGCCTACCATCTGTCTGCCTTCCCTTATCTTTTTCTCCAAATTTCACCTCACTTCCTTCTTTGCTGTTTTGATTTTTTTCCACTTCTTAAATCCACTTGCTTTCTCCTTTTCTTTCTTTTCTTATCCTGACTTCCTTCCTTCTCCTTCTCTTCCCCTGTTGTTGTTTTTTTTAAAGCAAAGATAGTTTTACAATAACAGTGAGGCAGCTGCTTCAGGGAACAGTCTCTGGGTGTCCAGAAAGCTCCCCAATTTCTTAGACAATTAATATTTTTGTATTTGTACTTTTTATTAATAGGGAGAGGAAGGAGCAATACCTTTATTGCCTCAGGTGTCCAAATGACTCAGATGATTTTGCGTACTCCATGCCAACTCATAGTGTGTATGTGTGCGAAACGAAGAGATTTTGCTTAGGCAGAAAAATGTCTTGGACCACTTGATTTCTATTTAATTAAAGATATTTGTCAAAAGGTATGAGCAAAATAACTGGAAAGAGAAGTCATTTTTTTTTCTTATGCCGCTCTCCCCTCCCATGATATCCCTCATGTACTATCTCTCTCTCTTTCTGAAAGGTGTTGCAATAGCTGGCTGGCTACTCTTGCCTTTGGCTGCATCTACACTAAAGAAATAATGCAGGTTTGACAAAGTTTAACGTCCATGGCCCAATGCTATGGAAACCTTGGATTTATACTTTGTTGTGGCACCAAGACTCTGAAAGAAAAGGCTAAATATCTCACAAAACTACAAATCCCAGAATTCCATAGCATTGAGCCATGGCAGCTGAAGTGGTGCCAACCTGCATGAATTCTGCAGTGCAGATACAGCCTTTGGCTCAATAAATTAAGCAGTATTGGCTCTTGCATGGTACCAGACCAGTAGCATCATGCAGCAGGAGAGCCCCAAGTCCCATCCACTGGCGCATGAAGTGTGGCACTATTTTTTTCATCTGTTATTTATTATTACTATTATTTACCTATCTGATTATATATATCTGTCCATTGCAGTTAGAAATATGTAACCTAGAGTTACAGATCTTTAACTACCCCCCATTCAGTTATGCTAAGTATTCATGATTCTGGCACTATAGCTACAGTAGTAAATGTCCCCCGAATCTCACCTTAAACTCCAGGGAGCCACTCCAAACAATGCAGTTCTGTTCTGCTGCTGATCAGGATGACATTTCCAGCCTCTTCCTGCTAAGGAGTGAGGTGGTGACAATCAGAACCAGGACCTCTGTTTCTCTTCCATTGTCCAGAGCAGCTGTCTGCTGTTAAGGTAGGCACAAGATGAGGCCACAGATGATACTTGGACATTTATTGCTTGGGCAAATAAACTGACTTACCAGCTTCAATTCTGGATCCAGGATGTCCCTGGATCTTATTTTACCTAAATCGGTACTAATCTAGGCGGGATGCTGCAGCCCAGATGCATCCCGGGTTGAAACTTCCTAACTTTGAAAAAGTGCTGGCTGGGAGAGGCTTCAACCTGGGATGCATCCAGGTGGTGCCATCCCACCTAGATGGATAGCAATTTAGGTATGATAACTTCCGGGGGCATCCTGGATCCAGAATTGAAGCCAGAAGATATAAGCTGGCTTATTTGTCCAAGTGATAAGCTCCTTAGTTATACATTCATAACTAAGTGAGTGATATAGGGAATCAGCCTATAATTCTTATTGAAATAGAAGGCATTAGTAAAAGAGGAGAGCTATATTATGGATGGATTTATTCACTCAAGAAAGCCACAAGCCTGCATTTGTAAGATGTAAGGAGGGCTGTTGATGAACAGAGCTCTTGGAGATCTCTTGTTCATAGGATTGCAGTATATCAAAGCTGCCTTGAAGGCAAATAACAATAAATAATAGTAGTTGCTGTAGTCACTGGAAAAAATATAAATAAAAAACTGAGTATATATTATGCTAGCTAAGTCAGCCCAGGGGTACCACTAGATACTGACTACACTGGGTGACACCTCAAAAGGAACACAGTTTTATGTCCACAGATACCAAGTTTTTCTTCTAGTCACACAGACAAGGGCTTAATCTGCACCGGAGAATTAATGAAACCTAACACCACTTTAACTGCCATGGCTCAATTCTATGGAATTCTGTGAGCTGTTTAGCCTTCTCTCTCAGAGAGCTCTGGTGCCACAACAAACTACAAATCCCAAGATTCTCTAGGATGGAGTCATGGCAGTCAAAGTGGTGTCAAACTGTATTAATTTTCCAGTGTAGCAGCAGCCTATATCATAAAAGAACCAGTCTCATTTGCCGTTATAGTCTTTGCACCTTTAAAGAGAGGAGTATTTGTCTTATTTATTAATTTATTTCTACATTTGCAAAGGCAGAAATTCAAGAAGCAGACTAATTTCTTAACAATGTAATACCATGGTATTTAGAAATTCAACACATGAAACCTTTGCATCTCAGTCATTAAAGATATGACACAGTGAGGCTTCCAGCCTGAATCACATAAGTTACTGCTGACAATTGGATCAATGATTGAATGGTGAGTCACCAGCAGGTCAATTGTATTGATTCAGTTTGTATGCTAGTTGGGACTAACCAATCCAAATCTACAATCTTGTCTAGAAAAAAATGAGAATTGACTAGAGCCACCATCAAATCAGTGTCAAGTTTGCCAGGCAATAGCTCGGAAGAGTCTCAAGAGTCCAGCTTTGTTTTCCTTAAGTGTGGCTATGAGGCTATGGTAGAGAATATGTGTGAACCTGGGGCCTTTTCACACTACACAATTTAGGCATTGTGATTCCACTTTGACTGCCATAGCTGTATCCTATGGAATCCTGGTTTTTTTCAGGGCTCATTTCCACTATGGTTTAAACCAGATCGTACTGAATCATGATCTGGTTTAAACCACCATGGTTCCCACTTGGGAATTGATTCGTAGCCAATTCACAAAGGGGGGGGCATGGTTTTACCCCATTTAACCCGTGTCAAAAAGACACTGGGCTTTTCAGCTCCTTTTGAGCTGAATTGATTTATTTGAAATCAATTTGGGCTGAATCGATTTATTTTCAAATACATTTATTTGAAAATAAATCGATTCATCCCAAGTGGGAACCAGTGGATTTGAATCCGCTGCCAGTGACGGGGGGCAGCTCCAATGGTCCCTGTCTTCTCCCATCACCGGCCTCTGCCTCTCCATCCCTGCCTGCCCCAGCCTTCTCCCGTCCCTTGCCCTCTTACCTTCGGTGGCCAGCACCACAAGAGGAACAACAGGCACCGCACAGGTGGATAAGAATGGGCCTAGCCTTCTCCCATCACTGGCCTCTGCCTCTCCATCCCTGGGCAGGAAAATAAGAAGGCCTGGCACACTCTCTGCCACAAAAAGCATGCTGGGTGGAACAAGCAGGCACCGGGCAGGAAGGCCTTTCATGGCAGAACGAGCAGGCACCAGGCAAGAAGGCCCGGCATGCTCTCCGTGCCATTGGGGAGCCAAGGCAAACCGGGAAGCTGCGCTAAGGGGAAGGTGGGAACAAGCAGGCCAGAAATGGGGCAGGAAGGTTTCCCGGAGGCACAGACAGTGTACCAGGCCTTCTTACCTTCCTGCCCAGGGCACAGGCCAGTGAAGGGAGAAGGCCGGGGCCATTCTTACCCACCTGCCTGGGGCCTGTTGTTCCTCTTGCAGTGCTGGCCACTGATCCAAATTGATGAATCGGTGCAGATTGTAGGGTGAACGAGGTCACAAACTGAACCGATTCATCAATTTGGATCAGAACCCGATTTATAAGGTAAATGAGAATGGCACCTCAGTTTCGTCAGAGGCACCAGAGGGATCTTTGGCTGTAAAATCTAAATGATATTCCTTTCCAGGACTCAAATCCTGACTCAGCCATGTAAATCCACTGGGAGACCTTGAGCAAGTCACACTTGCACACTTTGCAATGACAAACCCACTCTGAAAAAAACTGCCCAAAAAAGACCCATGATAGGCTCACCTTAAGGTCTTCAAAAAAAGAAACGACTTGAAGGCACACTAAAACAACAAACTGCCTGTCCCAAGATTCAAGGATGTAGCCATAGCAGCTAAATTAAAACCTTAGTTGAGTAGCTGTGTAGTGCAAAAAGGCCCTGGTAGCTAAAATCTGCCTGCCAGCCAGCCAATCTATTCTTCCTGCCCCCATCAGAGACCCACGGTCAATTTTTACCTGAGGAGCTCTGTCATTATTTTTTTACACATGGCACCATCCCATTGATGAATATTTGGCTGTCATGCATTTCTAAAGTAACATTTATTTATTTATTGGATTGACATCCCACCTTTCTCTCAAAATGTGATTCGAGGTGGCTTGGCATGAAGTTCAAGAGAAAAAAGAAATACAGATAACAAGCAATTCATAACCTGGCCCTAGACACACAGGTGTGCAACAGCATAGGAGAAAAATCCTTGTTCTGTCACCAAGTTACAAACAAATTTGCTGTCATTTGAATACAATTTTGTTCTTTTAAAAAAACCTGCTTACTTTTCTGCCATATTGAGTGAAGTGATCCATATTAGGAAAGGCTGGATGGAAAAATGAATACCAATAGTATTCACATCTGAGGAAGTAGACCAACGCTTATGCTACAATTTCTTTTCCATAGGTAGTCTCAAGGGTGCTTCAAGATCCCTTTGCATAATAGTATTTAACAGTACTCCAAGATTGCCTCAAAGTACTTTATACTATTTGTTATTGATTGAAAACCAATCAACAATTAATTGTTAAATATTGTCTCAGAGTAGTTTATGTTATTTATGTATTTTACTAAATATTACATATTAGTTCAATTGGGTACACTTTTAGCTGTGACATCACACCAAACAGTAAATAATTTACAGCAAAACAGGAATAGGCACTTACCCAGCAGAAGAGAAAGTTGTAGCAAGATGCTGTTAAAGGGACAGCTCCTCACAAGGCTTGTCTAGACTTCTGTTTGATTGTCTCCTTCCTCAAGATGGAAATATTAGCCTACTATCCCTATACCAGGCAGACTTTCGACTTTTTAAATCATGCCATGACAGAATGGAGTCTGACTCATGGCATTAACTACTTCCAGGTTTAGTCCGTAGTAATGAATCACATTACTTGAGGGAGTTGCATCTCCACATGTTTTCTTGCAGAGGCAATGAGTCAAACATGTTTCCTTCTCTAGGAAACACCCAGAGGCAAGGAGTTGTATTGGGCGCACTTACTTCATCAGAGTTACTTTTCACCCCATTCTTTTATATGGTTTTGTTTGCTTCAATTACATCTTTTTCTCAGCTGTGAGACTCAAGGTGGCTTACAAAAAAGACAAGTTTGGATAACATCCCACATCATTGAAAATGCAGAAGTTAAATGACAAACTACAAACCGAATTAAATGCAATTTAAAAACATACCCAACTAAAAACAGCAGTGAAAACAAATACAGATGATAGCATTGCTTTGTGGGGGAAGGGGCCATCGCAAACAGGAAACACACACAGACAACCATATGGAAAGAAAAGGCCACAACTTTATTAAATACAGCTGACAGGTGGGCTTGGCCCAAGGCATGGGTCCGGATCTGGCATTGATCAACCCGACTGTTGTTCGACGATGAACCCGGTTGCCCAGTCACAACCTGGCCCAGGGATGACAAAGAGTGGTAACTGTATAATCTACCAAGATTGTAACTTTATCAAAAAAAGAAATAAGATTAGTTTGGCATGACATTTCTTTTTTTAGAAATCTGCAATGGCCAGGTTGAGAAGCAGTCTCACTGAGGAAAGAGGCTGCTGCAGCCAGACCCGGGCAACCCAATGCCTTTCTCCTCCATGGAGGTCAATCCCACCACAAAGCCACAGTCAGAACTTAAGAGTCTTCCTCATTATCTTTCCCACCTTCACATCACAAAACCACTACCAAAATTTAAACCCCTGCCTCACTCCATTTCCCACTTTCTCATAAGAAAGCTTCTGCCAGAATTTAAATTCCTGCTTTCCCACTTTCTAAGCCTCAACTAGAACTTAAATTTCTTCCTCACTCCATTTCTCACTTTCCCCATTCCTTCTGCTGCCCCCTCTCCGAGGTGGATCGGTGGCAAAGGGATTTGTGATGGGAAGGTTGAGAAGGTTGAAAACTTAGGTAGGAAAGGGTTTAAAGTCTGGCAGTGCCTTCACGATAGGAACATGAGAAACCATGTAGAAAGAATGCTTTCCTGGTGCATTGTCACCCAGTAATTTTAAATGTTAAATAATAACTTGAGCATCCACCATTTTTGGCATCCACTAGGGTTTCTGGATCTTAACCCCCACGGATACCGAGGGCCCACCGTACATGTAAACACATTGAGGCTGCCTGTACAATATTGTAATTTGATTTGTATGGTGTGGTATGATGGGTGACACCATGAGTTACCACACTGGGTGACCCAGCTGTAGTGATGCCATTGGTCCCAATGTTGTGCTTCATGAAGCATTTGTATCATGAAGCAAATATGAGGTGTCATACAAGGGAAGTGAATTATTAGTTTTTGTGTTGTTTTTTTACTTTGGTCTTTTCACTGCAAGGGACTAAAAGAGCCAATTGTGGAACTTTCTTCCTCATGTGCCAAAATGTCAGGGTCGGTTTTAGATCCTGTGGGTTAATCTGGCCTAGAGAGGCCCACTGAAATCACTGGGATTGAATTGTAACTAAAAAATGCCATTGATTTCAATGATTTCACACTAAGTAGTACTGTGTACTGTGATCTGTCCAAATCCAGTGTCATGTAGCAGTGGCGTCACTAGAGTCAGTGTCACATGGTGCGGTAACTCATGGTGTCACCCCCTCCTCCCACACCACGCCCATACAGAATCTTATGCTTTTTATATGAATTTACTCATATATCACTGAATGTAATGGTAATAGTTGTTACATAAAATTAAAAGTATACCTTTAAATTACAATATCATACACACATAATACATTTGTTTACATATACATAGTTTCATGTGTTTAAAGTGGAAATTTGGTAAAATGTGATTTTTTTTAAAAAAATTAAAAAATAAATTTTTAATTTTTTAAAAATATTTTTTTTTAAAAAATGAGGCCTCCCCTTTCTCCTCCCACCGAACCTCCCACCGCACACCCCATCTCTACAGCATTTGTAGCTCTTCCATTCAGAACAGTCTGTCTCTGCCAAAAGGCAGATGTTTAAGGAACAGTGGTGCCATGCTCCCTTAGGGTGTTACCTGGTGTGGTTGACACGCCACTCTACTTCCCTAGTCATGTAGTGGTGTGGTTGCTGGGCTAGGGCTCTGGACAATCAGGATTCCAATCCTTGCTCAGGCCTGGAAATCCACTAGGTAATCTTAGGCAAGTCACACACTCTCAGCCTCAGGAGAAGGCCATGGCAAACCTCTTCCAAATAAATCTTGCAGAGAACAGGTGAGTGTCACTGACTTGCACAGAACAACAACATTTTAACTTGGTACACAGTGCTACTGCTAGTGGCTCTATCTCAGGCAGCAAAATATCTCCGACTAGGCTCTGTTCAGGTCCAGTACAAACACTTTTCAATAAATTATTTATCATAATAAATATTTATCTCAAGGGGATGTGTTACAGTCAGGCACGGCTGATCAACTGTATCAGGCCACTAGATACAACTCTGTTTTCAGACTCTCTCCTTGGTACAGGAAAAATACCATTTTGAGAGCTCTGCCACGGAGACTTTAAGGTAAAGCTACAATGTGTTCCTGCCTCCCATTTTGATGCCTCATCCTTCTATGGTGAGATGAGGGATTATTTCAGTAAATGTGGGAAGGGAGGCTCTCAAGAGCATATGGAAGAGACATCATGCGAAATAAAGATGGCACCTGCTGAGAGGAGAGTGAAACAGGACTGCTGCCACTGCTGTGAATGAGAGGAGAAAGTGGAGAAAATACAGAAAGTAAGAGAGTAGATTTGCCCCTCCTTTTGCTCACAATTGCACAACACATCAGTTACATTTCTACCAACTTTGCATAACAGGTGTAGGAACATTGTGGCCCTCTAGATGCTGCTGAACTGCAACTCCCAGTATTCCTCACCACTATATATCCAATAATAGCTGGAGAGCCCCATAACTCCTACTCCTGCTATTGAGGTAGTATCTGATCGAGATTCAAGTTACAGTCATGCTATTGTGCTTGATTCATCAGGGGCACACCAACAGGAACCACATTATCTCCCAAGAGCTACTGTCACCACTATCATGTACTGGCTGACTTTAGCTCAGAAATCCAAACTTCTGTGTAAAAATGCAAGCTTTATTCATAAATCAAAACAGTTCACAGTATGGACTAAAGCAATAACAATCTAAGATACACAGAGACTAGGGCTGCATCTGCACTGCATATATAATCCAGTTTGACACAGCTTTACCCACTGTGGCTCAATGTTATAGAATTCTGGGAACTGACGTTTTGTGAAACATTTACCCTTCTTTATCAGAGACCTTTGGTGCCACAACAAACCACAGTTCCCAGAATTTCATAGCATTGGGCCACGGTAGCTAAAGTGGTGTCAAACTGGATTATTAATGCAGTGCAGATGCACCCTAGGACTGGCAAGGACAGCTATGAAAAACTGGACAAGCTCCTAAAGTGCAAAGATACAACTCTGAACACTAAAGTAAAGATAATCCAAGCCACTGTATTCCCCAGGGCAGCTAACAACAACTCAATTTCAATTACAGGGTATATTAAAAACACAAAGCATTTCAGACCTTTTTACATGCTCAAACTCCATTTGTTTCTAGACCAAAACATCCATCTTCCCTGCCAGCCCCATTGTATCTGTTGTTTCTCTTCGTAGCAGGCATTCCCATGGAACTGACCTTGGCAGATCCCTATTCCCTCCCCTTCATATCTGCTCCTTAATCAATTCCAGCCTAGATAAACATTCTTTTCACCCAACAAGACCAAAGGGATGACACATCCCATCATCCGGTAATACAAAGCAAGTACAGCATGAAAGTCTTAACAAGCATTGCAGGAACTCTGTGGGACTCACAACCAGAGTTGTGAGTTTAACAGCAGGGTAAAAGGCAGAGTTCTGGCAGAGGAAGCTTTTCCTTTTCTTTTTTCCTCTTGCTATTGTGGGGGGAAATGTCATTTGTTAAATTCTGATGCCCTATCTGACTTCTACAGCACTGGACGTTCTTGCACAGAGCTGGAGGAGAATTGCTGATTTTACATTTCAGGCCAAATGTTTTGAGGCACAAAAAGCTGTCACCTTGGCAAACATGAAGCAACCAAATACTCACTTGCACCTGGAAGTAACCTCTTTGCTTGCTGTAGTATTCCAGAGAACTGACTGAAAGGTATACACCCTTAGAGCAATGAATTGTTTTTTTTCCCTGCTTAAAACCACACCCAGTGCCTTTCAATATATTTTCATATCACTCAGCCATAGCTACAGTATGAGAATATAATACTCACCAACTCACACACGATGCTCAGGGATCCAGAGGCCAGTTCACTATAAGGCCTCAAGCAAAACAAAAAAGTTTAAACAATCGGGAGGTCCCTCCTTGAACGAATGAAAGGGAACTCAAGAGTTTGGAAAAATTATTGTTTAGGACTCTAGCTCCCAGAATCCCCCCTCCATCGTAAGCATGGCCAATGGCCACACTGTGCAGGAGGATTCTGGGAATTATGACCCAGAATCTCCCAACATTTTTTCTATGGTTTGAGCAAAATCAAAGTAGACACAATCCACTTTGCTACAGTATCCTGCCCTAATTCTGCACACGTTCCTAGGCTGGGGTTCCATTTGACTTACACATTATACTACTATGATTCCAATTTGATTGCCATGGTTTCATCCAATGGAATGGCAGTCTAGTGAAGCACTGGAGCTTCCTGGCTGTGGATTCTAAAGGCTCCTCCCCCAAACTGCAAATCCCAGGACTCCACAGGATGATACCATGGCCATTAAAGTGGAATCGTAGTGCTGTAATTCTATAATGTGAATGGGCTCCAGGTATAGCTCCTCTAAGCCCAGTGGTTAAATGTCTGTGCTGCAGCCGCTCACTCAAAACCAGAAGGTTGTGAGTTCAATACCAGCAAAAGGGTCCAAGCTTGACTCAGGCTTGCATCCTTCCGAGGTCACTAAAATGAGTACAGTACCCAGGTTGTTGGGGGCAAATTAGCTTACAGTTGTAAACCGCTTAGACACTGCTTAGGTGGTATGAAGCAGTATATAAAATGAAGCTATTTGTTTTGCTTTCAAAAGATGCAAAAGCCAACACCCATAAGAAATCCTCCTACTCTGTAAGAAGGGTGTGTGTGGGAAGGCTTTTTTTTAGACCAGCCAGTGGTGAAGGAGTGAATTGGAACAGCTCATCATAACAGTCAGCACATTAATCATTGCACTTTTTCTGCCATTATGTTTCAACCTCAGTACCAAGCTAAGAGTTCTCTTCTTCCTCTTATTTCCTCTAGCTGATTTGAGGAAACGGAGGCTTCCAAGCAGCCCCAAGAGAGTAAAGGGAGTCCCTTTACTCTCAAGGCTGTTTGAAAGTGAAGTTCGATCGTGCTGCCTAACCCTAGGCTTAAGCCACCAACACAGTCACCAAACAACACAAGGCCATCCCTACTCGCCTTTCCTTTCCCACCTTCTGGGCCTGTTGGGGAAAGGGGGGAGGGAATGGAAGAATAAGATGGTAATGCTATGTCTATGCTTCCACCAGTGAGGCTCCCACAAGTACCAGACTTCTTGCATGGTTTCCTGCTTCATTGCCACTCCCACATTTTACCCTACCCATCAGCCTGTGATGAAGGAGAAATCAAGGATTTACGGCTGCAACTGGCCCAGCCAGCTGGGACATTTTTAGTCCCTTTAATCCAAGATTTCCCAGGCTTTCCGGGACAAATGGCATACATACATACGCACTAAATATCAGCTACGTATAGCATAATACCCAGCTTATGAGGAGCAGCTGACTGTCATAGCTGGCAAAGAGCAGTGTAATGCTAAGGAAGTTGGACTTTGGCTAGAGAGACCCAAAATTGTTTGAGAAAGATGAAGAATGGGGCATAACAGCATAAGACTACCAGTTCAAAGTTTTCCAGGAGGTTTTTTCCCCCAGCACCAAAGAAAAATATTTATAAACACTGATAGAAGTGGGGAATACTCACTGAAACACATGTGAAACCCACTGAAATGTGTGATTAATTAAGGTCGTGGTGCAAACATACACACACAGGGCAAGGAGATTTTTGCATAAATGTGGCCCCTTTGTCCAGTGGGTCCAACGCAAACCTTTACTGCAGTGGTGTTCTGTACCTGTTGGTCACCAGCTGGGATTTGGCCTGTTTGGTTATCTCGATAATAGAAAGGAGAATGTAAGATATTTGCTCAGTAAATTTATTGTATCCTTTTTACATCGCCACTGTTTAAACGTAAAAAAAAACATTGAATCACTTGTGTTGTCTTTGTATCTGTATCCAAAGACCCCCTCCCGTTTCACAAATCACCAGTGAAATGGATTTATCATTAAACTCTGTGCCTTGGTTACTTCTTGGGAACAATAAATATGTTGTACAGTCTTGCTTCCTTCTATGTGCTTGTACTAACATCCCCCTGTCCCAGAAGCAAGCCTTGTCCAGCATGACAGCTTCCAAGGCTGTGTAGCACGATTGCAGCTTAATGCCAAATTTGATTAATGGTATAGTCATCAAAAGATGGCAATGCAAAGTACAAACATGTTAAGAGAGCTTCAGCAAAAAATGAAGCACACATATCAATTTGCCTTCAACCATGGTACTACCTTTCCATGGTGTTGGGATCGTGTTCTGTGTGAGGCAAAAGGCTATGCTGACAGCAGCAATGCAGGTGGTAGGGTCTCCCATGTCAGACAAGCATTTGCTGAGGAGCCAGACTAAGAGCCTTGATAGACTGGCAATAAAGACTAGCATAGGGGCGGAGTGGGGCATGGTGTCCTCATGATGCACGCTGCAACTCTGCCCCCATGCCAGCATGATGCCATCTGCCCAACCTCATGGTGGACAGCATCTTGATGTTCCTCTGGTGCTGTGTCCAGATGATGCAGTGCCAAAGGAGTGCCAAAAAGCTGTGGTGCCGGTGGCTATGGCACTTTGTGTGGCTCCTTTTTGTGTTGCTGAAAGGCCAGATCAAGGCCGCAGCATGTAGTTGCCATGGCCCCAATCTGGCACTGAAAGGGGCGGTCCGTTCAGCCCCTAAATGTGTCAAATAGCTTCTGCTCAGGAGCAGCAGTGTGTGTATATGTGTGCATGTATGTGTGTGTGAATGTGTGTGACACTGGCAGAGGATCTCTCAGAAACCATGGCAGTGGCACCATAGTAAATGCTTAGTAGTACTGTGCAGAAGGAGGCACCAGAAAACTATTTCTGGATGTCTTTTACCATGAAAATTCTATGATGAGTCCATTAAAACTGAAACGAGAGATAGTAACAGAAGATGGGATTCCCAGTTCCAAAGCCACTCAAGTACTTACTGAGGAAGAGAAAGGATAAGTACAAATAGCATTATTGCTAATGATGCATCAGCAATCAGCCCAGAAAGATGTTCAGCTGTTGACATGCTTAGAGGTGAAAGTAAAGTCTGAAGCTGCACAGTACATATTATAAGAACGTAGAATGTGCGAGGCATCAATCATGAGAAGCTAGATATTGTAAAACAAGAAATGGAATATATAAATTTCATAATACTTGCGGTTAGCAAGCTAAAGTGGACAGGAAATAAAAATCTAAGAAGAAATTAGGTGGCATTAATAAGGTGGAGAGCTGTAGCAAAAGCAATCTGAGATATAATGCAAATTCTGATCGAATCTTATCGATAAGACTTCAGAGAAAACTCATCAGTAGAACCATAATTCAAGTTCATAATCCAACTACAGAGGTAGAAGCATAAGAAATTGAAAAATTCTGTGCTGGAGGAGAAAATTAATCAAATATCATGTCAATAACCATAGGTGATTGGAACACAAAAATAGGAATAAATATAAAAATCAAAGAAACTAGGTAACTGGAAGGAAAGGTTAATGAAGATCCATTTTCTCTGCGAAAACAGGACCAGCAGCAGATTGTGGCACAGACTATGAACTACTAATATTAAAAATTAGAGTAAAGCTAAAGAAAAACACTGAATCAATCTTTGTGCCTAAATACAACCTGAAAAACATCCTTGTAGAATTGAAAGGTAATGTAAAAATAGATTTGCACTATTACTGTATGCCTAAGTGATCATAAGTTAGAAAAACTCTGGACAAAAGTCAGGAACATTGTAAGGAAAGAATGCCAAAACGAACAAGCAAACAACAAAAACCCACTGTCTGGAGAAAGAAAAGCCTCAGGATACAAGTTGGGTTGCCTTTACAACTGAGGCAATACATGCTACCATGTAATGATACCATTCCAGTTCAGACTTAAGTCTCAAGTCTGAAATAACCTCAGTATGTCACTGTCTCTCTACTGGAGCACATGAGCACTTTAAAATGAAGAAGGTCTTCTTCTATTCACACTGTATGAGACCTCACAGCTTTCTCCAGACTTCGAAGATATAGCCTTAAATGGCTTTTATTGACAGCTTTAAACAAATTTCCAGTGTTCGATCAAATACAGGAGCACAGTAGTGAAAAACATTATATTGAACTGCCAGATGGAAAATGTAGGAACTGATATCATGTGCACATTTTTGATAACGGAACAAGGTTTTGAACTCCACCTTTAAAGACAGACCACTGCAACTATTTTCAAACCCAAACCCCATACTGAGATTGAAGTAAGTAACCTAATATATTCTTTATCTAAAATATATTGTTTCCTTACTAAAATGGTAGAAAATGGATGTATTAATTTCTCTTTTATACCTTTGAGCATTTCATACCATTTCAGCCGTTACATCCCCCCTCTCTTTTCCTGCTAAGTTAGGTTAAAATTCTACATTGAGTGTCATTGAACCCTGATGACCACATGGTTACTGACCTGTGTGCAAACATGCCATGACAATTTAGCAGCTTAAATCCTGGTACATGGGTTATTATGCTGAAAACGGGCAGATGTTGAAAATGGATGAACAAACCATTGGCTAATTTCCCTTGACTGAAACTTTGGAATTTGTTTCTCTGTCTCTTCCTTTGTGTACTTCAGCTAGTGAGTATAACTTAAGAATAATGATGATGGTGATGGTGATGATGACAATGATGTGCCTCAGTAATTTAAAATACTTCTTTCAGAAATATCTTTGTGAACAGATTCTTGTGTTCTTTCTGTGATTAAGAGAATAAAGGCGCTTTGATGGTGAAAAATATTAAGCTGTGTTTTTCTGAAGCACCTGCTTTGTAAAATTTTGTTTTATTAGCGTCAAAGCCAGAGAGAAGCAGTAATGGCTTGAGATGATTTTTTTCAAAGACACCAGCTGTACAATGAAATTGCTTTATTTATTTAAGAAGTCCTTCAATTCTCATTTTTAGAGTAGGTTATGTTACACCCAATCTACACATGATATGTGAGAGCTATATTTCTTCACATTTTAGGTTTTATTGCAAAGAAATTGAGTGTGAGGGGAGAAAAGGCTCCAACTAGATTGGAAATGTGGGCAGAGGTGGGATGGAACCGAAGGGGGGCTTTTGTCCAGTGCAAATTCATTAATTTATAAGCCGCTTCTCTCATGCTAATCATCTAACTTGAGAACTGCAATTTAAATCTCAGCCTGATTTTAAGACTGGCATCCCCCTGCCCATTACCCCTAGCAGACACTAGAATAGTAGAAATCATAGCTGAGGCTTTAAAATAAAGGTTTGTTAAAAACAAATTCCAGATTCTTAAAGTCAATTAGCTACACCCTTAAAATGTGTGATAGGGCACTCTGGCAGATCCAGAGGCCAATTTATCCCCCCAGGGAACCCCCCCTTCCAGAGATATAGCTATATAGCTAAAAATTTGCCTGTTATGCCCCATGAAATTTTCCTTCAGTCTCCAAATTTTTACTAGTACAAAGAGTGAGACATTGAAAATTGTTCACACTTAGATTTCTGATATTTGTCATTGTCATTCCCTTTACCAGTCCCTTTGTCTAAACTCTGTGTCTAAATGCACAACTGAATTTTTAAGTTATTGGAATGTTAAGAATTTGGACACTGAAGGAAAATTAATTTGGAAGAGCAGAAATCTTATTGGGGGGGGGGGGGTCAGTGTTCTCATTTCTCCCACCCCACCCCACCATAGCAACACCTCTAGATCCTCTAGAGGCCACATAATAACAAATCAGACTTAGTCAGACAACTGGATGTTTTATGATTTATTGATTATGTATTGAAATGTTTGTATCCCATCCTATATCAGAAGGTGTCAGGTTGACATAAAATAAAACCACTTCTAAAAATTAAAATATTAAGGCAGTGAAAGATAACTAGGGGCTATACAGACTGCCTCAAATGGGTGGCCTGCAGCTGCCCCTTCCTGGCCGGATCTGGGCCGCTGCAACCTCATGCCACAGCTCTAATCCAGCCTCTGGAGGGCGCAAAAAGGAGCTGCAAAAAGCAGCTCCTTTTTGTGCCCTCCAATAAATGCCATAACTGTAGCAGCGCAGCTGTATGGCACCCCGTCGGTGCTGCATCATGTGGATGCAGCATCAGAGGCACAGCATGAATCCATGTGCCATCTGGAAGGGTGTGCGGCATCATGATGCCCTGGGATGGAATCAGTGCATCCAGCATCAGGACACTGCACCCTGACTCTGCCCACAGGCTGGCACAAAGTGCAGGTCTGTACAGGGCCTTACAGTCTAAAAATGCATGCAACTATATTACATTTTAAAACACATTAAAACTATGTATGGTATACAATTCTTAAACAATCCACCCAAAGGCTTTAACTTAAAAAAAATTAAAATGTGGCACCAAAATGAAGTTATGATGTTAAACGGTGTGGGTGGGAGGGGTGTCTGCAAACTATTTGGAGGGTGAATTGCCACTTCCATAGACTTCGGCTATTCGTAATGTTGGGAGAATCTGGAGGGAGCAGAAAGAGGCAAAAATGTCTTTGCATGTCATGGGGCACACTTTGCCCACCCCGACTCTAAAATGATTCAGAGATCTTATGATGGGTGGCAAATGAGCTCATTCTGTTTCTGAATATCAGAAGGTTATTAGTGTAGTAATTCACTTTTTTTACTTCGTTGCATTCTCACCAAGAAGTACTTCTAAAACAGATGAACTGAAAATAGTAATGAGCAGTCACATGAAACTTGCCTCTGTAAACTCTTAGGGATCTGTCCGCCTCTTCTCTTCCTGTACTTTTCACAATTTTACCAGAACTGAAACTACTTTAGTTCTGTGTCAGCCTAACACCCTTGGAGACCTTTCCTATTGTTTATGGTGTCCTTACAATACTTTGCATCTTTAGCCGTTGATGTCGTTGTTCCTTAACACATGCACACTCCATCGTGATCCTATTGTGGGATTTGTGCCCAGTGTCTCTGCTGCCCAGTACATGCCAGCCTCTTATGTACCTGGGGGAGTGGAACATGGAGGCTATGGTGGAGAACAAAGCCAAACAGTCTATAGCTGTTCAGAGAAAGATTAAATGGGCTGAAGTGAGTTTCTGGGAACTGTAACAGAGCACCATAGGCCACACCTCACCAAAATTTTACTAAAGTCTCACTCCAGGCTCTGACTTCTCATCTCCTTTGCATGTCAAGGAGTGAGTCTGTTCCACAAACAAAAAATGAAAGTACACAAGATGGTTTGGAAGAAAACGGCCTACAACCGTTTATTGATTGCAGCCACAAACAGATTGTCAAATGTATAGGACCAGATCTGAGCATTGACCAACTCACCTGTTGATTTATGAGCCAACACACTGGCCTGTTGCCAGAAATGGAAGTGAGGTAGGAGGACCCCCCAAATGTGATCCCTCTCCCCACCCAGGGGTACTGAAAAGACCTTTGCCCATGGCTTCGCATCCCATTTCTGCCAACACGTCCCCCCCCCACCTTCCCAGTCCTATAAGTGAACCCTCCCCAAGTTACCCTTTTCAGGCAGCTGCTACTTTTATCTGATTGTCCCTGTGAATTTATTATATTGTAGTAAAAATGATATTGCATTATATATATTTTTACACATTAAAATAGTATAAGGGTAAGCAACAAGGATCTCAGTTACATGTTATACTATTCTAACACTGGATTCATTCAGGATAAGCCAAATTAGTCACAAATTTCAATAAAAGCAGACCAAATGTGTAAATATTTGTCCATTTGCAATGCTCTCTTGACTGCCAGTTTTGGTATCGGAAGGATAATTGCCTTGCTCTGTAACTCAATGGGCAGAAGAATTTGAAAGAGTGGTATATAGATGCAACTTGCAAATGGACATACATGTAGACATTTGGTTTGCTTTCATTTGGAATTTATGTATTGTATTGTATCAGTGTCCTTCCTCTCAGAACAACATACAAGACAGACAGAATTATTCTTTAAAAACAACTTTGAAAAGCCAATTTGAGAAAAAAATGGTGGGGAAAAATATTTTTCATGAACAGATTCAAAAGAACTTCTATGAGGATGGCGTGAACCTGACCTCCCCTGGGAAGGTGTTCCACAATGGAGGTGCTGATGAAGACAAAGACCTGTCTCATGCACTCACCTCTGGGGATGGTGGGGCATAAAACAGGGCCTTGGTTGAGGATCTCAAATTCCATGAAGGTGTGTGAAATTTAAAAACTGAAACGCATAATGAGGGAAACTAAAAGCCTGTTCAGACTAAGTCCTCCTCACTCATTCATTATGTGACTGTCAGAGGAGAGCAAATGGGACAATACTGCTAGGCTCGCATTCCAGATGTTCCCACCAGCCACACCATTCTTTCTGCTGTACAGAAAGTAGTAATTGGAAACACCGGGTTCTGTGTTCTGCTTTTTTAACTGTATATTTAACTGTATATTTGCTATTTTGGTGCTGTTTTTAATTTCTGTTTCTGTTAGCTAGATGTGAGGTTGGACACTGTCAAAATCAATACGTACTTGGAGGTTTTTCTTTTAAATAGGAAAACAAATAATTAAACCGAGGGCTTCCTGAATTATACCAGGAAAACTCTTTTAGCTTAGTGAAGTGTTCCAAGTATGTGAGCATTGCCAAGGCTAAAGAAAATTGTTATATGCCTTTAAAAGATGCAACAACAGTGATACTTTCTTGATTTATTATAGAAAGGGGAAAAAGCAGACCATGCCTGAACCAGTTACCTTGTGCAGTATTAAGAAAATTGGAGAAGACAACTATGCCTTTGAATCAGATGAATCACGTAAGATGTTTCATATTTTAGACATGTCTTGGGTTCAGATGTATATTTTGGGTTTCAGTATGTGTTTATTGACATCATTCCTGGGCCACAGCATTTGGAAAATATTCACTTTATTTCAAGCAAATTTGAACAAGCCCAGTAAATGATTACTATTAATTTCATGCATCACTTTTCTGCAGCGCACTTTTTATTTTGCTGCATTGCTTATATGCACATTGGTTTAGATCTTAACTCATGTTCCATCAGTGAGAGTCTCTGGTCACCAAGAATCTGCCTCTGGGATGGTCCTGCTGGACAAAAAGAGGGGAGGCACGATTTTTTAGGCCAATTCTGCCCCTTCTCACAACCCCACAACTCTTTCAATGCCTGCAAATGGGTTTAAAATGAAAGAAATATCAGATTTAAAGAACATGAGATAAATTGAAACAGAACTTAATTAGCTGAATAAAAGAATAAAAGAAAATATATAAGTAGGGAGTCAAATTGATAAGAAAGATGTTGAAGTTAAATAGAGAAAATATCAGGAATTCAAATTAGGAAGAAATTGTGTGTTATTGTTATTGCTTGTATGTTTTATTCTGTTCTGTTGGTGTCTTAATTTTTGATGTTTTGTACAATGTTGTAAATGTTTTTTTTTTAATGTCATGGGGAAATTAATAAAAAAATAAATAGGAAACAAACCACACACCTGCAAATGCACTTCAAAGGGTGGAAGAATTCTCTAGAAAAGCAGGAAGAGGTTTTGCATTCACAGAGAAATTAGTTAGGACCCAACTTTTTTATTGTGAGCCATTTATCTAAATGTGATGAACCTGAGCCTGCATATTTATTACACAGAACATGCACGTCATCATATTGGTTTTTGCAATGGATTTAAAAAATTCATGGAAGGGAAAGTTACCTGTAATTCTATATGCTGCCCCCAGATTCAGAAGCACTTTGCCCCTGAACTACTAGTTGCGGGGAGCAACAGTGGGAGAGGACTATCTCCCTCTTCTCCTGGTTGTTCATCAACATGTGAAACAGGATGCTGGACAAGCTGGACCTTTGGCTTGATGGGTTTTTCATCTCTATGGAGCCTCACTCTTGTCCAGAGAGTGGTAGAAGTGGTTTGAAAGAGGGGGTTTGGCTCTGTGGGGTGGGGGACAGAAAAAATGAGGACACTGCCCCCTGAAGTAACCTTCAGTCAAGCATTTAGAAATACAATGTAGGCATCTGAAGAAAAAGGGCAGGCAAAGTTATATGGGAATGCAAACACAGCAAAGATGAGCATTCTTGCTGTAAATAATTTTCTCACAGAAGACTTTATCGCACGAGACTAGAAAAGTGGAATATTAACAGGACAAAAACCTATTTGGCCAATACTTATAGCACCATGCCATGTCTGTCCTGCTGCCACCTTGCATTTCGTTCATTGCTTTAATGCACTTTTTCACTCATAGGCAAAATGCATCAATACTCTCCATGTTGCTGCTGTCTCCTTACTGCTTTCATGGCGTCGGTCTCTTTTGCTGCATTGCAAATATGTGCATTGGTCTGGATCTTGACTCAGGTTAAAATGCTCTCATGGGAGAAAGTGTGATAAGAAGTTGTGCCAATCTGATATGCTGCCATTTTTAAAGTACTGCGACTGTAGTGTAACAGCAAGCTGGTGTGATAAAGCCCTCAGTCTTACTCTCTTCAACACAACCCCTATAAAGTGATAATGAAAACCCACCCTTTCCCTATTCTTGCATATGTGAGCTAGTAGCCACTGACCTGGGACCCACAAATACTCATAGATTGTTACAAAGTTTATTAAGTTTATTCAGAATAAATGTGACTTTGGCTGCATCTACTCTGCAGAATCAATGCAGCTTGACAACACTTAAATTTCCATGGCTCAATGCTATGGATTTGTAGTTTGTAGTTTAGCCTTCTCCCTCAGAGAGCCCCGGTGCCACAACAAACTACAAGTCCCAGGATTTCATAGGGTAGAATCATGGCAGTTAAAGTGTTATCAAATTGCATTAATTCTGCAGTGTAGATGCTGTCAAAGATAAGGAAGAAAAATAAATAAATCACCAAAGGTATCAAGTATACATGCAGTGTTGTGAGGGAGAGGTTCTGACAGTTTTTTGGTTTTTGTTTTTTTTTGAAAAAATGCATACCTGGAAATGTAGCTCTTGTTTCAAAAGTCTCATAGACATAATGCTTTTTGAAATGATCCCTAATGGCTTTAGAACAATGATCCTTAACTCCACCTTCAACAGTCTTAACCAGATCATGCCACTCAGTCAAAAATCTAAACAATGACACTGTAAGTCTAAAGGGACTCAGGTGTGCTCATCCTTTTTTTTTTAAGGATGCTATCTCTGTTGAGCAGTTAGGTTGTTTTTTTTTACATGGGTTGTAATAACTAAGATAATGTTTGTCATGTGCTCTTAATTCAGTCAGAATTTTAGTCATCGGTTTTTAGATGCTTCATCTTTCCTTCCTTAATTTTGCCAGGGATGAACTTTGGCATGTTTTGCTGTCAACAACTGAAAAATAGATACTGTCGGAGCTTTGTTCATTTTAACATGTATTGGCAAATCAGTAGATGTGCCTTTTGCCCTATATATGCTACTATTTAATCAAGGCAATAAATAAGTAAATACAATTAATTAATAAAGTGTTCACTTCTTACTATGGCCTGGAGCTGCCATGTGACAGGGAAGCACTGAGCCCTGCCCCTATCCACCACTAATTTCCTCAAATGGAAGAAGAGAGGTCTGCAGAAGAGGTTCCTGTTCATTTGGAGGCTCTCCAGATGACCAAGAACTGTTTTTCCAGTGTCCTGGTGAAGGCCGGGGGGGGGGGGGGGCTGGAAAAGTTTCAGAAAATACTTATTCTTCCCTGATTTTTTCATCAAAGCCATTTTCCCCCTGAAAAATGTAGGGGGGGGGTTTGAAGAAAACTGAAAACAGAGAAAATGGTATTATGGAAAATTGCCTGAAATCCTGTTGGGGAGTTATGGGTGTGTAAACTGGAATTACACATTTGTGATTGTCTGATATTCATGATTCTTACATAGCCCCTAGTTTAGGGGATACATAGGGACTTTGAAACTCCTCCAGCTTCCACTTGTTAGGAAGCAGCTGCTGCAGTCTATGGGGGTCTGCTCCCCTGTTGCTCTGGAAGAAGTTGACTGACATTCCTCACTCCTGGCACAAGTGATTTCCAGTGCACGGGGGAATTTCTGGTGCAACAGGAACCCCGCTTCTGCCTATTGCACTAGAGATCACTCATGAGAGCAGAGACGTCAGTCAGCTGCTACCCAAGTGACAGGGGAACAGACTCCCATTGATCACAGCTGCTTCTCAGTAAGTAGGGATGAGGGTTGGTTGGTTACAGTTGCAAGTGCCCAGTTTCTCTACTCTCCCGAAATTATTTCTAAAATCCCTGTAACATTTCATTTACTTGGAGGATGTGACTGTATACACGGTGATGGGATTATGTCCCAGAAATTTGGAAGGAACAGCTAATCATACCCCTATATTACTTGTTTGAGTTTTGTACTCTCTCATCCTAGGTTTGCTATGTTAACTGTAATATTTTACATTGTTTTTCTGCCATATGATGCTCCTAGTGTGATGCTGCTTTAGAAGGCATTTTGAAAACCTCGTTGGCCTATAAATGTAATAGCAGTTTGGCAATATTAATGTAGATGCTTTAAAATAACAGCAACAGTAACCATCTAAATATATATGTATATAAAGCTAGTCCTGTAGAGGATATTAATGTTAGTATAAAGTCTCTTCTTAGCTTTAACATACAAGCACTCTTGTACCTTATAGGAGCATAGTCAAATGTTGAATTAGTACTGGCAAATAAAGTGAAAACAAAGTGGACCGCTATGGGTCAGACATGGACCTACTGGGAAATGATTCAATAAGGCAGACATATGGGGACAGGGAGACCTTCATTTTGCTGAGTCAAAATGTTTGCCTTCCCATACCACTTATCTTGAATTTTGTGCTTGACTAGAGATATCAGGGCTTGAACCTGGGACCTTTTCTGCTCTGTCATTAAACTACAACCTGTTCTGGAAATTAGCCTCAGATCATCCTGGCTTGATCCATTCTGGATTTTATCAAGTTTCTGCAGAGGTCCATATGGATAT
This sequence comes from Urosaurus nigricauda, assembly GCA_034509955.1. Classification (NCBI taxonomy): domain Eukaryota; kingdom Metazoa; phylum Chordata; class Lepidosauria; order Squamata; family Phrynosomatidae; genus Urosaurus; species Urosaurus nigricauda. Next base: position 166,603,559 of record JAOEGL010000001.1, on the reverse strand, counting down.
TTCATAAAGCATCCACAGTTACATAGTCCTGCATGATTAAAGTAGTGCATATATTTTTGGTGACTTCTAACTACAGGTTATTTTTGTTTCTCAACAGATAATGGCATCATTAAATCAGAGTAAGTAATGCAAATGTTTATAGATGAATTATTTAGTGTTACAACTGGGACTTACAACATAGTGCTTTGGTGAGAATTACTGATAGGATTTCAGCCAGCTGGATACAACTGTAGGATACTCCATTCCATCCTCCTTTTAGCTGGTTCCAAAACACACATTCAGTATTCTATATTCTTGACCTGTTCTGGGATCCTTCATCTCTTTAATTCCACACCCATTCCCTGATACTTCTAATTAATACTTCTGATATCCCAGAACATGCTGATAAGAGTGCTGAATATTGATAAACAATGAGAGAACAACTTCTCTGTTAGTACAGTATACGTAGATGGGACCTGTAACAAAATTCTGCAAAGTGGAGCACTCCTATCGAATATACCCCTTGATTAGCCATGTTCTCTTCTAGGGGTCCTTTTCACTCTACACAGTTATAGCACTGTGATCCCACTTGAACTGCCATGGCTGCCTCCTGTGGAGGAATCCTGGGTTTGTAGTTTGGTCAGAGACCCCAGAAGAGCTCACTGGCTGAGGCTTCTAAAGAGCCCTTTAGGTTTAAGAACTGCAAACCCCAAGTGTCATAGGATGAAACCATGGCAGTAAAAGGGCAATCATAAGGACACAGCATTTCATCCTGCCATCTCACCCATTTTCTGTGTTTCCCCTGTCCTACAAGATCAGGATTCTAAGCACACTCATTTCTCACTAAGGGTTTGTCTACAAGGGCCAAAATGCCTGTGTTCCCTCCAGCCTTGTGTCATCCAGTTCAGACAATTCAGGCCAAAACCCCAGGACCAGCATCAACCGGACATGGATCTGGTGGATCTGGCCCAATCTTTGGGTAGTTAGCCTTAACCCTGGGTCAGTTTGCCTCTTGTTTGTTGCGGAGTTACATGACCCCCCCCCCAGTGCTCCTTCCTTGCCATGATGTTATATGCCCACCCTCCCCCAGTGCTCCTTACCTTGCCATGACATTGCTGGTACTGAGAAGCTCACATTGCCATATCTGAAAGCCAGGCACCTTGTTTCTGCATCAGATGTGGTGACATAGTGTTTCTCAGTACCAGCAAGGTTGTGGCAAGGTAAGGATCATACATCAGTTACAGATCACAGGTCAGTACAGGAATGGATGTGTCAATCCGCCCCCCCCCCCAACCCCACACTGACCAGCGACCAATCTCAGCACTGGGGCCAGAATAGCACGGACCCATCTTTTCTTTCTCTCCTACTAAAAATAAAATGAAATAAAATAAAAATAAAAATACTTCTGCAAACCTTGGGGTTTTCCCTGAGGCTGCTGATCACTCTCTCTTGTTAGTAAATGGTGCAATTTTGGCTACATAAGAATACACATGTTGAGAACTGAATTTCCTTTCAGATGGCTTCCTAGAAATCATATTTCCTAATCTGTTGATGATGATAGGCAAAGATCTTTTTACTCACTTGGATTTGTTTTTCTTTTCTGTTACTTTGGCAACTTGGATGGCAACTGAGAAACTGGCTTTTAAGGGGTAGCGCACTATATTTTTTAAATTGATTTTTTTTAAAAAAATTGCTTTCTTGTAATTCAAGTATTAAAAATATGGTTGCTTAATTCTGTTTGGATATTATAACATTGTGTTTTTATTTCAATTTCCCTAAAATTCTTTTCAGAGTTGTCTTTGAGTTCTGGTTTTGAAAATTCAGTTCAGTTCATCTTTATTATGGTCATAGAAAAAGGAATAGAAACTAATCAACAAACTAAATTTGCAACAATTAAAACGCAGTCATAAATTTTCCTTTGCTAAACTACAATATTACCCAACTGATGTCAGTGAAGTAAAAATACAGACCACACTATGCAATAAATGACAAGACAAATATACTATAGTTTCTGTCAGTCTCTCTTACAATGCAAATTGCATCTGTGGGCAAGGTGTGAGAATGAATAATTTTGTGCATTTAAAAAGAGGGGGGGGATTCTCTTCTAGTTTCTTTTTTTCAAAGCACAAGATGGATTGACCAATTCAGTGACTGACAGCCAATCCATCAAATATTTGTGCACAACTGTCATCCATTACACAGCAGAATGTTAAGCAACAGGAAATTGGGGGCAGGGAGTCCAACTGCAATAAAATAAGGATACTGAGATGTAAAAACAAAGGGTGGAATTCAATATTGCAGGGATGAATTTGTAACCTACAGTTTCTGATCTGTTACTGATTCATATTCAGAAAGCCTACATATTCACAAATGCCATGATTGTAAAAGTTCCACAATCTTGCTTTAACTGGCATCAGCCACTGTGAGTGTCAGAGGTCTCTTCTCCTGTCGATGGGAGTACAGCAGACTGATATTTCCACCCTCACTTTCACCAGCAATCTCCCATGTGTGGAGAAATTATGACAGGGATCCTGCTTCTGATTGTCACACTGGAGACTGCTTGCAGAAGGAGGGTGGAAATGTTAGTCTGCTGCATCCCAATCAATGCTCAAGGCCATTGGTGTCTGGTAAAATAGGATGGAAGGGTGTCAGGCCAGGATGTGTTACTACTTAGGGCCTAAATACATGGCCCTAAAGGGGCGGCATCATGCCACCTCTTTGTGTGCTGGATCAGGGCTGCAGCAACCACATGCTGCAGCCCTGATCCAGCGATTAGTTGGCTCCAAAAGAAGTGGCAGAAGCGGAAGCTTTCCCCCATTCCTTTGGCACAGCATGTATAAATGGTGTGGCACAGAAATGTTGTGATGCTACCTGCTGTTTGGCCGGGTGGTCGGTGTGATGCCGCTTTGGGGGTGGAGTCATGATGGGTGACACTTTGGGCTAATGAAAGTGGGATATAACAATAGGCCCTGCTAGGATGCTCTAGTGCTAGGACTGGTTCTGAGTAGAATTTTCTAGAAGATGGTTGAGATCTATTTTTGGTAAAATTATATCCTTAATGAAATCTAGGATGTAACAAAAGCAAGATGATATGTCTTGATGGCTAAATTAAATGTGATTAACAACTTATGAAGATAGGCTCAGTAAGCGTGCTCATATGAGAAATGCTGTACCTGTTCTGCTCCATTCATGTCACACTGACAGGCTTACTACAAGTATTCCATTGGGCACTGGGGTAACAGACTAAACAGATATTTGGTCTGCTCCAATGTGGCTCTTCTTATGTTATTCTTGCCTTCTACAGGTATTTCTATACAAAAAAGGAGGCTTCAAAGAACAATGTAAAGGGGAACAAGTAAGTTAAACTATTTTATCTTCTAGTAACTTATGTGCTGGCCTCATCCACTGATACTATTACATTTTTCCTAGTGGTAATTTTTTTATCTTTTAAATGCCAGTCCAAAAATTTAGTAGTCTAGATGAGTAACCACGTGGGCCAAAGTATACAAAAGAAACAGTGAATATTACTCAAAATCTTAGAAATACATTAGCCACAGACTGAATTGAGTGGATTAATTTGTGGAAAGCAGGTGCTGGCAGTTTTAGGATAGTGTTGCCATTAGCCCCAGAATGCCAGCCAACCCTATGGTTCTATAAAATGTTGATCAAATATTAGGTTCATCCCAGCAATAAGGTTCAAGCATATCTGAACTAATGGTAACAACAAAAATGCAACTTTGTGATGTTGAGCATTTTACTTTTTTAAAAGGAAAGAGAAGAAAAAGGATGAGATCCGAGTTGGCTTCTTTCAGCTGGTAATAAAATTATTGGTTTCCTGTACTTCTCAAATATGATGTGATTTGTTAGATCAGGGGTGGGGAGATTTCAAGATATTGGGAGAAACCTTGGGGTGTTTCAGATAACATGCTCAGCCCAGGAATTTGTGGTTAGGGTCAGAACTTTTCCCCCCTCAAAAATCTATGTCCCAAAACTTTCATTTTATTAGTAGCTTATCCTTTCTTTCTGTTTTAAATTTATGTTATTCTTTTTGTTATGAAACACATGAGAGCTATAAACCCTTGCTCATATTTTAAATCACCTAGAGATCTATCCAATGGATCCCAATTTACTTTCTATCCATTATTGCTTGAAATCATTGTTGTAAACAGTTCTGGAAATTTTACTATAAATTGAAAGTTTTCATACAATGGGGGGGGGGAAGCAAAAATTGGAAAGCATCCACCAAAGAGAGAGAGACCAAATCCCACAATGAGGATTAATAAACTATTATCAGCATCATGGTTTCTCTTTTGTTTATCATTCATGCTTCCTAGGATGGTTGCCATAAGGCTAAAGAGCCCATCCTGGACTTGTTTATCTTGGATCGGCCTTTTTAGTCATCAACACGCTTGTAGTAAGCGTGGGATGAGTCCTTCCTGCATCTTTGTTAGCGAAGAAAAGCCAGAGAGACCATTCATGCAAATCTGCAGAATTTAAAAACATATTTTCCTAAATATTGACCAGCAGACCCCCTTTCTTCTAATTATCTGTTTGGGGAATATTACATTGCTATAGAAGGTCAGTTGTATAAATACAGCATGCATTTAAACATAATGTTTGTCAAAAGAAGGCATGGAGCCTAGAATTGGAGCCTAGAATTGCATTGTTAAGAATGGAGAAAGAAATGGAGCCTAGAATTGCATTGTTAACAAAAGCAATGGACCATGAATCCACACAAAGAAATGGAGCAAATACTATTTCTGAACACTCTCAATTTGTTGTTTCAAATAGTTTAGATTTGCTTCTTCCTCTGAGATACTGATGATGGTTTTGGGTGGCATTTGTGCCATTCTTCATGGAGCAGCCCAGCCTGCCATGTTGCTGGTTTTTGGCTTAATGACAGATGCCTTCATTCAATATGATATTGAGAGACAAGAGCTTGATGACCCAAATAAAGCTTGTGTGAATAACACGATAGTGTGGATCAACAGTTCCCATCATCAGAATGACAGTAATACATCATTAAGTTGTGGGTAAGTGAGCCAAATATTATATTGCTTTTGCATTATTAAAGGACATTTGCCTAGGAGTTAGTCTGATTGATTTCTCATGTAAGGGGTGCATCTGTACTGTAGTCATAATGCAGTTTGAGACAGCTTTAACTGCCATGCCTCCATTCTACAGAATCCTGAGATTTGCAGTTTGGTGAAGCACCACCAAGTTTGGCAGAGAAGGCTAAAGACCTTGTAAAACTACAAATCCCTGGATTCCACAGGATGAAGCTACACCATTTAAAGTAGTGTCAAGTTGAATTATTTCTACAGTACATATGCACCGAATGTCATGATCTTGCCTACAGCTAGCTGTAATTGTCTCACTGAAGTTGGTGGGATTAAGTTTGTGTTGCATTGAATCTGCATACCTTATTATTACAGCAGATTTGTGCATTAAACAATGTTCTGTCTCATTTTGACAACAAATGAATGCTGAAACCTTTCCAGAGCTGCGGGTGTTGCTACATGTTCAGTCAACCCCAATCATTCATTTTTACCTATGGAAAACTTACTCCTAAGTCCAGTCAAGCATAACCATGTCTTAGCTCAGACCAGAATGCATCAAAACTGAAATTCCTCCATTACTTTCCCTCAATGTGCCTTGTTCTACAGTGTTTTTGTTGTTGTTGAGGTAATAATGATAAATATTGATTTTTGATAGGTGGAACAATTGTGCCCATTTCCACTGGAAGACACACACAAAGTTTTATGAAGTTTCTTTTAGCTTCCTTTCACAAATTAATAACGGTAGAATACTTGGATTTGATGGCTAAAGACAATAGAACTAAATTATTATTATTATTTATTTTATTTATATAGCGCTATAAATTTACACAGTGCTGTACATACAATCTTAGACGGATCCCTGCCCTCAGGCTTACAATCTAAAAGAGACTACACAAAAGGAAAAGGGGAAGGTGGTGGGAAGGGGAGGAGATCCAGTGGTTCTTCTCTCCCTCTGGGGCCTGGACCAAGGCAGATGGACTGGAGGGAGTGCACCGCTTCTTAATACATAGTTAAAAGGAGGCATCCTGGGGCAGACAGCACAAATGTACATTGGACTGTTATATTTATTTTTTGTGGCCTCTGTGGTTCATCAAAGGTTTTCCTGTGCCTCTGCAGAACCTCTTTTGGAACCTTGTAGACCTTAGCAAAGTTTTTTTGACATGGGCTCCTCCATCCTCTGTTATGCACATAGCAAGCTATCTTTAACTTGAGCAGGTTGCTGCTGCTGCTGCTATTGTTGTTGTTGTATTTTAGCTGTAGTTGAAGTCTTAAGTACAGTTACATCGCTATTCAGTTGCACTAAAAGCAATGAGATTTGAGACAGTTGTGATTAACTTGTTAAACTACTTTCAGAGGATCAATGGTTGCACAATTATACCAATTTGATTCCACTTTTATTCCATGGCTCCATTCTGTGGAATCCTGCAATTTGTAGTTTAGGGACTCATAATTCTCTAGCAAACTCTTTTGAACTACAGTATAGCATTAAAGCTTTCTAGTGCAGAAGTCACAAAATCACATGGGATGGAAATAGGACAACTGAAATGGTATAAAATTGATGTAATTGTGTAGTGTGGAAAGAGCCTTAGTCCCAGCTGACTACTTGGACTAGGGCCTAAACATGTTAATTTATACTATGTATTGATGTACACATCCTCATATAACAGTGCCTTCTGGGGGCAGGAATCTTCACTTGTATTTTCTGGTGGTCTGTTACACAGTGCTCCAGAATAAGCACTGAATCAATACAAACAATATAGACTTGCATAGCAAGGGAAAGGCATTTTAGAAAGGCCGCAAAACCTACCCTTGACATACATGAGGTTGGCTTTATAGTTGAGTATATACAGTAATTCCTGTTTAAAATCAAGTGCTCTGTTTTAAATGTTTTAAGGCCTGTTTCTGTTCTGATTTCTTAAACTCATAAGTGCTTAAAAAGCAAAGTTGCACCTATTATTGTCATTTCATAATGACAGATGAAATTTCTGTAAACATCAGAAAAATAAGTCTTACTGTTTTCAGTGCTCAGGTAGATTTCCTGCTTTGTTAGATGACGGCTGCATCTGCACTGCAGAAATAATCCAGGTTGACCCCCCTTTAAGTGTCATGGGTCAATGCTATGGAATTCTGCAAATTTTAATTTTGTGAGACATTTCATCTTCCCTGTCAGAGAGCTCTGGCGCCACAACAAATTACAATTCCCAGAATTCCATATTCATGGAGCCATGGCAGTTAAAATGGTGTCAAACTCTCTTATTTCTGCAGTGTGGATGCAGCCGAGGTTTAGTCCCAAATTATTATATAGGGAGAATGTACATTAACTTATAGTTCTCAGTGTATTCCACAAGTAAATAATGTGAAGTTGAATCATTTTACATAGAAGTTAAGCAATACTGAATCTGTTTTCTCACCTTTGCCCATTATGTGTTAGTCAGTGCTGCTGCCGCCGCTGCTGCTGCTTCTATTGTTGTGTGCCTTCAAATCATTTCCAAATTATGGCGATCCTAAGGTGAAGTTTTCTTCACCTATGGAGTTTTCTTGGCAGAAGAGGTTTGCCATTGCCTTCCTCTGAGGTTGACAACAAGTGACTTGCCCAGGGTAACCTGGTGGTTTTCATGGCTGAAAAGGGAGTCGAGTCCTGGTCTCCAAAGTTGTAGTCCAACACTTAAACCACCATGCCATGCTGTTAATGAGTTCCATTAACGGAGAATGTGATGGGCCATTTTTGTAAGATTAATAGTCCATTAATGTCATGTTATGTTTGCATTGTGTTTTCATCCTCTGGAATCTCCTGAAAATCCAAATATCTTAATCCATGTCTAAATCTGACTGAGAACCAAAAACAAAACAAAACAATGTGAAAAAAGTCTTATTATTTGTAGGGAAAATTATGTTATTTCTGATATTATAAGAGCCAATTCAGTTCAGACAAGGGAGATTATTGCATGGACAAATAACCCAACTACTCCCTAACAGGATGCAGCTGGGTTGCGGGATGCAGGCAGGTATTATCACTTGTAATTTGCCACTGATTCCATTGAGTGATTGCATCCCGGCTATATCCCAGGTCCCAGGCTCTTGGCTTTGAAAAGCAACCTCCGAAGTGCGCCTGGAATCCAGGATGCAGTCAGGATGCAATCACCCGGCGGAATTGGTGGTGAATTACAAGCAATAATACCTGCCTGAATCCTGCAACCCAGCTTCATCCCGTTAGGGAGCAGTCAGGTTATTTATCCATGTGATAATGTCCATAGTAAAATGAAAAAGAAATGAATTTCTTACATTCAAAAATATTTTAATAATTTGCCTAAATTCATCAGAGAGTTGAAACAAGCTTTCAGGTAGATTGGCTCTTGAGAAGCTGTTACAATACTGTTAAGTTTCTTTTCCTTTTGTTTTTAATAGGCTGCTGGATATTGAAAAAGAAATGACCTATTTTGCAAGTTACTATGCAGGAATTGGCTGTGCCGTCCTTGTGCTTGGATATCTTCAAGTCAGTATTTACTTTCCCATATTATTTTTCCAGATCTAAATTATTTAGCAGCCAGTGTTACTGTATATTATAGGATCACTCAAGATTAACTTTGAAATCAGAGCTACTTTCTGTATTAACACAGATCATTCTCTCCCCATATCACTCGGAAGACAAGCAGTTACTTATGTTAAACCAAAACAATGTTTGATTCACATGAATAAAATAATAGAACATACTGGGCAGTGGAGACAAACCTGTCCTGGCCTCAGGCTCAGCACATGTGCATAAAGCATTTTCATAGATTTAGTAGAGCTGTGCTTTCCCTCTTGCCTTTCTAAACATATGCATATAGCAAAAACAAAACACAACAGAATTAAGGAAACAGGAAATCTATTAGAACATCCTCTATTTTTACTCAACTTCATTCCTTGCGTTCATACAAGTTACTTGTGCTGTCATGGGACTTGAGAAATAGGTACTAGGTGGAGAGGGAGATTAAATTGATATTTATTTGGTTATATACTAGTAAACGTTCCACACACATTCAGATAGCCCTTTTAGGATAATGCTCCAAAGCCTTCAAGAAATGTATGCAGCTGTCAGAGTTGGATACACTATGCTCACCCTGACTAAATAAAATCATGGCTGCTCACAACCCCAATTAATGCTCCCTGCTGTAATGCAACCTTGCAGCCCCATATAGTCTCATGCAGTCCCAGATGTCTGGCCACTCCATAAGCAGGAGGAAGATACAGCCCAATAACTCTGTCAGACTCCTCCCTGCTTGACTGCAAATCTAGGTGGAGGTTAGAGAATTCTGCCACCTAGGGAGTGAAGACGATACTACAAGTTTGAACGCAGAGATATTTAAATTAATGTAAATTAACCGACACATGTTAAAAACAAAAGAGCCCTGTGGTGTCTTACTTTTAATGTTTCCCTGGTGTGTGTCAACCAAGTTTCAGGTGTCTAGATTTTATAACCTTGAAACTATGGCTCTGAGCCAAACAATCTTTTATTTTATTTTAAATAAAAATTATTTATATGCCCTTGAAGCAATTTATAACAATTAAACTATATTTATAGTTAAAAACCATCAAATAAGCCAAAAATATATATAGTAAGAGACAAGCTTATCACAACCTAAAAGCTTGGTGTGTGGGATGTTTGTCTTAGCTTCTTGAATAAAGGGAAACAGAGGAGCTTTTTGCACATACATTTAACCTGACTGCACCCTAATGGGATGCATCCAGGACATGGGATGCAGGTGGAATTTATCACACGTAATTTACCACTGATTCTGCTGGTTGAGTACAGCCCAGCTGCAGCCTGGCTCCCTGGTTCTCTTCAGCTGCCGGTTTTCCAAGTCAGATAGCTCCTGGCTTTGAAAAGTGGCTCCTGAAGTGTGCCTGGGAGCTGGGATGCAGCCAGGTTGTACTCAGCCAGTGGAATCAGTGGAAAATTACATGCAATAATTCCCGACTGCATCCCGTTAGGGCACGGTTGGGTTAAATGTGAGTGCAATAAGCTGCCGAGATGGAACTAATTTAATCTTTACCACAAAGGGTCCCACAGTAGGAATTCTGCCACTATGAATGCCTTGTTTCATGATCTCAGATCCTTCTCATTCATTCTAATTTCCGTTAAACCTATGGTGACAGGAGAAGATAGGAGAAGCAGGGCTTTGTGGAATCTATGGGGCTTTCTAGATTGGCAGGAAAGGGCGACATGAAGTTGCCTTTTCCTTAATACTTAGCAGCTGCACTGCAAGTCCCAGGTGTGTAATAAAAAAGCATAGGGCAGCTACACTGAGGAGGTGTGGGGACGACTTATCTGAAGTCTTTTCTGTTGCTCAGCAACTACATTGGAAGCTGCCAGGATGCTAGAAACACAGGCGAAGCAGCTGCACGGGTGGCAATGAATGGGGCCCTTGGCTGCACTGAACCTTTAATATTTTTGTTGTTGTTGTTGCCGGCTGCAAACTGCGCAGTTGCACTGCTACATCATACAGGCAATTGTATTGCCAGCTGCGAACTGCGCAGTTGCGCAGGTACATCACACATGAACTGTGCAGTTATGAAGATCTGTCAAATTACCATTGTGGTTTCGCTTCCTTTTTAAAGTGCGCAGTTGAATCAGTGCACCATGAATGAACCCCTTTGTTTTATAATAATAATAATAATAATAAATTATTATTATTATTATTATTATTTATACCCCACCCCTTTGAGATCAATTGAGGTGGCTTGCACATTAAAATACTATTACATCAATAAAACAAACTGCATCCCTCCCCCCTTAAAAAGATATTAAATCCGTTACAATTTAAGTTTATGAATAAACTTATTTATTTTATGAATGAATTGACAGTTTATGCACAGTTGCATAACAGTTACAGCATCCCAGAGTCCCTACTGCACATGTCTAGGGTTCGGATTAGGGCTGGAGCTAGGGTTTGGGAGCTTTAAAAAACTGCACAGTTACACTGCAGCATTTAAACACACCTGCGCAGTTACACCCTTTTTAAAAAGAAGCTGGGAAAAGCAGCTCCTTATTCCCTACTAAAATGCAAAAGAAGTGAGTTCATGCCAAACTTTCAGTGTGGGTCATGTAAAGGCTACACTTTCATGCAGGCATGAACACACCCCTTTTTGCCAGTCTAGATCAGCCCTATGAGACTCTTCCATAATAAGTGGTGAAATCATGATGGACTGGATTGTGCTCAATGAATTGGGCACCATAAGGTAATTTTTATGCTCTCTCACAATGGCATTTCAGGGAAAAAAAATATGGCTAGATATCTATTTTCCACAAAGAAGAGCTGACATGCAAAACTGCTGTTTTGCTTTTGTGCTGCATAATATGTGAACCATAGCAAACAAGAATTTGTGTGAACCTGCCCTTGCCCTTCAATCTTACATATAGAAGTAAAATTTCCAAACTGGTTTTCTGCTGATATACTAGTATTAATATTAATACTGGTACAAAAGATTCTACAAAAAACAGTTTAGCTTCTATTGTTCATTATCTCAAGGAGTGTTTTGTCCTGCAGAGCACTTCACACAAACTGAATTTGCTACACTGAAAATTCTTTAGTCCTCTGCTACCTGCAGCAGTCCACATCAGACAATCTGATGTAGAAATGGTTCCTTGAAAGTAAAAAACAACAACAAACAAACAAACAAACACTCTTTGGTAACCACTGTTTTACAGAATGCAAGATAGGTCTAAAGTGACTAAAACAACAGATTACCTGACTATCACAGAGACACAATTATCTCTGTGCTATGTAAATTCTACTTAATCTCACCATAACATACCGAATCCAATGATTCATTCCCCCTCCAACCCACCCAATCTCACCTGAGTTTGGAAGCTAAGTTAAGCAAGTCCAGGCCTAATTAGAACTTGGATAGGGAACAAACAGGTGATCCCAGGCATTTTCAGGCTATGAAAAAACACTGCCTAAAAAGCCACTGCTGCTAGTCATCACTAGAATGCTGAACAAGATGGCCCAAGCATCTGACTTAGGAAAAGTAGCTTTCTGAATTTCCATGTCCCTCATTATAGCCAGGCATTTCCATTAAAGTATTAAGTACAACTGCTTTTGCCAATATTATTACCAAATATTAGAAAATATTACCAAAAGCTGAACTGGTCAGTCATGTACCAGATGATTATAATAGAAGACATTAAACACTGCAAAATATACTGGAAACTAGCAGGTATTCTGCTTAGCTGGCTGTTGTCACACTCTGCATTATACAGTTGCATTATGCTCCCTAGATAACCATGGGGCTTCTTTCTTTATTTCTGTTGGGACACATACACACAAACAGCCATTTCCTGTGCTTTGCTTTCTTCCTAGATCTGCTTATGGGTGATGTCAGCTGCTCGACAGACACAACAAATCAGAAAAGCCTATTTCAGGAAAGTAATGAGGATGGATATAGGCTGGTTTGATTGTACATCAGTGGGAGAACTCAATACACGAATTTCTGAGTGAGTAATCTGTTTATCTATGGATGTAAGTGCGTGCCAACATATTTTCAAGACTGTGCATGTCAATGAGCAGTCTTTGTAAGGTGGGCTGAGTGGGACTTATTCAGAGTTTGGCTCTGAATGCCAAATTGCCATTAGACTGCTGGGACTTTGTCCACAATGAAGCTGAAGAGGGCATTGTGAGGCAGCAGTTAAGAAGATCAACATATCATCAAGGAAGCATTAAGTGGGTGCTGACATCAATCAACAGTCATCCAAGACTAAGAGAAGAGGCAGCCCTGGCCCTACCATTCTGCACTGCTTCCGGCAGTAGATATTATTATTAGAATCATAGAATCATAGAGTTGGAAGAGACCATCCAGTTCAACCCCCTGCCATGCAGGAACTCCCAGTCAAAGCATCCCCGACAGATGACCATCCAGCCTCTGCTTAAAGACCTCCAAGGAAGGAGACTCCACTACGCTCCGAGGGAGTGTGTTCCACTGTTGAACAGCCCTTACTGTCAGGAAGTTCCTCCTAATGTTGAGGTGGAATCTCTTTTCCTGCAGCTTGCATCCATTGTTACGTGTTCTAGTCTCTGGAGCAGCAAAAAACAAGCTTACTCCTTCCTCAATATGACATCCCTTCAAATATTTGAACGGGGCTATCATATCACCTCTTAACCTTCTCTTCTCCAGGCTAAACATTCCCAGCTCCCTAAGGCGGTCCTCATAGGGCATGGTTTCCAAACCCTTCACCATCTTAGTTGCCCTCCTTTGGACCCGCTCCAGTTTCCCCACATCCTTTTTGAATTGTGGTGCCCAGAACTGGACACAGTATTCCAGGTGGGGCCTGACCAAAGCAGAATAGAGTGGCACTCTTACTTCCCTTGATCTAGACGCTACACTTCTATTGATGCAGCCTAAAATAGCATTGGCCTTTTTAGCTGCTGCATCGCATTGTTGACTCATTATTGTTGTTGTTGTTGTTGTTGTTGTTTGTATCCCGCCCTTTTCCCAAAACTGGGACTCAGAGTGGCTTACAACATTAAAAAACAGTACAATTAAAAGCATACAAAAAGGTACATTAAAATAGAATTAGTTTCTTACAAGATTAAAACAAATTACATGTTAAAAGAATAAAATACTGTTAATGGGGGGAGATGTTTAAAACACATTAAAACAATGTAACACCACAGCCCATTCTTTTTAAAACTTTCTGTTTCAAATGCCTATCTGAGCAGAGGGTCTTAGCCCAGTGATGGGCAACCTTTTGAGCTTGGTGTGTCATACTTTGCCAAAAAAACTGAGCATAACTTGGGTGGTGTGTAACTTTGAGGGAAAAACATTATTTTGCGATATTTATAGTTTAAATTATTTTTATAGTTTATATATTTATAGTTTAAATCACTTATCTCAGTAATGATGGATTAGAAATCCATGACACCCCCGAACAGTAGATAATGGTTGCTGTGGTTAACTGTTGGTTACTGGTAATGGCAGGGCCCCCAGAGGTCTAGATTACAAAAGTTACCAGTATTAATGAGGAAAAACGCCCAAACTAGGAGGCTGCAGAAATTTGCTTTCGTCTAGCCTCCTGGGAAGGGCAAATCTCTGCCATTCCTCTCTTTTCTCCCTGATGAGTTAATTGGGTGCACACTGCCTTTGCACTTTGAAATTTGATTGTAATCTAAAACAGTAATGTTCCAAAGCTTTTCCAGGTGAGAAATCTTATTTGGCCTTAAGTTACAAAATGGTTGCATTAAAAATTACCGATAAATAATGCTACAAATTGTTCTCATCAAGATCTTGCATTTACATCAAGAAAATGCAAATGTATCTTCTGCTTCAACTTTTCTTGTTCTCCACAGTGACGTTAATAAAATAAATGATGCTATTGCTGATCAAGTAGCAATCTTTATCCAGCGCTTCACCACCTTTGTTTGTGGGTTCCTGTTAGGATTTATCAGAGGCTGGAAGCTGACCTTGGTTATTATCGCAGTCAGTCCACTGCTTGGGATTGGAGCTGCCTTCATGGGCCTGGTGAGGAACAATATCATTCATATCTAAGCAAAGTTGCATGAGGTACTTTTGGCATGGAGAGTGAAGAAGAGGTTTTCAGGTTAGAGATCATTTCGGAAAATGAGACTGCAAAGCTCAACCAAACCATTTACGATTAGATTAAAAGAAATCTGTCTTTATTGATTTTGAGCATTCCTCAATAGTGTTCCCTGTAGTTTCTTAATCAAACTGATAAGAGGACCTCAGTGAAACCAATTATTTTTTTCCATTGACTTCAATGGACAGAACCCTAACAGCTATGACCAGCATTTTGTGACGTACATCTACTGCACAGTGGGACTTTCCCTTCCTTTCCTTATCCCTGCAGTTTCTTCAAAACTCCAAAATATGTTACATAACATACTGGAATCTTCTGGAACAGCTCTGGGAGTGGGGGAAGCACAGAAAGCTGCAGATCTGTTCCTCTAGCACAGCAGATGCCAGAACCTTAAGAGTGCATCACATCCATTGTAGGATGCAACCAACAGTTATGCACAACTATATAGAAATACACACAGTTAGGGGACTACTTCATGCATCTGAAAAAGAGGACTCTGGAATGGTATAGTTTTTGTCCCAATAAATTAGTTTATCTTACATGTGCCAGAAGCATGTTTTAGTACACAAACACACCCAGCTCTCTGAAGCTAGTCCCTGTAAAAGACATCTCGCTATCTCTTTTTCCTATACTTTATAAAAATTATCCTCTGCAACACCAGACATCTCATATGTGACTTGTAATGTTAGATGCTATATTGTTCATGAAATAAATACTATATATTGTATAAGTATTTGGCTTATACTGTATATTTACCAAGGGGCATCATTAGGAGGGTGCGAGGAGGAGGTTTCAGGGTGCACCAAGTGACACCCAAACGGGAAGTGATTCCACTGCTCCCCACACATCTTCCTTTGAGCAGAAGCAAGCTGTGGCATTTGCTTGCATCCCTTTAAAATGCCAGAGATGGTGTGAGTGGGGCCAGGTTCAGTGGGAGGAGAAAGGAGGGATGTCAGTTTAAAAAAACATTAAAAATTAATTTTAAAAAATCTTTAAAAACACATCTTACCAAATTTTAATTTAAAGGTATAATTTAATTTTGCTAGTTATTTATGTCACAACTATTACCATTACATGCAGTGAGATATGGGAATTACAATTTGTGCGTAACATTAGTACCAAAAACATTACTAATGATTCTGTATTGGGTGATGTGGGTGGAGGTCAGTGGAAGAGTGTGACACCACGTGTTACCACATCGGATGATGCCAACTCTAGTGAAGCCCTTGCATTTACCTATACAACACCATAGCTGGTCCTTCTTTTTATTACAATATATTACAATCTTGAGCAGAGTATGCAGCTAAAAACTGGCCTGAAACCTTTTTTTGCCTGAGACGAAGATGGTACTTCCCTCTTCCTTGTTCCAAGTACAGAACCCAATGGACCTTCCAGTTGTGTCTTGCTTCTACATTGTTGATGGGACATTCCACCACTTCAGAGGCCAACAGGGTAGCTTGAGAGGTGGAAGACCACAGTAGCTTACATAGCTCTGCCCTCCAACATCTCACCAGTAGTTGCCAACTCTAAACCTCTGCTGTCTGAGGCAACTGGTTCATGGCTGATGTAGATAGCTGAATATTCTATGGCTGCCCCCCCCGTGTAGAATCATAGAATCATAGAGTTGAAAGACAGCAGAAGGGCCATCCAGTTCAATTCCCTGCCATGCAGGAATACACAGTCAAAGCACCCCATCAGATGGCCATCCAGCCTTTGTCTGAAAACCTCTAGAGAAGGAGAGCCCACCACAATCCAAGGTAACATGTTCCAATGTTGAACAGCACTTACTGTCAAGTTGCCTTATACACAACTTGAAAAGGGCTCTTTCTCATATAAAATAGTTAGCACATATGATTAGAAGTGGATTATAGGAGCAGATGATGATGGTGGTGGTGATAGAAATAGGCCCTTTATGAAAGTATATAATTGATATAAAAGTAGAGTTTGATCTGCTGAGTGTAAAACCCTTTCTTTCCACCCTGACTCTTCTGACGGTTTCTTTTAGGCTGTGGCAAAGATGACAGGTCTAGAATTAAAGGCTTATGCGAAAGCTGGTGCAGTGGCTGATGAAGTGCTCTCATCCATCAGAACAGTGGCTGCTTTTGGAGGGGAAAGAAAAGAAGTTGAAAGGTTCGTTCATCTGTGAAGACTGGTTGAGTCACTTAAGCAAGGAAACTATATGTAAAGAAACTGATTGTGTATATCATGCCTTCTTCAAGTATTAAATGTGAGCATAAACACATCACAGATGAAATGGAATTTTTATTATATGACAATGGTTTAGACTGGAAGCAGCAACAGAGGGATCCTATAACTTTCAATCAAAAGGCATTGCACATTTATTCTGTCCTTTCCTTCTTTGTGAATATGTATGTTTATACAGTTGGACCTCAACTTTCACAGGAGTTACAGGTGCAGCAGCCCTGCAAAAGTGGCAAATATAGGCCTGCTACTTCTTTTTTAACCTGAGATAACATTTCTGTAGGCATTTTTAGGTCCTCTGGCATGATTCTGTTATCAACTTCTGGAAGGATACCATATGTGCCAAGAGCAGTTGCACAGAGTATACTACTCAAATTTCTTTTAAAACCGAGGTCTAATAGTTGAGGAAAATACACATACACTCACGCACACCCGACATATATGAGGTGCTTCTCTCAAATATTCCCACCATAGATCATATTGTGTTGTTTTAAATTGTGTTTTTATTTTCATCTTCATAATTAGCTGCCAATTAGCTGCCAGTTAATAGTTTACATTCATTTAATTCATTCTGTTGGGGGTGATTTGGTGGGTTATCCATTTTGGATAATTTTAATAATTTTAATTGATTGTTTAATTTAAAACAAACAAAAAGAACAAATAAATACTGCAGCAGCTAGTGCAGTGCCATAGTTGTATATTTTTCTCTTACCATTTTAAAGAATAGATTAATTTTCTTTGACAATTTAAAGCTTTAGCATTCATGCTAACACTTCCAATCACTGAATTATAAATTATATGGATTTTCTGTCTTTCAGTATTCTGATGATGGATTATTATTTTCCTTCCCAGTATAAACTGCTTTCTTGAAGTGGGGAATAACATTTTAATTTATTAAATAAATTAAACAAATTCTATTCTGTCAAATTTGTCCAGGCTGTTAGAGTATGTGTCGGAAGATGCAGCATGTTCATATCAGCAAACGTAGGTGTTATAAGGACAAAATACTCTGTGTTTGTGTGTGTGTGTATGTGTTTACCTTCAAGTTGATTTTTGGTGTCCCCATTAATTCCATAATTTCTTAGGCAAGGAGAACTCAAAGGTGGATTTACAAGTTCCTTCCTATGAAACAGAGCCTTTAGCACCTGATATTCGTTACTGGTCTCCTATCTGAGGGCTCACCCTACTTAGCTGCCAAGATCAGACAGAATCTGGTGCTTTTAAGGTGTTTAAGCAGAATGTATAATTTTACTACTCAGAGCAAAGGCTAGAACATGCTGATGGGGAACAGAAAGCTGCCTTAATACTGGCAGCCTCTTGATCGATTTAGCTTAGTATTGTTTACATGCAAACTTAACAGATCCTCTCATGTTGTAGTGTAGGCCTTCAAGTAGGCTATATTATTTTATTTTATTTTATCCCTATTTTGTTTTTATTTCAAACAAACTTTTTTCCATGTATTTTTCTCCCCCACCACAGATATGACAAAAATCTAGTGTTTGCTCAGAACTGGGGAATTAGAAAGGGAATAATAATGGGATTTTTCAATGGTTACATCTGGTGTATCATTTTCCTGTGCTATGGACTAGCCTTCTGGTATGGCTCCAAACTTGTCCTTGAAGAAGAGGAGTACTCACCTGGCACACTTTTACAGGTAATGGTTTCCCAAATCTCTTTCCCCATTCATCTTACTTTTTGTTATAAATAGGCATAAGGATGAACTCAAAATAAACACACCAAATTTATTCAGAAAGTCAGAATAATTATCTCATGATTCTGCAGTGGTGCTACAATCTGCACTGTTAACTTGTTTTTGTATTGTATTTACAACCTTAATAAAAGTAAAAGAAATTTGCTAAAATAAAATTTTAAAAGTTTTTTTAAAAAGAAATTGGTGGAGGAGGGGCTGTATAAGGGGACATATGTTTTGGTCAATGTGTTGCTTTGAGGAAGTATTTTATAAACTATTATTGGCCATGTCAAGGATTTTTGCAATAGATGATTGACCTGTGTTGGGAATAAAGCTACAGTAATCAATTTAGAACTTGAAAATTGCAAATAGAAAATCCAGCCACACATTCAAAAGGGTTTTTTATGGTTGAGGGAACAGCCCCATTATATACAACAGTGTAGTAAAGGACAGTCCAAATTAATCCTCTCTAGTCCCATTTTTTTCAACTGTCTTTACAATCTCTTACCTTCTTATATAAAATGGGAAAATGGAAATGGATTTAAAAAAAATATTTTCAAGCCATGGGTGGTTGAATCTGTAGATGCAGAATCCGTGGACACAGAGGGTGAAACTGTATTAGCTGTTTCACCTTGAAGATGGAATTCGGGACCCTTGCACTGGTGAACAGAAATATCTTTTTGTCCAAGCTATAAAAAGCTGGGTCTGTACTGCTATCATAGAAAGTCACTATGAAAGAATTATTTAGGAGAGGGGGGTGCTCATTGTTAATGGTTCATTGTACCTTATAGGAGGGGCTACAACAGTTTGCTTTTGCCCGAGCCTATAAGAAAGGGCAAGATTCTGCACCCTCCTTTTCCCCTGCTCAGGTAATTGAGTGCAAATGACTTTTGCACATTGAACTCAGTTTGCAGCAACAGAAGAATGCTGAGGACAAAGGAGGACAGTGAAAGGGGAGAGAAAATAAGACATTGTAAAGACAATTGAAAGGGTGGAACTAGAGAGAATTAATTGAGACCAGGGAGGTATATACAAGGAACACCACTCTGAGAATGAATTTCCTATTGGTATATGGGATATGTTTCAGAGCAGCACATTGAATTTCATTTAGAATCTTGCTTTCTTTTGCGTGGTGAAATTTAAAATGATTTCCCTGAGGAGGCAAAAGTTGCGAGGGGGCGGGCAGAATAATTATGTGTTTTTAATTGTATTCCTGTCTTTAGACAGAAAAGCTGCATCTTCATACCTTCTTCATATTAATATTATTATTATTAACATCAAAGCATTTGTTTGCCTGAAACAATATTCTTTTATGGCTTCAGCAACATCTAATTATAATTCACTTTCAGCACTGAAGCCATCTATATTGCTGGAAACGTAATTATCTTTCCCTTTGTGCTTTTCAGGTTTTCTTTGGAGTTCTAATAGCGGCCTTAAATCTTGGCCAAGCTGCTCCTTGTCTGGAAGCCTTTGCAACAGGCCGAGGGGCTGCAACAAATATCTTTGAGACAATAGATAAAGTGAGTCACCAATTCCTTGAGTGTCATTAGAATGCTTTTAAGGGAAAAATATATATCACATGAGCTCAGCCTGGAGTAGCATGGGCTGAGAAATATTACAGTGATTAAGGAAAAATAGATTGCAGATTAAAGCAAACCAGTGCTACGCCTGTGAATTTGCCAAGAGTGCATTCATCTAAGTGACATTTCTAAGTGATTTCCTTATGAATATTCAGACTATCACCAAGCCTGAATATTTATCTAATAGGACTGCACTCTATAAGCTGCCTGATCATCAAGAAACTGCCCTGGAAGACATGAAGGCTGTTCACAATTAAGTAGTTTCAGGAACTGAGCAGCTATGGCCTCTCAGGCAGTTGATGATAAGAAATGAAGTTAAACCAAAGTGATAGAGAAGGACATTAATATGCATAGTATGTCTAAAGCTTCAAGGAACAGTGAGGATGGGTTATCCAGCAAATTAAATACGGTGTACTGTAATTCTAGTAGTACCAACAAGGCTGTGGTCTGTAGAAGCCAGCTGGGCTCCTTATAATCCTTGCATCGTCAGAAAGATAGTTTTAATTCAGTTGTGTATAAATAGAAAACTCAGCGCATGTGTAGTAGAAACAACACATGTAAATAGGCTTGCCTCCCAACAGGGCTCTTCTCCAGTTTGTACTCATGGCTGCTTTGCGCACCCAGTTGGGCTTGATGTCCATTCAAGTCAAAGCTGTGCCAGTGGCGACCTATGGACCAAATAGGGCAAGAGTAGACCATGTCTGGTCTCCTGGTCATTTGTGTGCCCCCCTATTTCCCTCAGTGGCCACTACAGCAGCTGAAATAAATGCAAGTGCCACTGACTTTGCCAAAAGGATGCTGCTGAATTTTGGTAGGACTCAGAAAAGGAGGACTCTTCTCTGTCTTCCTCGCTGGAGAAGGTGCTCAGTCTGGAGGATTCTTTTTCTTTGTGACACAAACAAATAATGGCAGGGTGATACAGATCTTTAGGACTGAATAGCCCCATCATTGCTTTGTATTTGAGGTGTTTGCACCTCATCTCCATACCTGACATCTGCTGCAAAGCAGATCTCACATGTGTCATGCGAAAGATTTCTAGAGAACAAGATGATGACATTTAGAATATTAGTAATAATAATAGCAGCAGCAACAACAATAACACTATTTATAAATGGCAGAGTGCCATCCATGCACATAGTGCTTTACTGATTTTGAGATGATAAGTCCCTCCCCTGGCAGGCTTACAACCCAGAAAACAAAATAAGTGAGAGAAAAGGGAAGGAAGAGGAACTGCGGTAAGCAGGAGAAGATGTGGTTGCTTTGGTTACACAAACTAGACTAAGTAACAGTATGGTATGAGGAATAGGAAGTGGTGTCACAAACATCATGAAAGTATGAATTTTGAGTTCTACAAAAAAAATCATAGAAGGATTTGAAAGAAGTAAGAGATGGGGCATCTTCTGAGGATTGGGGAGGTAGTTATAGTCTCCAGGACAAGAGGCAGCAAAGGAAAAAGAGCATCATGGTCTGAGAAGGAAGGAGACCTTTGGATGGCTGTGCATGGTATAGTTGGAATGTGACTATATGCAAAAGAGAGGGAGGGTATTTTCTTTAGAAAGAATAAATGAGTAACATGCATGGTCAACTCTGCCCTAGAAACCAACCATTGACTGTATGTCAGAAGATGGCTACAAATTGGATAAAGTCCGAGGTGAAATTGAGTTCCACAATGTAACATTCTATTACCCATCAAGGCCTGAAGTGAAGGTAAGGACTCATCCCTTTCCCTTGGGGTGAATTCCAAATACTGAACTAAAAACTAAGTTTAGCTCTTCTCAAAAATAACATTTATCTCCCTCTCCCATTCTAGATTTTAGACAAACTCAATATGGTTATCAAATCTGGGGAGACAACAGCTTTTGTTGGCCCTAGTGGAGCTGGGAAGAGTACTACCATACAACTTATCCAGCGATTCTATGACCCTAGTGAAGGCATGGTGAGAGTTTATCCTAACTTCTTCACAAGCAAGTTGTTATTTTTTATTTTTGGCTTAAGCTAAAGAATCTGGAACGATAACCTAAAACTATAGCTGCAGTGATTAAGAACTATTGTTGTTGTTGTATTGTTATTGTTATTTGCCTTCAAGTCATTTCTGACTTATGGTGACCCTAAGGTAAACATATGTCGTTTTCTTGGAAAGCTTTGTTCAGAGGGAGTTTGTTTTTGCTTTCCTCTGAGACTGAGAGTGTATAACTTGCCAAGGTCAGCCAAAGTCAGAGCAGGGATTTGAACCCTAGTCCCCAGAGTCTCAGTTCAATGTTCAAACCACTATGTAACACTAGCTTTATTGATGTCCTTCTCCAACTTCTCCTCCTTTCTTTGAGAAGCTTTGAACCCACCTTCACAGTTATGTGAATAACTGAACAAATGTATAATGATTAATTATTTCTCTCTACCAATGATTGCCGTTTTATAGGTTACTCTAGATGGACATGATATTCGCTCTCTGAATATTCAGTGGCTACGTTCTTTGATTGGCATTGTTGAACAGGAGCCTGTCCTCTTTTCTACCACCATTGCTGAGAACATTCGCTATGGCCGGGAAGATGCGACGATGGAAGACATTGTTAGAGCAGCCAAAGAAGCTAACGCCTACAACTTTATCATGGATCTGCCAATGGTAATGTGAATGCTGGGTTTTTAAAAATGCAGTGTTTATGTGGCAAGGGAGGCCTTTTATTTTGCAGTAATGTGCAAGTATAAAAGAGACAAAGGAAAGAAATAAACATCAGTAAAAAAGGGGCAGCAACAAAAATCAGTACATCCAAGTGCACAGATTTTCCACATAACTGGAAGAGTCTGTTCAAGTAAGTTCATGTCCAGTCAGATCCTAAAGTCATCCCCCTTGCCCTCTTCAGGAGCTGAGTGACAATACAGTGAAGAGACTTTACTTGCATAGACAATAAACAGATATCACACTTCAAGAAACAAGTCTAGTTTTTCAATACTTTTGATGAGTTTTAAATGAGCAAAATAGAAATATAAAATTCTGATATGACTACATGTCTTCACCAGGCCTTTTATAGTCTGAGACCCACCAGAGCAACCCATCAGCCATACTGTGACCTGCCAAAACGCTTGAGGGTTTCCCTGTTTTTGCAATTCCAGATAAGCAGAGATTAATTAGGACACACTGAGGCCCTAAAGTATATACAATTTAAGAGTTTTTTTTTTCTTTTAGTGGCCCTTTATAATCTGTGCCCCTAAACTGTAGTTTACTTGACTTGAGTATAAATCCAGCACTGCAGACAGGTAAAGGAAGCAGGAAGCGCCTTGGTCATGGGCTTGATGTTGGTGGTGACAAGCTGTTTAGGTCTGTCAATTACATTTGAGGGTCAGATAAGGCAATGTAGACTTGTGCCATCTTCTGTAATGTCTAATGTCTGGAGATATTTGTGAATCCTTTAAAGGAGAGATTAAGAAAGTAAATTCTGAAACCATAATTTATGATTCATGGTCCTAGCAGGAGAGACATCTCACTCCACCATTTTGACGTAAGGTACCCCTGCTGCTCAAACCATGGGCTGTCCGTGGATAGCAAATCTTGCTGACTAAAGGCCGCAATGTTCATGGACCATCCATTCATCCACTGGACATTTTCAGTAAATTTCTTTCTCAGCCACTTCACTCATGAGATGGTCCTCCTGGTGCTTTATCACATTCCTTGTGTTGGAAGCAGTTTGGAGATGGTGCAGGAGACTGAAACAGAAACTGCTGCTGATGCATGCATGCTGTGCCCCATTTCTCCCTCCTCCCCTGCAAATTGGAGGGGACTGTAACATTTTATTTAGGGCAATCATGCAATTTCTGAAAGCTAAAATTCAATTCAAAGGTAAAGAACACCTGTTTCATCACGGGTATGATAATATTTGGGGGCCTTATAAATGGTAGATGTTATTCTCAGCTGCTTTTGAACGTTGAGGGGAACTGACTACATGTTCTTGGCAGAGGTTCTATAAACCTGGAGCCTCATGACCTGGCAATACTCCTAAAATTATTTGAGCTAGAGAACCAGAGAACAGCCACTATCAGTCACGATAGAGAGATACTAGACTAGATGGTTCTTTGGTCAGACTTGAAAGAAGGCAGCTCTTTGTATCTTAGACCATGACTGAGCAATTTGTAGCCCTCTAAAAGCTGGAAGACTACAACTCCCACCAGGTTAGCCAGTGGTGAAAGAGCATAATTGCTACAATCAACAACATCTGGAGAGAATTAGATTGTTCATCCCTTTCTTGCAGTGTCTTTATCTGCTTTCATATTCCAAAGAGGTGGCAACAAGAACCTGCAGGCATCTCTTTGGCCTCATTACCACTACCTTTTAAACTGGATTTCAAATGACCCTGGTTCCCACTTAATCCAAATTGCTGAAGTGATTCCGAGAGGGGGGCCATGCACTAGACCCATTTAACCCGTGTCTTTTTGACGCTGATTTTTCCACTTCTTTTTTGATAAATCAAATCTGCGCAAGTGTGAACCACATGCAGATCAGAATTGATTAAAAGTTCCCCTTCAGTCAATTGGAACCGAATCATTTTGAATCAATTCATTTGTGAGTGGGAACCACAAGTGGATTATTTTGGAGGAAAAAATGTGATCAGGGCAAATGTAGTGGGAACCATACTCCACTGTCAAATAGATCCATCAATTCGGATTGCACACTGATTTACCTGTAAGTGGGAATGGGGCCTTTGTATACTTCCCTTTCCATATATCTTATTTTGTGCTTATTTCTCTAACAGGTAAATAGATATGCAATACTTCCTTCAGGAATAGATGTGCCTTCTCACTAGAGAGAGAAACACACATTTCCTCTTCACATTATAAATGAAAGAGAGAGGAGAGAACACAAGTTATTCCTTGACAATGTCTTTGCTTCATGCTTCTTTGCTTCATGTACTACCTCTCATGACCGACCCAAGAGGAGCAATTGAAAGACCTTTGACCACTTGTTTCCTATCCTCACCTTTCCAGCAATTCGACACTCTTGTGGGAGAAGGGGGTGGCCAAATGAGCGGAGGCCAGAAGCAGCGAATTGCTATCGCTCGAGCCTTAGTTCGAAACCCTAAAATCTTGCTGCTGGACATGGCTACCTCAGCACTGGATAATGAAAGTGAGGCTATCGTTCAAGAGGCACTCCATAAGGTTTGACATGTTTTAATACTATTTCAGTATTAATACTAGGTGTGGAAACAAGCTCCACCACATCTGGGGCCCTGTCTGCATGGGTTAAATAAACCGTCCTCCTCCCGTCTTCTGCGAAGGGACACTAGGTGATACAGGGACCTATCCCCAGTCTGGCCTGAATGGACCAGACAATGTCCAGCCAATTCAGCACCAAACATGGAGTATGCCCCTCTTGATAGGTATTAAAATAATTCCTAGATTGCTCTGGAAGATCCAGAGCCCTCCGTTCTGACACCAGAAGGTTGTTTAAAATTAAAATACATCCTGCTCTTCTGCCTGGCATGCCTGCCGCTGCTATGAGGTTAAAATGAGGCGTCCATCCATGTAACCAATGCTAGGATCCTCATTCTGATCTCAAAGTAGGTGAAGTACTGTGGTGGTGGCTTTGCCAGTTTGCAGAGTGGAACATGTGTCTGAACAACTGCCTGACATTGAAACAAAAGGCTCCAGGTAATGGGGGAGAGTCTGTTCAGTTCCAGGGCCAGGATATTTCAGGCTCTTCTGGGAGTATACTGCCCATGCAGATAGGGCCTTTGATCTTTTAATCATGGCGGTTAGCATCTTAAAATTCTTTTACACTGAGGTTACAGGATATAAAATTATAAAAACAATTTGTAGAGCCAGTGTGGTATAGTAAGTAGAGTTTATTCTAAAGAACAGGAAATAACCCACACAACCAGTCATTGTCTCTTAGGGCTGTTGTGAGACTGGCCCTGAGGTAGGGAAGAATAACTGCTATGCTTACTTGAGATCCTTAGAGGAAGGGTAAGATAAAAAATAAATAAGAAGAGTGATGTAGTTCATATCTTTGAATTTGTTCTAGTACACAGATGGCTCTCTCTGATTCATCCTCCCTTGCAAAGAATAGGATCACATAGTCCACATCCAGCCTTTGGACAATTTTTGCACTCTTCAGGCGAGTGGTGTCACTAGCTAGGAAGGAGATGTGAAAATTGGAGGAAGGAACATTAATAACTGAAGACACTGCACTACTAGCAGAAAATAGCAAATACTTGCAACCATTACTGAAGAAAGTAAAGGAAGAAAACGTAAAAGCTGTTTTACAGTTGAACATCAAGAATGCAATCACAGATGATTTACATAGCTTTAATGCAGACAATGAAAACATTGAAATAGTTCAAGATTTTCCATACCTTGGCTCAGTCATTAATCAGAATGCAGATAAGAAATCAGTAGACTAGGGCTTGGAAGGGCAGCTGTGAAGGAACTAGACAAGATCCTGATGTGTCAAGATACATAATTGACTATTAAAGTTAGGATTGTCCATAGCATTATATTTCCCACTTCTATGTATAGCTGTGAAAGCTGAACAGTTAAGACAGCTGATAGGAACCTGAGCAGAACTGTTAAGGATAGAGTGGTTTGGAGGTTTCCCATTCTTAGGGTTGCCATAAGTTGAGGTCAGCTTGATAGTAGTTAACAACAACAGATTAGAAGTTGGGGCAATTTAGATACACATTCTATGCCTCACTCAAGCATAAAACCCTCCTTTGGGCAAGTCACACTCTCTCAACCTCAGAGAAGGGCAATTACAAATCCGCTCTGAAGAAACTTGTCAAGAAAACCCTAAGATAGATTTGACTTGGAGGCACACAAGAACAAGAACAGATTGCAGTACAATCCAATATCAGCCCCACAGCAATTTAAAAAAAAAGTTTTTTACAAACAGTACAACAATACACATATAGAGCACCATGGCCTCAGATTCATTCCTTGTGATAACAATAGAGCATGTAGAGCAAATCTGTATAACTTCCTTCATGCCACTGACTTCTTTGATAATTGTTTTTTCCTGCCACAGGCTCGCCTTGGGCGCACTGCTATCTCCATAGCTCACCGTTTGTCCACAGTCAGAACTGCTGATGTCATCATTGGTTTTGAGCATGGGAGAGCAGTGGAAAGGGGAAAACATGAGGAGCTGATGGAACGGAAAGGGGTTTATTTCACCCTGGTGACTTTGCAAAGCCAAGGAGACAAGGCACTCACAGAAACATCGGTACAAAGCAAGTATCTTAATTTTGCATATTCGAAAAGTGCATAGTTTAGCTAAAGTGAATTTCAGTTTAACAGAGTGTGAGTCTTTTATTACTTTGAGTCCATGAAGAATCAGGCTGTAGCCCCATGCAAAGGAAACTGCCTTGCAGAAGGTCATAGTTGTGGCTCTCTCACCTTGGATGCTACCCTACTTGCAGTAGCTTTCCAAGGGAAGAGTCTTTCCCATTCCATGCTCCCTGATCTTTTTTAACTGGAGATGCCAAGCATTGCTTTCCTATAAGATAAGGGGTGCATCTACACTGTAGAAATAATGCAGTTTGACAACACTTTAATAGCTGTAGCTCCATTTTATGGAATCCTGGGATTTGTAGTTTTATAAGGTCTATCACCTTCTCTGCCAAAGAGTACTGGTGCCTCACAAAACTATAAATCCCAGGATTCTGTAGGATGAGCCATGGCAGTTAAAGTGGTGTCATGCTGCATTATTTCTACCATGTAGATACAATCATAGTCTTAGCTTAAACCCATTTGTGAAACACAATTAAAGCAGATCTATTGAATTAATGAGTGCTTGATAAGTAAACACTTATGTAAATTCCATTTATTCAACTTTAGTTGAGATTAACAACTGGATTTAAGTTATAGACTGTAAATGGACAACTTTTGGATATCCAGCTTTTCCCTGTACAATTCCCCAAAGTCCCATCCAACATGCTGAATGATCAGGGATTGTAGGAGGTATAGACTGAAACATTTGGAGGGTCAAAAGTTCTATTCCCCTATTACTGGTATAACTCTTGGGAATAAGACACATGAAATAGAATGCTTTGTTAGTGATATATGCATCAGAGTTTCTTACACATGGCAATGTGAAAGCTTTGCCATGTTGCAGTTCATTTTATGAATGACTGAACTGTTGGCATTTGCTAAAATTGATATGACTGTATTGATTTCAAGATTCTTCTAAAACAGATTCCCTGATCTTTCTGAGACAATTTTCTGAAATATTCAGAGATATAGCCATGTGAATCTGGAATATCAGTATACAAAGGGTTCTTGTAGCACCATTGAGACAAACTGTGCTAAAGGAGAACTTATTGCACACATTCTTTAAAACATTCTGGACACGGGTAGGGGACACTCGGGGCCACATGCGACTGAGGGAAAACTGATTTTATCGCACACCCAGTGTCCTCAAAATGGCCCCATTCCGTCGCCCGGCACCAGTCTGTTCCCATTCAGTACTGAGTTGTGTTCTTTGGCTCTCGGCAGAGCAAAATGGCACATCTCAGCACTGAATGGGAACAGCCTGGCACCAGGCAATGGAATGGGACCGTTTTGAGGACACTTGGATGTGCAATAAAATCCATTTTCCCTTGGTCATGTGGGGCCCTGAGTGTCCCTTATCCATGCCCAGGACGTTTACAAAAATGTGTGCAATAAACTTCGAAGTTATAGCATAAACTTTTGTAGACCTGGGGTTGGTACAGACTGGCACAATAGACTGGCTTCCTGGTGGTATGGGGGCATGACCTACGGATGACACATGGCCCAATGCTGCTCCAAAGCAAGTGTCATCCTGCTCACCCACCCACCCAGATGGCAGGCAGCGTTGCAGCGCTCAGGCAGCATCGCTTTCATACACTGCAAGCCACAGGAGTGCTGAAAAGGCACTGCCACAGCTGAAAAGCCACCCTTTTTTGGCGCAAAAAGGAGCGGCATTGTGCTGTCTCTTTTTGTGCCAGAAAAAAACCACAGTGGGGCCGTAGTGTGCAGTTGCCACAGTCCCCACCTGGCTCTTTCAGGGGCAACATCACACCACCCTTTTGGGCCAGTCTGTTTCAGCCCTTGGTCTACCTCTGGAGCTACTTAGACCAAGTCTACAAAAGCATAAACTACAACTTCTTTCACACTGTTAGTCTCAGAGGTGCTACTAGATCCTTTTGTATACTGTCCTGAAATATCAGAAATGCAAGGTAAATAGTTTTAAGCATGCATCCATTTCTAGTGTATGCCATAATGGCAAGTTCCAGTAAACAGTCAAATACATCGTCTTCAGTTATTGCATCTAATTTTGTCTTTCTTTCACCATATCAGAAGAGACAAAAGAGCTGATCATGTGTTGGGATGCAATATTTCATATTGTAGGTGGAGGATCATAAACCTGAACGTTCCTGCTATATGAAGCACTGCTTGTATCATACAAAATTATATGTCACAATAAATGCTTCTAGTTTAACCTTCATCCTGAAATTCCAGTTATATATTTGCCATGATATTTTGCTTTGAGTGGATGATCCAATAGGTAACTCTCCTATATGCACATATGCAGTATGAAATGGTATAGCCCAATAAAAGTTGCCCCAGGTGATGTGACTACTTTGTTAGATTCTACTCTTGGTGAAAAATCTGCTTGTGGGGTTCTCTACTGAAATGCAAAAGATGATATAACAAGAATAGGTAAGGTTGCCACTTTTCCCTTGTTGCCATGCCTAGGATTGGGGCAGGACATGAATTCATGTGGATGAGCTTGCCAAATGAGCATACTGAAGAACCTTAAAACAAGTCTGTAAATATTTACATCACCCTTTTGTAGGAAGACTTTTGACCTTGTAAAAATTTGCTTCCTACAATGTAAGCAGCATTAAAAAAACAACCAATAACATGGTAACTAATACCAAATTACTTATTCTTACCATCTGATGAGCGTCTGTGACTATATTTTGCAGTATCTGAACCAAGACTTGAGAAAGTACAGTCCTTCAGCAGGGGAAGTTACCGTGCCAGCTTGAGGTAAACTTAGGTCTTTGTACTTTTTAATATGGAACATTATGCAATACAGTGTTAGGATATAAACAAACATGTGGCGAGGAAAACAATTTGGAAAGTGCTACTCTTGTGAAAATTGCATATTTGATTTTCCAGATCAGTATCCTAAACATGTGATGTCACTTTTAAGTTATGTCAAAATTGATGCAATAAGACAGATACTCTGTTTTCGCAATACAATATCTGTGGTGATATCTAGAGGTGTGTGTGTGCATGTGCATGTGCATACATGTATCTTCAAGTTGCCTGCCAACATGGGGTTCCCCAGAGGTGGTTTTGCCAATTCCTTCCTCCTAAATAGAGCTTACAATACCCAGTATTCATTTTCTGCTTCCCATGTTAACCAGGGCTGACCCTGCTTAGTTTCCATGATCAAACAGGTTCTGGTGCATTTAAGGTATTTGGGTGCTCACTGCATCCATAAAATTGTGTTGGTTTCCCACCATATTCTAAGGACAGAATATACAGAAATGGAGATCAACAGAGAGGACATGGATTATTTATGACTGAATTTGTTCCACAATTTATACAGTGTCTGGGAAATATTCTAGATACCAAGGGCTGAGTCAACATTTCTCAGAGGACAATTGAGAAAATCTGTTCTATCTCTCTCTCTCTGTCTCATTTTCTCTCTCTCTCTCTCTCTCAATGTTGCTGAATGTTATGTCAGTGCGCTTCACCAAGATATTTTTTGTGGCACATATTTCCACCCGACCCCACTTTCAATGTCCTGGAACAAAGTTCTGAGCATTTTGGAGGACTCGGAATGGTGGCCAGACTACCAATATAGTTGTTGTTTCTGCTGCTTGTTTGTGACAAAAATTACACTACATCTTAGGAAGGAGGTAATAATGGGCTCCATAGAACATTGTTACCACTGGAGAAAATGTTGAAGAAATTCTGTTTCCTCTGGGACAACCTGCTGAAATAGTCCCACCAAATTTTCAGCCCACAAATACAATGGAGGATTTTTGAGGCCATTGGCACAGAGGTGAAGGCCTTGAACAAAATCCTTTTATGTTGCTGTTGTGTGCATTCAAGTCATTTCTGACTCATGGTGACTCTAAGGCAACCTTATCATGGGGTTTTCTTGCCAGGTTTCTTCAGAGGGGGTTTGCCATTGCCATTCTCTGAGGCTGAGAGAGTGTGACTTGCCCAAGGTCACCCAGTAGATTTCATGGCCAAGCAGGGCTAATATATATTCAGTTTTTTATTGGCAACCCAAGAGCTGTGTTCATCAGCAGCCCTTCTTACATTTTACAAACTCAGGCTTCCTTGAATGACTCAATCCATCCATAATATGGTCTTCCTCTTTCCTATTGTCTTTCATTTTACCAAGAATTATAGGCTAAGATCCTACATCACTGAGATAGTTAGGAACGTGTAACGCAGTATCATCTCCTGGCCTAGTCCCAAACCTTACCTTAACAGCCAGCAGGTGTTTTGAGCGATCAAAGTCTGTTCTGCTAGTGATCGGAGCACAGCAAAATGTTTCCAACCTGCTCCCACCACTGTGCCAATCAGAAACAAGGCCTCTCTCCTATTTCACATTACAGATTGCTGGCAGAAGGGAGCTAGAAACATCATTCTGCTGCACCCTAAACTCCAGCAGAACAGAGCCCCGTTACTCTGGGCTCCCTGGAGTTTAAGGAAGGATGTGGGAGGTATTTACAATTATGGCAACAGTACCATGATTGTGCATATGTAGCAGAACTGAATATGGAGCAGTTACTGATACATAACTCTGTGTTATAAATCTGTAACTGCAATATAGGACATTAGCCATCATCTTTTCCAGTAAGTTATGTTGTCTCATGATGACTGCAACTCTGTATGGTGCAGCATAACGTGGTAGTTCTGTATGAGGGCATATGGTAGTCTGAGCCATATACTGCCACCCTCCCAGACTTACAGTACAGCCTCAGAGACATGCCACCATCACATGGCTATTCTGTGCCTTGTAGAGACTAGGCAGGATATCTAAACTATTACAGCAGCACTGAGATCTGCTAGAGTCTTCCAGAGGTTTTGTTATTGATTTTGCATTTAAAGGACATAGCCAGATACTTCTCTGATTCTGCCCACTCCCCACAAGGCACAGAAGGGTCAAGCAAAGGGGGGCCTTCTGTCAATGTATGGTAGGTCCATGGGGGCTTTGGGTGTTGCAGAGGGAGAATGGAATATGGACTTCCACAGTGCCCCCAAAAGGACATACTGTACAAAGTCATGGGAAACTTATGCATGTGTATGTCCCTAACAGAGAGCCAGTGTGCTGTAGTGGTTTGATTTTTGAACTCTGGGAGATCAGGGTTCAAATTCCTGCTTGCCCATGGAAACTCACTGGATGATGTCTTGGGCAAGTCACACTCTCCAAGCCTCAAAGGAAGGCAAAGGCAAACCCCTTTGTGAACAATTCTTGTCACAAAAACCCTGGAAATTACTTAAAGACACATAATAACAACAATATCTCTAACAGAATGGCGGTCAATGACAGTCAATATGTCCAAGGTATGACAGCCTCAGTTTAGTCATTTTGGCTTCCAGGGAGAGTTCAGGCTTGATTTGCTTTCAGACTCATTTGTTTGGCTTTCTGACAGTCTATGGTACACACAGAACCCTTCTCTAGCACCACATTCCCTCTAGCATCCAATTTCTATAGCCATATATTGAAATAAGAAATACTATGGCATGGAAGAGTCTTACCTTTGTATTTAATGATATTTGTGCCATCGATCATTAAATGTTGTCATAAATGTGCAGCATACTCTATAATTGAAAATAGCCTGCAAAAATTACTTTCAATAGACACCTCTTGGGGTCTGATCCTTTTACATGGGAGTCAGTTCACCACAGAGAACTAGTTTTCTCCAGGGGAGACATAAATCTGTCTCATAAATCTGCTTTATATAAAGTAGTATTTTAAATATAGCTCATCAGCATGGCCAAAGTGCTTCTCTGGAACCTGATTATTTTCACTAAAGGCTTTGAGACAAAGCTGTTATTATGAAACAAGCATCCTTTCAACAGGAACATTATCTAAGTTTATAAGCTTTGTTCTGAAATGAAAGTCTTAAGGACGATTCCACAAAAGCAAACATAATCTTGAAGCTCACACTGTTCAGAAATGCATTAGCAAGGGCCTAGCCACACTAGTCTTGTTGTATGCTTTATGAACAAGCTTAGCAAGAGGCTTCTGATCTTTTCCCCTCTATTACTCTGTGATTCATTATAAGAGGACCTATGGATATCTCCCGCTATGAAAACATTTCTTTAAGGGGCTGTTTTGGAAATTATGTTTTCCTTCTCCTGCATTCAAGCTGGCAGAAGGGAGAAGAATAAACCCAGGCAACCTTGCAATGACAGAACAATGAGATGAAAATATGTCACATGGAACTTGTATTTGATTAAGGGGCCAATTCACGCTTTGGCTGAGATCCACTGGCATACTGTTTTGCTAGTTTTGTTCTGCTGGTTTGCCTTCTGATCCTGCAGTGCCTATGCTTGGTAAAGGTCCAGGAGCTAGTGTTGTGACAAACCATTTTTTCTTCTACTTCTCATCCATTGAGAACTAGATGCAAAAAAAAAAAATTCTTTTCAAAAGTCCTACTTTCAAAATATTATTTTTTCTCTCCCTGTCGAGAAGTATTTTTCACATATTTGTCAAATGAAAATGAAAGACAAGGGAGGCAAACATTTACACTAATTACCTGGCATTTCAAACTCAATTAGCATGTCAAAAGGAAGTTTGGCAGAGGTTTAAAGAACATTCGTCTGCTAGAAAAACACAGTATGGATGGTAGCTTTGCTTATGCATAATACTCAAATCCTGGCCAACGAATTAAAAACCAAAATTCTTACTCATTGATTGAGAAGTGCTCATAATATTTTCTCTTTAAAAAAGCTTTCAAAATCTTCGAATAACAGATATTTCTTCTGTTTATCGAATTTTGATGAATATTCTTTACATCACTACCAGGAACACAATACCTTCTCTAATTTCCCAGCTGCAAAATTGCAATCAACTATTACTCAAGTGCCCCCAGTTGTTCTCCAGTTCCTTGAATGGCCATGGGGTAGTGGGGTACTCTCCTGTTGGGAATGCTGCCTTCCTTGCAGGGTGGTTGTTGTGAAAAAAGGTAGTGAAACACTCTTTCTGCCTTCTCCATAGAGTGACATATGCTGCCATAAACCCAGTTTATGCCCATAGACATGAGTAAAGAGTAAGATTCTGACCATTATAGTCAGCCATTTGCTTGTGAATTTAGCAGGAATGTGGACTACCCACCTGAATTTGTCACAATAAGAGAGCAGCAGTAGGAAATCATGGTCACAGTGTTATGCATAGTTGCTTAAAAGTAAGCCCCACCAGATTTAAGAAAAATTATTTTTCCATTATTTCGACTATAGCAGTGCTATTTAAGCTGTCTAATGAGAGAGGCTGGCACTATTGCCCCTGCCCCCATGTACCAGGAACAGACATAATATTTGTGCCCACTTGGTTGCAATTGTTTTGTTCTTTCCTGGAAGCTCCCCAGGGACTGGCACTGGTTCACAGACCACAACTTTGAATAGCATTGATCTATAGCATCTTTTTCCATACAGCATGCCCTGTTCTCAGCAGGTGGTTCCTTGGTATTCTCCCTAAACTTTGTCTTTCTTTTCTCCCTATTTTATACTGTACAGTACTTGCAAATCAGGGACCCCAGAATTATTTTTAAGATGGGGGGATTTAGCATTGGCAGGGAGATCATTGTTAATTTTGACTACTTGCTGGTATGTTTTTAGAAGAACAATGGAAACCCAATCTATTAAAATCAATATCATTGTCATTGTAATCATCACTACCACCATTCAACAGAGGGTGGTAATGAACTGAGTACCATGAAAGCAGGAGCACTATAATGATCATTAAGGACCTTATCGCACCGACAAAAAACCTGACTGCTCCCCAACAGGATACAGTCGGGTTGCAGGATGCTACCGGAATTATCACATGTAATTAACCTCTGATTCCGCCCGGTGATTGCGTTCTGGCTGCAGCCTGGGTCCCAGGCGTTCTTTGAAAGCCACTTTTCAAAGTCGGAAGCTTTTTGACTTGTTTGCAGCTGGGCTGCAATCACGCTGAGGAATCGGCAGTGAATTACGTGTGATAATTCCCAGTAGCATCCCACAACCCAACTGTATCCCATTGAGGAGCAGTCAGGTTTTTGTAGGTGTGATAAGGTCCCTAGTATACTTCTGAATCATAATTCCTGAGAGGTTCAACTCTATAGGAGTCTTGGTGCTCCAAATCTGCCTGATCATTTCAGGAGAGAAGGTTCAAATCCCACCCTAAATCTTGGAAGGGAGCCTGAGACCGCCACCCTCCCCTGCTGCAAATCATGGGATTTTGATGAGATGTTTAGCAAGCATGGCATAGTGCTTTGAGCATTGGGCTATGTCTCTGGAGACCAGAGTTCACATCCTGGTTCAGCCATGAAAACTACCTGGGTGACCTTGCATGTGTTTAAGTCATTGCACATGTTTAAATAAGAGTAAGCAAGAAGAGAATGAATAGAATAGTAATGAATAAAATTCTTCCAATATGGTGCCATTTTATTTTACTAGAGTCCATATGATGATGTAAATTCTTCAGGCTGATGTTCCTAAAATGAGGCCATTTCTCTACTGTTTCACAGAGCTTCCATTCGACAACGCACCAGATCTCAATTATCAAATATAGTCCCTGACCATCCAGTATCAATTGTGGGAGACCATTCAGAGCATAACTATAATACAAGTCAATATGAAGAGGATGGTAGACCATTTAAAAAGGTAAGTCAGAGAAATTATCCAAGGAAAAACAAATGTCCATTTTGTTTTCCCAGCATTTCTTTCCTGTAAAATTAAAATCTGAGCATGAATTTTTCCTTGTCACTTTGGTTGTGCAGTATACAAAGTAAAAATTAAGATGCAGATGAAGTTAACTTGATAGAAAATATTAGTTATCTAAATTAAACGTTTGTGGGGAAGAGTTTTCATATGAACCGAACATATGAACGGACATAAATTGTTCCAGTGAATATGAGTACTTAAATTGTTTTTAGTATAGTTTGGATTTATAAGTGGTGTACGAGATATCAGAGTGATCTACTAAAACTCTTGTTGAGATTTAATTTTAAAGGACTCACTTGGCTTTTTAAAAGTAAATGTTAATAAGATTTTGAACTGAAATCTAATGTTTCTTCAGTAGTAATCTTGCACTTTTGTAAGATTACACATCAAAGTTTTCTTATGATCATCATTTCAGTTTCGGTTGTTGATTATATAAGTCAGGGTTAAGGGGTACATTCATCCCTTCGTATCTGTGGGGGAACCGTTCTGCCCCTCCCCAAGATAAGAAAAAAAGTGGGACCTCAAGTCTCTTTATTCCCTATGGCAGCATTAAGAACCACAAGGCTTACCATCTGCGGAAGCTCAAATCTGCAGATGTCAAGCCCACGGATAACGAGAGCCCATTGTATATGGAGATCCAGATATTGTTCAGCTGCAGTTTCCAGAATCACACATCATTTGTTATGTTATCTGAGGCAGATGGGATCTGCAGCACAACAACATCTTGAGACCCACATGCCACTCACCTCTGATATATGTACTTTAACTATCCTGTCATGGAGGCCTAGTTTAGATTACCTAGGTTACCTAGTAGGTAAAAAACAAACAAACCTGTTTCTGAATTGTACCACTTCAGCTCATAAGTGGGAGAGGCTGTAAGGTTGAATGTTGCACAGGAATAAAAATATCCCTAGCATATGGAAATATAAAATGTTAGAAAGAGAATAAGGATGGAACCTATTCTTCTGGCATTTGATTTTCCATGTACAAGAATTATTTTATTTATTTATTTTGAGTGTTCAATTACATGATAATATGCTTGCTGTCTTTAGTAGCACAGGCCAGAAACAGGCTTAGTTTTGTTCTTTAAGCAATACGTACAGTCAGGGTAGTTAAAGACTAGAAAAAAAATAGAGTAGAACTGTGTATATTTTGGGGAGTGAGCTCTGGATTCTACTCCCCACTAGTGGTTACAAAATTGAAACAAAATGAAGGGTGTCATGGCTTTTCTTTCATGACATCATACTTCCCCTAAAAATTCAAGGGTCTTGGATGCAAGACAGCATCTTGGTTATGCAGCACAAGAGTCATATGGGATAGAAAGGGAAAATAGAAACAGCAGTGTTGTGAGAAAAGAGACAATTGCTTTGAAGAAGTTTTATACCAATACAGTGGTATAAAACTAGGGAGGGCCCATAGTTCAGTGGCAAAGCTTTGCATGCAAAAGATTCCAGGTTCAATCCCTGACACTTCAACATAGGGCCTGGAAACAGTCCTTCCTGAAATCCTGGGAGGGCTTTTCAAGTTGAGGGAGTTGACAGTCCTGGATTGGATGGAACCGTGGTCTGATGTGGTGTAAGACAGCTTTCCCTGTTCCTAAGGTTTAATGTCTCTGGATTCAGAGAGGAGTGAAAAGGGACTTTCAAAAGCAGAAATTATCTTTATGCTATCACTTTTCAAAGGGTTGGAGTAAAAAGAACATCAAGAATAATCCCAAGAGCACAGTGTTATGACAAAGTGCTTTGAAAAGCTCCATACACAAAATTTCTAATCAGTCTGGAAATCATGAAATACACAGACAAGTGGATGTGCATATACCTTGCTTCCACTGAGTAATCCAAAAGAGAGAGCGATATAGGTTCTCCTATTACTCCAGGCAGACATGGAATTTCTTCTCACAACAATATAGTAGAAGACAAGTTGGACAAGGAGGACAAGTTGAAGCTGAAAACTGTCAGGCCTGAGTTTGCTTCTCAATATTTCTCAGAAATGTCTGCAGCTGCTATTGTACGGATATGTTGATAAAATAATGTTTTCTTTGTGTTCAGAATGATTCCCCTTGCTGACTTCTTTTTGTTTTGTTTTTTGTTAAAGGAACTGGTTACTGTAGATGAGGAAGAAATAGAACCTGCTAATGTCACCAGGATTTTGAAATACAATGCCCCTGAATGGCCCTATATGGTGGTTGGATCACTGGGAGCAGCTGTCAATGGGGCAGTCAGTCCTCTCTACTCTTTGTTGTTCAGTCAGATTCTTGGAGTAGGTTGTGACTTGTTTGCTTTGCTTTGTATTGAATAGTTTTAGTCATTACTCAGGTGTCCGAGCAGAAATCTGAGTAGGTGTTGCCAGAAAAGGGTGTACACAAGACACATTATGTCCCAGTATATGAATGTTTTGTGGAACTTGGTGTACAGCTATTACCATGTCGCCCTGTACTGACCTCCACCTAAAGCTATATCTGAGTGAAACCTAAAGCTTTGTGCAGCATTTGTGGTGACAGAAAATCTGATTGAGCACATGCATGAATTTGCTTGAATTTCAATCAGATCAAGATTTCTCCCACACTCTTACCATCACATATTGAGTGGAAGGGAGGGGGGGTGAAGGCAAAGCTGGAGCTGTTCAGGCAACTCCATGCATTGTTATTGCAGCACTCTGCTGCTATACTTTTCCAATCATTCCTTTTCTTTTTGTGATACATGGTTCAACAGTTCTCAGTGCCTCACATGAGAAGGGGTTCTGCCTCTTCTCTGAGAGGTCTTTGCACATTCATCTGTGTGTGTGTGTGTGTGGCAAATTTCAAACAGGCATTTTTCAGGGGAATGGGATGGCAG
Organism: Urosaurus nigricauda; assembly: GCA_034509955.1. Taxonomy (NCBI): domain Eukaryota; kingdom Metazoa; phylum Chordata; class Lepidosauria; order Squamata; family Phrynosomatidae; genus Urosaurus; species Urosaurus nigricauda. The sequence goes on along the minus strand of JAOEGL010000001.1, from coordinate 166,564,734 downwards.
AACACAGCAGTGGTCCTGGTCAGAGCCTCCCCATATGACCCACTTTGTACACTCCTCCAGAGCCAACATGCTGTAGTGGTTTGAGTGCTGGACTACAGCTCTGGATATCAGGGCTCGGTTCCCTGCTGGGGCATGCAAACTCTCTGGGTGAGTCACACACTCATCCCAGAAACCTCTGTGGTACGTGCACATTAGGGTTGTCATAAGTCAGAAATTACTTGAAGGCACACAACAATCAGTATCTTGTACATTCATCTATTGCATGGAGGGGTCCTGTTTGCCTGCATTCACATAATGACCTGATCATTCAGAAATTATAAATCAGAAATTATATAGCTACTTTCTCCAAGTCCTACAATCTCCATCAGATTTTTGTTCCCCCCTCCTCTTCCTCCCTCTCCCTCCTCCTTTTTCATGGGGCCAGAAAATATTCTTTTTGGGCTTTCTCCAGTGTTCCAATACCTAGGCATAGTGACAAAAGTATGGCTCAAACCCAAGTGGTAACCTTTTCGCAAGTGATTTGGAATTATAAATGCTAATCTATTCATTTAATTTTCTGGAAGTAGCTAATTTTTTTAAAAAAATTAAAAATCTGAGAAACTAAGAGCTTGTATTTCTGAGAACCCAGTAACTGGGAATAACTGATGTCATTTTTGTCTGTACTGAAGGCAAAAGCTGCTAAATCAGTGGACTGGCAACTACATATGCCATTATCATTAACTGGCCACTTTCCCCATTCTGCCTTGTTTTACTCTAAAATGTGTTTCATTCTGTGCTAGATACCCTGTTTCCCCAAAAATAAGACATTCTCTGAAAAAAAGACCTAGTAGAGGTTTTGCTGAATTGCTAAATATAAAGCCTCCCCCAAAAGTAAGACCTAACAAAGTTTTTGTATATAAATATATACATACAGTATATAATAAATGTTCTTTTTTTTTTGCTCAACAATAAATGTGAATTCTTCTTCATGGAAAAATAAGACTTTCCCTGAAAATAGGACCTAGTGCATCTTTGGGAGCAAAAATTAATATAAGACACTGTCTTATTTGGGAGGAAACACGGTAGGAGTAATGTTGTCCCTTTGAGGAATGTCAATGGTAGTGGGATGTTATACATGTTTTAGAAAGGTTGAGAATTCTTTGCTTTCCATTTGGGCATGTCTCTGATAGGCATATTTAATTTCACATTTCCTAATGAGCAAATAATTGCAGTTGACTTTCTGAGGATTAAGGGAAAATGTCAAATATAACGTTTATCAGAGGGAGAGAGAAAAATGGAGAAAGACCTGTTGAGCCCCTTGGTTCTCTTCTGAAAACTCATTAGCTGATTAGTGGATCTTTCCAAATCTAACTGTTCAAAGCCTCAATACTTGCTGTCGCATTTCTCTGATTTTTGCTTCTTTACTCTGTTTCAAAGCTGCATGGATTATTATTTTAAAAGCACTTACTAATAATAGTCTGATTGTTGCCATCTCAGTAGCTGCACACCTCTACTGATCTTACAGATTTTAGTGGAGCTTAACATCCTCTGTGTCTTTAGTGACAACTCTTATTTTCTTTTTTAATCTTGGGTATAAAACAAGTCTGTCCAGTTTTGAGCACCATGCTTTAAAGGAAAATGTAGACAAATTGCAACAAAGGGCAATCAGTCAATAATATGGTCAATGAGATCAAAAGAACTGAGAGAAAGTACTGGATATGTTTAGTCTGGAGTCTTTGAAGACTATTCAAATACCAGAAGGCCTATCCTATAAAAGAAGTTAAAGATTTGTCCTGTCATGTCCCATGATGCTACCTGGTGAATCTAGGAGTTGTCCTTTACCCTCTAGAGGTCTTGAAGTAGAGGCTGCACAATCATTTATTATAGATTTTCTGATTCAAGCAAAGAGTTGGCCTAGATTCATTAGGAGGCTTTTTTTCGCCTCTATGATTTTGTGAGTCTGCCTGGTGTCAGGCACAGGCAGACTTCACTGCTGCTGGGTCCACTGCTGCTGGGTCCACTACTGCTTTCATTTATGAATGGTACACATACATTTAAATTAGGAACAGGCAAAGTGAAGCCTGCATGCAGTCCTTGGATTGCACTTTTGTGTCCCAACACTCCTCATCCCCCTATTTTTAAAATTCAAAAACCCTTTCAGGTAGTTTCTGCCCCGAAGTCATGCCTATAGCCCTCCAAAAAGTGAAAAAATGCAAAAATATCCCAATCTCCACAAGCATCCCAGAACCCTATGTGGTTGTTCTTGTGCCTTCCTTTTCAACTTATGGTGGCCCTCAGGTGAACCTATCATGGGATTTTCTTGGCAATGTTTGTCCAGAGAACATTTACCATTGCCTTCCTCTAAGGTTAAGAGAATATGACCTACCCAAGGCCACTGAGTAGGTTTTTATGGTCAAGTGGGGATTTTAACCCTGGCCTCCCAGGGTCACAGTCCAGCACTCAAACCACACCAGCTCTCCTATAACCCCATATCATCCTCAAATACCTCTGTTTTCTTTTGTAGTAATTACCAAAATAGCAAAAGGAAGTGATGTCCTGCAAATTTCTGTTGCTATTTTGAGAGACGCTTTAGAGGCAAATGGAAGTGTTTGGGTTGCTAATGAGGTGGTGGGGGTGCAGCCCACATGTTGGAGGTTTGGGGAGAAATTGATCCTTGACATACATAAAGTTGCCCACCTGTGATTAAAATGTTAGATATCCCTAGTAGTAAAATATTTTTGTCTTACGGTTTGATATTCTATGTGGTTGTTTTGTTGGCTTTTATTATTACACACCTTGGCCCTTATGAGGAAAGGTGGGTTAGACCTATTATTGTAAATAAATTTTACATTTAAAATTTTACATGTATTTTATATGAATTTTACACCATGATTGCCAGTTCTGAGAGACTTGATGCCACATACTTCTTCCTTTTAAAAATTCAGTTGTGAGGGGAAATCCCTATGAAAAACCTACAACACATGAATACAGGGTGACCTGAAGTTCTCCTTTCCCAGGGCATGCCCTGCATTTCAACCTTCTGTCCAGGAGGAATTCCAAAATGTTCTCTATTTTGAGTATGACTAAGAAGCATAAATTTGTATTTATACGAGTGTTTTGGCATTTATTTAGTAATGCCCTACATTTTTATTGAATGTCCTACATTTTGGTGCCTTGTTCTCTTTTGCTGTTATGACATCTGGTCACCCTGCATGGATGACACTGATGAAATTCAATTTCATTGTCATTGCAATCAGCAGATCAGCACAGATACAAACCTTTAGCAAAGCTTTTTCATGAGATCTTTAAAAATCTTAGCTGAGCTACCTATCTGTCATGGATTCAAAAGATACACAGAGGAGGAAGCTGGATCTTATATGTTTGTTCCTTCCCAACCTTCTACCCATTCCACTCCTGACCATCCTCTGTTGAGGGAACCAAAGAGCTAAAGGTTTGTTTTTGTTTTTGTTCCTTCAGGTTAATTAGAATCATTTATGCAGTTGGGACCCCTGCTTGATCATGTTTAGCAGCTGAATGTTATTTGAATCTTGGATTTTGGCTCTCAACATGTGAAGGCAGGTGGGAAGATTGGAAGAGTTGTGCTGCAAGCAAGCCTAGCATGTTCATCTCTGCTCTCTCTTCATATATTGTCAGATGACATGAGAAGTTCTGAAAGAGGCTATTATGCTTCTATAAAGCCAACATAGACTGCTAGAATATACCACTATGTGCCTTTCCATATCATTAGAGCCATGTTACCCAAATACCAGGCAAAGGGGCTCGCTATACACTTTTAATTGTCTTGTGTGAAGACACTCTAATGTTAAGGCATTTTCTTTTCTTTCCCCACAGACCTTCTCCGTTCTTGATGAAGAAGAACAAAGGTCACAAATCAACAGCATCTGCCTGCTCTTTGTTGTTGTGGGAATCGTATCATTTGTAACTCAGTTCTTGCAGGTACTGGCAACTGGATTGTTGTTTTATTTCTCCTCTCTCCCACATTTCTTACATCTGGCTTCATTGATCCACATGCTTGGATTAATACTTAATTTTCCCTTCCAGGGCTATACATTTGCAAAGTCTGGTGAGCTGCTTACAAGACGGTTAAGGAAGATTGGTTTCCAGGCTATGTTGGGCCAAGAAATTGGTTGGTTTGATGATCATAGGAACAGCCCAGGGGCCTTAACTACAAGACTTGCTACTGATGCATCTCAGGTTCAAGGGGTAAGATACTTTATATAATAGTAATTCCATGCATCGGGAATTAGCAGATCGGACTGGGAAATTTAATGAGAATGAGGAAAGGTATGTGTTGCCTGTTGGTTTACTAAACAAATGCACACCAAAAACCTTGGAGAGGTTAAAGCACCTGGAGTGGTTTTGAAGAGATTAAAACAGCTAGGAGGAAAGGGTAACATACTGTCCTCTCTCCTCCCTCCCCATCACTTCCAAGCTAATTTATTCTTTAAAAACTGATGTCAGGGCATTACTACATACATTAACATAGAATGTATAATCAGCCCAAGAGTCTAAGGACCAGTTCTCAACTATGGCGATAAACTTGTGGCTTATGTTATTTTAGTTTGCAGATGGTTGGATGAGATTATTTATTTTTAGATATTTTATTTTATGAAAATATGTGTAGCACATCCTTCGAGAGGAAATGCACCACTTCGTGGCTTATGCTCAAAAATGACCATTACTTGAGAACAATATAAAACAATCCACCAAGAAGATAGAGTTGACAGTTAAAACACTACCTGTCAAGTGTCATGTTAGCAAATCTCTGCTGGAACAAAATGATCTTCCGTAACTAATGAAAAACTGCAAAGGGGTGTGTGATGATGCTTCATGGAACAAGAAATTGCATTATCTGGGTGTGACCACTAAGAAGGCACTGTCTCTCTCACTTCCCTCTTAGGGAAGACATCCTTCTATAATGTTCCAATAGATGGGACATTGGGATGTTCCAGGGGGAAAAATTCTAAACTTTCTACGCATAAAAGCCAAGCATATTAAGGAGCCAATTGAGACAGAACTTTTCTCCCTCATGGTTTCAGTTCTCTTATGTGCAGAAAGTGTGAGTATGTACATATACACCTGTAGTCTGAATTGACAGAGATTGAGACTGAGATTTCAGTGATCAGAAGTGGCAAATGAGCTCCTAAATGAGCACAGCAGAAGGTACAGGTTGGTGTTCTCCTTGAGTCTCTTTGGATACAATTTTACATGACTTCCCTCTACCAGCTCCTCTTGGTAGAGTTGCCAGATTGAAAACTGGAAGTGCCTCTTGTGCCTTTAATGGTTGTGTAGAAGAGGGAATTTTAGTAGGTGTTGATCATCATGCAATCAGATAACAAGCAGTGCCTGATGAAATTCCATCTTCTACACAAAATTAAAGATACAAGAGCCCTTTCCAGTTTTCCCTCTGTCAACACTGGCCACTTATATGTCACAGTAGATTTGCATAAAACTTCTTGTTTATTGTGATTCTTTGCCTTTAAAATGGGCATGGACTGGAGAGCCTTCAAACAGAAGGCAACAGTCTTTGGTAAAGTGGAACACATGGCCACCAGATCTGGGGTGGTTACCCCCGTTTTGAGAAGCCAGAGGAAATGGTCAAAGTGACATGGCTTAGCCATGTCAGCCTCCTTATGTCACCAATGGGCCTATTTTCAGTTAAGAATATCAAACATTGTCCTGTTTGCACATGTAGGAAATATCAAGGTGCTTCTTTGCTCAGTCCTCTTGGAGCTACAGAAAGCTGACAAGGAGGTAAGTTGGAAGCTGTGAGACCTCCTCTATAATAGCTTTCCTTCTTCCACAGTTCTGAAGAAAGGGTGTTCCAGTGTTTAATGTGGGAGGACCGGCTAGTGACTGCTTTTTATTGTGCTTTACTTGAAGGCAACTGGAACCCAGATAGGAATGATTGTAAATTCCCTTGCCAACATTGGAGCAGCCATTATTATTGCATTCTACTTCAGCTGGAAGCTCAGCCTAGTCATCACCTGTTTCTTACCTTTCTTGGCTTTATCTGGAATGGTGCAGTCTCAAATGCTGACAGGTTTTGCCTCTCAGGACAAAGAAGCAATGGATGCTACTGGGAGGGTAATGAATCTATCTTCTTTCTTTTATTTAAAGTCTAATTTAAGATTCATTGATACGTTGAGTAATAGCTCAAGGAGCCAATATTAACAGGCATTTCAGATCAGGGTCACAAAGGTCAACACACACACACACACACACACACACATATATGTATTCATCAAGCAAGAGGAATGTCCTGACAATCTGATCACATCCTGGTTGCCTGAGAGGTGACTTGTTTCTCCAAGGTAAACTACACAATACATGAAGTAAATAGTATGTGGTTTAGGTCTCTTTGTTTTTCATTTACAAGGAAGTGTGAGCCAGCACCTATCATCATCGTCATTCTTCACACTATTTATACCCCACCTTTTCCCCAAATTGACAGCTATCACCTAATCTACTATTCACAAGTAGAGGAAGTTTAAATCTTTCTGCCCACCAGGATTTTCCCCACCAAATTCACTGCCACTGCTATCACCACATCATTTGTAGGGTTGTCAAAATGAAAACTGCAGAGGGCTCCTGAATACTTAACAGTTATATGTATATTAGAGGGGATTTAAGCAAGTGTTCTTTGACATGCAGCCAGGTAACAAGCAACACCTGCTGAAACTCCCTCTTCTACACAACCATTAACAGTACAGGAGCTGTCTCTAGCAACCTTATTGTCGAGGCTTTAAAGAGAGGAAAAGAAAGCCTCCATTGATGTTGATTGCAGCTGCCACCCCCCCTTTTTTTTATTTTATAAAAGACCATATCTGTTGATGGACGTAAAGTTTGTAGGGATTAAAGAACTGAAGGGGAAGCTTAAATATCCTTTCCCAGTGTGAGATGGCCCTTATCCAGGTTTGGCCTACATTCATTTTCTTTTGAGTTAAAAGCAGAGCATTCCTAAATTTACTTCATGTATCATATAGTTTAAGGCTTGTAATGCCAGGTGGTCAAGTGTTCAGCTTCCAATCTGTTGGTTCAAGGACAGCTGAGAAACATGTTTAATGCTGTGTAAGGCATGTAAGTCATTAAGCAGAGGGGAGTATTTGAATAGCAACCCCATTATCAATGGCCAAGCATAATTTCATTGCCCTTGTTCCAAACTTGGCTCATGGGTCTCCTCCTTCCCTTGCTCCATTTCCCCATATTAAAAACTTCTCTGTGTTGAAAAGTGGAGGATTGATTAGTAGACATTTGATCCTTTTGGTCTCTTTGTTTAAATTCCTTATGTTTGTCGCTGCTTAATTTGTAGTTATAGCTCTCCTGGTCATTATCTATGCATATTTATTGATACATGAATGTCATATGCCTTTTAAACTCTCCTCTTTAACTGTAGGATTTAATTAGTTTTTCTAAAATTCATGTGATTTCATTAGAAATCAGTGATCCCAAGCTTGTTCAGGTTGCCACCCCCCTTTCTTCTTCAGTGACAACCCTAGCGTCCCCCAATGCCTGGTTTTTTGTTTTTTTTAATATTAGCTCTACTGTTTTACTACGAATTTAAAACAACCAGTCTTGGTTGCTGATCCCTTTGTACTTGATCACCTTGGGAGCAGCAACCAAGGAGCTGGCTGAGAAGTGACTGAGAAGCCTCTCACCCATGCTGGCTTTGTGGCAAAGACTGGTACAGTCAAGAGGCTTCAGAGGGGCTTTACAGACCACCCAAAAGGGGTGGTCTGTAGGTGCCCAGAGAAGCGCTGGACTGGGGACGACTGGGCTGCCTCACTGGCAGCCCTTGCAGCCCCAATCTGTCGCTTCCCCAGGACACAGAGAAGCGGCAAATTGCCACTTCTCCGTAGCCTGAAGCAGGGTGCATTGGGCGCCCTGGGCGCCTGCTTTCCCCTGCCATGCGCGGCACTCCCGAGGGGAGAAAGGGGCCGGGTCGGCGGCTTCTTTCCCCTCAGCCTCCTTGGTGCAGCTGTGTGAAGGCTGCGCCAAGGACAAAAGCGCCAAGAAGGAGCTCCTTCTTGCACCACAGAAAGGGCGCCATAGGCACCCTCTTGCGGCGTGATGATGTCAGGTGCACTCCACACTGTCTAAATGCAGCATGCACCATGATGTCATCAGCGCATGCATGTATGGATGGCACTATGCAAACATGGCACCGTCCATGCACGCTAGGGCTGGGAACCATGTGAATGCTGTGTGCTCCCCAGCCCTATTCACGCCCTGGGGATGGCCCTTTTGGGCCATCTGTCCCGGGCCTTAGTTACTGCTTGACTGGCTGCTTGGTTACTGCTCCCATTGCAAATGCGGCTTTCTCCCAACTTAAAGGTAAAGGCATGCTAATAGCATGATCAGGGGAAAGGTTATCACACCCCCACGCACTTGTCCCATCTTCTGCTGTCCAGAAAGGGTATTAAAGTGAACTCCCATTAATACCCAATGCTGGCTCCATTGCTCTTTCCAGATGGCAGAAGGATGGGGTAAGCGCATGGGTGTGTGATAATGCTGGACTATTACCATGCTTTAAGGTTGGGAGTTTTTTTCTGTCTGATAATTTCCACTGAGAAGCCTCTCACCTGTGTCAGCCTTGTGGCAAAGGGCGGTGTGGGCAAGAAGCTTCTCACTCATTGCTGAGCCGTCTGTTTGGTTGTTGCTCCCAAGGTGACCAAGTGAAAAAGGAGAAGCTTCTCCCTGGCAATGAAGAACTCTCAATCCTTCTTTGTCAGGGCAAAGAGGGACACAACGGTGTGAGTATAGGTGGTTTATAGAGGCCAAATGTTCTGGACTGGAGAATGGCATGGACAGGGAAAAGGAGAAATTTGAACTATAGGAGCCTCTCCAAGGCAAAGGACTCATTCTAAGAATCAACCCCAGATACTCCTCCCTCTCTTTCCCCAACAACATGTCTTCTCCACTTAGGTTCTAATGCCCCCCCCCCCCAAACATGGTTTCTTCTGTTACCTCTTCTCTCAGCCTGTCCAATAAAAGAAAGCAGGGACAGGAGCGCAGCTCCAACCTGCCAGCCAAGTCCTGGCAAAGCTCACAAAGCTTAAGCAGGGTCCCAAATGTGAAAGCTCCTTTTTGCTGCCACTTTTTCCCCACCCCCACATGCTCTAACTCCTTTCTCCAGTCAGTCAGTCAGTCAGTCAGTCTCAAATTGGCACCACTCCAAGCCACAGAAACAATGACCTGCACGCAAGCCTTGAAAAAGTTTCCTGCCACTACTAGCAAAATACACAGCTAAGGAAGTGGGCTTGCATGGTCCGGCAAAGAGCAGGAGACACCACCACACAGTGTGGCTGGCGTGGTAGATTTAAGGGACCCTGAAAAAAATGCTTCATCCATCCGTCTTCCCATCATGATCTTAAAGGCTGCTGACTCCCCTATCTTTCTTGTGCATCAATATTTTAACTGAACCCACCCCACTCCTCTTTCCCTTCACTGTCCCCATGGATCTTTCCATAACTCCTGAGGGGCTGTATCTCCCACTTTGGGAATCACTGTTATAAATCCAAGCCTATTTTACACACACACACAAACACACACACACCTTTCCTGATTTGACAGGGACAGTCCTGATTAATTCTCTGTCATCTCACTTTTAAACTTGCTTTTAAGATAACACTGAAAATGCCATTCTGGGTCACAAGCAAATGCACGTACTATTCATAGTGACAATGTATCTACCCTACCCAGAATAAGTGATGTAAAAGCAGTATTCTGGCTGCACAGTAAAAAGAAAAAGAAAAAGAAAAAAAGAATGTACTCATGGCTAATACCAACAATTGTATAATGTAATGAAGATTAAGGACAGAACAAGTTTGGGCATGCACAGTGAGCTCTGCTGACAAAGTGTGGCTGTAACATTCATCATGGGGTGCACCTAAACTGTAGAAACTGCAGTTTGACACGACTAACTGCCATGACTCCATCCTACAGAATCCTGGGATTTGTAGTTTTGTGAGGCACCAGCACTCTTTGGCCTCATTCACACTCACTTCAATAATGTGATACCGAATTGAAGTTCCCACTACGTTTATCATGCCTGAATCTCTCTGTGGCATTTTAATCTTATTGATGTTCATACTGGGAGGGGAGCAGCAACAGGGATAAAATGCCACAAGAGATTCAATTGTGGCAGGGAGGGGGGGGAACAAGGAGGAAGAGAAGGGGGAGGGAGGAGGATGGAGTGGTGTGGATCCAGATTGGTAGTTCCCACTACCAAAGATCCAGATCCTTGTAGTGCCTTTCCCCCCCCCCCCCAAAAAAAAACCCAAACCTCTTGCTAGTTGACCTGGTTCCACACCCGATTATAGTGGGCGTTATCTGCTGGGGTTTGGTTCCAGGACCCTCAGTGTATAACAAAATCCATATATGCTCAAGTCCCATTAAATATAATGGCACAACAAAATAGTGTCCCATATATAAAATGGAAAATCAAGATTTGCTATTTGGAATTTATACTTTTTGGGAATATTTTCAAGCCATGTATGTTCAAATCCGTGGATAAGGAGGGCCAACTGTATTTCATAGTATGAATGGGGCCTTTGACAGAGAATGTTAGAAACCTTGTAAAACTACAAATCCCAGTGTTCCATAAGATGGAGCCACAACATTTAAAGTGGTGTCAAACTGCATCTGTTAATAATAAATAATAAATTTTATTTCTAGCCCGCACCTCTGAACGGGCAATCGGGGCGGGGTACAAGAGAAGTTAAAAAACATAACAATTAAAATATCCAATCCCATTCCCCAACTCCCCCCCCCCCCTTAAAAAAGGATTAAACCAAAGACAAGTTAAAAACAGTTACAAATAAACAAAATCCACAATTTGTTCTACAGTAGAGATGCACCCATGAACTTTACCCAGACAGGAGAACCAAGGAATTACAATAGTGGTCTTGCCCAGTAAGCCAGCAATAGAGCAATAACAGTTCACAAACAGTATGAGGAGGCATTTAACAATGGGTTAGCCAGGACAGCAAGGATCATTGGCCTAAAAGCCAACTGCATGGATCAATGGTCCATATCTTTTAGACACCTAACAGATTCTGTCTCCTGCCCCCGCCCCGCCCCCCCCCCTTTTTTTGGACAGATTTCCAATGAAGCCCTCGCAAATATCAGGACTGTTGCTGGAATTGGGAAGGAGAAAACATTTATTGACGCCTATGAGAGAAAGCTGGAAATCCCATACAGAGGAGCAATCAAAAAAGCCAATGTTTATGGAGTTTGTTTTGGGTTTGCACAGTGTGTGTTGTTTATAGCCAATTCTGTCTCTTATCGGTATGGGGGATTTTTGGTTGACAAAGAAGGACTTCACTACAGCTATGTATTTAGGTAAGAAGATATAGATATACTGAGGGAAATACAGATGAGCAGCTTGGGTACAAAAACACAGGTGCACAGAGTAAATTACTTTTCCTTGAAAACTGCAGGTGAGCAGCTTCTGGGAATTTTATGGCCACACCTATCCTCTTACCATGTCACCAAATTTGTTGCAGCAGTGACAGCAGCAGCACCTGTGCAATTTACCTTTAAAACAAGATGTGCAAAGAGTGTGCGCCTTATTTTCAAGCTGAATTGTGCTTCTGGGAAAGCAATTTGGCTTAAAAACAATGTGTGTAGTTTCCACACACCTTGTTTTAAAGCAGTGGTGGGAATCATGTGGTCCTCCATATGCTGCTGGGGTGCATTTCCCAGCATCTCTCACTACTGGTTATACTGGTTAGTTCTCCAATGTACAGTCAAATGCAATTTGGAGACATACACCTTATATTAAAGGATAATCACACTTTTATGACAATGCTGTGGTGGCAAATTCAGCCACAGTGGTGGCTTTAAAAATGGGCAGAAGTATTCATATGATGTTTTCAGACAATGTGTTGCCCATACGTTCTTAAAGAGAACCTATGGATAAAGGACAAACAATCTCCATCTTAAGAGACAATGTTCTTTTGAATTTCAGTTAGTGGGGAAAAACAGAGATGGAGAACTTTGCTTCAGTGCCTTACCTGTCGTCTCCCAAGATACTGGTGGGTGGCTGCTGGTGGAATCAGGATAGTAAAATCTTTAGTGTCTCACACACTAATGGCTTTCTTCTCTGATTTTTCAGGGTGATTTCTTCCATTGTGACCAGTGGAACTGCTTTAGGAAGAGCATCTTCTTACACACCAAATTACGCCAAAGCAAAAATAGCTGCAGCACGTTTTTTTCAGCTGGTGGATCGGATTCCCCGAATCAGTGTTTACAGTGACATTGGAGAAAAATGGGTAAGAACAAAGATAAGTATTATCAGAAGCCCTAATTGCAGCACTGGGAAGATGCAAAAGTCGTGCAGTCTGCTATTGCTTCAAACTAAATTACAGGGTTTTAGGAACGTAAAAGTAGGAACAAACAAGGTATGCTGGGGGCACAGAGTGTGTTTGCTAAAACCAACCCTTTTGGCTTGAACAAATAATGTGTGTTCAGGGTAAAAGGATGGCACATTGATGCTTGTTGTGGACTGACTGGAGTCTGCTGGTGTTACTATACTGTGCTGTCAGCCTCACTGATGAAAGCAGTTGATCATAATTAATGACATTTTATATGATACAAATTTTACCTTATTTTCCAAATTCCTTTTGCATACCTTTCAACTGTCTTCATTTGTCAGGAATGGTCCTGATTAAGTTGCCCTACTTTTTCAGCTGCTTTTAAAATGCCCCTGCTTCTCTCTCCTTCTTGCACTTGCCCTTTGTCTTCAGCTTATTTCAATTGCTGCAAACTGAGTTCAAAGTGCAAAGGCAGTCTGTACTCAACTCCACAGCAGGAGGGGACAGAAGGGGCCAGAATCCTGCCCTTCCACATAGGTTCAGCCAAAGGCAAACTGCTACAGTATTTTCTAGCTTGCCTGTTCTTCCTCATTTATTTACTTTCCCCATGTTTAATATACTCTGCTGATATTGCTTCACCACACATGTTCCAGTTTTCAACTGGGAAACATTGAAGGATGTGCTTGAATGTCCAGATTATACCATTCATCCTCTGCCATTATATCCCAAAACACTATTTGTCTTTTAGTACTCTATGAGTTCTGAGCCAGTTACACCTCTAGGCTATCTTTCAACCAAATTTCTTCCTGTGCATGTGAACAAAAATAAATGGTATTTATTTATTATAAGTGGCTTTCCTAGCATTGATGTCATCCAGTGCGGTAACTCATGTTGTCACCCCACCACCCACCACTCCCCGCATTGACCTCCTCTCATTTCACACCATACAGAATCCTTAATGTTTTTTTGCACTAATGTTACTTATAAATCATAATTACCATATACATTCGTCCCTCCACATTAGCTGGTGTTAGGGGCACAGGACTCCCATGAATATAGAAAAACTGCAAATAACAAAAACACTATGTTTTTAGCTGAGAGAACACCTCTCTAGGACTCTCTAGGCCCTCCAGTGCAACTCTGTGGTCAACATCTACCAGACATTGACTATAGGATTGTGCTGGAGGAGCCACAAATGCTTAGTGGAGTGTTCTCTCTAGGAATCTCTAGGTCTTTCAGTGCAACTTTTGGTTATAGTTGACCATAGAGTTGCACTGGAAGACCTAGATATTCCGTAAATAATCTAATCCACAAAAGTTAAACCCACAAATGTGGAGGGATGAGTGTAATGTTACTCATAAATCATATTTCCCATATAGCACTGAATGTAATGCTAATAGTTGTTACATAAACAATTAGCAAAATTGAAATTATACCTTCAAATTACAATATCATACACACAACCTAAACATATTTACATATGCATAGTTAAGATTTGGTATTTTAAAAGAAATGTGATGTTTTAAAAGAAAGTTTTAAAAGAATATTTTAAAAAATAACTTCATTTTTTTTAAAAAAAATGAAATTTGAATTTTAAAAATTCTGTGGTCCCTCCTTTCTCCTCCCACTGATCTTCACCCACTCCTGCCATCTTTTAAAGCATTTTAAAGGGAAGCAAATGAATGCCATAGCCCATTTCTTCCAAAAAGCAGGTGTCTGAGGAGCACTGGTGTCCCCCTCTTAGGGTATCACCTGGTGTGGTGATGCCATTGATATAGGAATTAAAGCCAATAAGGTTGCATAGCTAACTCAAAAGTAAGCCCTGATAACCTCAGGGAGACTTTCTGTTGAGTAGACACACACACATACGATTGCACTGTTAGGTACCAAAGATCAACAAATAAATCAGACTTAAAATACAGAAAGCAACCAGTAAAAATAAACAATATATCAATGAATTTCTTTGTTTAGTGGCCAGATCTAATGAATTACCTTTTTCTTAGCCTATGCCACCTAAGTGGAGTAGAGCCTGGTTAACACTTGGAAAGGATACCTCCTTAAAACACTAGGTGCTGTTAGGCTAGATTCAGAGGAAGGCAGTGGCTGAGCACCTCTGAGTATAAAATTCATGTGGTTCACATAATTTGACAGTTGACTTGAAGGCACATACTTTCCTTGTTAAGAAATGTTTTCTAGGAAAAAGCAGATCTGCTTTCAGTACTCATGTAAGCCCAGTGCCTACAAAGATAGTCATGTCCTTGATATGGCCCTGCCTAAGCCACATGGTACAGAGGAATGTGAAGGCTAGAACCAGCACTTCAGGGCCATTAGCCACTTGTGGAAATTTTTCTGCCCCAGGAAAATCATAGATGAAGAATCTGTCTGCCTCTCTGCCTCCCTCAGTGCCTGCCTGTCTCTCTCTCTCAAACACACACACACACACACACCTGTCTCTCACACACACCTCTCTATTACTGCTGTTGGTAAAATTATTGTGCCTATTCACCAGAAACTCTGCTTTAAAGCAAGGCCCCTCAGAAATTTACCATGTAGCCTATATTATGAGTCAGACCATTCTAAACATACTCTTCAGATCCAGCCAGCATTTTTCAAGAAAATTATCCCCCAAAGTGGATTTCACATAGCTTATGTTTTAAGTCAGATCTTCCTAAACATACCATCCATATTTTTCTGAAATTCATCCAGATGTTCTTGCATGGTGCCTTCTTCTCTCTCTCTCTCTCTCTCTCTCTCTCATGGTAGTTCTCTATTGATAATACATTGTCTCTAGCTGCCTAGATTGTGGAATTCTTGTTATCAACAACCTATGTTCTGTCTGATAATTGCAGCTATCAACAGTGTAAAGCCTTATTCAGTTATTCAAAAAGTATGTTGAATTACCAAGTGAAAAAGACCCACACTGTGAGTTGGAATCCTGGTTTTTCAGAGTTCTAGCTCTTGGGCAGAGCCTACATAAATAGCCAAGGTTCTAGTCTCTGGATGCATTATCCTTTATTCATGGAAGGTCACAGGGTTAGAACAGAAGGGGAAGGGTTAATGCTTTTTCTTCCTGATGTGTTGATTCAATGTGTTTTGTGAACAACTGAATATGTTGTTAATGAGTATTGGCTTAGAGAGAGAGAGAGAGAGAGACAGACAGACAGAGAGAGAGATTCATTGTCAGTCATTTTTATTTCACAAAAGGAAAGTGGAGCACTTATCTTTATTATACATACCTGCTATAGATAGAACTGTATTTTATGTATGAATGCAGCATTTTGTGTTGGATGCAAATGTATCCATTCATGATCTTTTATTACCTGATAGCTCAGTTATCACAACAATGAATGTTGATTTTGCCTTGTAACCTACTGTAATGCACTACAAGCTAGAAAATAGTACTAAATGACACATTTGCCACAAATACCTTCATAAGTAAAGAAAGGCAAATACCAGTGGTTTTATGGTGCATTTTTACTTCTCTTTGTAATGAAGCAGAGATGAGGAAGTCAGACAGTACTTACAATAGAAAAACTTCAGCAATCCCACATCATTGTCTTTCTCTATTGAATGTTGTATATTATTTAAAGAAAAAGGGTAAAGCTGACTCATTAAATGACATGCTTAACAGTGTAATATGTCCACTCAGCAGTAAGCCCCATGGGTATCTAATCTCCTTTCAGGTAAGACAAATAACTTAGTACAAACTTCAACATGGGCTTTTGTATACATAACATCCATGAGTAAAATACACAACATCTAGAAATTAATCCCAGAAGCTGGGCACTTTGCTTTTACTTTTTTAATTTCCTCTTCAACAAATAGATTTTTTTAGCCTTTCTGGACAGCCTAGATAAAAAAAAGAAGAAGAAGAAAAGAAAAAGAAAAAGAAAGAAATACAAAAAACCAAAGTAAAATGTCTCAGAAAATACACAGGCATTCTGATGTCCATTGAGAAATAAAGCAACTGAGCACCTAAGGGGCTATATCTGGGGTGGGAAACAGCTTGCTTTGTTGTAGAAAACAACAGGAAAACAGAAAACAGTCTCTCTTGTTGCATTTCAGACTAATAAATTGCACCAGACCTGGGTTCCCAGAGGTCGCTCGCCTACAACTCTCAGAATGCTTGAGTATTAGGGCCAAAAGAGATGATAAACCATTATTTGGAAAGAGTGCTCCCTCAAGTGGCGAAAGCCATCTGGTTATCAATGCACATTATTCCCCTGCAATAGACATCTGACATTTCCTCTGCTATGTTTCAGCTGCATCCTGCATGATTCTACAATGCTGCATTTCAGCTTCTTACTATAGACATAGACAACTATAGACAATAGAGTGTCCAGCTTACCATGCAATAATAGCAGTAGTAGTAATAATAATAATGATGTTTTATTTATACCCCGCTCTTCATCCAAGGCTATCAGGCTATGCTACACCATATCTTAGGGTATGTTACAATTCGGTTTTTGCCAGCTACACTGAGAATCCCTTTTCCAGGATTTCAGTAAAATGTATTTTCTAACTAGAGGTTTCCATGTGAGGAGCACCCCAGGCCCTGAAATATCAGGACTCATAACTGAGACTTAGGGTCAGCCCAAGGTGCACCTTGAGAACTGGTGATGGCATAAAGTGTGATACATTAAATATCTTCCACGTTTACTCAGTGCATGTCTTTTATGCAGTGTACACCAGATCTAACACAAATGATTTGGTGTATATTATATCAAAGACTCTGGTTGGAAATTAATTTTTCCAAGCTCTGCATTTTAAAAAATCCTGCTCTGTTTTCAACACTCTTTTGCAAGTACAGTACTCTTTTTAAGAACACATTAGAATTTAATCCAACCATTAGAAAGTTTTCCAAGCTCTGCTTTAAACAGAAAAACATGTATGGTAGCCACAAAACAGGGGCAAATATAACATGTGCTTTCACAGAAGTGCTCTAGTCTCACCCTGAGATTCTTTCACTGAGAACTGCAGAAGAGGGTCCAGTCTCTGAGCAAAACCTTCTTTCCTAAGGCTACAGACACAAATTTATTCCTATATGGGGATGACTACATTCTTGGAGATATAAGATGAGGGGGGATCAATACTTCCCCATGATGCTTTAACTAATAAACTGTCTATACCACAGCATCAAAGCCTTTGCCATTTACCAATTGGAAGGAGCATTCTACTGTGTGTCGACAGCCCCTTCCCCAGGAGATTTCATGGGTAAAAATCTACTAACTAAAGTGCTTAGACTTGCATCCATAGCCGGGTGGAATCCCAGTCATTGCAAAAATACCCCCCATGTGTTAGCTAAATAAAGGAGGGAGTCTCTCTGTGTCTGTGTTTCAACTCATCCTGTCGTAGGAAATAAAGATGGTGGAGTTGGAGTGGATAGATGTACTAACATGTGTTGCATATAGACTGGCAAAGCAAACAGTTTCCTTTGGCCAGCCCCCCCCCCCCCCACCACATTCAAGCTTAATTTTCCTTAGGTAAAATGGGTTAGTCCAAGGAAATAAACAATACAGTGCAGCCATTGTTGTCAGACTTGCTGTGGAACCACAACAATGCAAATAACTGCAAACCCTATTGAAATGAATGACTTCCAGAGAAATTTGACCATTGTGCTGGAGGACCTAGAAATTCCTAGAGATAATACCTCTCTAGGCATTTCTAGGTCCTCCAGTGATACTCAAGGGTTAACGTTTGCTGGAGGCGTACCATGGAATCATGCTGGAAGACCTAGAAAATGCTTAAAGTGAACATATTTTTTTTCGGACATAGGTAAGTGAAACCACCAGTGCTGATCCTGTGGATGTGAGGGTCATACTGTTCTCCCTCTATTAGTTTTCTGTAGAAGGGGAAGGGACAAAGGTAAACACTAATGTTTCCTCCCTTCCTCCCACACTGTTTTCTAAAAGGTTTTCTATTAAAAGTTGAAAACCTTAATTGTAATCTTAGTAGTTTTGATTAGAGAAAAACAAATGAGAGAGAAAGTGTTTTTAATATTGAAAGAATTGCTGTAGAGCCTAGGTATGGTGAATTTTCTACATTATCACATTACAAAAGAAAGATGAGAAGCAGAGAGACAAAAGAAGCTTTTTGCTTACTTTCCCTCATGATATCATAGTACTTCCATTCTCCCTCCAGACTGAGATGATTGTAAACGTGTGCCTTTTGTCCTGCTGAAATAATCCATTTGACAAAAGCCATGCATTTATGACCATCTCTTCTGAAGGAGAAAATGGAAGTACTATAATGTCATATGGAAAGGTAAGCAAAAAGCCTCTTCTGTCTTGCGGTCTTTCATCTTTGTTTTTTAATGAGATAAGGCTCTTTATTTCTTCTCTTCCCTCATAAAGGGACACATATTGAACACACGAAAATATATACACTTTTCAAGTGCAAAAGTATAGATTTTCCATGGAGAAAAGCCACATAAGGAATGACAGACTATAAAGACAGCTATAGAATTATGGAATACTTGGAGAACATTACCGGCAGAAGCATGATTACTTGTTATGGTAAATACATACAAGCTTCATTTGTAACTCTGATTATCCAGTCTCTTATCTCTAGAGCAATTCCATGAACAAAGGAAAAAATGTTAACTGCTGTCAAGTCAACTTTGACATACCGGTATGAATGAGAGATTACCAAGTCACTCTTTCGACTCCCCTGCTCTGGTCTTCCAAACTTAGGGCTTCCTTGATTGAGTCTATCCATCTGGAATGTAGTCTCTCTCTATTCCTACTCCCTTCTACCTTACCAAACGTTACTGTCTTTTCTCGGGAGTCATGTCTTCTCATGATATGCCCCAGGTACAACAGTCTCAGTTTAATAATCTTGGCTTTGGGGGGGAAGTTCAGGCTTAATTTGCTCATTGTTGCTGTTGTTGTTGTGTGCCATCAAGTCATTTTTGACAGGTGACCCTAAGGCAAACCTATAATGGGGTTTTCTTGGCAAGTTTCTTCAGAGGGAGTTGCCATTGCCACCCTCTGAGGATGAGACAGTGTGACTTCCCCAGGGTTGCCTAGTGGATTTACATGGCTGAACTGTGAATAGAACCCTGGACTCCAGTCATATTCCAGAGTTCAAACCACTACACCACCCTGGCTCTCTTTGCTCTAGGACCCATTTATTTGTCTTTTTGGCAGGCCACAGTACCTGTAGACCCCTTCTCCAGTGTCACATTTCAAATGAGTTGATTTTCTTCCTATTAGCTTTCTTTCACAACCATACATAGAAATTGGAAGTAAAATGGCATGAACAGTCCTAACTTTAGTATTCATTGATGCGATTTTACACGTCTATACAATTGTATCCATCTTGTCTAGTTTCTTCACAACTGCCGTTCCAAATCTTAGTCATCTTCTGATTCCTTGTATGCAGTCTCCATTATGATTAACCACTGAGCCAAGATATGAAACACCTGAACTGTTTCGATGTCTTTATTGTCTGCCTGAAAATTATGCAAAACATCTGTGGTCCTTATTTTTGTTTTCCGAATGTTCAACCACAAACCTGTATTTGCACTTTATTCCTTGACTTTCATCAGTAATTGTTCCAAATCTTTGCTATTTTCTGCTAGTAGTATGGTGTCATCTCTGTCTCTTAAATTGTTGATGTTTCTTCCTCCAGTTTTCACACCTCCTTCTTCCAAACCTAATCCTAGCTTACATGGAATTGTTCAGATAGGTTAAACAGTTAACAGATTAGGGTTAAACAAGTTAAACAGATAGGGTAATAAAATGCAGCCTTGCATGACACCCTTGCCAATTGGAAACCATTGTAATTCTTTGTATTCTGTCTTGATGGCAGTATCTTCTCTGAGTACAGGTTATGAATCAGGACAGTCAGGTGCTGTGGCATGGCCATATAACCATTTTTTAAAGAGCAATCCACTTGTAGTTTTTAACGATCTACAAAATCAAGGGCTTTGCTATAATCTATAAAGCACAGGCTGATTTTCTTTTGAAATTCTTTTGTATCCAACATATGTTTGCAATATGATCCATAGTGCCTCTTCTTTTTCTGAATCCAACTTAGACATCTGGCATGTCTTGCTCCATATGTGGTAAAAGCCTTTGTTGTGAAATTTTGAGCATCACATTGCTTGCACAGGAAGTTAATGCAATAGTCTTATGGTTAGTGCATTTCCTGGTATCCCCTTTCTTTGGGATTAGAATGTTCATTGATGATTCCAATCTGTGCGCCATTGTTTTGCCTTCCATATTTGTTGACAGATTTTAGTTAGAATTCTGTCCCCCTTGCTTGAAGCAGCTGTTTTGGTATGCCATCTGTTCAACTTCACTTTCTAAAATTGGAGGTTTATCCTCATATGGTTATTGAATGAATCTGGCATCCTTTAATCTCTTATATATAATTCTTCTGTGTATTGTTTCCATCAACATTTTATTTCTACTTGGTCTACTTTAGCTCTTCAAAACCAAATACTGCAATGTTGATGTGTTACTTGTCTAGCTTCCCCTCATTTGTGCTTCTCACTTTCCAATGCATTTTCCATGCACTGTGCATCTTCTGAATTTCCTTTCACCTCTGAGCACATCAACACCTAAAAGTCCTGTCAGTTTGCATCCAGTTGCATTAATAGTCACAATTAGTCACTATTACTGTACCCCAGTAGCTTCTTGAGTGCCTTCAGACATGGCAGTTTCATCTTCTAGCAATATCTATTGCTATTGTTTCATTTTGGATTGTGTTATCATAAGAATTTCATGGTTAAAAAAAATCTTCATAAGGAGGTTTACCATGCCTCCTTCTGCACCAGTACTAATATGTGTTAGCTATGATGCAACTGTTGTCATTTCTGAGAGAGCCTCCACGAGGTCACTCTCATTACTGCTATTGCCCAGAAGCTGTTTGGCACATTTGGTCTGGCTCCTCAGCAAAGCCTGTCTGACATGAAGACCCTGCCATCAGCGCTGCTGCCATCAGCACAGGTTCCTGCCTTACAAGAGCATGCAATCTTACCACCAGGGAAAGGTAGCACCATTGATGGGGAAAACATGCTAGCACCTTCTGATTACAAATTCATTGTCTCATATATTTTGACCCTCAGTCACCCAGTTAGGGTTTCTAGAAATTGAAGTCTGACAGCACTTCAATTGCTATTCAAGTTTGGGACTCACTCTCATAATAAACAGATTGCCCCTTATAATGGGTGGCCTGGGGGAGGACTGCTATAATAGTGTTGTCCTGACCTCAGTGATAGGTACTTAATGCCAGAAAATGAAGAGAAATCTCAATATGTGTTCATTCTATGGTATTAACTATCACAGAGGTTACGAATGGGCTTTCTTAACAAACCAATGTATGTTCATAAAAATTGTTAGTTTCTCAAAGCAATGTGTTAATGTTACTTACAAGTATTATTTTACGGTTAACTTGTTGGTAATGTTAACAGAAAATTGCTTTGTAGTTGTTAATTAATTTTTATAACTTTTTTTAAATTAAAAAGTCTCCAGGTACTCCAAAACAGAACATTTTTGAAGTAATGACTATTTGTTACACCATAGCTGCACCCACACTGCGAAAAATAAGCCAGTTTGACTCCACCTTAACTGCCATGGTTCAGTGCTATAGTTCTCTGTGAACTGTAATTTTGTGAGACATTTAGTCTTCCCTGTCAGTAAGCTCTGGTACCACAACAAACTACAATTCCCTGAGTTCCATAGCATTGAACCATGGTAGTTAAAGTGGTGTCAAATTGGATTATTTCTGCTATGCGGATGCAGCCTGTGAATATAGCAGCATTAATAGTCTTTACACTATTTTAAAGTAGCAGTGTTGTTGATGCCATCAACCAGGAACAACAGAAATTAACAGTGAACAGTTGTAGTCTGTGTCAATGTGCATATGAAACCTGGATCTTCCGCACTGTACCAATGATGAAGGTGACTGAATTTGTTAATTTTGCATATGGTTGTGGTTCTTCCTGTAAAAAGAAAAATGTGATAAACATATGCAGAATGGTCTTTCTTTTTTCCAGCAAGTGCTAGCTTTTGTAATTGAATTGCCAGTTATCTCCCAATAAAGATGAACCATTTCTTTCTTCCAAAATTCTTTGTAAGATATTGCAGTTTTTCTGTATGCAGAGTGATTTTGGTTTCATTTGCTTCTCAACCAAATGTAATTGTCTGCGACTACTATAAAAATAATAACAATAGTAATCATTTGTTTGATAAGACTCATTTGTGAACTGTGTAAGACTCAAGACAATCTCACTGTCTTTGTATAAGCAGGATAATTTCCATGGAAGTATTGAATTTCTGAAATGTACATTCACATATCCTACCCGTCCTGACGTCAAAGTGCTAAACAGTCTTTCGGTGTCAGTAAAATCTGGACAGACTCTTGCCTTTGTGGGAAGCAGTGGATGTGGCAAAAGTACTAGTGTCCAGCTTCTGGAACGATTTTATGATCCTGATGAAGGAAAAGTGGTAAGAAGCCCTTTTGATAGTAAAATGGTACTGATGAATAAAGTGAATCTATATTTCTTCATAGATTTTACAAGAAGAATATATAATATATAATATAACTGCAAAATAATAGGATACTTTATATAACTAAAGCTATGTGTGTACCTTTAAATGACAAAGAAAATAAAACACATGTCCTGAAGCTTCTCATTCTTTAACATTTCTTACAAACACCTTTATCCAGGAAAGGTGATTTAGAAGCAAAAACAGGAATCTTTGTACAAATGACACTGGATTGACCTCTTCTGTCCCACAAAAGAGTATCTCATCAGGTAAACAGCCTGGCGTTTAGCCTGTTGGCTCATAGACCTAATTGCTTAGGTCAGGCTTATATGCATGTCCCATAGCAAGTAATCAGAAGAACATAAAAAGTGCCACACTGAATTAGACCAAAGGCCTATTTAGTGTCATAATGACCATCAGAAGAGCCTAGGGAAACCCACCAGCAAATTTGGAGAGAAAATACCATCTTCTGTTCTTTGCCTCTGGCAAAGTATATGCCTTCAGCATAATTGGGGGCCATCTTGTCTTGGAACTGGAAGGTGATATATACTTATCATAACTAATAGCTGTTAACAGCATTATTGCCCATGATTTTGTCCAGTTGCCTTTTTAAAGCTATCCAAACTCTTGACTGACATTATATGAAGCAAATTCCATAGCGTTAACTATAAGCTATGTTGAAGAAATACTTGCCTTTGTATCTCTTAAATCTCATTCAGATAAGGTTAATTCTTTGTTATTATCTTTGTAAGCCGGTTTGATTGATTGATTACACCCCACAAAAAGCAGGGTATAAATTAAAGTTTTATTTATTATTATTAATTGGATTCTCAATGTTATAAGAATGGGGAAAATCTCTCCCCCCCCCCACCCCTTCACCAGGTGCATAGTTTCTCATATCTCTATCATGTCCCCAAATTCATCACCGTTTTTTCAGATACATCACTTATGTACATACTCAAGTTTGCATGCCACTACTGAAAAATTAATAGTAGATGGTGCATGACTTGAACTGGGACCACAATATATAGCAGGAGATGCTTAAACCTTCCCACTCTTACCATAATCCTGACAATCTACCCCTTTATTGCTATTAATGGCAGGGAAAAAAACTCCTTTTTGATAATGGAAATTCTACTCCTCTTTACTTGTTACGTTGGTTTCTTCACCATGGAAACAGGAGGAATACATAGCCCCATCTACCTCTGTCCTCACTTTTTTTCAAATGGAAAGGAGCATCTGAGAGAAGATGCTGTCGTGTGGAAGGTTTCAACATGAGCAAGATCCCAGAATTTCCAGGGTTCTTGCTTCTGTAGATAGCCTCCATGAACATAGGAACCTCTGCTCTTCAGTTGCCTCTCTTTCGACAGGAGGAAAGCAACTATAGAGTGAGGTAGTGTTAGGTGCTTCCCTGCCCTTATGTTGTAGAAACTGAGATAAAGTAACATTTGAACAGGGCCTGTCTAGTTATAAATTTTAGAAAAGATCTATGAAAAAATCATTGTTGCAAATTGCTGTCACAAACAGACGCTTCTTAATTGGGTAACCATGGTTCCATTGAACTCCATTGGGAACATATTCTGAATAAATTCAAATGAACAACTGCAGAGAGTCCATGTAATGACCTTACTTTTTACCAGAATCCCAGCTGATACAAGCTGTTTGCACAGAATCTAACAAAACAAATTGTTTCTCTAAATTGGTCATTATCCTTTTTATTTTGGATGTTCAAATTATGAGTCTCATTCCTCATGTAATCAAATTGGCTCTGCCCACATTTTCAGAAATGGGGGGGGGGGGGTAGGAAGGAGGGGATAACCCTTAGAAATTATCCAATGAACACTGTGCATGCTTAAATGACCATGGAATATTGACTGGCTGTTAGGAAGAAGCCAGGGAACAGTGTGTGAGAGAATTGTGAATAAGAATAGTTCACACAGCAACACTTCTGCTGTGAGAGGCAGGTCATACTTGTTCAATATAAGTTACCCAAGCAAACTTAGTGGAATTGTCCATTATTGGGCTATAATTCCAGGAGGTTATGTTCAACAAGGGTTATTTTTAACACAACTCCATCTGAAAATTATTTCAAGTCAATGAAATACTTCTTATTATTACAATGTATGCTTAGTTTATATTCTAAAATAGAGATTCCACCCTGCTTTTAGCCATGAAATAAATAACATTTATTTGTTTTGTGTTTTTGTTGTACAGTTGATAGACGGGCATGACACCAGGAAAGTAAACGTCCACTTTCTGAGATCTAAAATTGGAATAGTGTCTCAGGAACCTGTGCTGTTTGACTGCAGTATTGCTGAAAATATTAAATATGGTGATAACACCAAAGATGTTTCTATGGAAAAAGTGATAGCAGCAGCCAAGAAGGCCCAGCTACATGATTTTGTCATGTCACTTCCTGATGTAAGGAACTTTTTCTTAATTATAGCAGTGTTCAGAAAAGAGGTCAACAGGGCTGCAAACTCCAGAATCTCAACCATGATTTGAAATAAATTATAGCTCTGCTATGTATCTGTGCTTAAGTGGCTGTAGGGCCTTGGCCAGCAGCTAATTGTTAGATGGTGTTGTGTGAAAAAGTGCTGAAATGAGAACATAAAAACTAACTTAGTTCTCCATTCACTGGGTAGCCTTGTGTTATGTACCATTTCTCAGACAAAAAGGGCTTTTGTGAGAATAAAATGGTAATTGGATCTGTGTACTTACCTGAGTTGCTTAGAGGACAGGTGGGACAACAAAGGACATAATAAACAGGCATTTATTTGGTCATTTGGAGAAGTGACTACAGGATGTTGGGCCAAGGCTTTAAATCCCACTGAGCAAAAGGCCTGCTGTAACAATGAGCAAAGTATGAACTTCCAGATGTTTTTGAATTGCCTTCTCCCAACATTCCTCCTAATTCTAGCTATGTTGACTGATGGAAACATCATTGCAAAAACAAAAACCAGCGTTTATCCGACAAGGCTCTCCTAGACCTTCATTTGAAGGACTATGGAGAGGCGATACAAGCAGCTAAGAACTCGTTCTTTGCTGCTCGTATCGCGTCCGCGGAGTCGCGTCCAGCAGAGTTGTTCAGGGTAGTGAGGGAGCTAACTCAGCTCCCCCCTACCCCGAACCAGATCCTTGAACCAACCAAGGCCTGCTGTGACCAATTTAGCAACTTCTTCGTGGATAAAATCTCTCGGATAAACGAAGGTCTGGACGCCAGAATTGAAGCAGAACCCAGAACAGAGGCGTCTAGAGCTTCCGTGGACTCTGTTGTACTGGATCAGTTTGAGTCTGTCAGTACCGAGGATGTGGACAAGATCCTTAGAAGTCTTAGGAAGACAACCTGCTCCCTCGATCCCTGTCCCTCGTGGCTAGTGGCCCAGGGGGGACCGGTTGTAACTTCATTGTTACACCGGATTATTAATTCATCTTTGAGGGAAGGGCATTTTCCGCTTAATCTTAAATTGGCCACAATAAAACCATTACTCAAAAAGCCCTCCCTCGACCCCCTGGTTCACAACAACCATCGGCCAGTCTTGCTGCTGCCATTTTTGGGGAAGGTGATCGAGAGGGCTGTTGCACTCCAACTTCAATCGATCTTGGACGAAACGGATTTTCTAGATCCATTTCAAACCGGTTTTCGGGCGGGCTACGGGGTTGAGACTGCCATGGTCGCCCTGGTCGATGATCTCCGTCTGGGCATCGACAGGGGTAGCGTGTCCCTGTTGGTGCTTTTGAACATCTCAGCGGCTTTCGATACCATCGACCATGGTATCCTTCTGGAACGCCTGGCAGAGGTGGGAATCGGGGGCACTGCGCTCCAGTGGTTCAGATCCTACCTCTCTGGGAGGTTCCAGATGGTGCAGCTGGGGGACGTTTGCTCCGATAAGAGGGCCCTTACATCTGGGGTTCCTCAAGGAGCTATTCTGTCCCCCATGCTCTTTAACATTTACATGAAACCGCTGGGAGAGATCATCCGGAGGCATGGGGCGCGGTGTTATCAGTACGCTGATGACACCCAAATAGTCTTCTCTATGTCTCCGACTGATGCAGTGACCAGGGATGGCGTCGCTCCTCTCGTGGCCTGTCTGGAATCGGTAATGGACTGGATGAGGGAAAATAGACTCAGCCTGAATCCAGAGAAAACGGAAGTACTGGTGATAGGTTCTCCCGGTCCGGGGATGGAGGTGGTTCCACCTGTCCTGAATGGGGTCACGCTCCCCGTGAAGGACACAGCACGCAGTCTGGGGGTGCTCCTAGATTCGTCTCTCCATCTGACTCCTCAGGTGGATGCGACGGTCAGGAGCACCTGTTTTCAGCTTCGGCTGATACGCCAGCTGCGTCCCTACCTGGACCGGAGGGACCTTGAAACCGTAGTACATGCTCTAGTAACCTCTCGGTTGGATTTCTGTAACGCGCTCTAGATGGGGCAGCCTTTGTATCACACTCGGAAGCTACAACTGGTGCAAAATATGGCAGCGCGGGTGGTCACTGGTGCTCCCAGGGCCGCCCATATAACTCCAATTCTGAAGGATCTTCATTGGCTGCCGATTCGCTTCCGGGCTCAGTACAAAGTGCTGGTTATTACCTATAAAGCCCTATATGGCTTGGGCCCAGGGTACCTGAAGGACCGTCTCTCCCCATATAATCCGCCCCACACACTAAGATCTTCCGGACAGCGGTTATTGAGAGTTCCAGAGACCAGACTAGTGAGTACGTCGAAGAGGGCGTTTTCCATCTCTGCCCCCTGTCTCTGGAACTCTCTACCTACCGAGCACCGCTTGTCCCCCTCCCTTCCTCAATTTAAGAAGGATCTAAAGACCTACTTATTCAAGCAGGCATATTGTTGAATGGACCTTTTTATTATTAGCCTGTAGAAAGCCGCCTACTGTTTTGCTGCCGCACTTGCACTTGCACTTATACTGGGAACATTGTTTTTATTGTTTTTATGGTTTTTATTGTTGTATTGTAATTGGATTGTTTTTAATTTATATGGTTCTGATGTTTTAATGTTTTTATATGTTGTACACCGCCCTGATCTATGGAAGGGCGGTATAGAAATAAATCTTATTATTATTATTATTATTATTATTATTATTATATGAAGGACCACAAGTTCCCCCCTCTCAAGAGATTATCAGACATCCTTGTCCCATCCTTTTACCATTCTTATAGCACGATCATGACAATTTTTTTCATACGACAGAGATTATCAGATGGGGGACAGGAGTGAAGTCCATCCTTATCCTGTCTGTGACAGCAATCGCACAAAAGACATTCACACATTTGCACTGATCTATTAAACTGTCAGGAAGTGGAATTGCATTAATGTGTTTGTCTCGTAATACAAAACGAAAGGCAAGGACGGGATAATCCCACTTCAGTGACAGGACAATGACAGGATAGGCATGACATCATGTGAAAGTCTTTCATGATCAATCACAGTTTAATGACGGAACACTGACAGGATAAAACAGTTTCAAAGATTATCAGACAGGGGACAGGATGTCCTTGTCCCATCCTTTTCCCAACCTTATAGCGCTTCACTCCCATTCCTCATCTGATAATCTCCTCACTCTTTTGCAAGATCCCATTTCGATAGCCACTGGTATCTCTATTTTTCTTTTTTTACTTCTCACGTGACAATTAGAAGACCAGAAAATGCTTTTCAGGGGCTAGTTTTGGTTCAAGTATCCCTGACTGCAGATTCCTGCCCCCAGGCACATGAGTTTTCTACCTTGTCTTCTGCTGCTCCAGAGACTAGGACATAGAGCAATGGATTCATACGACAGGAAAACAGATTCCACCTTAACATTAGGAAGAGCTTCCTAGCAGTAAGAACTGTTTGACATTGAAATATGCTCCCTTGAAGTGTGGTGTAGTCTCCTTCTTCAGAGGTTTTTAAACAATGTCTGGATGGCCATCTCTTGGAGGTGGTTTGATTGTGTAGTCCTGCATGGCAGGGGTTGGACTGGATGGCCCTCAGGGTCTCTTCCAACTCTGTGATTCTGTGATTGTAGGTTACATTGTGTAGATCACTTGCCTTTTGATAAGAAGTTGAACCATATTATTGCTTTGCAAAATAATATGTCAGATAGGCGTACCAAAGTTTGAGAGTCACTGAACTAGATGACACTCCAGGGTGGGATTATTTATGATACCCAATCACAATTAATTCTGTCTGCCTGCTTAACTGCATTTATTGTTGGAAAAGCATCCAGTAGACTATCACTTGCAAATCAGCTTTTTTTCATGTTTTCTTAGAAATAAGCCCCTTTGAGGATTTTGGCCTTAATGACATAATTTTAGCCATCCAGTTATAAATATCCAGCTTTCATGTCCAAGGACTAATAGGTGTTTCATATTCCAATTACCCAAAGTTGCTCGTCTGTTAACCTGGGCAATTGACAATCTCCCTACCCCAATAAGAAATAAAGGACAACTTTTGTAAACCCCAAAGTAGGTCACGTCTCCAATAAAACAGCAATAAAATGGTTCATGCTCCATTTCTCTCACATATGACAGGATCATTGCTTTTTGCTGTTCTGATAATAAACAGTTCCACTTAAAATTCAGACATTTTATCTCTTCCAGAAATATGAAACTAATGTTGGAGCTCAGGGAGCACTGCTCTCTCGCGGGCAAAAGCAGCGTATTGCTATAGCTCGAGCCATTGTTCGAGATCCCAAGATCTTATTATTGGATGAAGCAACATCTGCCCTGGATACTGAAAGTGAACAGGTAAATAAGAGTAAAAGTAAATTGTTTGTGGACTGAAAATGAGGGAGCAAGTAAAATACTGCATTATCTTAAGGCTGCTTAGCTATGGTTCACATTTGCATGCTCTGCCTCTGAGGACAGCCCCATCAGTGTGTCACAGATGGATCTCTGCAAAGCAGCCCTTTCTTATCAGTTCTCATCAGTGTAAAGAAATTCCTTACCAAAATTACATTTCCAGTAAGCTAACCAAACTGTACTGTGTTATCATTAGAGCATAGCTTTTATGGAAAAATGTTTTTTACTTCTGAATTCATTCTTACACGTGAATCAATCTATGTATAGAAAACAACACAAAATGTAGAGTTAGATATTACCTTTTATTAGGACCACCAGAATGTTACAGAAGTGGCGCAAAGGCATTGTGGTAAGGAAAGGGGGAAAAAAGTGGAGGGAATAGGACAAAGAAGAGACAAGATTAGTAATTGTCTCTACAGCTGCATGATGGAGACACTGGGCTTTACTGTACAATTTACTGAACTGGATTTATTTTTAAAAAAGAGCCTAGTGTATCACTGGACTTAGAAGTCTTTGTCTCCATTAGCTGATTCACTGCTTCTTTATATCTTTCCCGGCCCTCTTTTCTGTATGCACCAAGAGAATGCTTCAAAGAATTGTAGAGACTCTTCATCCTAGTTCATAACTTCTTCACATGCATTGTATGAAGAGAAAATAGGACCAAAACAGCAGAGTTTGAGATTGCTTCTACAAAGCCTGTGTAAGTGTGTACAATTACACCTGCACAAGATTCTATGTACATTTGTAGCTAAGGATTTGCCCTAACATTAGGCAGAGTGAGAAAGACTTCTTAAGGAGCAGATTATTTGCATCATTAATCACGGTAGTTGAATTGAAAGGCAGTTGACAGTGACTACCTTGAAAAATGTCAATTTCTGGCAACTCATAGTCCTTCAACTCTGTAGATTATTTTTCATCTTCCTTGCCTTTAGACTGTGCAAGCTGCTCTGGATAAAGCTCGAGAAGGCCGAACCTGCATTGTTATAGCCCACCGGTTGTCTACTATTCAAAATTCAAATATTATAGCTGTGATGTCACAAGGAGTCATCATCGAAAAGGGCACACATGATGAATTGATGGCTCAGGAAGGGGCGTACTACAAACTTGTCACAACCGGCGCACCAATTAGTTGAGCCTTCCCACTCACTCTACAGCATGGTTGACATACCTTTCTTTGAGGATGTACAAAGACCAGTATAAACATGTCAGCAATCTGTTCTTTTTAAAAAAGAGAGCTGTGCTATTATGTAATAATATAACTATGCTGGTGAAAACATTTTATGGAAGAAATGCAGTCCTGATGGCTCTGATTAGGATTGGCGCTATCACTAGAAAACTGTGACAACATTGCAGGGAGACTGCAAAGGACTGTTTAGGAAAATCAGCTGAGTGCCTGATTCATGAAAATATTTTATGACTAGATTATAAGTTTCTAAGCATGCAAGTTCAATGAAGCAAATAACAACAGAACAACAGCATCCTGGATCCAGAGTGAAGCATCCAACCATGTGTCCTAATGTTAATGAACTTGACAATTATAATTATGGAAATACTCAAATTTAAATGTTCATAAAGATAGAGGAGACATTGTAAACTCTTCTGTATTATAAGGTCCTCCTCATCATAATCTCTCCTCTATTTTCTCTCAGTCTAACTTACCTCACAGGGCTGTTGTGAAGAAAAAATATGATCCTATACCCCTAACCACAAGCTTCTAGGGGTAAAAGAGAGATATAAATGTAATAAATATTTGTTTCTATAAAAGAGGCAGTTCATTGGGATATGAGATATGCCCTGTTCCTTGTCTACCTTGACACTGTGTTTTAAAAACATTGCTGAAGACATAGATGGGGGATATAAAACAGAGCTGTCCTGCCTCCTCCTTGGGGTCTAACAGGTTGTTTTTGTAAAGCAAATACAGTCTTCTGTTGTATTGACAGAAAATTCAAGAGAAGTAGCAGTTTTATTCTGTTCTAAAAGGTACTGCTCTGGTTTGCAAGGCACATTTGGGATACTGGGTCAATTCTGGGTGCCACATTTTGAGAAATACTTTGAAAAATTAAAGCAGATCCAAATAAGCCCAACTGCTGAAGATTCTGGAAACCATCTGGAAGTCAGGAACTGCTGAAAGGGTATGTTTAGCCTAGAGTGGAGATGAATAAGGAGGAATCGGATAGCGTTCATCAAATATCTGAAAGGCCATTATGCAGATTAGTTTTGATTATTCCAGAATACAGGATGGACCTATGAAAGAAAATTATGGGAAGCATATTTCAACTAACCATTAGCAACAACAACAAACAAACAATAAAAATCCTTGGACCTGCTCAACAGTGAAAAAGACTGCCACGGAAAGCAGTGAGTTCTTTGATGAAGGTATTTCTGCAGAGGCTCAAGAATCACCTGCCAGGAATAACTCAGTTGCATCCTGCATTACAGAGCCTACAAAAGTTGGGAGTTGGACTAAATGATCTTCAAGATCAATTCCAGCTCTATAGAATTTAAAGCCATCTTGAGGGAGAAGAACTTGAGCTTGGCTTTCCACCTTATCATTCAGACAATTCAGGACATTTTGTTATGAGCTAGTTCATTAATATAGTTTCAGTTGGGCATGAGTCACCATTGTGGCTTGGCTTTGTGGAAAGATGGAATGCATTAAACTGACGGTTACAGGTCCTGAATAAATGTTATTCATTATAGGGATATAATATTCTGCAGGACAGAGATCTGTTCCTTTAAATAAAGGGCATTTCACAGCTCTGAATTGCAGATAGGAGATCAGGAGGGAAATCTTTTCCTAAACAGAGTCAGTTACTTATGTGTAATTTTATTTAGAAACATCCATGTTGGAAAAAATTTAATTAAATTAAATTTGAAACTACAGTTCTCTTATGTTGCTATTAGCCATTTTCAGGGAGCACTGCTGAAAAGGAAAAAGTGATTGGGATTAGAATGACCATGTAGTAAACAATAATCTCCAAATTCCTGGCTCTGAGCTGGAACTCATCATGCTCTGCAAGTTAAGTGACATGCCAGTGCCTTCAACCCTTGTGAAGCATTGGCTGGTGTTCACTTAACAGGATGGTGTCAGAAATGTTTGTAAAGGTTATGGGGGTTCATTCACATTGGAGGTTGCCAATGTGGAGTACTTGCACCCCAACAGAGTACAAGATGGATTTTCA
This sequence comes from Urosaurus nigricauda, assembly GCA_034509955.1. Lineage (NCBI taxonomy): Eukaryota > Metazoa > Chordata > Lepidosauria > Squamata > Phrynosomatidae > Urosaurus > Urosaurus nigricauda. The sequence continues at coordinate 166,531,941 of JAOEGL010000001.1, read as the reverse complement.
GCAGGTGCGACAAAGTTGTGGCTTGTGTCCTTGTGTCCTGAATAAATTAGAATCTAATTGCTCAGTTTAGATTTGCATTTTATGCATTGAGCAAAAAGATTATTTTTTAAAGTTCAGTTTGTTCACTCTCAGTTTTGTATGTGGTTCAATTTGTGGTTAAAAAATTAGACCTTAGACTTCTTCATCGTCAGATGTGATATCGCTTTTCTAGGGGGTACAAATGGTAATCAAACATTTCCTAAGGGGGTGGGGCATAGAAAAGATTGGGGACCACTGATTTACACCATACAATTACAATGCTATTTTTAGTCCACTTTTTCTACTATGACTGCCTCCTGTGGCATTCTGGGGTTTGTAGTTTAGTGAGGCCCAAGAATTCCCTGGAAGAGAATTCTAAATTTTTAAAACTGGAAATCCCAGAATGGCATTATAGCAGTTAAAGTGGAATAATAGCACAATGACTGGATAGTGTGAATGGGCTCTAGATATCATGCTTTGGTGGTGTGATGGATAGCAGAGCTGGAGCACCTACCCACTCTGTATATTAACCTATCACAGCCCTCATAATGTTGGGTTGGAGAAATTAAGAGTAAAGAGTTGACCATTTAACAGTTGTGTAATACTAATAGAAAGCAGTTAGCAGGGGTAGCTTGATGCTTGTTAGAAGCTTTTAATAAAGACAGTATAGTTTCCTGTTAATTTCTACCAAAATTGTTTCAGTCAAGGAATTGTTTAAGTCTCAGCCATCCATCATCAACAATCCTAAAAATACACAAGTGTCCATGTATGAAGCCAGCTTAGGACCCAGATATAATAAATCTAAGGAAGAGTTTAGGAAAGTGGGTTAATGTAGGTAGTAGGAGCTCAGAGTTAAATAATAAAGGAATAGACTGGAAGAGAATCCCAGGGGTCCAAAACACACTGCAGAAATAATCCAGTTTGAGACCGCTTTATCTGCCCTGGATCAGTGCTAGGGAATCCTGAGAATTGTAGTTTATTGTTGTACCAGAGCTCTCTGAAAGAGAAGGCTCAATGTCTCACAAAACTACAGTTCCCAGAATTCCCTAGCATTGAGACAGGGCAGTTAAAGCGGTCTCAAACTGGATTATTTCTGCAGGGTGTTTTGCACCCTTGTCACAGACAGCCTTCTTAAATCAACATTGGATTGTGGGTAAAATCTTCAGTTCCTCTCCAACTTTGATTGATTAAATTTGATCGGTTTGAAATATCACCTGATAATAACAGGCACACCTCTTAAAAAACATGGTTACTTTATTTTTATACAAATATTTATGAACATCACAAGAGGCTGACACCATCCTAGAACAGATGTTCTTCCTGCTTCCACACGCAGGACAGGATACTTCTTCAAAAACAATGCCTCCTAAAATACATGTGTGATCATCTAAAAACAAAAATAGTGTGTGTTTCTTCAAAACTAACATTATACATGTATGGAAATGTATGCACATTTGCTTACTCGGTCTAAACATATCATAGAAAGCAGCAATACAATAATAGAAGTTCAGGATTATTTTTAACCATACTATAAACGCAGTTGCATGCTTGGTAAGCGAGAGTATCTTTTGTGTTTACAAGGTACAGTATCTAACATAATACTACAGTGATGTTCCTAAACAAGCTTATTAGTGTAAAAGTTCAAGAGTAACAAAATTCACCATATTCTCTTCTTTAGTTGTGCAGTGTGGTAATGTGAGATGCATCGGGATAAAAGTTTTTTCTTTTCTTTTTACACATCAAATGTTAATCCCCTTTGTCTAGAAAGGCAGAACAATAATACTAACCATCCTAGCAAACCTTCTGTGACAATGAAAAATCAAGACTATGATTATTCACAGTGTGCTCTGTAGAAAAAATGAAGACCATGCATAGAAATGAATTGCGTTATTTTGTCTCTATACCCCTCTGGCACTGATTCATTTGCACTAAAAAGCTTCAAATTGCTAAATTCAGTATTTTTGATGCATCTCTTTGTGTATTATAAAATTGCCTTCAGGCTATGTGTGTAAGGTGTATATGAAAGATAAATGAATTTCTTGTTTAGACTTGAGTCCTATCTCCAAGATATCTCATTATGTACATATATGCAAATGCAGGTATTCCAAAATCCAAAATAGTCCAAAATACAGAACACTTTATTTCCATTTTCATCTCAAGATTGTAAATGTTAAAGTGAGGAGAGTATTGGTATGCATGCAGGATTTTTAAAAAATAACATACCAGTGAAAAATGTGTGGCCTATGGGTGAGGGGGGAAATAGTTTCTGAATAAGTAATTACTTTTGGTCTACTTTCTCGGAAAATCTGACAAATGCCTTTTACTAATAATTACCTCTCAAAGTATATGATCCAGATGATTGGATCATATAATACGAACACAATTTTATTATATATCCATTACCCATTTCCAGGTGAATTATAGTGATGCATGCCATTCAAAAGTAAATCCAATTGAGTTCAGCGAGGCTTAGCTAAGTGGGTTCAGACTTGCTTTAGAAATGAGAGCAAGAGAGAAATATATTCCATAAAGCATATGTTACATCTAGTATACCTGGAAGCCTAAAATTTAGTACATAGTTCACAATACATTGACTAACAGAAAAGTCTGAAAATGTGACATTCTTGCATCTAACCAACAGAAAGCAAAGTTACAAGGTGTACCTCCAAACAGAAGTCAGTACAGAGAGAAAAGAAATGTGTTGCTTAAAGTCTGGCTGAAAGGGAGAACCCAACTATAACTATATAAGGAAAAACAGAGCTTGTGAGATCATTAATTGTATATAACAACTCTATATATCTGTCTCTCTGTACACACACAAATCTGTACACAAACAAAAAATACAGTATTGAATAAACCAATACTTCTCTTGGGTTGGAAAGGAGTACTAGGTGGGTAAAGCACCTTTCATGTTGCAGATGAGCACCCCAATGAAGCTTTAACTATCAATAATATACACAAAAACTTCCAACACTAGTGGAAGTTCAGACAATTATGTTTTGTTTCATTTTTCATTTTGCACTATGTGGGGAATTAAATCAAAGGCTTAGCCAAACAATTTTTTTTCCACAATAAGAACTCCAAAGATATAAATATCCCTTTGGTTTTCTATGTAGAAGTGTGCCCACTATTGTTCAGAACAGAAAAAAGCAAAATAACTGTTCAAGCCTTCCAAGGTCGAACTTTCTTGGCATTTTAGATCTTCCATACCAAATGCAACAAAACATCTAGGGAAGCTTCTTTTCTGTTGGCTTCATGAGTAAGTGTATGCAGTATGGAACCAAAGCCACTACAGTAAGTGGTATAGCTGCACTTTTGCAGAAAGAAAGGGTGTAAAACAAATATTCAGTGTGGGTGGGTATTTTGATAAAATCATAGAGCTGTAGGGTTGCTAAAGAAGTAGCAATGCACAGTATCCTGAAACTAGTCTTATAGCCATGTTTACCTTTGCAGCTTATGATAAACATATCAGAATTAATGCCGAGACCAAGCCCAAAGAGGGCACCTAAGTTTCTCACCAGTCCAGCAAAGGGAGTCGTGTCAATATTGATCCACTCTGGGTTGGCACACCATTTCTTTGCCTTTGGTACAGACCACAGAAGGTCTATGTTGATAAGCTTGAGAACCAAATAGAAGCCAAGAGCAGAAACAAAGAGAAATATGTTTGTCTGGATGTATGTTTTTAAACTTGCTGTCTGAATGGCTGGAGCGTATTCAAATGCTTCGGCAACAAGCATACCTGTGAATTAGAAGTGAGGCATTAGTTTACACAAGCCATATCAGTTTCGAGGCTTTACTTTAAAACCACAAAAAGAGTTGGTGTGACTGTAAAGTGTAATCCTGTTCAACAGGCAATTAGTATGACAGAATCAAAAGATACAAAATGGTTTCTTTTACTTGAGCACATTCCTGACCATTTCTGGCATTTGGTTTTATATAGATAAACATACAGATAGGGAATTATTTCACTTTATTGCTTATCAGAATTTCCTAGAATTTAAAATTTTCATCATACTCAGAATGAGTATACACAGAATGAGTATGAAAATGTTCAGAATGGAAATAACTTGAGAAATGAGCTAATCGGAAGACACGTGAAATGAAAACTAATTCCATGGCCAGGGCTTTGACTATTTAACTCTTTAAAATCTGGCCTACAAACCCTTGTGCATTCAGCCATGTTAAGGCTCCTTAGCCAACTTCCAGCCAGGTCAGCATATTAGTTAATGGGGAACAATAGCAAAAAGGGCTATCAATGCCCTATTCATGGGCTTATCCAGTGGTATCTGGCTAAGCGGTGTTGGAAAGAAGATGCTGGACTATACAAACCTTTGGTGAGATTCAGAATGGCTCCTTTTACCTGTTATCTTCCACCCCTTCCACCTATCCCTTTGCTTAGACTCAGATAAGAATCAACAGTATATATTCTATTCTGTGATCTATAGTCTAATTTATGGTTTACTATCAGCTACCCTAATTTTGCCCCATTGCCTCCTTGATTATAGCTATAATTCCAAGTTATAATTTGGAATGATGAGGTTTTTTTAATGTCACAGTTGGCCATGCTGGCTAGGTTTTGTGGGAGGTGAAGTTCAAAAGATAACTCTCCAAACTCTGATTCCTTTCCTCCAAGGTTATCTTTCTATATAACTTTATACCTTTCTGGCAGGATGTCCCCACAGCTCCCCAGAGGTCTTGCTTCTCTCATTTAAAATCGATTCTTTAAAGCATTCTACTGCAGGGAACCTCACAACTTCAGAAGCCACAGTGTTCACAAACATGCCATAATACAAGAGCTTGTTATTCACAGCACGTTGTCAAATCAAGTCATAGATTAGAACGTGCCTCAGATTTCAAAAATAACCTTCACCATATAAACCAAAGTAAACGCCACATTAGATATTTCCTATATTCCTACTTTAAATCCCACTTATATCACAAACATTTCCCATGGTTTTCAAAATATATACTTGAAACAAGAAAAAGGAAGCCACCCCTATTACCAGCAATTACTCCAAGGATAACTTGGTGAGGGAAATGTGTCGCTATGAATACTCTTGATACACACACACTGATCTGTATAATCCAGAACACACTCCACAGGAAAGACCAGATGAGTCTGTAAAAGAAAAGTAGGACAATTTTAAAAAAAATCCTAAATGCAATTGATTATAAAGCTCCCTCATTTTCCCAGAGTTTAGAACATTGCTTTCTATTTTCTATAAAGTCTGGGAGGATTCTACAAGCTGTAGTCCAAAAAAGAAGCTCCCCCAAGTTCTGAGTTCTTCTTTGTACTCTTCCAGGTCTCTGCAGAAGCATCTGTGGCAGCTGAAGGCTCCCATGTAGTAGAGCAGAGAATACACACCAAGTCTGGGCTGGTTTTAAAGGAACTAGCCTAGGTGCTGAACCTATTTAGAAACAAGTTTCAACACACTGGACAGTTCTTTTAAAGCCTGGATTTAACCTGGAGTGGATTCACTGGCCCACTAACACAGGAGCAGCCAGCCACCACTGCTTCATACACTAGGGTTTCCTTTTCCCCACTCTACTCTCTACATCTACATCTCCCAATTTCACCTCTTCCTGCTCTTTTCTGTATCATCCATTCCATTCTTTATCTCTGTACTTCTTGGACTTGAGAAGACATTTGATTTTCAGCTAAATATGGGGAAAGGCCAAAGAATTCCACCCTAGATCCACAAATGGACAGGAGGAGAGAGTCCAGTTTGCATGCAGCCATCATATTATGTAGGTCCAGTTTATGTACAAGTGATATGCTAAGAAAGTGAACAGAAGTCATCTTCTGCATACTTTGCTGTTTGACCAAAGCACACAATAATAACAGCATCCTGTTTGCAATTTATGCCTACCTGAAAAATGGCAAATGAATAAAGTCACAAAAGCAGAGTCTATGAATTTTGGGAAGAAACTGACCTTTGAAGGTTGATGGCTGACTTATCTTTCTGTCTCACTGTATAGCTGAGAGCTGCTGACACCATTACATACCAAACACACGAAGATCCCATGGCATGGCCAGAAGGGCTTCCTGTGGAAATAACATAACTAGATGTTGGAAAGTACCAAAGGTCATCAGAACATCCTCTAACGTCATAGCCTAGATCCAGCTATTTTTCCCAAGAAGAGTATAGCTACTAATTCAATAGGATGTATATAGATGTTTACTTACCATTCGGCAATCGATTCTTTGGGTCTACTCTGGTTGAGTCTAGAAATTAAATGTATGCCTATATCCTTGTCATGGGGTGGGACTTGTGTTGCCCTTCAAATGTTGTTGAACCACAACTCATAGCTTTCCTCACCATTGGCTATGCTAGCTAGGTCTTCTAGGACCTGCAATCCAACAACATATGATTCCCACCCCTGCCCTGTCACATGGCAGATCTGTCCCTATTTAGCATCTGAGGTCACAGAAACTGAAGAATCAACAAGCAGGGATCAGGAGTAAGTTAGAGGCATTGTATACTCCAGAAGTACACAGGGATAAATGACCAATGACATTCCTAAATTTTAGGCAGTGTGCTCATATATGTCTGGCAGAAGAGATACCTTCCATGTTACCAGGGAAATTTGCCAATGAGACAACTTGGGGGAACCCCCTTCTCAAAGTAAAAGGTCAATAATCATGAAAGCCAGTATAGTATTGTCCTCTGTAGACAAAGTCTTGCCAAAGAGACAAGTTGGGTGAACCCTCTTAACAAAGTAACAGGTCAATAATTATGAAAGCCAGTATAATATTTTCATCTCGACAAAGTTAGGAAGCTGCCAGGCATGCAATACACAAAGATGTCCCTCCTGTCGACTGCATTACATTTATGTATTTTACTCATCTTCCTCCCCCCGTTTTTTTTTTTTTTTTAAATCTAAGTTGCTCAGAACAGCTTGCACATACTTCCAAGTGAAGGGAGGGGGAGTTTACTAACCAGACAATTTGCAGGTTGAAATCTGCTTTGCTTTGCTTCACTTTTGGAACAGCATCATGTACCTTCCAGCTATTCTCAGTTCCCTGTGATGGTATCTGTCATCTGCTTGTGCATGATAAGTTGTTTGCCTGGAGCAAACTGCTCACAGAGAGCTCCTTCCATCATGTCACTGCCTGCCTACATTTAGAGCAGCCCACTGGTAACACTGAGAAACATGGCAGGATGAAAGCTGTGCCAGGCACAAGCAGATGCTTGGCAACAGCATCTAAAGAACTTTCCAAGCTCTTTGGACAGCCAACCTTCATCTTTTGGCAATATTGGTGCAACCCCATTTAAATTGTCAGTCTGACCAAAGCTTTTTAATTAGCTTCTGTATCTAAAACCCAGCCCTAAAACATAAACAAAACTCTATATAGCTACTACCTAGCTAAGATCAATTCTTTTAAAACTATCTGACCTAAACATTCTTTATGCTGATGATAAATGTGATGAATAGGCTTTTATCCATTCATTTCTGTACTTATTCTTTCGTACAAAAGCCATACCACTTCAGAACAGCAACAAAACATTTTTGGAAGAATGCTCTCTACACTATTTCTTTACATAAGGGTGGGAATCAAGCAGCCCTTCAGATGTTGCTGGACTGCAACTTCCATCAGCACTAGCCAGCATAGCCAATGATGAAGAATGATGGGAGCTGCAGTCCAGGAAGATCTGAAAGCATGTATGATTTCCATCCTTATATAGTATGAAAGCTATGAGGTCAGTGTTGTCACCACATTGATGAATCATGATGCCAGGTTTTTCAGGAACATTTTATGCATCATCAGTGTTTAACTCTTTATTTCTTCAGTAATTTACATGCTGATACACCCTTCAGAATGTGTGAGCCTCACTCCACACAAGTAAATCAAGTAATGTATTATATCAGGTCAAGGAAATATGTCCTGCCGCGAACATTTTTGGGATTGTTTGTTCCCCATGAAAGTGATGGGGACAATTGTCACTGACTTCTGTAGGAGTAGGTGAAATATAACAATTTTCAAGTAGGAGGTGAGTTTATTTTTAAAGCCACCCTTCTAAATTCAATTTTAACTCAATATTCAGAGGGGAGAATTTCATTCCATAAACCCCAAAGGATAAATCTCTGAACTGAATAGTTTGGCCCAGTACTCTTTGCTTACCTGGCCCTGTTTCGCATGTTATGGGAAACTGCTCAAGACACGGGCTTGTTTGGTTAGGATAGATCATGGTTTCTTGGACCCACCAATATGGGCGATGACCAAATAAAATCCTGCCAAAAAAGAAAGTGATATATCTGGTGAACACACAAACACAAGATATTCTTTAGTAGTGTAACAGTTTCTCCTATATCAAGTATACTGGCTTGTAGACAGAACAATCACTTTACAAAAGCTGGATTCTAAACAATTTCCCATGTTTTTTCGTTTAAAGGGGGGAAAAGGTTAGCCCTTCAAACTCTAAGTATTAAATAATATAAATAAATGACCAACGGTTACTGAAAGACTTTCTATATACAATGAGCACAAATTCTGCATTTTGTGCCAGTGCAAAAAAAAAAAAAAAAAAAAGCACCAAAAAGTAGCCTTACCATTTAAATATAAGATTGAACCAATCGCCAATCACTGCCACCCAGATCATTTTTGTCCCAACCACTCGGTTAAGCTGGAACCAAAGAGGGAAATAAATTGAAAAAATATTCCGAGGATCTCCAACGTGTGACATGAAATTGAGAAAGCTCTGGTAAGACCTGTAATCCTTCTGCAAATGCTGGATTATGAGCACTCCATTGCTATGGAGGAGATCCATGTTCACAGGTTGTGAGACTTGAGTCCCTCAAATGAAGTCACTTTCTTTTTGCTCTTTAGCTTAAATGGAAGAAGTCAAATCACAAAGGGGGGGGTGTTTAAGACCACAAGAGTGGTGCGTGACAGTTCATTTTTGCTTTTATATTGTCAGTTCCTGAAGCATGTGACTCTTTGCAAAAACCTCTTGGTAGGGGAAACAGGTGTTTTTATTGTTTATCATTTTAATTGGAGGGAAGAGAACTAGAGGACATGCTGATCTACAGTAAATTGTGAGCAAAAGGGTGTAATGCTCAATACATGTCTTATGTAACCATTGTATGAACAGTTGGGCCATGTTTGCTTTCACTTTTTGGCACAGCTCATTTCGCCCAAGACTGGACATTAGTAATCTCTGCACTTGATTAACTGCTGCTACTATATATAAATAATTGATCCCAGCAGAGGTCAAGAAAGCTTTTTCCTTTTTATTTGAAATTAAAACCAGCCTCTCTAACCATCCTCAACTCTTAGCACATCTGCTTTTACATTGCAGATTCAAACTGTAAGGATGTGCATGACAACAAGAGCTTTTGAAATGGTTTTAAAAGGGGCTGTTCCAAAATAGGTTACGGTATTTCCTTTGGGGAAGTCACAGAGGTGCTGAGAGTAACTGAGCAGCATGTTACCAACTGAGAGATGCTTTTGGAGTCCATGATGAGATCTCCCACTCTCTTTTAGGTTTATTTCCCCCAGGTTATGATGCCATAATATCGGTTCTCTGGAAACTATTCCAAGGATCAAATGAAGGCAGGAAAACACACAATTGTTAGGATCGTAATAAGGAGTAAAGAGAACTTCAACGCAGGGAAGCCTGTTTAAGCAGCAGCCTTGTGTTGTGAACAATATGAAATTCCTCTCTAAGTTGTTATTGTTATTGTGTGCCTTCAAGTCATTTCCCAAGGTGATCCTATCATGAGGTTTTCTTGGCAAGATTTATTCAGAGGAGGTTTACCATTGCCTGAGGCTGGGAGAATGTGACTTTCTAAAACACAGTAGAAAATCATAGCCTTGTAAGGTGACCTTCAATTTTGGCAAGAGATGCCCATCACTAAAATAAACACAAGTTTATTTTGACCATTTTACTTGAGTGCAATTAGGAATATGGCCTTTTTGGTGATAACGGATCTCTACTAGGCCAGGTAGCTTCTTAATTTTCTAGTTTTTAACTCAACATACCAAATGTCACTATCTGAGGCTGTATACATACAGAACATTCCCAACAAAAATGTTAAGGTAATATTGTGGCAATGGGAACAATGGGCCTGTTTAAGTAAAACAGCAATTAAGCCAAGATTCTCAGACATTCTTGGTAGTGAATCAGAACACTGGTGCATACCACCCAGTTATATTCCTCTTGGCTACTCCTGCAAGGAAAAGTGGCTACAGCAAACTAGGAACATGTAGCTTAGTGTCAATCCCCAAACAAGTTATGCAATGGAGCCCTGGGACTTGTCATTTGTTGTGGCACCAGAACTGTCTGTGGAGATTATCACACCGGCAAGAAAGATGGGGAGCCTTTCTTACCACACAGACACAATCACAAATGGGTACCTAGATTACATGACACTTCAGTTGGATTCAAAGCTTTATCCCACTGAGTCCATTTCCCAGAGCTCTACATGTAGACATCTTGAACAGTGGCCAGTCCTGCAGCTCTTCCTGTGGACAAAGTTTCTGGAGGTTGATGCTGACAGTGTTTGGGTTGCCAGCATGCCGTACAACATCCAGACGTTGCTGGCAGAAGTGACATCATGCACTGCAGAAATAATGCAGTTTTACACCGCTTTAACTGCCATGGCTCCATGTTATGGAATCCCGGGATTTGTAGTTTGCTGTGGCACCAGAGTTCTCTGGCAGAGGTGTCTAAATATCTCATAGAATTACAAATCCCAGAATTCTATAGCACTGGACCATGGCAGTTAAAGAGGTATCAAAGTGCATTATTTCTGCAGTGCGGATTAAATCTGAGGAGAGTTTTGACATTTGTGACTGTTTCCTTCAGTGATGAATTGTTGCTGTTTCTTCATATGAGGTTTCTCATATGAAACCTTCTAACTTATTGCAGTTTGTTATATTGTAGGTTTAACCAAACATGCCTTGCCCTACATGGCGGGGAGGCACTATCTGCTCTACAGACATTGTAAGTGCAGCTCCCATTGTTCCTTACCACTGGCCATTTTGGTTGGGGAAAATATCCAAAAGGCTAAAGGCCAAAAGCTTTTCATCCTCGCCCTAAAATCTGTCAATAGCTATTAGAAAAGATAACTCAACTGAAACTGCATGGTTGAGAGCATATGGAATACAGGCTTGTCCTGATGGGAGTTACAGTCCAACAAGATGTGAAGGCCACAAATTAACAGCCCAACCTCCAAAATGTGATCTAAAGAATAAATTTTCAAAATATCCCTGCCTTTTCCTGTTCATCAATACTCTGAGATATGGTTCAAGGTGCAAATCCATTTTACAGAGATTAACGGTTAGGGCACAAATTGAGAATGTACTCAAAAACTAGGATGGGCAAAAAGTAGGGCCTGGAAACACTGGCACTAAATTAGGAAAGAAATTTAATTCACTAACCCTAATGAAAACTAAAATGGCCAGAAGGAAATAAAACAAATGACATAGTTCAATGTCACTGATGTCCCAACAATAATGTGTTTGATTGTTTTAAAAATCACTGTTGAAAAATTTTAATGAATTTGAATTAATATTTAACACTGCATTTCCCTGCTCTGGGGGAATCTAGGCTAGGATATCCTAGTAGATCACTGGATGTTTTGCAGTAGAAGAGCAAGCATTTCTCACTTTGAATTATTTAACCACCCCAGTAACAAATAGATTTCCCCACCCCTTAAATCTGGCTGTTAAAATTCTTGACTTATAATAACTTTCATGTGCATTTTTGCTTGTATATACAGTCCACACCAGCCTATGGGTCATGCAAAGCAGGAGGAAACTGTCTTTGCCCCCAAGTTACCATTTTGCATCTGGCCTTGGCTGCAACTTTTGTCCTTGGCTGCAACTGCACAACAGAATTTGCATTATACTGCTTTGACACCACTTTAACTTTAACTTTAACATGGCTCAATGCTATGGAATTCTAGGATACATAGTTCTGTGAGATATTTAGCCTAGTCTGCCACAGAGTTCTGGTGTCACGACAAACTACAAATCCCAAGATTCCATACCCTGTTTCCCCGAAAATAAGACATCCCTTGAAAATAAGACCTAGTAGAGGTTTTGCTGAATTGCTAAATATAAGGCCTCCCCTGAAAGTAAGGCCTAGCGAAGTTTTTGTATATAACTATATATATACAGTATATAATAAATGTTCAATTTTTTTTGTTCAACAATAAATGTGAATTCTTCTTCATGGAAAAATAAGACCCTGAAAATAAGACCTAGCACACCTTTGGGAGCAAAAATTAAGATTAGACACTGTCTTATTTTCGGAGAAACACGGTAGCATAGAGCCATGACAGTTAAAGCAGTGTCAAACTGCATTAATTCTGCAGAGTGGCTGCAGCCCTTGCCTCCAATTGGTGGATACCTGAATTCTAGTAGAAAAGAAAGAGACCCCCATAAGCATGAAGCCCACACATGCCTGCTGTGAAATGCAACCAATGTTTTGTTGGCAAGGATACACTGGTAGTGGTGGAGAAGCCAGTCTATCATTCCTGATCTTCTCACTGTTAAGTCCTTGAGAAAAGGCCAAGGCATCTGAGGTTGCCCCTGACCTCAGTTTGAAAATCACTGAATTAAAGCAAGAAGGCAAAAACGTTCATGATTACTGTATACCTAAAGATCAAAGTCAACATGATGTGATAACTAAGGTCAGGCGTTGCCAAGCAAAGAGAAGGAAAAGCTAGCAACGCAAATGATGCCTCCAGCAGCATTAGCCAAAGTCCACTTACCTATGGTACATTGTGTTTTTCATTCAGGGCAGCAACAACATGAGCTTCAGATGTCACAACAGAGCAGAGAGTGGGCATTATCCCCTCTGAAAATAATACCATTTTTGTCTAGAGCAAATAGCAGAGAAGAGTATGCCCATTTTCAAACACAGCAGAAATCCCTAGAATGATTGTAAAGATTCAAAACTCAGTTAACTTGCTGCATTAAGGATGGTGTGATATTTGATAGGAAAGCACAGAAGAAACGCTGCAAACCTTGAGTTCCAGAATAAAATAACAGATGCCATGGATTTTACTGGTTTAGCCCTTTTTATTCTGGTTGAACTTCTGATTGCCATGGAATCCTGCTCCACTCAGCAACCGGGTCACTGGGGAGAGAATTCCAGATAGTTAATATATTTGGATGGGGGAGGCTTAATGATAAGTTATATATCTTTGGGATCAATCAAGTATTTATGCCAGCTGCAAACCACAGTTAGACAACATGGCTGTCTTACAAACTCTGGCCTTTTAAAACCAAGTTTATTTGATACATTTGAACCCAGAACTGAAGCTTGTCTCTGGCTTGTTTCTCTCAACCATCCATCCCCAAACAGAAGCTGACAAAGGGGTATCAGGGAAGCAGACCAAATATAAGAGAAACAAACTGTAGTTTGTTTAATCTGTGGTACAATTTGTGACTGACACAAACTGTCTTGGTGTGAATAATCTGGAAAATTAATACTATTAAAATGAATATTCTCCCCAAATCTTTATTTTTATTCCAATCAATTCCAATAATACAGAATGAAATAGTTCTTCAGAAGTGGCCAAAAGAGATTTCCAAGTATATCTGGGAGGGTAAAAAAAAAAAAAAAAAGGAAGGGTGAAGCTGAGCATTCTTCAAACCAGAAAAATTGGTTTGGTAAACCAAAGTATGACAGCCTCTGTTCCATCACTTCCAGGGACAGTTCAGGCCTGATCTGTTCAAGGACCCATTTGTTTGTCTTCATGGCCATCCATGATATTCTCAGTACTCTTCTCCAGCACCACATCTCAAATGAGTTGATATTCTTCTTATCCTCTTTCTTCACAGTTTAGCTCTCACAGTCACAGTACATGGTAATAGGGAATCCAGATAATTGCAAGTAGTTGCAAAACCAATGAATTGAATCTTCTATCATTTTTTTTAATTGATGGAAGATTTGATTCATTGGTTTTGCAATTATTTGCCTCACTGATTGCAGGTAGTTGCAAAATCAATGAATCAAATCTATCAATTTTATTTTTTTAAAAATCATGCACCCATAGGTCACACCACAAGCACAAAGGCAGTGCTGGTGGGGGGGGGGGGGTTTGATAGATCTACCAAAAACACCCCACTGCCATTAGTCCCTCCCCTCCAGAATGATGCAATTCAGAGTCATCGTTCCCACTTCTGGAACATGCTTCGGAATTTATTCTTTTCAAAAGAACTGACAAAGAACTACTGTCAGGAAAGAATGGGTATTTTGTTTTTGCCTTGCTTCATCGCAATTGAAACAGATCATAGTAGGATCGAAACCAGTTTCAAATGGCAACAACGGTCATATAACCCGATCAGCAATTTGCTTTAAATCACAGTGGGAACGAGGCCCTTGTCTTCTCCTGATTTCTCGACTGCAATCTTCTCTCTGCAGGTTGCTAAAAAAGATTTTCCGACTGAGGCAGAGTTTTATGAACATGCCTTTGTGAACAGCTTTGGAAAATTTTGTCATGCTCCTTCCAGAAGACAAAATAATGCTCTGTCCTTGTCATATAAAACAGATGGTCTTTTAAACTGGAGATCAGTTATCCTAATAAAAGAACAGAGGATTGCTCAGAAATTCTTACAAATGAGTTCTGATTCTTTTTCATGTACTGTGGATACATTTCTTGTCAATGGGAAAATAATAGAGCAGCAAGAAAGCCATTATGTGTTATCAATTGTGGTCCCTAATCAGCATCTTTACAGACACGGAACTGGAACAAGACATGCCGGCAGTTTGCTAAACAAGAGATAAAAACAGAGGAATCATACAATGCAGTTGGATTGAAAAGTTGAAGGAAGCATACAAAAGCAGCTCCCCACAGAGATACGCTGAAGATCACTGCAAGCTGTGAAAATGATACTTGCAACAGGCAAATGAATGGATTCAGTTTGTTTGCCGAATCTAGCTTCCATTAAAATTGGACCAATTAAAAAAGAAGGATGATGATACATGGTTGTTCCCTAACCGAAGTCAGGGGAACGTAGAGGAATACTTAGCTTACAAATACTGAAAAACAAACAAAACAAAAAAACCACAAAAATCTGCTGAGCACATAAGCTGCATCCACACTGGAGAAACAAAGCAGTTTGTCACCACTTTAGTTGCCATGGCTCCATCTTATGGAATTCTGGGAATTGTTGTTGTGGCACCAGAGCTCTCTGACAGAGAGGGCTAAATATCTTTTAAAAAACCCAACAAATCTAAGGATTCTGTGGGATGGTGTCATGGCAGTTAAAGTGGTGTCAAACTGCATTATTTCTGCAGTGCAGAAGCAGCAATGTATTAGACAACCTGCTATGTCTTACTGCAATTCACTTACAGTACTGTACATGCACACTAGCTGGATAAAGAATAAACAGGGGCTTGTTTCCAGATCCAAAGGATTTTTCAAATATCCTCTTCCACAGGTGAAGGGAGATCCATTCATAGAACAGTAAATCTAACATCAGATACTCCTTTGTAAGCTCTATGAAAACTTTTGCAGCCAACTGTTTTCCAACTCCAATGTAAGATAGGTAGATAGGAGGCATGCCTGGGGAAGACCAAAGAGCGTGGCTGTAGAAGCTGTGCATCTGCAGGATTCACAGTCCTGTTGGCACCCAGACAAATCCCCAAATCAGAAAAATCTGTGCAAACCCTGGAGCTACCGTTGATCACTTTCCCACTGAAGCCATAGTAAGCAATGGGAAGGAATGTGAAAACAAAAAACATTGTGGCATGGAGGAAAAGTAGTGGAAATGTCACTCCTTCCTCTTTGGGATTCTTAGGCTTGCATTAGGACTGCCAGTCAGGAGCATGCCAGGCACTAAAATTTAAGGACCAAAACGTAAAACCTAGAGACAGACCCTGGTGATATATAATTAACAATGATGCATTAAGCATCAACCACAGTTGCTCAGAGGACATAAGAAACACAAAGTCTAAAAAATTATAATAATCATTTTTTAAAATTATTTATCTGGTTATAAATTAAGTTTCCCTAGCAATACAGTTTGTTTCCTGAAAAGGTCAGCCCTATTCCCCAGTGATGTGACTTCCCCCCCTCTTCCTGCCTGTAATTTAAAAAATTTCAGAGCATTTAGCCTCCTAATATGTTGTCAAAATGGGGAGGGATGATAATATATTATACTATGTTTTGATGTGCTTCTCGTTAACCATTCAGTTTGCGCTGAATATCTCATGGCAAATTAAGAAATATATTGCATTATATTAGCTTATGGACACTGAACAGTGTTAACATGATTAAGTGAATTTTTGAGTTATGGACCTAGTATATTACATATGTGAATATGGTAATAAGGCCAGTTCCAAAATACAAGTCTTCTAATATTGTTATTACTTACAATGTGTTTTGCAGTTTCTCAGACCAAATATACCCTCTAAGTCCATCTTTCTGTCTTCTGACCCAGGTTGCATCCACACTGCAGATGCAGAAATAATCCACTTTGACATCACTTTAACTGCCCAGTGCTATTCAACATCTTTATTAATGACTTGGATGACAGAATTGGGGGCACACTTATCAAATTTGCAGATGACACCAAATTAGGAGGAGTAGCTAATACTCCAGAAGACAGGATCAACATTCAAAATGACTTGAATAGACTAGAAAGCTGGGCCACGGCTAGCAAAATGAAATTCAACGCAGAAAAGTGTAAGGTACTGCACTTAGGGCGGAAAAATTAAATGCACAAATATAGGATGGGAGACATCTGGCTGAATGAAAGTACGTGTGAAAGGGATCTAGGAGTACAAGTAGACCATAAGTTGAACATAAGTCAACAGTGTGATGCGGCAGCCAAAAAGGCCAATGCTATTTTAGGCTGAATCAATAGAAGTATAGTGTTTATATTAAGGAAAATAATAGTGCCACTCTATTCTGCTTTGGTCAGGCCCCACCTGGAATACTGTGTCCAGTTCCGGGCACCACAATTCAAAAAGGATGTGGAGAAACTGGAGCAGGTCCAAAGGAGGGCAACTAAGATGGTGAAGGGTCTGGAAACCATGACCTATGAGGAACACCTTAGGGAACTGGGGATGTTTAGCCTGGAGAAGAGAAGGCTAAGAGGTGATATGACAGCCCTGTTTAAATATTTGAAGGGATGTCATATTGAGGAGAGAGCAAGCTTGTTTTCTGCTGCTCCAGAGAACCGGAACCGGAACAATGGATGCAAACTGCAGGAAAAAAGATTCCACCTCAACATTAGGAGGACCTTCCTGACAGTAAGGGCTGTTCGACAGTGGAACACACTCCCTCGGAGGGTGGTGGAGTCTCCTTCCTTAGAGGTCTTTAAGCAGAGGCTGGATGACCATGTATCAGGGATGCTTTGACTGGGAGTTCCTGTATGGCAGGGGGTTGGACTGGATGGCCCTTGTGGTCTCTTCCAACTCTATGATTCTATGATTCTATGCCATGGCTCCATCCTGTGGAATCCTGAGATTTATAGTTTGTTCTGGCACCACAGCTCTCTGACAGAGAAGGCTAAATATCTCACAAAGCTACAGTGCACTGAGCCATGGCAGTTAAAGTGGTGTCAAAGTGGAATATTTCTGCAGTGCAGATGCAGCCCAAGGGAGATTTCGTCATATTATTGCTAATAATTAAAACATTCATTTTGCTCTGTACAGTTTTATATGCAACAAACTAGGCTGATGGTTCATAGACCCAACTGATGTGCACCTTCTCCAGCCATTTTGGGGTGAGGTGACCTTTTGGATAAATCCACATGCTGACAGTTTGCAGTTAAGTTGCATCTGTTGCTTTAGCAACTAATACATAACTTTTTAGGTCTACCGTATGTTTGGTTTTTTGTTTTTGTTTTTGTTTTGTTTTTTTGCTTGCTACCATGGCCATTAGGATGTTTCACATGATGAACTGCCAATGTATGTGTTCTCAGTTTACCCAGAAATAGGCTTGCCAGGTTAAGTAGCATCTCAGGCCCTGAGATTTCAGGGTCCAAACCTGAGATATAGAATCATAGAATCATGTAGGGATCCCTTGCATAGCGGAAGGCCCCAGCAATGTTAGAAAGCATGATACATTAAGCATCAACCACAGTATCATAGAGTGTGCCATCCAATTTTTAAAAATCCAAGTCTAACAAATGAGGATTATATATACAGTGGCATCCCTAGGGTTGGTGTCCCATGGTGCGGTAACTCATGGTATCACCCTCCCTCATTGACCTCCTCCCGTTTCACACCATACAAAATCCTTAGCAATGCTTTTTTGCATTAATGTTATTTGTAAATCATAATTCCCATATACTGCTGAACGTAATGCTAATAGTTGTTACGTAAACAACTAGCACAATTAAAATTATACCATTACATTATAATATCATACACACAACCTAAATGTATTTGCATATGCATAGTGAATATTAGGTTAAAATGTGATGTTTTTAAAGAATTTTTTAAAAGAATTTAAAATATATTTAAAATTTTGAAATTTGAATTTTAAAAAAAATTCTCCTTTCTCCTCCAACTAAGTTTCAGCCCATTCCCACCATCTCTTAAAGCATTTTAAAGGGAAGCAGATGAATGTCACGGCCCATGACAGGTTCACCTTAGGACTGCCATAAGTCAAAAACAATTTGAAGGCACACAACAAAGTAAGGTATAAAATAGGGTATTGAGAGAAAGAAGAAGAGGGGGAGAGATAAAGAGAGTTAGTGGTCAATCTACAGAAGGATGTAAAGAGATGGAGAATTAGAAATGAACAGGAAACAAGATCTAGAAAGTCTTATGAAAGGTTAAGAAAGTGAGAGGGGAAAAGAAAAGGAAATAATATAAAAGGAAATACTGGGCAAGACCTGAGGACTAGCTTGAACTTCAAGTTTTTTAGTTAAATTAGGATAGATCAAACAAATTTTAAAATTAATAATTGAAGAGTTAGGAGTGGAATGTAAATGGTTAGTTGGCATTATAGTTTTTTTTGTTTAATGTTTTGTAAATTTGTTTTGTATTGTTGTATTCCTCTAATGTCTTATAAGTTTAATAGTTTACGTATTTAAGGTTAACGTAAATGTATATGTCTTCAAGAAAAATAAAAATTAAAAAAAAGAGAAGAGATGCCGGGCCCTGAAATCTGGGGACCTTGAAGTACCGTTCGAACAGTGTTTACTGAAAACTGCTTGGCATGGTTGTTCACTTTATAAAAACGAAGAATAACTTTTGCAAACACTACAGACACTCAGTTCTTAGCATGCCTGCTTTTCCCCCTGAAAGAACTCTCAGTGAGTTTTATGGTGTATGGGAATTCAAACTCTCATCCATTTATGGTGGACGGGAAAGGCTTAACCTTTCCACATCTATTGATCTGCATGAGAGCCAACCCTAGGATAAAAGCATTGCACACTGATGTTGCCAAACTGTGCTTGTAGGATTTATAGCGTTTGTTGTGCTTTTAGTTCTTGGTAATATTTTTTCAAAATTATGATTTTTAAAAAAACTTTCAAAAAATATCTGCAGTCTGGAAACAGAAACAGAAGCCATACTCTAATGCGCATTAATGCAATTTTGTATTTGTAATTAATGCCAGTGTGGAGCAGTTGTTTCAGCACTGGACTACAACTCTGGAGATCAGGATTCAAATCCCCAATCGGCCATGGAAACCCTTTAGGTTACCTTGGGCAAGTCACACACTCTCAGCTCTCAGAAAAAACTGTGA
The DNA here is from genome assembly GCA_034509955.1 of Urosaurus nigricauda. Classification (NCBI taxonomy): domain Eukaryota; kingdom Metazoa; phylum Chordata; class Lepidosauria; order Squamata; family Phrynosomatidae; genus Urosaurus; species Urosaurus nigricauda. The sequence goes on along the minus strand of JAOEGL010000001.1, from coordinate 166,512,258 downwards.
TAAACTCATCTTAGGGTCACTGTAAGTTGGAAAAACTTGAAGGCACACAACAATAATCTGTGACCAAAGGAAAAGTAGATATTTGAGTTAAAAAATGGATATGGGCACAGCTTTTCTTTCTTTAGCACATAGAAGAAAGCACAATCCAACACTCAGGGCAAGCCGGCTGGGTCACCCACCCACAAAGCTGGGCCTAACTTTTGCTGTTGTTGTTGCTGCTGTGTGCCCTCAAATAAAATTCATTCATTCATTCATTCATCCCGAAAACAAAACAAGGTTTCCCCATTTTATATGTTGTTGTGTGCTTTCAAGTAGTTTCCGACATACAGTGATTCTAAGGCAAAGCTATCATGGGGTTTTCTTAGCAGGTTTTGTCCAGAGGTGGTTTGCCATGGCCTTCCCCTGAGGCTGAGAGAGTGTGACTTGCCCAAGGTCATCCAGTGGGTTGCCATACTGGAGCTGGGATTCGAACCCTGGTCTCCAGAGTCCAACAGTCAAGCTACTCCACCCCAAGACAACCCTCTGGTAGGTTTGCCTTGGGGTTGCTTGGGTGAATTAAAGGCACATAACAACAACATATTAAATGGCAAAATTAAGATTTGCTATTTTATTTTGTTTTATTTGGGTTAGGGATAGGGCTTAGGGTTAAAGTTAGGGTTACAGTTAGGATTTATTTTATTAGGTTTAGGGTTTATTAGAGTTAGGGTTACGGGATTAGAGTTAGGGTGTTAGGGGTAGGGTTATTTTATTTTATTTTATTAGGGGTAGTGTTAGGGTTTATTGGGGTTAGGGTTAGGATATTTTATTTTATTTGGGTTAGGGTTATGTTTTTTAAGGGTTAGGGTATTTTATTTTATTTTATTTGGGTTAGGGTTTATTAGGGTTAGGATAAGTGTTAGGGAGACCCAATCTATTCAGCTTTTCTCTCACTGATTTAAATAGATTATTAGTATAGGTGTCTCTTTGTAGCAGGTAGATATAACCAGTGTTGTGAAAAAACAATTTTTGTCTTCTGTCCCATCAAGAGAGGGTTAGGGTTAGGGTATTTTAATTTATTTGGGTTAGGGTTTATAAGGGTTAGGGTTTATTTTATTAGGGTTAGGGTTTTGTATATTTCATACTTTTATATTTTATTTTATATTATTTTATATATACTATTATTTTATATTATATATTATTTTTTAATTCTTTATATTTTATATTTTATTTTATTAGGGTTAGGGGTTGTATATTTTATATTGTTTTATGTATTATTTTATATTTAATTTTATATTTAATTATATATATATATTATATATTTTATTTTATTTTTATTTTTTTTATTTTATTAGTGTTAGGGTTAGAATATTTTATTTTATTTAGGTTAGGGTTTATTAGGGTTAGGATTTATTTTATTAGGGTTAAGGTTTTGTATGTTTTTTATTTTATATTATTTTATATATACTTTTATTTTTTATTTTATATTTTTATTTTTATATTTTATTTTGTTTGGGTTAGGGTATTTCATTTTATTTTGGTTAGGGTTTATTTTATTAGAGTTAGGGTTTTGTATATTTTATATTATTTTATGTATACTTTTATTTTAATTTTTATATTATATATTATAATTTTTATATTTTATTTTATTAGGGTTAGGATTAGAGTATTTTATTTTATTTGGGTTAGGGTTATGGTTTATTAGGGTTAGGGTTTATTTTATTAGGGTTAGGGTTTTTGTATATTTTATATTAGTTTATATTTTATATTATTTTACATATTATTTTATTTATACTTTTCTTCTATATTCTATATTATATTTTTATTTTTTATTCTTTATATTTTATATTTTATTTTATTTGGGTTAAGGTTAGGGTTTATATTATTAAAGTTAAGGTTTTGTATACTTTATAGTTTATATTATTTTTATATATTATTTTTATTTTATTTTATATATTGCATACTATATATTATATATTATATTTTTATCAAGGTTTTGTATATTTTATATTATTTTATATTTTGTATTTTATATTTTATTACATTTTATATTTTATTTTATTATATATATTATATTTTATATATTTTTGTATTTTATATTTTATTATATTTTATATTTTATTTTACTTTAGTTAAAACAAAACAAAAAGAAGGAAAGCACAAGGCCGCCATCTTCCAACACCCGTTGCCATGACAGCAAAAAAAAAAAAAAAGAAGGCCTTTCGAATCGAAACCAGAAAGAGGCCTAACCAAAGAAAAGAGCACGGCACAGCGATAAAACTACAATTCCCATCGTGCTCATCGCCGGTCTCCGTCCTCAGTGTCCAATAGCGGCGAAGAAGAACCTCCCCGTCCCCGCCTACCTGAGAAGGGGAGCCAATCGGCAGCTGCGCGTGGGGAGGGCTGAGCCAATAGGAGGAGAGAATGCGTTTATCACTGGCGCGAAATGGAGGGACGTTTGAACCTGGTCAGTTGGATGGAGAGAGGGAGGGATAGGAGTGACAACAACAACTAGACTCTGCCAGCTTGGTCAGTTCCATTGGTTTATTGGCTTCGCCTTTTGGCTGCAGCATCTACACTGGAGGAGATAACCCGGTTTGGTACCGCTGTAAATAATTATATTTACATTAATATATGAATTACATTAATTAATATATGTAATATATAATTATAATATCATATATAGATATATACACACACACACACACATATATATATTAATATTACATTACATTATTATATGTTAATATTACATTAACATATAAATTATATATTATATTTATTTCATTGTTGTTGTTGTTGTTGTGTGGCTCCCAGTCATAATTTACTTTACAGTGATCCTATCCTGTTTTGTTGTTGTTGTTGTCCAGCAAGTTTCTTCGGAGGAGGTTTGGCATCTCTGAGGCTGAGAGAGTGTGACTCGCCCCAGGTCACCCCAGTGGATTTCTAATTCTATGCCCCTCCAACAAAGATTTGGACCCTGGCCTCCAGAGTCTTAGTCGCCGCCTTGAGTCCCTATATTGGGAGAAAGGCAGTGATATAAGTAAATAAAATTAATTAATAAGGATATAATTAATAAGGATATAAATAAGTAAAATTAATTAATAAGAATTATTATTATTATTATTTAATAAGGATATAAATAAGTAAAATTAATTAATAAGAATTATTATTATTAATATTTAATAGGGATATAAATAAGTAAAATTAATTAATGAAATTATTATTATTAATATTTAATAAGGATATAAATAAGTAAAATTAATTAATAAAAATTATTATTAATACTTAATAAGGATATAAATAAGTAAAATTAATAATAATAATTATTTTTATTATTCTATTGCTCAAACCATCGCACTGTGCTGCCCTTTCCCAGTAAGATTTCCTCCTCAAGAATGTCCTTAACTAATCTAAAGGGCAGGGAACCGTCGAATTAAAAATAATAATTGTAAGCCACTCTGATAGCCTTTAGGGCTGAAAGGTATAAATACCATAAATAAATAAAGTGACTTCTTTGTGACTGTATTTGATCTCTTTTTCAGAATAATGGCCCAAGCGAAAGACAGTGACGAACTGGAGATGCTTGAAAAAGAAATAAAGGAATTTTGGACCAAATTTAAGACAACTTGTTGCCACGAGTCCCTTGAGCAGACTTTGGGACTAAGAGATATGTGGCGTGAGTCCATAACCTTACTTACAGGTAAAGTTGTGCGTATCTTGTTATATTTTATTGCTGCATAAAAAGCGGGAAGGGAGCGGGAGACGAAAAGGAAATGTGGCAGCACCTTTAAGACTAACTGGTTTTTATTTTAGCTTTCTTTGGATGTAATCCCACTTCTTTGAATGCAGTACCAAACAGTATTAAGGCATCAGGTATCAAGCCATTCAGATACACCGTTTTTTTAAATACACGGATTTAAGTATGCATGGTTTGGGAATATTTTCAAAACATATACTGTAAATTCTAAAAAGCAAGCCTGGTCAAGGTTTGCTTTTTGGAATTTATTTTTGACTGTTTTCAAGCCGTGGATGGTTGAATCCGTGGATACAGAGGGGTGGCTGTACCTTTAAAATCAATTTGTGCTGGTTGTTTTTGTGCTGTACAATGCATTATCATTTCCATGACTGAGAAGCATAGACTCTGAACAAAGAAGAGCCAACATTGTTCCATTTAAGATCCATATTTCTACCTTTCCCTCATTTTTCAGCAGCATTGGGGGAAAGGTGGGTCTAAAGAAAAGTCTGAGGCTCAGGATCGTTTTGAATAATTTTATTGAAAGGATATTTATCTTTTTTTGACAGCCTTATATATGATTATACAGGAAGACAAGTATATCAGGTTTGACATATATATTATTTAAAAATTACAGATAAATGGTCCAAGAGATTGAAAGAAGGAGACGAGATTATCAACAAAGTTCACGAGTACACAAATGGTATAGTATGAGTCTGTTCTTATTATTCTGAAATATTTTATATTAGCTAATATGTGATGTTAAACAAGAACAAAGCAAAACACTTGAAAGGCCATAGTTCTGTGGGGTTTGCCTTTTACAGTTGAAATAGGTAGAATATTACATGAGGATTAATTACAATCTGAACTAATCTGTTTTGTAGTAAAATATTCCATGTACAGTTTTTGCCTAAATGATTTGTAACACCACCATTGCTCCAGCAGTTCCACCCTCAAACTATTTTTAGTAATAACCACATTAAATTCAACAGGCTTTTGAGCATGCATATCTCTGTGTTGGATGTGCCTTATATGTTTTAAAATAAAGGAATGTATCTGTGCTATACAATTAGGTTATAAGTAGTTATGATGCACATTTACTACCCCTTTGAACATATGCCTTACAATGAAGAAATACGTCAAATCTTGTCCATCACAATTTAGAACAAGAATAGGAAACCTATTATTATCCAGGTGATTTGGACTAAACTCCCTTCATCTTTTCCAGTTTGTTATTGGTTGTTTTCATCCAAAGATTTCAGCAGTATTGTCTTACACTGTAAATATATCATCATCCAAATGATATGTAGCTAAGTAACCCGAAGCTGTCATTTTATGTAGGCATGGTCATTGTGTTTATTTTTGTAATCATTAGTTTTTCTGGCAGAGACACCATTTAGAACCTACTGGTATTATGTAGTGCTTTAAAGAGCTTTGTGTAGTTAAAGATAGAGGCAGTCATAAAATTTAAAGTAACATCTTAAAAAAAATTTTTTTTAAATAAAATTTTAAGTAACATCTGCCCTGTTGTTGTTTTGCATTTGATGTTTTTGTTCACATGTTTAAGTCTCCCACCAGAACTATACAGGAATAAAACCAACTTTGTAACTGGAGGGCCGTCACACTATGTTATAAATCGGTTTGCAAACCATTTTAAAAGGACTTGCACTGGTTTTTCCTGCCCTGAATTCAAGGGGTGGCAGTGCAAATGCCCTTTAACTTGGTTTTTCCAAGACTGAGTTTTTCCCCATTTCTTTTCCAAAACACCAGTTTTATCAGGGTGCTGCCAATGGGAACTAGTTTCTCCCGATCCCATTTGGGGCATCCAGAAGGGAGGGGTTAATGTGCAAGGGGCAGATCATGCTCACCCTTTTGCTCTCTCCCTAAAAGCCAAGCCCCATTGTTTTTCTCCTCTCGGCGCTCAGTTGTGGGAGTGTAAAAAGCAGTTCCAGAAATGAATTGGATTCAAACTTCCCAAGCTTTGGAAAGTGGTTGCTTTAAAGCTCAGCCCGGCTTTTTTACTTTTCAGCCCATCAGTCCCCTTATTTGCACCAATGTCTGATTCCCGGCCCAGAGCTCACCAAATCCAGGGGGTAGGGGATCTCCTGGAAACATCATTAGATTCTGTTTTTAAAATAAAATAAAATAAAATAAAATTTGGCAGCTTATGTACGTATTTGCTATCGCACGGCCACAGTAGACTGCATCTTTAAATACTCACATTATCAGTATGACAAAGGTGTGCATGATTTACTTGAGATTAAAAAAAACAACAACCCTATCAGTGGGGCTGTGGATTAGGGGTCGTTTCTTTCCTCTTTCCCAAGAAATAAAACCACAACAGACTCTGCTGTGACACATATTGCTGAGAGATATTATTATGTGGCTGCGAGAATAATGTGAATTGGGGCCTGGGTCTTGCAGTAACAATGAACATCTAGTTTTCCTTGTTCCATATAGAGTGTTGTCAGAAGAACAAATCATTTGAAGAAAAACAGGAGAAATTATCAGAAGTTCTTGCTAATATTGAGGATGGTGGAAAACAAGAGAAAGAATTGATGGAAAATATTCAAGAACTCAAGGAAGAATTGATCAGGAAAAGTAAAAGTAAGTTGCATGAAAAAAGTTCATCATGAATATGCATTTTAGGAATATTGGAGCATGGAGATTAGAACCATTTCATCTTCCATTTTTTTAAACATCAAGATTGTTTTGCTACAATGAAGTATTATTAAAATGTTACTGTATATGATGCAGTTGTGCCCCATTTTGCTGTTTATACCAGTCTGGCAGCTTTTTTATAGCTCACTTCTCCATACTAACAGACACAATTGGTATTTTGGCAGCAGAGGAACATAACCCCAGGACTCCTTTTATGGAAGCACTAGGATAATTAATGGATTCTCCTTGCTCTAACAAGTTTGACACATTAGCATACAGAGTCAGAGAATAAGGGAAATGATCAAGCAGAAGCTGGATGCATCTTTTCTCCACTGACAATTTCTATTTTATGTTAGCTGTATAAGTGCTGATCCTTTATCATAAGATTATCTAAAAATTTAATTTCAGCTGGCTGAAGTTCTTTAAAAGTCTATGTATTCTCACATAGACTATGCTGATCTCAATGGAGCTTACTTAGGGCAATTAGTTATAAGATCTCGGTTGTGAGTTTTGATTTTTGTACTAGTGTTTGGATTGTAGATCTGTGTTGTATGATGGCCTTTTTAACCATATTGTTAGCGCCTTTTGAGTATAAATAATAGAAAAGTAGGATGTGAATTTATATTTCCTGGATATGTGGTTATGAATTCTCCTCGAGAGTGGTTATGGTGAGTTCCCAAAGATAGAGATTCTCCTTGGTACAGTCATGGTGAATTCCTATAGTGTACAGGACTTTGACAAATGCATTAAGCTGTGCATAGTGTAATGGGCTCTGGCTGAATATATTTTTAGAAAGTTATCACCACTGGGAGTCAGTAAGAAGTGAACAAATCACCAGGAACTGCTGACATAACCAATAGAATTGCTACAACCCACAGAGCCAGAATGAAGTTTAGTTTTAACTAAAATCTGCCAACAAATATGGAAAACAGTGATGGCCCACAGACTGAATGTGATCAATATATATTCACATCCATAAAAAGGAGACAAAAAGATTGCTGTAATTACAGTACCATCACACTATTTTTGCATGCAAGCAAACTCTTATTCAAAATTCTGTAGTAAAGAATCTTACCACATATGAAGCATGAAATCGCTGCGGTGCACTAGGGATCACATTGCAAACATATGTTGGATAATGGAGTGCACCAGGGAATGCTAGAAGAAGATCTGCAAAGTGTGGGAGCCACCAATTAGGGAAAGCAATTCCACATATATTTTGCCTTTACTTCCGTCTAGCTACACTTCATTTTGTGGGGACATCTGTAAGGATTGCAGATAATGCTCATAGTGTCTGTTTATGTAAATTTGGGGGGAGCTATTTCTTCAGGTATCCTGGCTGAATCTGTTCAGGGCTTAAAAGATTGAAGCCAGTTTTTTGACTTGGACGTGGAAACAGATCAGTAGCCAGTAAAGATTGCAGAGTACTAGCATAATTGATCATAGCAAGCAGTTCTCCTACTCTTCTTGAACAGCTGGGGCTTCTGGACTTCACTTTAAAAGGTGGTCCAACACACCTTGCATTGCAGTTATCCAAGCATGAGGTTATGAGAATATGAGTAATTGTTGCAAGACCATCTCCAGGTAGGGCAAGGTAGGCAAAATGCAACCCTGAAGCTGTTTTTATAACCTTCACTACTGTACCCTTTTCTAGTAAGCACACCAACCAACCCTGAATTGCCTCTCTTGGAAGTATCTAGGAGAGCCAGTTCCCCTTTTTAAATAGTTTGTATGGGCTCTTCTGAGTTGCTTAACACCACACAATGCCCATTTTTCAAAATTAGAAATGGACTTCCGTTTTCTGGATTTGCTTTCCCTGTTTTTGCAGTCTTTACAATGCCATGGCAGAAAACTGGTTCACATATCTACTGAAGCTGCCCACACCTGATTTAGAGTCATAGCTGGTGTATCAGCCAAAAGTGATGACATGTGCTTGGAACCACAGCATACTCCAGTGCCTCTATAGTGACAGATTTGAGACCACGTGCCAAATCATGTATCTGATTACTTAATGCCAGGGTAGACAACTTCTGGTGCTATTTTTCCTGCCTCAAGAGCCACATCATCCCTTGTATGACACTGACTTAGGTTTAAAAGCATGGGGGGGAAATCTTGAGATTTTGTTTTGTTTCAATCTCAGCTAAAAGCAAGGCCACTGAAGAAACGGAGGAAAGACTACATAAGGCTGAAAAACTATTTAAAGAACGCCTCGGGCTGGAAATACGCAAAACTTGCGGTAAGGTGGATGTGCACTATTTTTCTATTGCAACATTAATCCATTTGCTTTTCCCCTTTTGATGTTATTGTCCTGGTGCAAAAAGAACATGCTAGAGTAGATATAGTTTTCCTTGTAGATCTGCCCTCTCACCAGTACAAAAGGCTGTTTCAAGGGAGAGTTCATGTGCTTGTTGTTCTTTGTCTAACAGATTATTGGAGTAGATAGTTGTAGTCTTCTTGGTGGGTGGGATGCACCTCTTACTCAAACTAATCGGTGCCTTTAATGGCAAGATCCTGCCATTAGGATCAGAATTTGCAAGTGCAGCAACAAACACAGCATGATACCATGGCCTGGTACATCTTAATGGATTTTGTTTGCACAGTAAATGTCAGACGTATTTACTTAAGTTAAATTAGCTGACATCCTGTTAGGAACATAACATGTAAAAACCCCTTTTGGGGTGCTGTTGGGGTTGGTACAGTGGGCTCTTAATGTCCACTCGAGTGTGGTTCTAGGACCCTCATGGATACTCAAATCTGTGGATGCCCAAGCCCCATTGTGTACGAAAATGGTGTCCCGTATATAAAATGGCAAAATCGACGTTTGCTTTTCAGAACTCTTTTTGGGGGGGGGGGGAATATTTTAAAGCTGTGGATGGCTGAATCCGTAGATAGGGGGAACTGACAGTCTTCCCTTCATTCCTTCCTCTGCAGTGTTCAAAGCCCAGTGTGGACTTAAAGAAAAGCCTCTAAATCCCCCACCGGATGGCCATTTCCTGCTTCATAGGTAGTGGGCAAACTTGTGTAAGCATCTGGCTACATCCCCATAGCCAGATGCGAAACAATGACAGCACCGAGGTCTGCTGGTGTCCTCCAGAGATCCCAGAACTGCAGTCCTTTCAGCTATGGGGATGTAATCAGATGTTTCTAAAATCCCCCCTATGAAGCCAGTAATGGCCGTACAGGGGAGCATTATATGGTTCAACTTAGGGGAAGTGTGCATGTGGATGTATACACTATGCTGAGCAATATGGAATTGCAGCAATAGATGAGTATCACATTATGTACAAGTGTGTTATTAGGGTTTTTTTTTCCCTTTCTGTCTTTCTGGATTTTAGTGCTCCTCCTCTGGCAACATTTCAAGTTGAACAAGATTGCTGCTGTGGTCAGCCTAGAGTCCAGCATTGGCAGAGGTCCTATGCAACTCGGAGCAGGTGCTGGAGGAATGGCAATAAAATCCAGAGTGGTTTTGTGGCCCTTGCAATAATAGATTTCACCATCTTGTGATGCTGGTTCATGGTGTATCTCTCATATTTTACCTGATAAACTTGATTGCCTTAATACATTCTTATTTTTTCATCTAGCCAATCATCTGCAATTTATATTCCGCTGTATTGACCACAAAGATTTTGACAAGCCATACACACTTACCCTTTCTATAAATGAAGAAGGAGCTTATGAAGGTATGTGTAAAGTTTCTAAGCAGAATCTAATTTTCTAGCAGACATGGAAAAATAGTGGCCAGTTGTTTTCTGACCCCATTTCCCATCACCCCAGCTAAGCATGGTCAATGGTTGGGGAGATGGAAGTTGTAATCCAAGAACATCTGAAGGACAGATGTTCCCCACCTTAATAATTTTAAAGAAAACAATTACCAATGCCCATATTAACATTGTAAAAATCCTTCAGGTACTGAATTAATTTCTTATGACAGGTTGCAGGCCTTTCCTCTCCCTCATCCTTAATTTCTTTGGATTTTAGGTTGCTTTTTCTTTAGTTTGCTGTATTTTCTCCATGTGTATCTCCAACTTAAAAAACCACCCAATTCAGGCTGAACCACTAATGTTTGTGACGAGATTTGTGATTACCAATATTGAGATTTAATAAACTACTGCTATTAGATGTAATGATACCAAGTAGCAGTTCATGAGAGTTGAGGGTGGCTGCAGGTCAAAAAGCTAAAATGTATAGTAAAAATGATTATTACAAGACACTAATTACTAGGACGAGTTAGGATTTATATGCAAGAATTTAAAATTTGTCACATTAAGAAGACTTATTTTCAACGTAGCCATTATTTTTATCTTTTTTTCCTTGTAGTGATCTCTTGTTCTCCTCCCTTGAACTGTATAGAAGAGCTGCAGCTCAAAGTGAGAGAAACCAACAATTTTTCTGCATTTATTGCTAATGTTAGGAAGGCCTTCATTGCTTTGACTTACAAATGATGTGTTTCTTTCTTTGTAAATCCGTGTATATTCCTATTTTTTTGTCACCTTTACTCTATTTAGAAAAAAAAATAAAGATTAGAATAGTGGATTATTTGATCTTCAAGACAGAACTGGGGAAGATTGAGGATAGGCCACACAATCTGTAAGAATCATCCATTGTCTTCCACTGAATTTCAGAAAGAGAGGTTGCATTTGTGGACGTGAAGTTTAGCTTCCTCTTGTAGTACAGATTTGTAGGCTACCCAACATTGCAAAATGCCACTTTTTCTCAGTTGCTAGGTTTCCTAGCCTAGCTAACCATGAACCTTGACTGTACCAATTTCTATGAATGGACTGTAAGGGTTTTTGTTTTTGTTTTGCTTGCCCTAGCTTAAGCTTTTTAATAAGAAGCAAACAGAATCGGGTTTTTCCGAGTACTATATATACTAATACCTGTGACAATCAGCATGGAATATCAAGAAACTAATAATTAAATGGGAAGTTAATTTGTAGTACCTCTAACTGCAGTTTTATTTTTCTACTCAGAAGTCACAGTGAGATTTACTTATTGCTTTAGTAAGATTTACCCATTGCTTTACAAAATGAGACCAAAGTAAATTTGGTTTGGTAATCATGTTTAATTTTTATGATACTATGATAATTCACCAAAGGAAAGTTACCTTTTTTGTACTGTCTCTTCCAAGCTTCCTATGCATACAGGAAGCTACTACACAGAGTTGGTTTCAGATCCAAACATAGGAAGGGTAGGCATTTAGAAATAAAAATGAACCAATGTCTTGTCAAGTTGAATAAATCATATTGTAAGCGGGATGTGTGATCAATTCCAGTTGGGGTTATCTCACCTCAATTTAAAGAGGTTTCTTCATCTACGGTGAAGCCCAGGTGACTGGAGGGAGATACTTCTTCCACATAAGTAGCTGGGAAAATACCCCTTTTTCCATTTACGGATCCATACCACCATCCATCCTCTTCCTTGCGGTGGATTACAATCATGTCACCTAACAGGGTAATACAATCATGTTAACCTCCTTGGTTAAGCATCCTATTGGTTTTCTCTAACTCCAGCACCCTTTACACAAATATCTGAATGGGGTATATGTAAAGCCCGCTTTCTGTTCAAGTACTTCTTGTGTTTATATATGTTCTTATGTGCCCGTGCTTAGGTCCAAGATAGACAGACCAGACTTCTAGTATCAGCTGGGTTGGACAAAATTAGCTTAAAGCAGGGTACTGTGGTGAGAAACCATGGTGAAGGGATTGGATTTCATTGTCATCCCGTATATACTTCATTTAGGATAAAAAGTTTCACTCTGCCCATGCCTCATAGTTGATCAGATGAATCTGTAATTAGAACTTTAAATTAATTTAAAGTGCCTTTACTGTGTTGATTGTTAATATACCACCATACAACCCCAAACACAACCAATTTTGTTTGATTTTGAAGGCTAAGCAGCATGAAACCTAGTTACTAGAATCATAGAATTGTAGAGCTGGAAGAGACCACAAGGGCCATCCTGTCAACCCCCCTGCCATACAGGAATACACAATCAAATATTTCCCAACATAGGGTCATCCAGCCTCTGTTTTAAAACCTCCAAAGAAAGAGTCTCCGCCACACTCTGAGGAACCATATTCCACTTTCAAACAGCTCTTACTGTTAGGAAGTTCTTCCTAATGTTGAGATGGAATCTCTTTTCCTGTACTTTGCATCCATTTCCCAGTCTCTGGGGCAGCAGAAAACAAGCTTGCTCCATCATATGACATTCCTTCAAATATTTAAATATGGTTATCATGTCATCTCTTAGCCATCTGTTCTCCAGGCTAAACATAACCAGCCTGCTAAGCTGCTCCTCACAGTTTATGGTTTTCAGACTGTAATAGGCATTCACTTTCTGTTGAAATGGATTCTAGAACTGGTTGTTTAGGGTTTTTTAAAACCTACAGGTTTGTTTTAGTATACAGTTGGCCCTCCTTATCCCCAGATTTTTTATCCATGGATTTGAGCATACACGGCTTGAAAATATTCCAAAAAAGTATAAATTCTAAATAGCAAAACTTGATTTTCCATTTTATATATGGGACACCATTTTGTTGTGCCATTATATTTAATGGAGCATGAGCATACATGGATTTTGTTATTCATGAGGGATCCTGGAACCAAACCCCAGCAGATAACAAGGGCCCACTGTAGTAATTTAAAGTTCTTATGATAATGTTGCCATGTTTTTGCTATAACTTTTGGATTACATCAGGATAACTTTTTAAAAAATCCACATCCTTCCCCCCCCCCCCCTTTGACATTTGTTTTAATTTTGCAATCCCATAGCTGGCTTTTTAATACTGAATTTTTTAAATAACACATTTTTACAATTGGCAGATCTCATTACACAGGCTACAGACCTTTTTGTAAGCTACTGTATATACTCAACTATAAGGCGAGAAATTTATGCCCCAAAATGAGCTCCAAAATCCTGGATCGACTTATACACGGGGCAATACGGTAATACAGTGGGGATCCATCCCCACGGAGACCCAAAACAAGCCAAAAGAAAGTAAAATAGGCTTAGAGTAAAATACTGTAGTAAAAAAGTAAGCGGAGTGGAGTACTCTCTCAAAGTCCTCCTTCATTTCCCACGCTCTACCAGATTTGCAAAGAAAGGAAGTGTGTTTCTCTCTCTCTCTCTCTCTCTCTCTCTGTTGCTGCTTAAGGAATAAGGAGAGACTCAAACTCCCGCTGCTTTGCAAGGAAAGGAGGTGTGTTTGTGTGTGTGTGTGTGTTCCTATTTCCTAAAGTCCCACTGGATCTGCAAGGAAAGGAGGTGTGTTTCTGACTTTCTCTCTCTGTGTGTGTGTGTTTGTTTCTTGTTGGAGAGAGTCAAAGTTCCACTGGATTTGCAAGGAAAAGGGTGTATTTCTGTGTGTGAGTCTAGGCTGTTTGCTAGAGAAATCCCAGACCCACTGAATGGAAGGGTGCATTTCTGTGTATGAGTCTGGGCTGTTTGCTAGAGAGATTCCAAAGACCCACTGCATTTGCAAGGAAAGAGAGTGTGTGGTAACTGGTACTTCGCAGATTCCCTTGCTTTGTCCTTTACATTCTTTGTTACATGTCCCTAAATTGTACCCCCGACTTATCCATGGGTCATATCAAAATCCATAATTTTGGCTCCAAAACCTCACCTCAACTTATACATGAGTATATACGGTAGTCACTTCGAATAAATTTATTTGCAAGCCTGGCTGATATCCTTTTCCTCTCCCACGTTTGGTTGAGAGGTATGATTCCCATGGTACAACCTTGTTTGCATTGTTAAAATGTTTTTCAAAGAGACATCATGTATAATATGCTGAAACATGCAAATGACACAGAAGCAGATCTAACTCCTTTAGACACACAGGTTTTTCAGATACCAATAAGGGTCATTCAAAATTCCTGACATGCAGGGCTGACAATTTTCTATCCTTAGGAAAATCCATATTTGGTTTTTATTTTAGTATGTGTCAGCAATCCTGAATCAGTTTTAATCATTTCATAATTATCTGTATTGGCAGTGAGCTCCTGCAACTTGGGATCATCTTTTTTCTCCAAATGTCCACAACCACAAATACTAGACTTTTGGCATCTTCTTCAGTATATATAAAAGGACAAGCTTTCCAGCCCTCGAGTAAGGGATATCTGTCAACCCTAACATACAGAGTTATTTGGGAAGCTTTTTCCTTTTAGTATTTAAGGATTGGGAAGAAACCCGGTGCAGCTGCCTTGAGGTTTGAGCCTATTAGAATATTTAAAACTCTGAACATCCCAGATGTCCTGATAGATTGTACCACATGAACCTAAGCATGTTTATCAGAGGTTGGAAGTGTTAGTGTTTTGAGTATAGCAACTCCCAGAATCCCATAGCCAGCTTTATCCACGAGAAAGGTTACCTTTACTCAAGCAAAGTTCATCATCCCTTTCTGTGCAGTAGTCATACAATGCTGTACAAGTTCCACATGCTGAATCACCATTCTTTGGATCAAAAGAGTTTGCTGGTTTTGAATTGCTAGCAGAAGCAGCTGTAAGATAGAACAATGAAGTTACACTATTTACACCAGGAAATAATAACTCTCTGCATGTACTGACAGCATTGTTCTTGAGCACCCACCCAATTATATTTAAATTATTTTTTTTAAAGAAAAGTGAATTTGAAAATTGCTGGAACCTAAAGAGCTGGAAGTATTTTTCCACTCATTTGGTGTGTTGACTCTTAATTTTTAAAGAAAATTGAAATTTGGTGATAGTTGTCATCTTGGGACTTCCAATTGTACTTCTGCCCCTTCCTTTCCCCCCTATAGGAGCCCTGATGGTGCAGTGGTTAAATGCCTGTACTGCAGCCACTCGCTCACAAACCACAAGGTTGTGAGTTCAATCCCAGCCAGGGGCTCAGGGTTGATTCAGCCTAGCACCCTTCCGAGGTTGCTAAAATGAGTACCCAGCTTGTTGGGAGCAATTAGCTTACGCACTGTGGAGTGTAGGGAGTGCTTAAGTGCAGTGATAAGCGATATGTACTTGCTATTGCTATAATTGTTGCCTCTTTTTCTGTCTTCTAGAAAACGTTTGTAGCTACATAATCATACGTGTATGTGTATGTTGTTGTTAACTGTCCTCAAGTCAACCCCAACTCATGGCAACCGTGTGGATGAGACATCTCCAAGACCCCTTATCCTCCACTGCATTGCTTAGGTCCTGCTGATTAATGCCGTGACCTCCCTGATTGAGTCCAGCATTCCTGGCATGTGGTCTTCCTCTCTTTCTGTTACCTTCTACCTTTCCTAGTTATTGTCTTTTCTAATGAATGATGCCTTTTCATGATGTGGCCAAAGTAGGACAGCCTCACTTTCATCATTTTGGCTTTCAGGGAGAGTTCAGGCTTGACCAGTTCAAGGACTGATTTGTGTGTCTTTTTGGCTGTCCACAATATTCTCAGCACTCTTCTCCAGCACCACATCTCAAATGAGCTGATTTTCTTCCTTCCTGACTTCTTTCTTTCTTCATTGTCCAGCACTTTAGGATCTTGTCTAGTTCTTCCATAGCTGCTCTTCTCATTCCTAATCTTCTTGTGATCTTCTTGACTGCAGTTTCTGTTCTGGTCAGTACTGGAAATCTTTGACTGTTTTTCGATTTCCTCATTATCTTGGTCGAATTTATATAGTTCCTCCATGGTCATTATTTTTGTTTTCTTTATGTTCAGCAACATGCTTCCCCTTGCACTTTCTTTTTTCATTTTCCTTAGTAGTTTTTTTTTTTCAAGTCTCTGATATTTTCTGCTAGTAGTATGGTACCATCTGCATATCTCCAAATTGGCTCCCCCATAAAAGAATAAGTAGTGCTATTTTGGCACACCCTTTTTAAGAATGCTCAGTAGCAGTGGTGTTAATCATGGGGGTCAAGTGCATTTAACTTTGCAATGAAAGGAAGATGGAAGTGGAGAGAGAGAGAGAAGGACTGCGTTAAGCAATAGACCCAGCTGCCCCTTCTATAGGTGCCTTCTTTCTATAGGTGCATTCTGATAATTCTAGATTATCAGAACAATAATCATTTTGCTACCTTATGAGACAAAAAATCATAGACTATATATGCTGGTAGAATG
Organism: Urosaurus nigricauda; assembly: GCA_034509955.1. Classification (NCBI taxonomy): domain Eukaryota; kingdom Metazoa; phylum Chordata; class Lepidosauria; order Squamata; family Phrynosomatidae; genus Urosaurus; species Urosaurus nigricauda. Next base: position 166,495,813 of record JAOEGL010000001.1, on the reverse strand, counting down.
AATGACTGATGCTTTTACCTGGAAGGCCACTTGAGTGAGTTCGTCCTTCACCTGCACTCCTTGTGCTTACAGTGCGTTTAAAGTGATTCCTTTTCATAGGGCAAGTGAATACTACAGAACTATGTACACAGTCCTATCATTTTTAGGAAAAAGAAAAAGGGATTTATTATTTATCATAGTCTCTTACTAAAATGCTAAAATCTCATCAGATATTTTATCACTGGAAAGTATAACATTATTCATAACTGCTGTCTCAGATAGGTATTAATTTAGACTTAAAAGATACCTGCTGGTATCTTTAACTATTGGAAAAAATTGTAGAGGGGGAGGCTGCTCAGAGTTCCTTTTATCAGTGGCTGTTAAATACAACTGCAGTGAAACTGCAATGAAATGTTGCAGAGAATGGAGAAACTTTTGCTGCAAACATGTCAAGAAGCTATAGTTGGCTGAGAATCCTATATATGGCTTTGCCATTTAAGACACTTCTCTGCCTCTGTACATTGAAATGCTTACTGTAAAGTGAACTTAGGTTTCTTGTAACATGGAGCAACACCAATAGGATTTTGTTCTGCCATGGGCTAGCTTATGTAGAGCAGGACATATCCCTGATCACTCTGAAATATTTATTTCTCATTGTTTGTCTTATGTGTTCACCTCAGAGGCACAGAACTTACAAAATCTTAAAGCTGAAGAATAACCCTTAAAACAATGAAACACAAAGAAGTTCATGATTAATATACAATACAGTACTGGGTGTAGTTATTCAAAACTTTGCCTAAAGCTTTTTCTAAACTTCAGTGACAACTACAATCTACAACTATCGGGCTCTTTAAAAGTTGAAGCCATGAGATAATTAAATAACTGAAACGTTTCTCTAAATACAGCCTATTAGTAGCAATGACTTCTTGTTTCCATTAGACATGTGGATGATGAGAAGAGCAGGCTATACAGAAACTTTAGCGGACTATAGAGCTGAGCTTTCCAGACATCTCTCCTCTCCAAATAGTCACACAGATGTGTTTTGATGATTGACCATAATTCTTAATACCTTTTCTTTCCATTTTGAAATGCAGTTATTCCAGGGTTGTGCTGGTTTAGGCTTCTGTTCAATTTCTGCAAGCACACTGGCCAACTTGAAGTGGTTTGCTTGCAGAAGGGTAGCTTTCAGTGTTGTCTTGAGTAATACAAGCATCAACAAGTTACCATATTAGAAGAATATTTCCTGCACCTGCATATTGAGTTATGCTTGGTGGCCACATTTAGATTCAGGCTATGCTGAACCCAGCAAGAGCCAGCACTAGCTTGCCTCTCTTCCAACAAGTCAGTGGAATAATCCTAAAACAAATCAGGAATTAATGATCTGGCTTGTTGGGGGAATGACAAGCAGATCACCAGTTCCTGTAGAATTCAGTTGTCAGCCTAAACAGACCAGGGGCAGAAGGTTCATTTTTTTATCTGGTCCCATTGCGAATGAACAGTGGGGTAACATAAACTAGTCTCCAGTTAGCAATGGAGACTAGTTGGAGACTACAATGGAGACTACACAACCTGATTTGATATAATATCCAACCCCAGCCTGTATCTCTAGGGCAGGGGTGGGCAATAAAGTTTGGGGGCCTTTATTGCCCAACAAGAGACTTTGCTGGGCTGCACATCCTTCTGTGGCTCACCTGATATCCCCCTCCCCCAAAAACTGTTTAGCCCCCAACATTCTCTAGAGGATATTGGTGGTAATTCTGCCACGCTTGTGGTCCGCAAGGCCATTTTAGGCCTTTTTAAAACAGAAAATTTACTAGAAACATCTCACGGCCCCCCAAACCATGGTGAACTTTCCTGCTTTACCCCCCTTTAAAAATATTTGGGTGTGCCAGTTGGCCCTGGGGGCCTCCAAAACTGCTAAGGGGTATCTATGCTTCCTGTAGGCTGCACTTTCCCACTCCTCTGGAAGATAGGATTGAGGTACCCAGCCAGGCTCCAGTTTTAAAATGTTATTTCTCTTATTGGATCTTGTCCTAAAAGCAAAGTTCAAATGAAACTGAAAGCCAACTTGCTAAGTTATTCCAAACCTGTTCTGGGATCAGCTTGTATTTATGAGAGACCTGGGTATTTCAGTTTACACTCTATTATAACTGGATTAAGCCCAGTCAAATGCTTAAAAGCCAGTGCCAAACCTAACTTACATTTTATAGTCCAAACTGTACTGTACCTCATAAAGCTGTTCAGTGATATTGTTCTGATTCTTTGCATCTGAGAACTGTGGAGTCTCCATGTAAGCTTTAAGCATCCGTTCCAGACCTTTAAAAAAGATATTTATTATATAATGGCTGATTAAACACTTTTAAAGTGTTGTAAAAGATCTTATAAGACAGCTTTTGACATGCAGAATATTTATTAATTCTTCATGCACTCATAAATATCTTTGGAAATAATGAGGTATACTATTTTTAGAATATTGCCAAGCTGTTTGTTTGTGTGTATATATACACACACACACATATATATATGTACCGTGTTTCCCCGAAAATAAGTCAGTGTCTTATATTAATTTTTGCTCCCAAAGATGCACTAGGTCTTATTTTCAGGGGATGTCTTATTTTTCCATGAAGAAGAATTCACATTTATTGTTGAACAACACCAACAACAAAATGGGCATGCTTCCAAACAAAAACTGCTAGGTCTTACTTTCGGGGGAGGCCTTATATTTAGCAATTCAGTAAAACCTCTACTAGGTCTTATTTTCTGGGGGATGTCTTAGGCTATATATAAAAAAGTAGCTTTTTTTGACTCCAGACCTCCCAAAACAATATACACTCATATTGAAACAAAGCTGACAACATTACAATAACAATGGACAGCAGTAACAGTAAAAATACAATTGTATGAGTAATGTTCAATACAATGTGTTATTTTAGAGGACTAAATTAATTTAAAGGTCTGTTTTTAAAAGTTTATCCTTTATTCACATATGAGAGGTTAAGCAAGAAGAGGCTAGACTTTTCCTAAATGAATACTGGGCCTGGATTATTAAAGTGCAGTTGTATAGATTCCTGAGCATTCTTGGATGGAAGAGACAGTTAAAAACAACCAACAGTTCAAAAGAACTTTTTATTCTGCACCTCCATTAGTTCCCTTCTTTGAACTACTCCCTGAGGTTTTGAACGTTGGAAAAAACAGTGCAGAGCTTTGAGCAGTGAGAGAAAGGCAATGGCATGTTTGGCAAGAAATGTTTCTGAAATTATTCTAGGATTCTGCTCTCTTGCATTAAAATAATAGTATGCCCAGGCTGGCTAATACTTTCACAACTTGTTACCATAAATGCTTCATAAAGCCTGAGGAGACTGTGTTGTCATACAATTCTGCAACAAGGAGGCAAATAGGATAGACATTTCTATCTATCTGTCTAAATTCTAGACAGATTTAGTCTATAATGTACTTAACTGGGAATACGTTCATTAAACCCAGTGGGGCTGGCTTCTGAGTAGACCTATATAGGATTGCACTGAGTCATGAGTCTATTGACTTCATTGCTTGAGCACTGAGCCTCCTTCACCAGTTCTAATGCCAGGGACGCTACATGAAAGGGAACCATCTGGGGAGCCCATAATCTCCCTGGCATTGTCTGCCCAGACTATGAAAGCAGCAATCCTGGCTCATGTATCACCATTTTGTGACTGGTGGGCTCTAGAGATTTTCAGGACTCTCTAGTGGTTCCTAAGGTGTAGAAAGTCTTGATAACCCCTGCCGTTCTCTATAATATGAAGATGTATAAAGGAGTAATAATACACACAAAAGTATTTTTTTTACCACTTGTGGACTTGTGAGAATGCAAAGATTTACTGGAGAAATATAAAATTGTATGATAACCTGTTTTGTCTTGTATGGCTTTTTCCAAGTCCTTCTGCAGGCGTAGTACTTTAGCTTTGATAGAAGCTTGTCGCCTCTCTTTTTCAATAAGGCTTGTAGCATCTTCCTCCTTTTATAGGAAGGAAAACATTTAGAAATTCAATTTGGAAGGGAAAGAATGAGATGGTTCAAAAATAGATCTTTATTCAAAGTGTGTATGTGGAATGAAGTATTTATTTGGTAATGCTCTCAGCCAGTGTGCTTGAGGTGTTGACATCACTCGCACACTGTCACAAAGTGACAGGAGTGGTGACAGTGTGTTTCTAGTCTGTGGTGTCTTCATGTATTACAAACTATTTCAGCTTTTGCTCTAGAATACAGAAATACTGGCATGTAGTAGGTTCCTCAGCAATACATGTAAAACACCAATCCTAACTTTCTACAGATTAAAGAAATGAAACCATGCTTTCAATTAGTGTACACAGGATTGATGGGAGGAAGGGGCTCTTTAATATAACAAGCACCCAGTTGACTTGTTCCTGTGTGCCTTCAATTCATTTCTGATTTATGGTGACCTAAAGTGAACCTACAGTATCTGCGGTTTTCTGATGCTGAGTGTGTGTGACTTGCCTAGGGTTGCTCAGTGGGTTTCTGTGGCCAAGTAGAGATTTGAAACCTCTCCAGAGTTGTAGTCCAATGCACAAACCACTATACATGCTGGTTATCCATTAAGATGCTGGTCAATAATCTGTCTCCTATGTAAGCCACAGGAGGACAGGAAAGTGGCAGACAAGGCTTGATATTATCTCTTATAAAGGCACCGGCAGTACATCCACTGCTACAGGCATCAGTTTTCCTGCCCAAACCCCTTCTGTTTCTGGGTTGGCATCAAGGGGACAATCTAATATGACTTAGACCACCCATCCCAAACTGGTGTTCAATACATATGGCAAATGGAAATGATGAAAAATCGTGATCATTAAAATATTTGTTTACCTTAACTTTGTCATACCATTAAAAAAATGCCAACCAAATCTCAAATCATGCCCCTCTATATTTAATAATCTTCTATTCTTTAAAAGTATCAATTCTTTTACCCAAACCAGAGTACTAAATTATAGTGAACTGGCTTCTAAGTTTGGTACATGTTAAGTCATTTTTCCACCACTCTATAGAACAAGGATGGAGACTAAGTACGAGTGCCCCTTTCACACTACACAATTATAGTGCTATGATAACCATCCTATAGAATCATGAGGTTTGTAGTTTGGTTAAGGTGCCAGAGGTGCCCTCTGGCTGAGGGGTCTAATAATAATAATAATAATAATAATAATAGGATTCATTTCTATTCCGTCTTTTCCGGTGGGAAATCAAAGTGGATTACAGCAAGTCAAACAAACAGCTTCATTTATATACCACTTCATACAGCCTAAGCAGTGTCTAAGCGGTTTACAACCGTAAGCTACTCATCTGGTTACTCATTTTAGTGACCTTGGAAGGATGCAGGCCTGAGTCCAGCTTGAGCCCTTTTGCTGGTATTGAACTCGCCACCTTATATTTTTTGAGTGAGAGGCTGCAGTACAGACATTTAACCATTGCACCACCAGAGTCTAAGTGCCCTCCATAAAAAAAACCCTTCAAATTTTAGGATTCAATAGGATAGTGATAAGGCAGTTAAAGTGGAGTCATAGCACTATAATTGTGTAGTGAGAAAGGGTCCCTCATAATGGCACTGGAAGCCTTCTAGGGACATCATATCAGCCATAGGCATGACCAAAGTAAATGTGGTTTATCCATTCTTTCACTGTTTCAACTTTCATTGATATAGATCATACAGGTACACTTTCCCAGTAGTCCTCACTGAACCATATTGATGAACTGGGACTAGGAGGACTTTTCCCTGCCCCATGACTAGAGAGGATTTTTTTTTCTCCCAGCAGTGAGCAACAAAATCCTGCTCTTATTTTTGATTGGAGACAAGACCTTTTTTCCTTTCCTTTTTTGTTTTTGTTTTGTTTTTGTTTCCTGTGGAGATTGGGTGGAGACTGAGGAAGAGCTGGAAAGGCAGAAGTTTTAACTTCTGCTAGGCTGAAGGTTCCCATCCCTGCTATAGAATTATCTTACCCACTCCAGACAAAATCAATACCTATAAATTTAAATTATTTTTCCAATTGTGTTTGTAAGTGAAAACAGATACAGTGGATAAACCAAACTAAATCTATTATCTGGACTCTGCAGTTCTGTTTTGGGAGGGCAATTCAACACATATCACTGTGGTACCAATAAAAGTCATGATTAAGTAGAATGAAAACTTACAATGCAGAGCAAATGGTTCTCTGTTACAGTTGTGTTTCATTTTTCAATACAATGCATTACCGTGCAAGAAAAGAAAGGCAAAACTGATGGAGAGAGTAGCGGCTTTCTCTGTGCTGTTCCACACACTGTCATAGCACTTCTGTTCTCTTCCTGAAGGGACATGGTCTTCAAAGCATACCTTTTGCCACACTGATTTTTCCTGTTCAGTGAAAGGCACACTTTGATGACCATCTCCCCTTGAGAAGAGAACAGAAGTGCTACAACAGCATGTGGAGTGGCACAAAGAAAGCTGCTACTCCCCAATTGGTTTTGCTTTGCTTTTCTTGCACAGTAAGTCCTTTTTAGACATGACATTGGATTGCAGTGTGTAGGGAGACACAGGAGAAAACATAGTCACAAAAACATCTTCTATTGTATCTTATGTCCTCATGGACTAAGTCTTTGTTTCCTGTATGGTTAGAGCACTTGGCAGCACACATTGTTTTGTGGCTAACCCTTTGTAAAGCAAATACAGCAGGGATAGTGAAATAAATGCAAACCCATTTAAAGATGTGGTGTATGGCTCAGTAATTGATTAAAATGTTCTTCATTTGGGGAGTAATCTTGAGCTTGTATTCTTTATTACCTATCTAAACTTGATTGCAACAGTTTTTATTGCAAGAAGGAACAAAACAAAGCATTTCTTAGTAATGAAAATATCAGCAAATCAGTCAATTTATATATTATATTACCAGTCCAGCAGCTAACCCTCCTGGGCAACGTCTTGCAAATTTTACATATGACTGGACAATCACACACGGTAAACATTTGTGAATCCAAAATGGACAACCTTCAGTGTGTAAGGACTCACATTCTGTATAAATTATGACCAAAGAAATAAAAAGAGGGCTGAAGGAGACAGATAGGAGAAAATTTAGTCTTCAGTGATTGATGATAACCAGAGGAGAAAATATACTTAGTCTCTATATGCAGAGATGGAACAACTTGCCTTTTTTTTTTTTTTTTTTTTGCCTATATGTCTCAAAATCCCCCATTCAGCATAAACAGTCCAGAAATAACTAGTAATGGACAATACTATACACATGGGAACTAAATACAGTTGGTCCTCCATATCCACAGATCCTTTCTCCGTGGATTCAAGCATCCAAGGCTTGAAAATATTCCCCAAAAATATAAATTCAGAAAAGCAAATCTTGATTTTGCCATTTTATGTAAAGGACACCATTTACCACTGTATTGAATGGGACTTGAGATTTTGGTATCCAGGAGGGGTCCTTGAACTAAACCCCTGTGGATAACAAGGGTCTACTGTATATTTCCTGATCTGCAATTAATAATAGTTATTGTGGCTGGAGAATTCTGGGACATGTAGTCAGAAAAGTAACTTTACCAATCTAGTTTCCCCATAATGCATCAGTTTCTGTCACATGTGTGAGTGATTGTCATTCCCTGCTGAAAGTCAAAGTAAAACACTGCTCCTGGCCACTATTACGAACACTGGTCTTCCACTGGTCCTACAGAGTGTACTGATACATAGTCTGCCTCCAGGGATTCCTGCAATACTTACACTCAAGATTGTGGGAACTTTAGAGAACACTTACATAATAGTCAGTTAACAGGAACTCCAGTTTGGTGTCTTCAGTGGGAATGGACATTTCTTTCACTAACGTCTGCACATCCTTGTCAGCATCAGCCTCGCAGACAGCATTATGAACCTTTGTGTGGCACTAGAATAGCAATAAGCATGCTTAAATGAGGAAATATATTCTCATTATGTTTAACTGGAAGTGTGAAAGATCTTAGATTTACATACAGCAATTAAGTTTTCTCCAAAACTGGAAAGCTGTCGGCTGTAACGATTTAACATACTGTACAGAAGATATAGTCTCTCTTTTTCAAGGTCTAGAACACTCTGTTTAAAAGAGAAAAGGAATTAGCATACATAGAAAAGCCAATGTGCAACCATCAGGCCATCTGTTTGTTGCAGGCATATGCAACCATTATACAATCCCACTGGAAGAGTTCTGCAAGTCATTCCAGTGGTGTTGAAACCTGTGTTCCTAGGACATACATTACCAGTTATTAGATTTCTGAGATACTAAATGTGCAAAACAACACCACCTCACTCCAACTTAAATCTTATTTTTATCACAGAACAAGTCTTTGAACCTTACTGCCACTCTGTTGAAATTCAAACAGTTGCATGGGATCCGGCCTTTTAAAAATGGACATCAAAATGTATGCGCACTGACAACCTCCTTGGTAAGCCCATTCCACTGCTTTGGGATGACAATAAAAAAAGCCACCACCCTGTTGAGGCATACAAGTATAAAAGGATCCTGTTTTTCAGGAAGGGAGCAAAGGATCAGAGAGATACTCTTAGAGATCATCTAGACCTTGGTGGTCAAGTGAATCTGCTGGTTAGATCACTGGGAGATATGCAGTGATTTCTGATGAGCAAAGATTTCCAATTCCCACTCAGTTAACAACTTGCCCATCAAAATGACTTTCCCTTTGCTGCTTATAGGCTGAAAAGAAGACAGCTTGAGTAACTAGGAGTGGATTTTTGTGTGGGAGGACTGTGTTCTGTTCATTTTCCATACTCAAAGCAAGTTCCTGAACTCAGAGTTCTTTAGCTAAGAGTGGTCTTTTGTACCAGGCTGCATTTGAAGGGTCTTAGGTTTCTAGTAAAAAACAAAGCAAATCCTGCCAGTCTGAAGTCAGTTCATCTCTAGTCTAATCTTCACTCACTGCAGACTCTACAATGCAGGATGGAGCTATTGCATCCCTGATAGCTGGACATGCAGCTTCTGCTATTACCTTTGGCAAAGGGAGAATTCATCAGCTCATAAAGTGATCTGTCCCACTGCCAAATGCATCCAAGGAAGTAGACTTAAGCCTACGAAAGCTCGTGTTGCCAACTTCTTTCTTTCAGTTAGTCTCAAAGGCGGTACAAGATCTCTCTACATACTAATTCTACAGACTAACCTGGCTATGCCTTTGAATTCTGCCAAACAGCTTTTATTATTAGGAAGGTTCTAAAATTTAGCTCTCTTAAATTTACACCCGTTTGTTCTGTTTCTGCTAGAACAAATCTTAGCCAGTAACCCATAATAGAGAATGTGGGGGCATTCTACATGAACAATGTATTTTGTCAAGATCTGAAACTCCACAGAGACCTTTTCTTCCCAGCTTCCACCCCTTCCTACAAAGTCTTAAAAGAAACAGGTCTTTTACTTGGAAAATTGCATTCTTTCAATTCCTCAAAAGCTCATAATGGGTTCACTGCTATAAGTAGTTAACTAGCGGAGACTGTAGAGAGACTGTAGAGGTTTTGGAGGAAGGGCTACTCTCCCAATACAAGAGTTAAAATATGGGGCTGCTAATGTTTGCCCAGGTTTATGGACTGACCTTCTCCACAAAAGCCAGTTAGTCAAGCATGCATGTTAAGAAATATAGATGAGATTCACATAGAAGTATCCACAGGATTTTTTCTGGTTTTGTGTGGTTTTGTATAGCTGGATAGTGATGGGTGAGCAGCATTTGCATACATCCCAGTACACCTGAGCAGCATCTTTTCCACCCTTTAATCAGTGTCCCATTCAATGACATTTAGAAGTAGACAGACAGAAAGAAAATAATCCTCAAAATCTGAAATTTGACAGTACAAAATGCAAAAGCCAAGAGGCATTGCAAATGCCAATAAAATTCTTGTGGAGTGAGGGATGGTTTAAGGGGTTGACACATTAATTAAGAAACACATCTATTGGGTACTTTCTGGCTTCATTGGTCTTATAAGACTGACAGCTTCACAAGACTACTCAAGAATTGGGTCCCCCTTGTTTATATTTAGTTCCTTTCTCTTGAAAACATTTGTGAACAGTCTGTACTGTGAAATAGCAGCTGGGTCTGTAGAGATTATTTTTTGGCAGAGTGAGGAGACATTACTATGCTAGATCAGGAATCAGGTCCTAGAGGATCCTGGACAGTTTGTTTGGTTTTCACATTGTTATTAGGCACTGCTTAGGTTCAGCATAAAAAGGGGTAAAAAGGGTGTGTGTATAGGAATCTAGCAGCAGATTTAAACCAACTGACCTATTTTAGCATTAAAATTTTGAGGATATCTATGAACTTTACAGTGGAACAGCACACCAGCCATGTCACCCTATAGGGCTGCCGTAAGTCCCCACAACAAAATATGTATTACAACACTGGATTACTTTACTGGACTTGCACAGTCCTGCCTCCCATGATATGGGGATCACAATGATGGATTATATATAATTTTCTATAAAAACTCAGTTTTCTTTTTATGAAAACACATCCCTCTAGGTTTATATTAACACTGTATTTTAGGGTATCCAAATCTGGGGCAGAGGGGGAATAGAGAGGTAGCATCATTAGATCAGAAAGAGCATTTGCCACGGCTGTCTGCTGTCTTGAGGAGTCTCTCCTCTAGAACAATTCAGAGAAATTTACAATGTCTGGCAGCCAGAAATTCAAAGGCAATGATCTCAGGTCTTAGCACTTTGAACAACTTGTGGACTAGTGGATATTGTGGACTAGTGGATACATATCTGCCTGTGCACGGGAAAATGAAATAAATTAAGCCATGGACTTTGTGCATTAGGAAACTGCATAATAAATATCTTAAATGTCCTAAAGGCACTAGATCTTGTCAGATTTTGGGAGCTAATCAGGGGCAGCCCTGGTTACTCCTTAGATGGGAGACTGCCAATGAATACCAGGTGCTGTAGGCTACATTTCAGAGGAAGGAACTGGCAAAACCACCTTTGAGTATTCCTTGCCTGAGAAAACCCTATGAAATTCATGAGGTCGCTATATGTTAACAGGCAATTTGAAGGCACATACACAGAGTTAACTTTACCGTTATCTTCTTTCTCCCTACTGCACCTATCTTGGTTGAGTGCATGAATGAGGTCAAATAGCCAATTTGAATATGCTTTGCATGATGGCATAACTGTTTTTCCTCAACCAGTTTTTACTTCCTATGAAGTATAGCCTACAGCACTTGATATTTGTTGGCCGCCTCTCCATCCATCCATCCATCCACACACACATAAAGAGGGGAGATTTATTTTCCTATTGGACCTGCATGAGGTTTGTTCATATAGTATATTGGGATTCAGCCAGTGTCTCTGTGTGTGTCCAATTTGCCTAAACAGTGTTTAGATACTGTCAGTTGTTCACAAAATGTCACCTAGCAGGAGCTTCTATCCTCCATCATGAAGCCCTGAAGGCTACTTGGTTGCTATAATCTGTAAACTACTGACTCCCAGAGGCATCTCCATGAGTGGAAATGGTGGATTCAAATAGCCATTGGCAGCCTTGTTAAGCATATGACTAATTTTCCCTTGTAAAAACCAATGGGGCTTAAAAGTGCATCGCCTTTGGCTGGATCATGGCCTTTTACGTAGGTGTGCTCATTTTAGCTGAATAATGCTAAAAGGACTGGAGGCGATCTACGCATGTAATTAAAAATACAGCAGCTCTCAGTGGAGGTGGTGATGCTTAACAGCATTTAATTAAACTTCTGCTCCAAGAAAAATGATTGAGTGGAAAATTTATGGCCCATTTGTTGATGCTGGGGAGGTTTTTTTTAAGCACTTGTAACAAACTTCTATACTGTGTTTTATTTCTTTTGAGGTCAAATTCTAATGTTAAGCTATGACAAGAGTAATCTGAGATGTTACCCATTGCTTGACCTAATGGAGAGATCTGATTTTAACAGTGTGGGACCCTGATAAAGAAATACAAAGGAAATAAAGTGAGTGTCAGGGAGAACTGTGTACAAAGAAGACTCAGTTGCTTTAGTTATTTTCACTGCAAATGGCCAGTGTTTCATTTTTAACTTTTCTTCTTTGGATGCTGGCCAATACCTTTGAACCTCACCAATTTCTCTTGAAGTAGATATAGATTTCCCTTCAAATGCCAGAATATGTGGCCAAAAACAGAGGTCCAAGGACAGGTTTTGCACAAGATGGGTAATTAAATGTAAAGAATTCTTTGGAACATCATGCCTCTTTATTGTGCAAATAAGTGTGGCGACCATCACCACAATCACTGTTGGCATAGGGAAAGGTCTTCTGTAATTTAAAAAATAGTTTGTGAAAAACTCAACAGAGCTGCTGTTGTGAAGTGGGAATAAAAGGTAGATTATAAAAAACAGTTATATAGGCCCCTTGCGCACCAGGGGTGGGGAACCAGTTTGATGTGGTTGCCCCACTCATGTCATCCCACCAGCTGGATGTATGCCATGCCCAGATACTAGGGCATAGCTATACCTTGTAACATAACTGACACTCTTGCCAGTATCTCCACTTAATTCTCCCCTCGTTTTCCCAACGTGCGGAAGACAGGGACAAAGCCATCCAGAGATATTCACAGTTCCCACTCCATCCCTTCTACTTTTTCTGTCTTCTGGTGTGAGGCAACTAGAGAACAGCTGTGAGATGGATTAGGCTTGTGAGTGATGGACTCCCTTCCCCTCCTGTGAACCATGATAGATATGTAAGTTGGGGATTTTATACCATACAATACTATCAATTATGCCAAGCTGCATATTAGAAAATTTAAGTGCTATCCAAGGTCCTGAATATGTTTTGGGGTTATGGATCAGCACCTTGGATAGCACCTTTAAAAGTTCAGAATTCAGAGTGGATTCAGTACCACATTGATACTGGAGCACCAACCTCCACTGGACTCCAGTACTTCACTCTGATAGTAAATGTATGTTTAGACCCTTTGAGCGGAAGATGATAGGAACTGGACCTGTGACCACAAGCCTGCAGAGGATACACTTTGCTGTTGAATTATGGACCCCTCCCTTTAATGTTTGCACCTTAAGCAAAATTTGTTTCCATTTCTGGGGTAATTTTTCAGGCCTTGAAACAGTTAGACATCAGGTGCAGTAAATCCTGAACACACAGCCATAAATCCCTTGCCTTGCTGAATTACAAATAAAAATATGGATGAGAGAACAGAATGTGGCTTGTTTATATTCTAGACAAATCAACGGAAAGAAGAAGTTTATCAGCACAAGAAGAATCTCAGAATAACTTGCCTGGTGGCAGTTTTCTAAAGTGGTCTCCCATTTTAACCTAGTTTCACAGGCAGCTAAATTCTTTTTATAATAGTCTTCGTCATCCTTTGTCAGCTTTGTTGCAGATTTTTCCAGGTTTCTGAGCATCTAAAAGGAAAATATTCATGTCAGTTTTTTTAAAAAGAGAGAGAGCCACAGAGAGAGGACTTCCTCACCAGAAGCATTTTCCTCATATAGGAATGAATGAATACAAATAGCCTTTTATTTGCTCTAGAGATGGACAAATGAAAGTGGGTCTAAGGGCCAATTTTCTTCCCCAGGACTCTGTGGGGATATACGTATTACAAAAGCAAAACAACAAGTGCTTCTAAGTCTACTTCTGATTTCAAAAAGGGGACGCTTCTTGATCTTAGACATTGCAGAGGAGATTGTGAACTGTTTAAAAGGCAAATTGTTATTCCAGGAGGCTATCAAGAGAAGCAGTTCTTGTTTTTTATGGCCATATAGAGGATTTTGAGGGACTGAGGACCACAAAAACAGTCTGGGGGAGGGATATATGAGGCACTGGGGTCATATTGTGCCCATCCCTGATTTATATCTCTCTAATGTCAAAAGAAGTGAGGCTGTCATCTTTGTAATTAAGTGTCGTTTTTGTTGTAACTTGCACATAACAATAATGCAGAAGAGGGTGTAGGGCAGAGGAAAATCATGGTAGGCTGCAGAATGTTGAAAGATCTCTTAAAGTAGCTCATCCATAAGTAGATCATCTCTGAGATAAACATAAGGCAAATGTTTCTAGATCAGGTCAGTGGTCCAGTTCCTGGTCATGCACATACAGCCCATAATCTGACAACAGCTGGTCTCGTTTACAATACCTGGCATCCAACAGAAATATAACACCTTGCAACTGATGCTATTCATAGGCTTGCATCCGGTTGTCTAGTCATTAAATCAGTGGCATTTACTTATATGTTGACTTGCCTTTCAGCAATTGATTAAATGTGTCTCTTCCAGTTGGGACTAACTCATAGGAGTAGGCCATGGTCAGTAGACCTTGACCTCTATGATTTGGAGAACTGTGCCCATTCAGTGCCACCCAATCAGGAAGATGCTACAGAGCAGTAGAAGTCAATCTGTGGAGCCCTGGGTCTAATTCCAAAAGCTTTCTCCAAGAGTCCAGCTCAGACCTTTACCAAGAGTCTTCTGTTCCTTCCCTAACAGTGGACAGAGATGGAGAGAAAGAGAAAAGTGGTGGCACCATCCACTTTGGGCCACTGGCTTTTCCCATTGCCATCCACATATATATCCACCATTGGCGTTCATAACCCTCCCCTCTAAAATTACTCCTTTACTGAAAAAAAAAGTTTCCCACCCCTGCACCCTACCCATTCCTCAGTCTAATTCCACTAATGTGGGGATTCAAGGGGTTTCTAACTTGCAGACTGACATTCTTCCATGTGGCCTGCAAGAACATCAACTGTTTATGCAAAACAATCTACATTCCTTTCAAAGGATAAAGGCTTACTTTTCTTTTGGTTTTTGGTGAAGCCAGTGGTTGGGAGCTCTCTGTGTCACGGAACAGTGCTTCATGGTCCTTGGTAAATTCTTTCAATTTCTTCTTAGCCTGCCACAAAACACAAAAACATCAGTGGGGTAGCCAGGGGGTGCTGTGGAATGGGCTGCATATTTTCTAGAGCTTGCCAAGAACTTCCAAATAGTGCCAGCCACTTGTGCCGACTCCTGGGTTAGACCATGCTCACACCTTTTTATGGTAACTAAACAGAGGAACTTGCCTTTATTTGTTGACGCCAGTTGCTGAGGACCATGTCAGCTGCCTTCTCAACTGTATTATCTAGCTTATAGAAGAGAAACATCATGACATGTGAAGGAAAGATTGTTTCACAATCGGGCTTTATCTTCTAGTACTGAAGCACCAGCTTAATATTGCTTGGGACACATTCAGAGCTTGGAAAGTGTTTTTTCTTTAACAACAATCCCTAAAATTCCCCAGCCCACATGGCACTTTTTGCATGATGATGGAATCAATTGAAAAAGTGTTATGCTCTTCAAAGAGGTAGCTATGATTCTTGCATTGGACGTTTGGTATAAAATGGCACTGTCCAAGCCCTTTATAGGGATGTTGTGAAGAAAAGCAGCCCCCGTTACATGTTATATACATTTCTGGGCCCCCAAAAACTTTTTGTGCCCCACACATTTTTAATATTCTACACACTGAAGTGAAAACAACCCCTGTATAAAAATTCCAAGGAGAAGCCACCTACAGCCACTACCAAAAGGACAACTCATCTTTTCTGTGTTAACAACACACACCTTGAAAGAATGTGGTAAGAAGTGAAACACTGGGCTTGTCTACACATACAGTATAATCCAGAATGCCCTGGATTTTCCAGATTCACAGCAACCCTGAGAATTGTCTACACTATAAAAGGTCATTTTCAGTAAATTCAGGTTAAGCTGCCATATGCTTCCCCCATCCAGAAGTTGTGTCAGTGTAAAATGGCGAGCTTCCCTGAATTATTTTTGATCACATGACAAGAAGCTCCACATTTTATTTTATTTTTACCTGTCCATCAAGGACGCATGCATTTCCTCTTTGGCAGGTATAATCAGGATCTATATTTATCATCTTGTGCATTTGTGCCATCACCATTGCCCTGCCTGGTTATTGTCATGTTCGGTCACTGACTTGTGGTCTACTGACTGGCAATGCTAATCTGTCACCCATTGCACATCTAGATTTTCCAGGAAAATCCAGAGAAAACTGTGATTCTTTCTCCCCTGAAACTATCCACAAAATAAGCCCTCTAGCACCAAAATAAAGCAAAATACAACAACCTTGAATTGCTCTGAATGTTGTATGCCCAGATTGTTGCCAATTCAGCATGACTATTTTTTAAAATAGTATAAACTGCTTTACTATTTCATTTGGATGACCCTTGGAGAGGGTATGCTCAAATGTGAGCATGAGCCTAGGCATGGGAACAACAATTTCTATTTACTTCTCTTACCTGAGAAAGGTAAGAGTGATCCTACAGAAAGAATGGCTAAGTACATGCCTCTAGGCATACCTTATTTTGAGGACCTGTCATGTTTGCCTAAGGACACTGCTATTTAGCACTGGCTATGCAAAGTCTGCTTTACTTATGTTGGTCGGGGATTTCAGCATGTTCCAACCTGGAGATCCAAGGATGCTAAAACATAGGAAGTGCTTGCCAATAAGAGAAGCTTGATAATTATGCAATCAAGAGATGTGTTTATTGTATAATCTTGTATGATCTAGATAGCATAATAAAAAATACAAACAATCTGATCAACAATGCTCAAGTTGTAAGGGTTTAAAAAAAACAACCCTGCTATGTCCCAAGAAAACCCAAACAAGGTATTTTGAACTCACTGCTTTTTTCCTCTTCTCGTGTTCCATCAGAATATGATTTGTTGGGCTTATTGCTTCCATCTGAATGTCTTTGCCTAGTTTCCTGGGCACATAAAATTTTAAAAAAATTACACCTGTTGTGTGAATCTTTGCCAGACAACTTTTGCCAGAGGGAATGGCTATAAATATTTTTCATGCAATCCCAGGACATGAAATTAATTGTTCAGGCTTCAAAAGCCTTCCAGCTCACAGCAGGGTTTGAATAGCGGACCAGATTTTACCTACCTGTGCAAGTCTGATGCAGATTTCATCCCCTCTGAAACACAAAGCCAAGTGCTACAAATGTAACTGAAGAGCAATAGAGACAGAGGGAGGGAAGGGAAGAATGTAAGTAATACAGAAAGTAGACATCCCTTTTTACTTTAGCTTCTGACACCAGTGTTCTGCCTGCCAAGATTCTGGTCAGTATTACATTTTTACCAGCTCTGTGTTCATATTTGCATGTGATGTAGCTCTGCATGATTAACTGAGCCTCACCCCAGTTCTACAACCCCTGTTTTGCAAGAAGAATTGCCTGAAGTTTTATTGCTTCACTGATGGCATGTGCCTTAGCTGGGTAGCAGGCTTGAATATATGTTCTTACAATTTTGGAGAAAGCCAACAGGCCGTGATGCAAATCTCCACATGGCTTTGATGTAGGAAACATAGAATCATAGAGTTGGAAGAGACCTTAAGAGCCATCCAGTCCAAACCCCTGCCATGCAGGAAGACATAATCAAATCACCCCGACAGATGGTCTTATTCATATTCAGGGGTAGCTGTGCTGGTAATGTAGCAAGACTCAACAAAATTCAAAATCCACAAAAAAATGATCGATACCTTTACTGGCCAGCCAGCATGCACAAAACCCATAATGCATACCTTCTAAATGCCACTGGCTTCTTCATCAGGCAAAATATGTTTTAAAAAACATACAGGAAAGTGACCATGTTAGAGTCACAGGCCTACATTTTGTATCATATTTGGTTTCTCTTGTAGTTTAGTTGGTTTAGAGGGATCTCAATGCTGGCAGAGGCCACTCCCCTTCTGGGCCATGAGGGAACTGAGGCAAAGGACATATTTTGCCTGATGAAGAAGCCAGTGAAGCTTTGCAAGTTTGCACGATGTAGCTTGTGCATTCTGGTTGGCCAATAAGGGATTTTGAATATTGTTGTATATGGTTCTGATGCAGTTGAAGCTCCATGTGAGTCAAGGCTCCTGTAGACCTTTGGAGGATCTTATTCCATTGCTCATATAGCATATATTCTGATATTATACAGAATGAGTTAGCCATCAGAGCCCTCTCAATCCATTTTACTATGTCAGAATACAAGGTAGATCCCCTTCTCTCCACAACAGGTCAAAAAAGGCAAAGACTGGGTGCACAATGCACATCTAGAGCCCCATCTGCCAAAGCAAAGAGAGGGTTCCCCAGATATGTATAGAGCTCAGCACAGATAAGGGGCAGGAAGGAATCTCCCCCACCCCAGCAGGAATGAAGAAGTAATGTCACTTACTTCGTCTTCGTTTTCTTCAACACTTTGGTGAGCTTGTTGGTCAATTTTTCTAGCCCTTTACCATATGTAATCTCCAAACTAGCCCTGTCAAGAAAATATTCCTAAGTCATTATGCACTCATTCATATATCTTTAAAATTACTTGCTTTAGAAAGTTACATCCATAACGGTTTCCTATTTATGATATTCACAATTGTGGCACTATTGCCATGGTCACAAATGCCCTCCTAAACCTATTTCATCAGGCATTAGCCACACTGAGAAAAGGATATCCATTCTGCTGGCAATTGGGGTGCACCCACCTGTACCTCAATTGCTGGCAAAACAAATATCTTTCTCTCAGTGTGTCAGATGCCCAGTAAAGTAGGTTAGGGAAACAAAGGCAGGTCAAGCAATGCTACTTAGTTATGAATACATAACTAAGTAGGAGAAGTAGAATTTCAGCCATTAATAACAACAGCCATGAGCTGGCCTGGTTAGTAATTTAGGACTTTGTCACATCAGGCTACTAAAAATCCACAGTCGTGTTGGTATAGGAAATGGAAACATACCAGTTTGGGGACAGTCACTTTTGCACAGTTTTTCAAAGGTGCCATGGTGCTGCTATAGTCTGGACATCAGTCACTCCAAGAGAAGCAGGTCCATTCCTCTGGCAACTGGGGTGCAGTTGGATGATGTTTTGACCTCCTCCCAACCAGTGAGCAAGGTTAAAACAGAATTTTGTCAGGACTCCTACATCTGACTGTTGCAGCCTTGGACACTATCAGGAGAGGGGTGGAAATGCCATCCACCAGACCACCAATGCCCTGATCAGCAGCAGAATGATCAGCAGAATGTCACAGTGTGGCTGACACCTGGTCCATGAACGGATGGAAGATGAAGCAGCTATAAGACAGATTCGGAGCTATGCAATAAGGTATATAGCCACAGACACTACTATCCTGCTGATTCCACTTTGACAGCCCCATGAGATAAAGTCCTTATGTTGCTTAATAGCTGGATTGAGATCCAGCAGGGTGTAGTGGTTTAAGTGTTGGAATATGACTCTGAAGATCAGGGTTTGATTTCCTCCTTAGCAATGGAAACCCACTGGATGATCTTGGGGGAGACACACATTCTCAGCTCCTGATTTATGGTGACCCTAAGCTGAACCAGATTTCCTTGGCAGAATTTATCAGAGGGGTTTTGCCTCTGAGGCTGTGTGTTTGACTTGCAGAAGGTCACCCTCTGGGTTTCCATAGCTGAGCAGGGTTTCAAACCCTGGTCTCTCAGTCTCCTAGTCTAACACTTAAACCACTACAGCATGCTGGCTCTGTTTCAAATAATACTACTCATTAATTTTTGTGCAGATTTTAAGACTGTATTTTTGTCAAAGGAAAAAAGATCTTAATATTTTTCCCCAAAGCAACAGATTTTCAGACATCCTCTCCTAGTACACGTATTAGCAAGCAGCTTCCTGTACCTTGACAGCAATTATCTTGACATGTTGGAGCTGTAGTCCTCCCCCATGCCTCCCCCCATAATTCATGTCACTCAGCCAGTGCCATATTAAAACAGACATCATCTTTCCCAAACGTTCTGCTAATGCTCTATCATGGATCAGTTATGCCCTGTTTGCCCTCACTGTTCATGCAATTTACATGAGAAAGCTGATTTGCCTCCCTCAGCCACTCCCACTGGCTTTTACTAAAATGGGGGTTGTCAAACGGATGCTCTTGGAATGAGACATGGGGCAGGACAGAGATGTAGGACAAATTGGAGTACAGCTAACAAAGTTGGCCACATGAACAGCAACAAAAATGAGCACAGACCGAAAGCAATTTGGCACAGAACTGTTGTAGTATGCTGAAAGGTGCACGCAAGTAAATGGGTCTCTTGGATATAAAGATGGCAACCCCTATCTATGCAGGGTGCAGACATACATGTACTCAATGAGACTTCTTGCTCTTCGCCTAAATCCAATGTTCCATTAGCAGCCATCCATCTGTGCAGCTGGACCTCCTTCCCTTCCCAACTGCACAGAGTTTGGAAAAGTTACTTTTTATTTATTATTAACCTTTATTTATATAGCACCGTAAATTTACACAGTGCTGTACATACAATCATAAATTAGACGGATCCCTGCCCTCAGGCTTACAGTCTAAAAAAGACAACACAAAAGGAAGAGGGGAAGGTGATGGGAAAGGGAGTGAGGTCCAGTGGTTCTTCTTTCCCTCTGGGGCCAGGACCAAGGCAGATGGACTGGAGGGAGGGCACGGCTTCTTAATACATGGTTAGAAGGAGGCATCCTGGGACAGATGGCACAGTCCTGGGAACGCTTCCCTAAACAATACAGTCTAACTTAATTTTGAACCTGGTTAGAGAAATGATGTATATGTGGGGGAAGAAGGCTCCAGGAGTGAGAGGCAGCAAGTGAGAAGGGACGAATCCGGGAAAGAGCAGTGGAAATCCTCGGCTGGGACAGGAGACCTTAACTACCAGAACGGAGGGTACAAGAAGGAGTGTGAGGAGAAAGAAGGTCAGACAAGTAGAGAGGGGCCAGTCCGTGGAGGGCTTTGAAAGTCAATAACAAAAGCTTGTACTGGATGCGGAAGGGGAAGGGGAGCCAGTGAAGGGAGGATAAAAGAGGAGAAACATGGTCAAAGCGGCGAGCGGATGTGATGATACATGCAGCTGAGTTCTGGACGGAGATTAGAGGATGGAGGTGAGAGAGAGGAAGCCCCGTCAGAAGAAGGTTACAATAATCTAGTCGCAATACCACCAGGGCATGGACCAGCGTTTTTCAACTACAATTGTCATAACCGCACCAACTAGTATCACCACTCCTTATGCTGTCTGGGGGCGGGTCTGGAAGTTGCCCTAAAAAAAACTTTTCTAAGGTCTGCTGTCTTTTGGGCTGCCCAAAAATCTGGTATGAACAATGGAACAAACCCTTGGAATCCTGGCCTTTGATTGCTCTTCATTGGACAATATGGCGTTGAATGTCTGAATTGGGCTTGCTAAAACACAGTCATTGGGATGAAATGAACATTGTATCTGGAGTGGCATCTTTTCTGTAATGGCCTCTCTCTCTCTCACACACACACACACACACACAGAAATTGTGGAGATAATCAGAAAAAGTGCCAGCAAGCTATTTTAGGGAGGTAGTTAAGTAGCACAGGTTTGGATGGGGAAGATCTCAGGCATGCCAGTCCTTGGCATATCCTAAATGCCATATCCTAAATGGACCAGGTAGCAGGTGATGGCAAAGATGCTGGAGAGAGGCTGCTTACCAGTATAGTATATAGACAGTAGTGAGCTTGATAGGCCATGACTCAGTATAAGGAGGCTTCACATGTTCCTACATGAAACTGATTACTTCCTGACAGGATCAAATGAAACTCAACTCATAAAAAGTGTCATATATGCTATTCGTTATGAAAGTAATGATGGCATCCCGGATTACATAAAATGAAGAGTTTTTTTCTTTTGTGCAGCTGCATTTTCCCTTGCCTTTATGCACAGATGGTGAGACATTTCAACGGTTTCATAAAGGCGTCCCACACAAAGGGAGTCCTGAGGTCTCAGGTGCAAGTCAAACCTTTTGCAGAATGACAATTTCTATTTGGAATGTGCAGCTAATGAAATCCTTGATGTTTGCTCAGACCATCTGACAGGAAAATGAATTAGGTTTTCAAGATGAAATAAGTCACAGCTAAAAGCTTCTCTTTCGCTCACCCATCTTTTTCTCTCTCTCTTTAAAAACAGAACCCTTGGAAGAAAGACATCTTCATAAATCTTCCACAATTTTGTTTGTGACTTTACAAAAGCAACAGTAATTGTAGCAAAAAGAATCTAATATCTTGGCGTGAGATCCAACTGAAATCGAAGATTTAACATCTCCAATAGTCTAAATGGCAGAATGTAAAATAATCTCCCATTTAAATCCAAAGTATAGAAACAAAGTTAACTTTGCTTTGCTCGCAGTGAGGGACCCCACGTTCTGCAAGAGATTAACTAGAATTTTGAGGCTCCTTCTTCTGTTTCCAGCAGCCACACAGATGGGGCTGCACTATGGCAGCTTCTGGCCTACATTTATCCCAAAACTTTGTAGGCCCAAAATTATACAGTTCATTCTTAAAGAGCCCATTCCAAAGATCAGTCTCCCTCGCTGCCTCTTTTTAAGAATTAACTTCATCATGTTCCTTGCAATCTTGGATATACAATGTTGCTCAGCAACACAGGAAGGAAAGATGCTTCAAGACATCCCATGCTGATAAAGCACCTTAGATAACATATAGTCATCTAAGGTTTGTTCTCATAGAGCACCTTCTGATGTTACCTTTAGGGTGGAGACCTAGAACCAATATCTCTCAAAATTGTGGTCAGGTGTGATGGGAATTGTGGCTCAACACAATTTTGAGAGCCATAGGCTCCCAAGCATGACATAGTAGTTTGAGTGCTGAACTTTGACTCTGGAGACCGGGGTTCGATTCCCAGCTGAGGCACGAAACCCACTGGGTGACCTTGGCCATGTCACATGCTCTCAGCCTCTGGGAAAAGCAATGGCTAACCTCCTCTGAACAAATCTTGCCAACAAAACCTCACAATAGTTTTGCTTTGGAGCCGCCATATGTCAGAAATTACTTGAATGTGCATCACACACACACACACACACACACAGAGGTTTCCCCATCTCCACACTAAAAGTAACATTAGAAGGGGCCCTAAGAGAATAAACTCTTAGATATCCTCATGGTCTTTATGCCATTTGACCCTGTCAGGATGCTGTTGGAACATATTAAACCTCCTTATACTTAGAAAATTAGCACATGCATGCACAATTCATTTGAGGTGAGCTTAATAACAACAACAACAACAACAACAATTTCTATTCTGCTTAATCTCAGGGAATCCAAGAAGATTACAGCAGTAAAAACAGGATACAGATTAAAATAGAGGTACATTAAAATTCCAAAGTCCCTAACCCTCCCCCCAGTATAAAAACGTAATTGAATAATAAAAAAAGATGAAACCGAAGAATAATAAAAACATTAATATATATATGAAAATTTAAAATGCAGTAAAAATTTAGGCAGAGTCTGGATGGATTAATAAAAGGTAAAGGATAATGAGAGAAAAGGAGGGAGGAAAGGAGGGAGTGGGGAGGCAGGTAAACATGGATGGTCAATTAATCTGGAGAGGCCTGCCGGAAGAGATCCATCTTAACAGCCATCTTAAAGGTTTCCAGGGTGGTAATCTGATGGATCTCATCCGGCAGGTCGTTCCAGAGTCTAGGAGCAGCTGACCACCACAATTTTCTAAGAGACTCATGCTACGCTAGTCTGTTTCAGTATAAAAACAATGGCAAGAAGAAAAAATTAAAAAGTGACACCTTTAAGATTAACAGATTTTATTTTAGTCCAGATCCACTGATAGACAAAAATATAAGCAGTTGTTAAATACAAACAATTAGCGTATATACTTGACTGTAAGAGGGGGTATCCAAAAGTTTTAATATCACCTTTTAAAAAAAGACATTTTTTTTATTTGTAGTTGTTAACTTATCTCTATGTAGTCACTATCTCATAGAATCATAGAGTTGGAGGAGACCCCAAAGAGGGCCATCCAGTCCAACCCCCTGCCATGCAGGAACTCCCAATCAAAGCATACCTGACAGATGGCCATCCAGCCTCTGCTTAAAGACCTCTAAGGAAGGAGACTCCACTACACTCCAAGGGGTGTGTTCCACTGTTGAACAGTCCTTACTGTCAGGAAGTTCCTCCTAATGTTGAGGTGGAATCTCTTTTCCTGCAGCTTGCATCCATTGTTCCGCGTTCTAGTCTCTGGAGCAGCAGAAAACAAGCTTGCTCCCGCTTCAATATGACATCCCTTCAAATATTTGAACAGGGCTATCATATCACCTCTTAACCTTCTCTTCTCCAGGCTAAACATCCCCAGTTCCCTAAGGCGTTCCTCACAGGGCATGGTTTCCAGTCCCTTCACCATCTTAGTTGCCCTCCTTTGGACCCGCTCCAGTTTCTCCACATCTTTTTTGAATTGTGGTGCCCAGAACTGGACACAGTATTCCAGGTGGGGCCTGACCAAAGCAGAATAGAGTGGCACTATTACTTCCCTTGATCTAGACGCTATACTTCTATTGATGCAGCCTAAAATAGCATTGGCCTTTTTAGCTGCCGCATTGTACTGCTGACTCATGTTCATTTTGTTAGCGTTGGCCTAGCTTTCTAGTCTATTCAGGTCATTTTGAATTTTGATCCTGTCTTCTGGAGTATTGGCTACTCCTCCTAATTTGGTGTCATCTGCAAATTTGGTAAGTATTCCCCCAATTCTGTCATCCAAGTCATTAATAAAGATGTTGAATAGCACTGGGCCCAGGACAGAACCCTGTGGGACCCCACTGGTCACTTCTTTCCAGGTTGAAAAGGAGCCCTTGTTGAGTACCCTTTGAGTTCGGCCAGTCAACCAGTTACATATCCATGTAACAGTTACCTTGTCAAGCCCACATTTTACAAGCTTGTTTGCAAGAATGTCATGGGGAACCATGTCAAAGGCCTTACTGAAATCAAGATATACTATATCCACAGCATTCCCTTCATCCACCAAACTGGTAATTTTATCAAAAAGAGAGATCAGATTTGTCTGGCATGACCTGTTTCTCTGAAACCCATGTTGGCTTTTTGTGATTATGACATTGCCTTCTAGATGTTCACAGACTCCCTGTTTAATGATCTGCTCTAGAATCTTTCCTGGTATTGATGTCAGACTAACTGGACGATAATTGTTGGGATCCTCTTTTTTTCCGTTTTTGAAGATGGGGACAACGTTTGCCCTCCTCCAGTCTGCTGGGACTTCTCCTGTTCTCCAGGAGTTCTCAAAGATTATTGCCAATGGCTCCGATATTACATTTGCCAGTTCTTTTAATACCCTAGATTTATACATTTTTTCCCAGTGTATCTGGACCCTCCCAGCATATCTTGACCCTTCTGATATTCTAGAAGTCTGCAGATTGCACCTTTTGAGGGGGTATCGTAAAGTAATAATTATCACCCAGAAGTTATTATGGCATATTGATGAAATTTTGTCAGTGTCATCATTGGTCCGTAAGTGCACGTTGCTGAGAAAATCAACTCATTGTGTCCTTTATTTTTGTGACTGGCTCTGCCAGAAGTGACTAAAGTGTAAAATCCTCATCAGGAGCAATCTGCAGCCTTCTACAATATCAGGTTATTTGGAGGGTCAAGATACGCTGGGAAAAATGTATAAATCTAGATAGTGACTACATAGAGATAAGTTAACAACTACAAATCAAAACAAACTTTCTGTCAATTTTTTTAATGGTGATCATTAAAACCTTTGGATACCCCTCGTAAGTCGACCTCATGTATGAGTTGAGGTCAGGTTTTGGGGCTAAAATGGTGGATTTTGATATAACCCATGCATAAGTCGAGGGTAAAATTTAGGGGCATGTGACAAAGGATCTATAAAATGAAACAAAGGAAAATGATGTGAAAGAGCTTAACAAAATTCCAGCAGGCATAACTGTTTGAGCTTCCACTAAAAGCTGGATGGATGAGAGAGCAGAGGGGGATCAGTGCTTTCAAGACAGATTACACTTTTGCCTTTCACCAAGGGATGGATCCCATTGTTATATGAGTTAAAGTACATTACTTACATTGACCCGTGGATAAGTCGACTAAACTTAAATTTCTAGACTTATATGTGAGTATATAAAGTAAATAGTTGGGGGGTTGCAATGGGAGTGAAATGAGATCTAAAAATTTACAGTTATAATACTGGACATAAACTTGTTGATAGCGAGTAGGATTTAAAATTTCACCTTCCCTTAGCTGAAGGATGAAAAAGAAAACAGCTGAAAACAGCCAAGGAACCACAGTATTTTTGGTGCTCAGCTGACCAGTAGGTGGTGAATGAGATGAGAGATCACATTGAAGGTTTATTCCTTCTCTGGCTACCTCACAGTCCCAGGTGCTAAGGCTGCAGTTCTAAACAAAATTATTAGAAAGTGAATCCCATGGAGCTCAAGTGAGACTTGTTTCTTGGAATGCAAAGGGATTTGTAACACCGTTGAAACTAAGTAAGCAAAAGATGCTGTAGTATAATCTTTTGTAGACTTTCTCAGACCAAGTCTACAAAAGCTTATGCTACAACGTCTTTTCCTCAGTTGTTATTCTCAAAGGTGCTACAGCATCCCTTTGCATACTGATATTCGAGACTTACACCGCTTGTCTCTGAATTGTATACTTATTTCTTGGAAGAACATTTGTATTGCAAATGTCTGGACCTTGATGTGAGATAAGAGGTGTTTTTAGAATAAGGTTATGAGTTTACAGAGAGCGCTATTAAAGAGATAGCATGAATGCTTCTACAGAAAATGTAGAGTTTTCAGGTTTTTTGTGAACATAACCATAGGTTTTTCTTCTGTCTCGTTCCCTACATTCTGTTATATGGAACACAAACACACTTTAAAAATTACCCTGTCTTTCTCCCACAGAGGCTGTTCTGGAAAGTAGGAAAATTATTCATCCTCAAATAATATTTCCATGTGGAGACGTTTTAAAAGGCTATGTGTGAGTTCTGAGCATTAGCAGTATTGATGCCAAAATGCATGTTCAGGAGATTGCACAGCTGGTTCCCAAGTTAAGTAAAAATGCACTGATGTGACTGGAATGCACATTATACATCACCATCACCACAACCATTATGCGTGCTCAAATTACAGGAGGTTCACACGGGGCTGATGCCCCCTACCTTTTGTGACAGCCTCTTCTGTTGTTGCTATGTGTCGACTTATGACAACCTATGAATGAGAGATTTTCAAAGAATCCTTCCATTAACACCCCTGCTAAAGTATTGAAAACTCAAGGCTATGGCTTTCTTGATTGAACCATTTCCACCTGTGTAATGCAGTCTCTTTCTTTTCCTACTGACTTTTAGTGTTATCATCTTTTCTAAGGAGTTATGTCCAAGTATGGTAAGCCTCAGTTTAGTTTAAGTTGGGGAGCAGGGCTTGTGAATTTCATGAAGAAACTATTTCCCTCCCTGTGATCTGAACCCAGATCAGGAAAATTCAGGCACAATGCTAAATTGAGGACCTATAGAGAAGCAGCGATTCAGCCAAACATGTGTAAAACTTAAAGAGAAAGTTTCATGAAATTGTCTCCACAATTTTGTTTCACCCAACTGTTTTTCAGATTCATCAGCACGTTCACCTGGGAGTTTATCCCATTGAACTCAATGGAGCCTACTTCTGAGGCATTGGATTCTAATGTTACTCTCTAGTTTGCCTTATGCTCCAAAACACAATCTGGGATGCCTAATTAAATTTTTGAATAAAACATCACCTTGCAAGGTGTTCTTAGGATGCCTTTTCCAAAAGAACATTTCTTCTTCAACTGCTGCCTTTTCTTTGGAGGAAAATTTCACTACTTCAGCTGAACTATTGGTTTTGAAACAAGCTAGGTTTTTAAAAATGGTTTGAAACTGTCTTCTTTCCACATACAATAGTTCTGATTAGCCATCGACTGTCAGATTTAGATGGTAGAGTAAACTATGATGGTTAATAAAAAATGGATGTAAAAGCTTCCAGCCTCCTCATAACCATGCCAAAGGATGGAACTGTGCAATCCTAAGGCTTGCCCAGACTTGGGACTTAATCACACCAGTTTATTGTCCCGCCACAATCATGCTAGTTTAAGAATGGAACCATGCTGGTTTGGCATCATTTTTATCACAGTTTTTCCCATGATAGAGCTTTGCTGATCCATGGTTGTGTGATCTGTCTTCCACACTGCCAAACCCCACCTTCCAGGAGGAAGGAGGGAATGAGCGATCACGGCTGCCAACCACCTCCTGAAGACAGCTGCTGTGTGAAATTACAAACAGCAGCTGGCTTTATGAAGGTGTTGGCAGCTGCAATCATTGCTCCTCTCTGCTCCCAAAGCATGGGGCTGCTATCACACAGAAGCTCTGCACTTCAGGAGTGGAGGACAAGCAATCACAGCTGTCAACCGCCTCCTGAAATTGGCAGCTGTGTGTATGTGCACACAGCAGCTTATTTTATTTTTATTTATTTATTTATTTATACCCCGCTCTTCAGCCCTAAAGGCTATCAGAGCGGCTTACAATTATTATTTTTTAAGACGGTTCCCTGCCCTCAGGCTTACAACCTAAAAGACACGACACAAAAGGAGAAGGGAATAGTGGTGGGGAAGCTGACCTCAGGGAGGTGTTGACAGCCACAATCACTGTAAGGAGAGTGGACAAGAACAGAATCACACTCCCTCATACCACATGACGGCATGAAAAGTAGAACTGCAACAGAAGGGAGTTATCACATGAAAGCAATAATAGAATAACCATGGGAGTAAGAGCCTATTGATGGGTTTTGCCTGTCAATGAAAAAGTGCACAACAGTAATGAATGGAGTGCAAGGCAGCAGCATGACAGACATGATGTAGTATGATAAATACCAGCCAAATATGCTTCTACAGTGGTCCCCCGGGTTACGAAAGTAATCCGTTCTGGATTACTTTTCGTAACCCGGAAATCGTCGTATCCCGGGGGACCGCTTTATTTGATGGACCGCCGGCCAATTTAAAGGGGCCGCGCGGTTTTTCTTATTCGGATCCCGGGGTTTTATTCGCATCCCGGGGGCTTTTTTTCGCCCCCGGCTCTTTCGGCTCCCAGGGATTTCGTTCCCCGGGGTCTTCGTATCCCGGGGGACCACTGTATTTTGGAGCCCCAAATTGGACACTGTGACCCTCTAGGCTTTGGAGTGTATCTACCACAGTTATATAATAGGGTATATAAGCACATTTAAGAAATAAGTTGCAAAGTATCCATCTGATGAGGATACTTTGATTATGTATTCCTGCATATCAGAGTTTGAACTGGATGGCTGCCTCGATTGATCTCAAAGTGGCATTATTATTATTATTATTTCAACTCTATGATTCTATGAAATTTTGCTTTTCTTGCCTCATGTGATAAAAACCTTGTTCTCCTCACATGATAAGATGGGTTGGCATTAAGACACAATCAGCATAAAGTTATGCAAAAGGAATATCCGTATGTGTGATATTACCTTGAAGCTTAATCTTTGCTATAAGGCTTTTCTACATTCACGTGCTTTTCATTCCAAGGGATGCCCTAGTAATTACTGGGTGAGTTCATTGCCTTAAAGCAACATGAGAGGAAGCCATGTGTGTCCTTCTCAGCCAAACAAAGGATATATTCTATACCACAAATTTCTTCCTAAGGACAACAACCCACACTTATGCAATTTTGAGAAAATAATTCACATCTGGGTAGAGAAAAATGTTGAATTATTTCAAGCTGATCGTACACAGGTTCAGAAATAGCATGGTGTAGTTTTGGACTGGCTTCAGAGACTCAAGGTTCAAGGCCCAACTGAGCCACGAAACTCACTAGAAGACCCCGAGCCAGTCTCCTTCACCTTTTCTCTCTCTGTCCAGACTGCCCCAGATGGGGAAACCATGGGGAAAAGGAGGAAGCCATGTGCTCTGGTTCTTAACACTCTGAAGAAAAGGAAGGTTTCAATGTAACTAATATGCATAAACATGCATCCATACCCACCTCTGTTGAAGAATAGACAAAAGTTGTTTGCAGAAATGGTCTCCATTTTTGGAAAATCCTTTCAGCTCTTGATATGCCCTGTCATACTGAAAAATAACATATAGATTAAGGCCAGGCTGAAATACTTCAAGTCTGTATTACTTCTGCCTGGTGCTACATGGTTCTGGGGAAAGGATCTGGAACAGGGAGAGAGCAAGTGGGTGGCTTGCTGGCTGGAAAATGATTCTTCACAGCAGGAAATCTAGAGTTTTGCCACAGAGAGCCAGAGCTACTGGGTGAGATATATCGATTGGTGGTATGCTTTTTAAGCAGACCATCAGGTGAAAATGTGCCCAAATTCTAGACTCCTGTTTTGTATTGTATTGTGTTTCAGTCTAGGTTAAAGTTTTGGATAGCCGGATTGCAATTTCTCCCTGGAATCTGGCCAGGATCTCCACCCAACAGAAACGATACTGAGGAGACATTTTACAAGACTAGCACCCACACAAACATAAACACCCTTCTCCATCATTAGTACAATGGGCTTGGTTTGGAATCTAAACTTTAAGGTTCTTACTTCATTTCCCCTCACATCAGGATCCACGGGTTCCATCTCTTCATGGAAGTATTATGCAAGATCATCTATTAAAACTACCCAAAATTATTCCCAAAACCAAAACAGATGGGTGGGGAGTCATTTTTAGTCTAAAGAGTCCTGTCTTGCCAACTTTTTATCTAAGGATCAGCTGCAAAATCACCACCACCACAAACAAAAGGACAATAATAAAGATGGGATAAATCAGTAGTCCATAATTAAAAACACATGAAGCATAAGTAATTCCTTAGAGTGTGGGATGCACAAAAACTTTTCCCCTGTGTCCTCTTCACTCCCACAAGCATATCTTCCAAATGGTCTGATTTGGCAGGAGGAGTTGGGATTAATCTGTCATCTGATTTTTTCAGCTGCTTTTAAAATGTCCCAGATTCTCTCCCCTGCTCCCACTTTCACTTTTTGTCCTCAATATATTTCAAGTGCTGCAAACTGAGTTCAAAGTGCAAAAGTAGTTTGCACTCATTTAGCTCAGTGGGGCCGTGGTAACATCTGGTAGAGTCCGTCCCTTCCCAGTAGGCTCAGCAAAAGCAAATTGCCGCAGTCTCTCCTAGTTGGTGCGATTTTGATGATTAATAACATTTGCCACCTTGACCGTACTCTGATGTTGCTTGGTCACATATGTCCCAGTTTTCATTTGAGAAATGTTGGAGGGTATGAACATGTCAGTCCTAGAAAAGCTGACTTACATCACCCAGACTTTCCCTGCATCCTGAATGACAAAATTGAAAGGAGATGGCTCTCTACCTCACAGCATCCATTGACAGTGTGATGCTTGCTGGCCTATTGCAAACCAGAGTGGATCATGCTTTGGAAACTGCTATGGATGGCAGCTACCAAAAAGGAGGCCATTCACCCCATGCCCATCTCACTCCACCTGATTCCACTGCAAGTATTTTGCAAAGAGGGGAAGAAGTAACTGTCAGTGAAAGGGTTGCTTTGGAGGGCAGAGATATTTTAGGAAAAGAAAGACCTTTCATCATTTTTGGTAGACATTTGGTAGAAAGCAATTGGTGTTAAAAACCACTGGTTTTAAACCAGCAACCATCCCTACATCTGCAGGCAGCCTGGTTTTATTTGTTTTTGTGGGGTTTTTTTTTTTATTAATACCTGTCTGTCTACCTATTTATCACTAACAGAAGTATTTATCCCACCTTTCCAGTAAACTCACTCAAGGCAGCTCACTGCAAATAACAAGATGACATAATAAAAATAGCCCTGTCTCCAGTGTTAGATTTTAAATAGCCAAAGAGTAAGACAGAATCAATTATTATTGAGCAATTTTCTAGGCCAGAATTCACTAAGGCAATTGTATTCATGGCCTATCATATGTACTTGACTATAAGTTGACCTGATATGTAAGTCGAGAGCAGGTTTTGGGGCCAAAATTATGGGTTTTGATATGACCTGTGGATAAGTCAAGGGTAAAACTTAGAGGCATGTAACAAAGGAAAGGATGAAGCAAAGGAAGAAGATGCCAAAGAATTTACAAAATGACACAGCTGTGCTCATACTACAGACTGCATGGATGAGAGACTGTGTGTGTGTGTGGACAGACTAAGCTCTCACTTTTCTGCCACTCTACTCAAAGAAGAGAATGATTCTTTTTATAAATAAGAGTTAAAGTACAGTAATTATGTTGGTACGTGGCTAAGCTGATCCAGTTTTGGGGGGGTTAACTTTGACTAAAATTTCTAGACTTATACATGAGTCTATACAGTATGTATTTAGTGGTTCTTCTTCGTGGTCTCTGTGCCGTCGACAGGGAAGCAGCTGACTGACATTTTAACCTCTTCCATAATTGATCCCCAGTGCAAGGGGGAATTGTGACAGGGACCCTGTTTCTGACTGTCACACCAGAGGTTGCTCATGGGAAGAGGTGGAAACTGCTTCCCAACTGACAGGGGAATAGGCCCCCATAGATCACAGTGACTGCTGCCCAGTAAGCGAGGATTGGAGAGTTGGGCTGGGAGATACTACATAGCGATGTAACTAAGGCAGTTAGCTAAATAACTGATAAAGAGAATTCTGCCCTTAGCTTTCTTGAAGAATTTGTTGTTACATGCCTCTAAGTCAACTCCAACTGATGGCAACACTATCCTAGGGTTTTTCTTGGCAAGATTTATTTAGAGGAATTTTGTCATTGCACCCTTTAAGGGTGGGAAAATGTAACTTGCCCAAGGTCACCCAGTGGGCTTCCATGCCTGAGCAGGGATTCAAATGCTGGCCTCACAGAACCCTGGTCCAGCCCTCAAACCACTAGGCCAAGCATACCACAAATTATGCAGTCGGGTTTCCCACATTTGGGGAAATCGCAGGGGTCAGCGCACCCAGAGTGCAATATTGCATCAAATTGAAAGAAAGAAACTTTACTGTGTCATCTTCCACCAGTGGATTATGCAGCTTGCTAGGGAAAAAAACACTCTATTAATATTTTAGGATGGATGTTCAGCTTTTGTAATGCGTTGCACACACTGACAAAATCAAATTGTACAAAGTAGCAAAACAACAGCAGTTGACTCAGTTTGTGCAGGCATGTATAATGGATGCAGAGCAAGTAGAGAAAGGCAGCATCTTTGGCAAAGAATATCCCAAACTCCTTCTTCAACAACCTTTTGATAAACATCTAAGAATCACACTACACACCAGACCCAGCCATGTAGATGTTATTCCCAAGACGGTTTGTATTTGCGTCCATGTTCTTACAGAGCAGCTGCAGAGAACACAGAAATCTGGATCATGGGGTAGAGCTGGAAGAGTGTGTTTGTCTCTTTTCCTCCTCTCTGAGCTGTTTTTTCAGCACAATTCTCTTCATGTTAACTCAAAAATAAACCCCAGTGTATTCAGTGAGGTTTATTCCCAGGAAAGTTTGCTTAGCATCAGCTGGAAAGTAACTAATCACAAATAACAATGGAAGCTACAACATGTTTATTTACATATATACATACCATTATATATACACACACGCTTCAGAATGCATTGTTCCAGGCTGTGCATATGCGTGTGTATGTGTGTGTATGGTAACAAGAGCACAACAATATTATTTTTGCAAGGTGTGGAATAGTGGTATGAGTGCTGGACTATGACTCTGGAGACCAAGGTTTGATTCCTAGCTCAAACATGAAACCCACTGGGTAACCTTGGGCACATCACATGCTCTCAGCCTTAGGGGAAAGCAATGGCAAACCTCTAATTATTATTATTATTATTATTATTATTATTACCCACAACTCCCCATGGATCAAGGCAAGGGACAACAAAAAGTAACAAACAAGCAAGAAAACACCATGATAGGGTTACCTTAGGGTTGCCACAAGTCGGAAAGACTTGAAGGTACCTAACCTCAACAACAAGGTAACCTGTAAGGTGAATATGTTTTTAAAGTGTAACATTTGTTTATTATTGCTTCAAAAATGATGCTTCGAGGGATCATTTTGCCATTCCCTCTCCATTTTTAAATTTGATTGATTCACTGATTGCATTTCTACCCTGCCTTTCTACCAAGATGGGATTCAAGGTGGCTATAAAATATATTGTTTTATTTGTACAATAACAAGCAATGATGTAGTTTTTTAAAGTAATGGCTAATGGTAATCATGAGTCCTCCAAACTCTGGTTAGGATTGTCTCAAGGATATACTGTGTATCTTATCTATGTATTTCTATTTGCTTTATGAGGCAAAAGGGGACTTTTAAAATATATTTCATTATTATACTATATCAAACACCCCATAAAACTAGTTCTCTAAGTACTGTGCAACAATTAAAAACCCAATTTAAAAAAGGAATAGAAAGTTACCGCAAGTAATTTAAATCCAACACAACATAAAAGCCAACAAACAGGTGTCAACAAAGCACAACAAAATAATATGTAAAATACAAAGGGGGAATAAACCCTCAGGGGCTACCATGCATGTAAACACACAGATAAAGTAATAAATCCAAAAATATTTTAAATGCCTGGGAGAACAAAAACAGCTGCTGGAAAGAAAGTATTGTGGGAGCCAGGCAAGCTCCTTAAGTTTCCAAGTTGAAGGGGCTTCTTGCTGAGAAAGCTTGCACAGCATCCCTCTCATTGCCATCAATGTTATAAACCTTGGATTCAGGGGACACAGGAGGAATGGTTCCCAAACATTACCTAGGCTATGTCTGCACTGCTGAAATAATCCAGGTTGGCACCACTTTAACTACCATGACTCAAAACTATGGGATTCTTGGAATTATATTTTATTGTGGCACCAGAGCTATCAAAGAAGGCTAAATGTCTCACACAAGTACAGTTCCCAGATTTCCATAGCATTGAGCCATGGCAGTTAAAGCGGTGTTAACCTGGATTATTTCTGCAGTAACAGTGCGATCAGGTACTGAGGCCTCCAAGCCTTTTAGAGGTCAAAACCAGCACTTTGATTTGGGTGCAGAAATGAACTGGAAGCCAGTGAAAGCAAGAAAGGACCAGTGTAACATAATCATAACACTTTATCCTTTGATTGAAGTTTCTAAACAATCTTAAAAGGCAGGCCTGTGGGCAGCTCATGACAATAATCCAAAATAATCCAAACAGAAGCCCTCTGAGCCCTGTGACAGCAACCTTTTACATGGAACACTTTGAAAAAGCAAGCCCAGGAAACAGCACCAAAAAAGCCCACGACATGGTTCCGATGCGTGGATGACATTTTCACCATTTGGAGCCATGGAGAAGAAGATCTGGCTGTGTTTCTGAACAGCAGCCACCTAAACATACAATTCACAATGGGGGGGGGGGAACACTGCCATTCTTGGATGTCCCGGTCATCCGCAAACCAAACCAACATTTGGGCCACACAATATCAAGAAAACCTACAAACACAGACAGATACCTGCGCATGAACTCCAACCATCACCCAGGACAAAAAAGAAGCACAATAAAAACACTTGCAGACTGGGCCAAAAGGATCTGCGAACCACACTTCCCGGAAGATGAATGGAAGCAACTGGACTGGGCTCTACAAGCTAATGGTTACTCTAACACAGACATCAGACGGGCTGCCAGACCCAGAAAAACCCAGAGGAGTGAAGACAACTACCCACAGTGAAGGTATGTTTACCGTACATCAAAGGGGTCACAGACAGAATAGGGAAACTGGTGAGGAGGCATAACCTCCAAATGGTTTACAAATCGACGAAGAAAATCTAGCAAATGCTTCGTTCAGTGAATGACAAGAGAGACCCTCTAATGGCCATAGGGGTTTATCATATACCATGCAGCTGTGGACAAGTCTACATAGGGACTACTAAATGCAGTGTTCAAACACAAATCAAGGAACATGAGAGACACTGCAGACTGGGTCAGCCAGAAAAATCAGCAGTAGCAGAACATGTTATAAACCATCCTGAGCATAAAATGCTGTTTGAAAACACAGAAATCCAGGACCATGCCAACAACTATCAGGTCAGAATGCACAGAGAAGCCATTGAAAACCCAAACACCTCGACAACTGCAACAGGAAAGAGGAAACCCTTAAAGTAAACCAAGTTTGGCTACCAGTCCTGAAAAACACCACAACTAAGACCCAGCAAATGCAAATGAAAACCACCCAGGGTGAGGGGGATTCCCAGCAGACAATGGATCATTAAGTAAATGGACACCTTGTAGCCCGTGCCATTCAACAACAGAACAACACACAGATCAATGGGCAAATCGCTTCCTCACAACTAACAGTATATAAACCCCACTCTTTTCCATGCCAGCATTCTCCGAAGATGTCAGCCACAGTTGCTGGTGAAACATCAGGAATAAACTCTTCTAGAACACAGCTTTATAGCAAAAAAACCCCACAAAAATATGGATGCTTGCTGTGAAAGCCTTTGATTTCACAATCCAAACAGAAGCTTATAATTGCAGCCAGAAACCTATATCCAGTTATTAGTCCCCACTTATATAGGTCCATGGATACAATGGAATGTATGTAAAGATTGATGTATCAAGTTCCCATTGATTCAGGGGGTTTAGTCTTGAGTGAAACAAGCAATTGGTTTTATACCAATTATCCAGCTCCCAACAGGGTAGTGGCTGGCTGGGACACTCGTTGATAATGGCAAAAGCTCTCTGCACCACAGAAAGAGGCCAATTCATTCTCTAGTAACAGAGATGGATCTAGCACCTGCCACCTCCTTTGGCCCCAACCTCCTCTGAGAACACCTTCTGTAGCAATAGTTGATAGTCAGGGCACAAAGTTTTCTGTCATCCTGTTAACATTTAATTGAATAATGTCAATCTATCCCCTCTGGACACTCTTCGACCTTTGCCATGCTTTTTTTTTTTTGGCCACGCTTCAACCTTTGCCATGCTTCGAAGCTAAGACTGCATTTGCAAAGCTAGAAACAGAAACATCATAAAACCAGTCAGCTGATGTGCATATATATGTTTGTGAACACCTTGGAAGCAGCAAAGTACTTTTAGTAATCAGTCCATTGAATAGTTTTCTCTGACTTGAAGGCAGACAGTTGTGCTAGAATACCACCCCCATCACCCTCAGCAAGCACAGGGCACCAGAGTGGGAAGAGTTTCCATGGGGGGGGGGGGGGAGATTGTATCAGATCATAACATGGAACCATCTATACACATCGCACAATATTAGTTGGATACCATTCTGTCATGGCTCCATTGTATGGACTCCTAGAATTTGCAGTTTGGAGAGGTACTGCCACAAAAATTATAGGTTTGCCACTAAGAGTCACCCTAAATTGGAAACAACTGGAAGGCACACGACAACAACCACAACTCTGTGTACTCCCTGCCTGCCATGTGAACCCTAGGCCTGAATTCCCTCATCAAGGTGAAAAGCAAAGTAACCATCACCAAAAACAAAATGCAGAATGAGGGGTAATAACGTTCCTTGGGGACCTGTAAAATATAAATAAACTGGCACAAATGCAGCCTAGACTTCTGATTCTGTCTCTCAGAACTCTTCATCAGACATGAATTGTACAAAAATTAGAGATTGGCATGGAGAAGAAGCATGAAGTCTAAAAATCTGGCTAGGCATCTGAATCTGCAGCTGCAAGAGCTTTGCACAGGCTCTGTGAACAGGAAGGGGATTGAAGGATCAGCTTTCAGCTTATTGGAACGTAAGGATGCCAGGTGAGATAAGGGATAGTGGATCCTGTTAATGGTTGTGCAGAAGAGAGAATTTTGGCAGGTGTTGCTTAAACCATAAGCAACACCTGATGAAATTCCCTCTTACACACACCTTTTAAAGATACAGGAGTCCCCCACTCCTCATTTCAACTGGGATGTGCATCAACCTCCAGTTCTACTAAGCAGAGGACTGCCTGAGACTCATGGTGATGTGCATAAGCTTCTGAGAGACTAAGAAACAGAACCATTTTTATGGCAACTGATCTGGAGAGTAAATTTAATTGCTACACTAAATTGTTTTAAAGAATCTATCTTCTAATTTCAAGGAGAGGCAGAGAGAATGAAGGGAGATTTTCAAAAAATTACATGCCCAGCCTGAGTTTACTCACTGTGCAGCCTGCTAGTGGGTTCTTCATTCTGAACTGTGGCTTCCTGCTGGAGCATTTTCCACTCTGGTCCAAGACTGGGAGTTCCACCAGGCTACAAGTCCCATGCCAATTAAAAAGGTGAAACCAGCAAAGCAAAACAACAGGTAATTCAGGGTTTAACCCTGCCGCAACTGGTTTTATCCTTTGTATTTCCTGCTACATAAATGCAAGCCAGAACATTGCAAATACACCCAGTAGCACTGCAGTAATTGCTTTACTAGGTGGATTGGATTCCAGGCATCAGAGTATGGACCACACAGTGTGCAGAGTATATTATAAGCATACAGTAGAGCAGAGCTAGTGTCATGTAGAGGTTTGAGCTTTGGACTTTGACTCTGGAGACCAGGGTTCGATTCCCATTCTGCCATGAAACCCATTGGGTGACCTTGAACTAGTCACACAATCTCAGTCTAAGGGGATGGCAGTGGCGATGACAAACCTCTTCTGAACAAATCTTGCCAAGAAAACCCCACAATATGTTTGCCTTAGGGTCACCATAAGTTGGAAATGATTTGAAGACACACAACATACACAGAAGAGTGCCCTGATGCTATACAATGGGGGCAGTGGAGTGTAGATGTTAGAGTGTCACATAGGACTGGTAAGGCTTGGGTTTGAATCTCAGGTCAGGAAACTTACTTGGGACTCTTTCAGACGTGGAAAATTGGAAGTATAATCCAAGGGCAATCCAAATGCAATCCTGGGGTTTCACGTTATTGCGAATTAATTCTTCTCACGCAAATTCGGGCAAAAGGGAAGTCACTCCGAATGCAATCATGGGTTTAACGTTATTGCGAATGTAAGCTTCTCACGCGATTTCGGGCAAGGGGGGGTTATTTTCGGGTAATGGGAAGTAATTCCGAATGCCTTCCGAACGGAGCAGGGGTTCAGGTAAATTTGCTAAACAAGCGAATTTACATGAATCCGCATTGGCTCCATTCGGAATTGGGAGAAATTCCTCCCGTTTGAAAGAGTCATTGGTG
Organism: Urosaurus nigricauda; assembly: GCA_034509955.1. Lineage (NCBI taxonomy): Eukaryota > Metazoa > Chordata > Lepidosauria > Squamata > Phrynosomatidae > Urosaurus > Urosaurus nigricauda. Next base: position 166,456,904 of record JAOEGL010000001.1, on the reverse strand, counting down.
ATCTTGGCCAGTTACATGTCTCAGCCTTAACTACCTCACAGGGGTACTATTTGTAGTAAATACTATATACAAGTGTGAAAGCTGGTCAGTGAAGAAAGCTGTCAGGAAGAAAATCAATGCACTTGAAATGTGGTGCTGGAGGAGAGTTCTATAGACACCATGGAGGGCCATAAAGGCTGCTACAGCAAATCAAGCCTAAACTCTCCCTAGAAGCCAAGATGACTACAGTGAGACTGTTGTTGTTTAGGCACATCACAAGATGACATGACTCAACAGAACAAATGATAATGGTTGAGAAAGTGGAAGGTTGTAGGAAAAGAGGAAGACCACATTACAGGTGCAGTAATTTGGTGCAGAAGCTCAGTGGCTTTTGATACCATCAACCATGGTATCCCTCTTGGATAGGGCTTGGGGGGGGCACTGTTTTACAGTGGCTCCAGTCCTTCATGGAGGGGGAGGCCCAGAAGGTAGTGCTGGGGCACACCTGTTCAGCATTCTAGCCACTAGCCTGTAGCATCCCTCAGGGCTCACTTCTGTCGCACGTGCTGTTTAGTATCTACATGAAACTGCTGGGAGGAGTCATCCAGAATTTTGGGATTCGGTGTCAACGGTATGCTGACGACACCCAGCTCTTATCTCTCCTTTCCATCTGATTCCAAGGAAGCTGTTTCTGTACTAAACCACTGTCTGTTTTCAGTAATGGACTGAATGAGGGTGAACAAACTGAAACTTAATCCAGGCAAGACAGAGGTGCTTCTGGTCAGTTGGAAATCAGATCAAAGAATGGGGACTCTGTCTGTGCTGGAGTGGGTTACACTCCACCTGAAATCTCAGGGTCGCAGCTTGAGTGTGCTGCTGGATTTGGATCTGAGTCTGGATGCCCAGGTTTTGGCTGTGGTCAGGAGCACATTTTCACAGCTAAAACTAGTGTGCCAGCAGCACCCGTTCCTTGAGAAGTCAGATCTAGCTATGGTGGCACATGCTTTGATTACATCCCATTAGGACTACTGTAATGCACTCTACATGGGGATGCCTTTGGAAACTGTTCAAAAACCCCAGCAGGTCCAAAATGTTGTGGCCAGGCTGTTAACTGGGGCTGGCTGCAGGGATCATGTGACTCCCCTGCTGAAAAAGCTGCACTAGCTACTAGACTGTATTGTTGTTGTGTGCCTTCCAGTCACTTATGAGTTATGGTGACCCTAAGGTGAACCTATCATGGGGTTTTCTTGGCATGTTTCTTCAGATGGGGGTTGCCATGACCATCTTATGAGGCTGAGAGAGTGTGACCCACCCAGTGGGTTTTCATGACCATGTTGGGATTTGAACCCTGGTCTCCAGGGTCACAGTCCAGCACTCAAACCACTATGCCACGCTTGCTCTCATCAGTCTGTATCCAGGCAGAATCCCAAGTTTTGCCCTTTAAAGCCCTAAATAGCTTGGGTACAGACTATCTGAAGGCCCATATCTCCCTATACAAGCCTGATAGAGCACTAAGGTCAGCAGGAGAGGGCTTTCGCTCAGTCCCACCACCTTTGCAGGTGCAGTTGGTTGCCATAAATAAATAAATAAATAAATAAATAAGAAAGACAGCCCTGAGTAGTTGATGATGGGGCTCTTAGAAGTCTCTCCTTCAAAGGGTCACCATAAACTGAAGTCAATGTGATGGCAAATAACAGCAAACAACAAGCAAAGTAGCTCCATATGCACACACACACATCTACCCACTCTGCCTCCAACAGTCAATTGGCAAGATTTAGCTATGGCAAGGGGGAGAGAGCATGTGTGCCCTCCAGGCAGATCTGGGATGGCCTCCAGATGGGATAGTCTGCCTGGGATTTTCCAAAATATTTTACACTTTTACTTTGTATGTTTGGCTGCTAGCAGTTCCTTGTCTCTTTGAGTCCCAGCTTATCTGCTAAAAGTCCAAATGATGACAGTGGCTTGCTCGGTAGACCCAACAACTCGGCCTCAGTGGGCCATCTTCTTATGTTCCACTGGGAGTAGTCCATGGCAGAATGGACGTAGGTCTTCGGCTGATGTGAGATGTATATTGATTGGCATCCTGTTGGAAACACACACAATCTTAACACCTGTGCATGTCTTGGTCATTGCAAAGGCTGGTATTCCATTCTCTTCTTCACAGTGACCAATGTTTCCCCAAACTTACCTTAGAGCTGCTGAAGTTCTTCCTACGTGACTATTCCATGCCTGGCATCTGGTTACATACCTATAGCAGCTCAGTGGATGATATAACACACACTGAGACCTCTGATGGTCGGATAATAGCTGATGTAATAATTTTGTGCCTGGCTACGGGGACATAGCCAGATGCTCCTTCTCCTCCACTCTCCACCAGACACAGGAAGAAAATGGGAGGAGTGCAGCAACTCTACAGTAAGTTCATTGGTAGTGAATGGCCAGCTGTAATATAATTCTGCTTTATAGATTATAGCAAAGCCTTCGATTGTATACATCATGAAAAACTATGGCTCACTTTTAAAGAACTGAATGTGCCATGACATTTTTTTTTTGTCTGATGTGTAACCTGGTCCACGCTAACAAGATGGCTGCTTTTGAGGGCCTCAGGTGGAGATTTCCCCCCATCATCTGCTAGCTGAGAACTGGTTAACACGAGACAGAACATGAGACCTTCTTCATACAACGCAGTAGGACAGTGCAGCCCTCTGCTTATTCTAGTAGGCAATTGCAATGAGCCCAAAGGCTATTGTTCTGTACCTGGGATCCTCTGGGCTGCCAAACACATCCCTGACCCAAAGAAGTAGCTGGAAGTCTATTTGACAAACAGGTTTTCTTTAATGCTAAACAGTGGGGGTGGGAAGACGCAAACTATTTACAGGGTGAATCAGTGTTCTTGGAGACTTCAAAAGGTCCTCCTTTTGGAGGTCAGAAAAAGAGTGATTCAGGGAGTCTGGAGGACTCAAGGGTGGCCAAAACAGCTGCCTGAGCGGCACTTTGCCAACTCTTGCCTTACAGTTGCTGCCTCTACAGTTTCTGATAACTGTATAACTGATATGCTGCTGCTAATGGCATAGGATTCCTGCCAGGAAAAGAGGGACAGGAACAGCTTCCCCCCTGTGTCAAAAATATTTGATCCCCTTTTCTTTACTGAAAATTTAATTGTTCTCTTTTTATTCTACAGCAGAGCTACAGCAGGAGTAGGTGACTTGTACCCACCAGATATTGTCGGATAGAAACTCTCAGCATTCTTCACCATCATGTAGGCTCCCTAGAGCTGATGAGAATTGCAGCCCAACACCACCCAAGGGGCCACAACTCACTCTGCCTAAAGTAAGGAGATTATCAGATTGGGGGAAGGGGGAACTGGGAGTAAAAGGCATACTCCCGGCATAATCACACAATTGTGCTGAAGATTTTCAAACAACATTGTGCCCATCCAAAATTTATCCCATGAAGTCCCAGGTTTAATTGCAGGAGCATTCCTGGATCTTCATCAGATAAGCACAATGTATCTGAAAATCTTCTGCGCAATTATGCCGGGAATATGCCTTTTACTCTCCCCCCCCCCCCCCCCCCGATCTGATAATCTACTAAAAGAGAGGCAATGGAATTTAATATTAGCAATAAATAGGGATGTTAGACAAATTGTCAGTGGACTGTTGTGATTCCACCTGCCATTAGTTCTTTTCAATCTGGGGCCTATTCACACTACATATTAGTGCTCTGGGCTGCGAGGGATGCAGAACGCACCAGATAACACCATAAGAGAGGGTGACACCACTGCTCCCCAAACATCTGCTTTGGGTAGAAATGGGCTGTGCCATTTGCTTGTATTTCTTTAAAATGCTGTAGCTCAGTGGAAGAAATGGAGTGACAGGGCAAGGCTCAATGGGAGGAGAAAGGAAAGAATCCAGAGTTGTTTTTTAAAAATATTTTTTAATTTTTTTTAAAAAATATTCTTTTTAAATTTTCTCAAAAACATGACATCTTACCAAATTTTCACTTTAAGCAATGAAACAATGTACATGTAAATACATTTAGGCTGTGTGTATGATAGTGTAATTTAAAGGTCTAATTTTAATTTTGAAAGTTGTTTATGTCACAGATATTACCATTACCTTCAGGATATACAGAAATTATGATACATGGGAATTCTTAATACAATAATAGTACTAAGGATTGTGTATGGTGTATTGGAGGAGATCAAGGAAGGTGAGATCATGAGTTACTACACTGATAGGTGACACTAACCCTAATGATATGACAGTTATGGTCCCACTTTAACTGCCCTGGCTTGGTCCTGTGGAATCCTGGGTTTTGTAATTTAGTTAGAAGCATTAGGTGGGCCCTCTGATGGTATATCTTGGGATTTTATGGTATGGAACTATGGCAGTTACTGTGCTGTAGCTGTGCAATGTGAGTGGGCCTGTTTTGATACACCTGAAAAGTTCATTTTAAGCAACCCAAGGTGTGTCCTGTTTTTTCCCTTTTGCTGGGGCTGCTCAAGATGATAGGACACACCTATGACAGGACGCACCTAGGACTGCTTAAACTATTTTCATTCAGAGTACAAGAGAATGAAAACAGGATTGAGGAGATGCTTGTGATAACACCACTTATCCAACTAGCTGTACATAAGGGAAAAAAGCAGCAGGTCATAGAAGCTAGGAATGGTAGATGTGGCATTGAAGGCCCTCAGATAAGCTTTACATTTGATTTGATGCATGCCTTCAGTTTCAGTATAGTTTTAATTAAACATCTTTTTCATTCAAAACCAGCTCTGTCCTGGCCCCAGTGCTATTCAACATCTTTATCGATGACTTAGATGAAAGAATACAGGGCATGCTTATCAAATTTGCAGATGAAACCAAATTAGGAAGAATAGCTAATACTCCAGAGGACAGGATCAAAATTCAAAATGACCTTAATAGATTAGAAAGCTGGACAAAGCAAACAAAATGAATTTCAACAGAGAGAAATGTAAGGCATTGCACTAAGGGCAAAATAAATAAAATAATAATAATAATAATAATAGCAGCATAGATATAGGATGGGGGACACCTCGGAGTCCTAGTCGACCACAAGTTGAACATGAATCAACAGTGTAATGCGGCAGCTAAAAAGGCCAATGCGATTTTAGGCTGCATCAATAGAAGTATAGTGTCTAGATCAAGGGAAGTAATAGTACTACTCTATTATGCCTTGGTCAGGCCTCACCAGTTCTGGGCACCACAATTAAAAAAGGATGTTGACAAATTGGAGCATGTCCAGAGAAGGGTGACTAAAATGGTGAAGGGTCTGGAAACCTTATCTTTATGAGGAAAGAGGGAGCTGGGTATGTTTAGCCTGGAGAAGAGATGGTTAAGGGGTGATATGATGGCTTTCTTTAAGTATTTGAAGGGGTGTCACATTCGATGATGGAGCAAGCTTGTTTTCTGCTGCTCCAGAGACTAGAACACGGAACAGTGGATGCAAGCTCCAGGACAGAGATTCCACCTCAACATTAGGAGAAACTTTCTGACACTAAGAGCTGTTTGACAGTGGAACATACTCACTCAGAGCATGGTAGAGTCTCCTTCTTTGGAGGTCTTTAAACAGAGGCTGGATGGTCATCTGGTGGGGATATTTTGATTGTGATTGGATTGTGATTGGGGTTGGACTGGATGGCCCTTGTCATCTCTTCCAACTCAACCATTCTATGATTAAACCTTTATCTTATACTCAAATAAAGGATAATGGCAGGTCCAGGTTTCAAGTGAAGGTACTTGGTGGTGTCAAATTGAGAAGGAACACTTTGCTGCTCTACTTTTATTTCATTTGTTCCCAGTCACCTCATGGTCATAGGGGATGTGGGCTAACCTTTACAGGACCTTTACAGCACAAGACCTCCCTCTATACCAATGCTTCTTAGACTCTCAGATTTGGGGGACTGGCAATTATTTTTTCTAACGTGTCAGGGACTGGCATGTAAGCTTGCCTCCTCAGCTACTCAACATATTAAAAATATAGATCTGTAAGTTAATAAGTGCAGGCTGGTGGGGAAAAAAGTTATCCTTGGATACATTTTGGAAGAAGTTGTCCAGTGCTGTCTAGAAGGTTCAAAATGTTTTTGTCCACTTCTGCATGGCTAACACTTATAATTCAATTTGAATAAAAAGTCTGCTGAAACATGTTGAACAGCTCTTTCTCATGCTGTAGGAACCTATCCATATTCCTTCCACGCTATTTCTCTTTGCAATTTTCTGTTAAAGAAGTAAAGCCCAGGAACACAATCTACTTCATTAACTGAGATATGCCTGCACTTTGAATTTCCTTCTTCTCATCTAGGCTGTGGTTTTCAGGCTGGGTCAAAATTCCAAGAGGACTTGATGTAGAGATAATTTGGGAATGTTTTACTTCCATACTGCAGTCTGGGTTCATAGAGGATCCTTGCTTCATCCCAACATAACCCATGTCACATGGACCTAAATATCTATTAAACAAAGAATTTCAGACTTGAGACAAGATTTTTTTTTAAAATAAAACCCCCAATCTTTTTATATACATATTTACAAGAAAACTGAAGATATGAGCATTAGATGAAACAGGTACCACACATCATGTATGCAAGCTGCACTATGTCAGAGAAATAATGGTTCAGTATTTATTTAGAAAGAGTACCTTGGGATTGTGATGTTTCATAGAACTGAGACATCTGTTCTGTGTGTGTTCAATCTCTTCAATGATGCCTTGGACAAAGGGAGAAGGGACATTTCACTATGTGTATAAATCTAGAGGGGAAATTATGCAGCCAGATGTTGTTGGACTGCAAATCCCAGCAGCCCTAGCCAACAGAGCCAATGGGGAAGAATATTGGGAGTTACAGTCCAACAACATCTGGAAGGGTACAGAACTCCCACAGCTGGTCTAAGTGGCAATGCTCCAAAATAGCATAGAACTGCTAGACTTCCAGATTTTATAGCCTCATTCAAACATTTCAACAGAGCTGAAGCTTTTTGTTTTTCAGATCATGAGCTCTAACTGTTGAAACAGAAGCAAATGGATTATTTCCCCTCTGAAATAATCTTAGCATCTAATATAAAAAGGAAAGACAAACAGCTCTTATGGGAGTAGGTAAGTGAAGCTCATGGTACAAACAGGGAGAATTTCAGGGAACTTCGGGTGTAGCCACATTGCACAATTAAAGCAGTCTGAGGTATCAAACTTTGCCATGGCTCTATCCTATGGAATTCTGGGATTTGTAGTTTAACACAAAGTACTTTGAACTTGTTAGTGCACTCCACTGAACTATTATTGCTCTCTGACAGACAATTCTAATACTCCATGAAATTACAAAGCCTATGACTCCATAGTATGGAGACACTGAAGTGTTAAAAAAATGTATTAATCATTAATAGTATGCATGTATCTTTCTAATCTGATTTTCAAAGCTCCTAGATTACATTGATCCACACTATTAAACTTGAACCTGTCACCTAATTTGGAAGCTACTAGACTACACCAGTCCACACTAGCAGATGACTGCTGTGCAAAGTTTTGAATGTGGTCAGATTTCATTTTGAGTCTCCCTTATCTGAAATGCATAGGACCAGAAGTGTTTGGGATTTCAGGTTTTTTGAATTGGAATACCTATATTTACATATACATACCCAATGAGATTAACTTGGATGGGACCCACATCTAAACATGAAGTTCCTTTCTGCTTCATATATTATATAGCCTGAGGTTAATATTATGCAGTATTTTAAAATAATTTTGTATATGAAACAAAGTTGGTATACACTGAGCCATCAAAACCCAAAGGTGTCACTATCTTAGCAAGCCATGAAAAAAATGTTTTTTGGAATATTTTGGATTTCTAGATAAGGGAGATTCAACTTCTACATTCTGACTTCAAGAGGCACTGAAATTTTAAAGATGCAAGAGTTAGCAAAAACAAACTGTAGCACTCCAGATTAACCCAAGTCTTCAAATTCAATGGTTCAACACGCTGGATCATATCAGGCAGTCTGCACCCTCACCAGCTCCTGATCCCACTGTTAACTTCATGGCACAAGTTTTGAAGGCTCGGTTTTTTTTTGGGGGGGGGGGGGGCAGGAGTGTTTTTATGGCATAAGCACCAGTGGGTTCTACAAGGTTTTCAAATACATTTGGAGTTACTAGGAGTGTCCATAGAAGCCCTCAGTGATCAGGAAGGATGATAGGAGAACAGGCATATCCTGAGGTATACTCAAGTTGTTTGGTACATTGTTACTGGGTTCCATTCTCCTATTCGGTATGAGTGGAACTTCTCCAACATGTACACAGTCTTGACGTTCAGAATGTGTTGAAAGTGAAGGGTTTTTTTTAAAAAAGAAGTCAATACAGAGTGGGATATACTTTCCCACATACCAATATCCTAGCAATTTTCCCACCTCGATCCAATATAGGGAGAGGCGGGATACAAATAATAATAATAATAATAATTTTGACCACCATCAGAAAATACCTTAATTAAGAAAAAAAATCCTTGAGCTCTTATCAAAGCTCAGAAAAACTGGTTAAAAATACAACTAGTCTGGCATTGCAAAAGATATGTGGATTATTTTTACTTTTGGTTTGTAATAACTTGCAGAGGGTATTGAAACAGGTGTGGGCATTGGGCAGCTCACTGATTAAATTATACATGTTCATTTGTCTCCACTGGATCTCCAAAAACCAGAACTGGGTATTCATTTGGACATACCACTATGATTTTTAGAAATGCCTTGATAGCACAACCTGTCCTTGTAGCTAACAGACAACTGTAACAGAGCAGTTAGCATAAGTTTTACTGGAGGAGCACCTAATTGCCAAGCAATCACATTTTGCACCACTGACCAGCTTCAAGTCCAGCCCTTAGCACTGTAATACACGTTTTCATGGCTGTATTCTTCCTGTTGTCTTGTAGTATATCAGAGTGATTACTAAACAATTGAAATTCAAATCTATTACTTTGGTTGGCAACTACAACGGTCTCTGCTAAAAAGTGTTCTGGGATGAAAGACTATATCAATTGCTGGAAGTTGAGTGATCTTTGGGTTGTTTTTAGGCTGTTCTGCTGAGTTGAACAAAGTATGTAGGAGTCATGACAGGAAGGGTTGAAGGACACCAGTAAAGCTATGTTAGATACTCAGTGAATGATGATGTTACCTTACCTGTAATGACCTGAAACTATCCTAAAGATTGTTAAGAGTCTGTTAGCACTACTGCATTGGGATGGCAGTGGTACTGAGTATGAAATTCTCTCTGATGCAATATACTCACAAAGAAGGCAAGCAACATACACTTTTTCCTAATACTTAGTGTTTATTATGAAAGTGTTTTCAAATCAAAATTCACAATATTGATTGGTTCCAAATATTTCAGGAAGAATTGTAATTTGTATATTTAAGGGAAGAAAAGAAAAAGAAAACAATAACAACCGAAGCAAAATCCAAGGCTAAACACATAGCGGTATTTCTGACAGAGGAATATACCAGTATAGTTAAATAGTTCAAAGAATTGCTCAAACTGCTGGATTGTCTTTGAAAAACACAGGTGAGAAATTGCACCATTTTGTCCTGACCTGACCTGCTAAAGTTTACCACCATACAGAAGAGAGGATGATGGTTACTATTTACGTATCTATAATCTTTGCACACACACATACCCAATCTCAGCTTATCAATTTGGTGTGTCCCATACTTCCTTTTGAGATGATCATCCTTGCCTCAAGTTAATACATCTTATCAATAAAGCACGATGCTAAAATGAAGGTTGAAATAAATAATACTATCAAAATACAAACACCCCCCTTTCCCGCCATTAAAATAAATGGAGGCCATTTTCTAAGTGTAGAATGTACACAAGTAGAGTCAGGCGCTCCAGTTTTCCTTGCCATTACAATCAGGACTCCCTGAAATTAAAAATGTGCTATATAACTTTGTCTAAAACTCAAGACAACTATTTTTAAAAAGGAGAAGCTAAAAGGAGCAGTTTCAGCTCATCTTGGTTCAACCTAAAGCAAGTCAAAGTGCACTCAACAGCATGCCTAAGTAACATACTTCTGGTTTAATAAGAGCCTTTTTGAAGTTCTGATCTGTGATGTCAAAACAACTAATTGTTTAACACTGTAGATCTGGAGTGTTTGGTCTCTCACACAGTATCATACTGCTGTTGTTTATTATTGGACATGGGTAGTCAAGTAATACAAGAGCAAATATAAAACCAGGCACTATTTAAATAAAAATAAATATATAATATTAACAATGTGGAAATTAAAGAAATCCTCACATCTATAGGAATCCCAGAAACCTCAAGTTAATGGTGTGGTATAATTTTTTGAGATGAGAATTATGAATATTATTAGCCCTATATTCCAAACCGACTGCCCAAGTGAATGGCAGAAGGGAGGATCAACCTGAACCATCAGAATGCCGTATAACCTCTGCTTTCCCATGTTCAATGCAAGACATTCAGAACAAGTTGGCATTTGGTTACACAACAATCTGCCCATAGTTTATTGCAAAATACAGCAACACCCAGGTACATCCACCCACATACAAGATATTCATTTCCTGCTTATTACAACATGCTCAGCTCCACAATAGAATAATTTGAAAAGAAGGAGGCATCCCCATAACATTTGTTAGATGAAGGACCTTCATAATTATTCCATGGCCATATACTGTCACATACTGGTGATATGTCAAGACAGGTGGTTATCTTCACTTTTTCTCTAAATCAGGAGTTTGCGAAGTGCCTTCTCCCCTGATTTTTAAGACTGGAACTTCCATCAGTCCTAGCCAGTATCACCCATAGAGAGGAATGTTGGGAGCTGCGGTTCAGCAACATCTGGCCGGCTGCACTTTGCTCATCACTGCTATAAAACCAACCTGACTTTTCTAGCCTCACAGATCCATTAAAACAGATGTCATCCCTAAGAAGGAAACCAGCTTCGACCCAGGACAGCACAGCTTCAACATCATTTAAATGCTCTATAAGGGAAGCTAAGCTATTTGTGCACAAAGCCTGGTATCATTAGCAGCCAATCTGTAGGCAATATTTTCCTTAAGAGGAAATAAGCTCTTGGCTAGTTCATAAAGGGCACTGGCACGGAACCTGTGTATGTGTGTGTGGCCCTGACAGATATTGTTGGACTGCACTTCTTGTCAGGCTTCACCATTGGCTATGCTGGCTAGGGCTGATGGGAGCTGCAATCCAACAACATCTGACAGGTCACATCACTGGATTAAACTCCACAAGCGACAGAATAGAGGTGAATTTTGGAGTCCTGCTCCTTCTGTGTCATTTGTATTCTACAGGACCTTCAGTGTGAACCAGGCATATAAGGAAGCCTCAACTAAGTGCACTGCAACCTCCCTCCCCCCCACTCCCAACAAACTGAAAAAACACAACCAAAAAACCAAAACCCAAGAGAAGTAATTGTGGACAGGCACCTTGACTAAGGCTACCTGCAGAGGTCTGATTCATGGTAGCATGAGTTAACCTTACTTATATATATGTGTGGGCCCTAGGTCATGTTGGTCACATTTTGACTCTGGTAGGGGAACATGCATGAACCCAAAGCATGTGAGGGAATCCTATATTATTCAGTCTCCAAACTGCATCTTGTGTGAACATACACTGATGCAAACATACCAAAAATGAAACCTCAAACAATGGACAAGAAATGAAAGCAATCTGTTGAACAAACTCTAAAATGGTAACATGGACACGTTTATATTTATTTCTTTTTGGCATTTTTAATCTGACACTCTACAGTCTGGATGGAGATTGTAAATAAACCCCACACTCCCATCTTCAAGTGGCTATATGTGGAACAGAAGAGACCTAGCATTCAGACCCTTGTCCATTTTATTTACTTGTTTTTTACAAATATACACACTTTTTATTTTAGTGTGTTCTATGTCAATACTTAATAGAGTAAATGCACACAACTATGGGTCTTACTTCACTATCCCAGGGCTGGGTAATAAAACATTCAGTCTAGCTACTAACTTCCACACACTGCATTTCTTCATATATATATATATTTCCTATTCTACATATTCCTGCCACTGCATCTTTTATTCTAGTGCTAAAAAGGGACCTTTTTTCCCTAAAAGCTAAATCTTAACACATGAAAAAAAAAGGCTGAAAAGACTAATACAGGAAATGCTAATTGTTTCTAGAAGATCCAATTGGTTGTTTCTTAGCAATTCACTACATTTTTGCTTGGCCCCAGTGGCTCCCTCCATACATACAACCGTGGGAGGCAAAGACTGAGCTTATGCCTTCACAGGAGTACTTCCATTTACTTCAGTCCACTGAAGAGAATGGGAAAACCTTCTTTAAAGGAGGAGTCCACCTGCGGAATGGTACACCTATGACATTACATCACATAAGCTGCAACCACTCTCCCATAGTTCAGGTAATGTCACAGTACAGTTTGTAGCTGTTTTCTGTGTTACCCAATGCAATACTTGGGAGTCTTCCTCCCACTAAATCTATTATTGTGCATCTTGACTGCATCAACATGAGCATAACTATTAAATACACAACACTGCAAGCTGTCAGCTTGATCTCCCCCTTAAAATAATACCTCTAAATTCTGGGGGAATCAAACATCTGTTCAGAACTCCTCCTTATGCGACACCACCAAGAAATGTGAAAATCCCACCCTCCCAAATCAATGTTTGTTGCCAACAGAAAACTGAATGTAAACTGCTGATGTGCCTTATTTTTTAGTCACAACTCACATCAAATACCTCAGTTCACGTCCATGCAGAGACCCTTCATTCGGGCTTCATGATGCATAGGGGACTCCAGGCTAGCTGCAGAGGGTTAATCATGACCCAAATGTTAATATCTACCATAAGTCCCCCATCCCCTGACACATGCACCACAGCTTCACTTTGTTGGCAGGATTTCTCTTAAGTGAAGATGAAATTGTGTTTGAAAGGACATGGTTACCATTTCCATAAGCTCTGGAACTGGGAACTTGATTGTATTAAATTGTACCTGTACCTGCAAATCCTCATTGCAGAGCTTGCCTTTCAACATGGGGAAGTCAGAGATAGTGTGGATGGGTCTCTACCCCTCCTCCACACTTACAGTCTTGAAACATGACCACACAGGTATAAGCTAAATCATGATGGCTCCTGAATGACACCACAGGGATACCTAAATGATAGTTTCAGTGTTAGTATTGTTTCATATTTGTGTTCAAAATATACTTTGAGCACTCATGAACTGAAGAGGAGGATTACTTTTACTCCCTTTATTCCAAGAGTACCCTTCATCTAAGCTTTTATATAATGGCATTTCTACAGAGCTGGTTTGCTCAATTTTTGTTTGAAAGCTTATGAAATGATTTATCCCATGCATTAAAGTCATATTGTTAAAAGTATTAATACACACAAGATCTCAGCTTTTTAAAAAAAGACCATGGCAAATTGAAATGGGAACTTGTGTGGGTGCCACCAAAGCCGATATCCAATAGGGAAGAGAAGAAAAAGTCAGCTTGAGTTAGCTTCATAAATGGTCATGTGAATTATTCCTCACAAGGAATGACTGGGGAATGGAATTCAGAGGCACCTTCTTTCCATTTCAGAAAGAAGAATATATATAACCAGCCTTGGCAAAATATTATATGACATTTAAACATTTTAAAGACAACACAGTTGCATTAATTGTCTGACAAAGAAAGAGATTTGCAGTTGAAAATAGTTTCTGAGAAAGGCAGGGTTCTTAGCACTGTGAGCAGGTACTTCTCCTACTTTGTGTGTATTACCATCTTTCCTGTGTGTTATTTGGTATATATATTGCATCAGTACCTAGCAGTGACAGAGAAAATAGCTGTACAGAAATAAAAGAGCTGGGGAAAGTTATTTTTGGTTTATAGCTCCCATGTTTCTCCAACCAGTTTGGCTGTTGGCCAGCTTGGTTGAGATCTGGGAGTTGTAGTCCAAAAGAGTAACTTTTCCATATTCTGAGATGAATTTGCAAAGAATTTTGTTTCTCCTTCTGACACTTGTTTGCTAAACACCAATGTATCTTCCACGATAAGAATTTCCCTCTCTAACGATCCTCTGGGAAAATGAAAATCTCAGGAGAGAAATTTTAATTCTTGCTGAATAATCCTCTTGCTGACTTCTTGAAGAACACATGTTTACAAGTGAATTTTTTTGCAGGAAGGTAAACAATACTAGGTTACCACTACTACCAGCTTTATTTCTCTAGTCATTAAAAGGTCTGGAGGCTTGTTATTGATTCATACTGCAGCACACCCACTGATCAGATTTTCATGTTCCTGGGCTGGGCTCAATGGCACCGAAAGTGGCACATCTTTTATGGATTAAGGAATGTGCCCTGCCTCCCACAAAACTGTGGGAAAAGACTGCAATGAGACTGGGGGGGGGGGGGAGACTTCCGTCAAACGATGTGGAAAAACACAGGACCAATAATGGGCAGTGTTATCCAGAAGAACCCGAACTGCACTTTCAAACTGCAGAATGGGAGCCACACAGATATCCCCCATGGGCATGAACTACAAAAAACACAAACCCCTCATACCAATGAAGGTTGCTTAGTTGGCTGTGCCATTAGCTGAGAATGGAAAAACAGCCTTTTTGGACCGCAGCAATGCTTAGTGTTGGTTACCAGAGTACAGAGGGCTCCTGCATATTTAATAGTTGTGCAGAAGAGGGAATTTTAGCAGGTGTTGCTGCTCATGCAACCAGAACCTGATGAAATTCTTTCTTGCCATGCCAATTAAAGGTACAGAAGCCCTCTCCAGTTTTCACTTTTGCAATCCTATGCTGGATGAAGTATTCTAGGAACTATAGGCTGTATCCACACTGGAGAAATAACCTGGTTTGGCAGCACTTTAACTGCCCTTGCTCAAGGCTATTTAATTCTAGGAGTTGGAGTTTGTTGTGGGGTCCAGATCCCACAACAAACTCCAACTCCCAGATTTCCATAGCCTTGAGCCAGGGCAGTTAAAGCACTGCCAAACCAGGTTATTTCTCCAGTGTGGATGCACCCTATAACTCCCCAAAGTAACTTTTCCAAGTTTTTGCTCTTAGTGAATCAAGAGAGTATTTGCATGCACTTGAAATTAACCTCAGGCAATAGAAAGTGGCCTAATTCTCACAAATTCCATATGAGGTAATCAGTGTGAGTCTGCACTGCACCACTTTCATGTGTGGGGAGGGAACACATGATACAAAACGGCCCTGGACATAAACTAACATGTCAGGGCAAGGTCCTAAGCTAGAACATCCTGACTATGTACATGGAATATTTTTTATATGGCACATTATTAAATCAACTAAACCCCCAGATTGAAGTCTAAAGTGATACCGGTTTGAACACAATGACTTGCCACTGTTTGAGAAAATCACATTTCAAACATTCTAGTCTCCCATTCTTTTCTTTCTGAACTATCCTATTTCTAGTGAGCAATTATTTTCGACGCCTGTTCTTTTCGACACTTGTTCTGGTTCTCCAAATATCAAATTTTCCACACATGACTATGGGGACAAATAAACATTTTTCCCTTGAAACTTAAAAAGAAAAGGCATCAGCAAGAAATCTAACACAAAAAATTTAAATCAAACTGAGGTTAAATCTGCAAGGCAGGACCTGCCTACAATTTGCAGTCATCATGCCTGGTGTCAACATAGTTTGGGAATTTGTACAAACAATGAATTCTAATTTTATTTGCCACCAATTTTGGAGTTTAAACAATGCTAACATCCCTTCTTACAGTAACTGCGGTTAATTTGTATAATCGATTTGACCCCACTAGTAGCAAATTAAAAGAATGAATGCACCATTTTAAGAGTTTACACTGTGGGGAAAAGTGATCACTGTGATTGTACTGGCAATTTCTAAAGTCAGCACCCTTCAGCCAAAAAAGAAAGAAAAAAAGAGGTCCAGCAAAACACAAAGCAAAACAAAACTTAGAATGGGAGGTGAACTTTTCTAATTTTGTTGTAAGAGGAATCAAGCAGGTTCCCACAATATCACATTCTGGTGTCAGAAACCAAGTACAGAAAAAAGACATACCTTTCACTTGGCAGCCTTTGGTTGGCTCTGATGAAGTCCAAAAGAGACCTTAGAAGAAGTTCTTTTCGGTCTGCCAAGTCACCCCCCAACAAGATATAAATTAAATAATGTCCAAGGACTACAGAAGAAAATACTGCTCCCATCTAGTCATGTATATATACATACAACATGCCTACATACATAAAATGGTGTGTTGCTGTCATTCACAAACAGGAAATACGGCAGTGCGCTATCAGAAGCGTTTAAATATTCCAAGTGTGTGTATTTTTCTCTTATTTTTGAGAAAAAGGAGGAGGAAAGGAAGAAAAGGGTGGGGGGAAAATCAAAACCCAGCATTCACAACTTATTTACTTCCAGTAGCAAACAGTTCATTTTGTTCGTGTCTCAGTGTGTAACCCAGGAACTAGTGTTCCTCTGCAGAACTGCCACTGGTGAGGTACCCGTTCGTTCCGTTAGTTCCACTCGTTCCATTGGTGGTGGTGGAATTATGCGAGTTCTTTGAATGAGGGGCTGAAGGCTCTTCATCTGAACTAGACTCAACGTCACTCCGGTCATCCCTTGCCTGCAAAGTGTGCAAGAAAAATAGGAGGAAATACACTGCTATCTCTGGCATGAAACAAATGAGACAAAACAATTTGCTTATTTAAGCACCCCTTCCTACTTTACAATTTACAAAAATCCCAGCAAGCCACAAACCTATAATTAAACAGTTTCTCGTCTATTTTTGCTTGAATGTCAAACCAGAGAAGCTACACAGCAGCCACATGGCCAGAAAGGGGAAGTGCAAGCCTGCAAGTAATACCCTCCACACCACCTGCACTGAGAACAGAAACAGCAAAATGCAGGCCTATGACTAACATCTTCAACTTTTTTCTCCTGTACGGTTTTTAACACCTTGCCTAGACGAAGAAGCCAATGGAGCTTCGAAGGCTTGTAACATGTATATTGTGCATTTTGACTGGCCAATAAAATTATGGCTGTCTGGTGGATTTTTGATGTTATTGGATACTCATATATAGGCCAGCATCCTGTTAGTGACATATACAAATGTAATTCTACATTATGTTTGTGTATATAGATTTTTGATCGTTGCAGAAATTGGTATTCTCTTCTTTTCTCTGCAATGGCCAAAATCTACACTCCTGCAAACTAACCAAGTCACTTCAGTTCTGATGCTCATGGAGTGCAGAGGGGATTGGAGAAATATCTGGCTATGCTCCCATAGCCGGACACAGACTGATGACATCATCTGCTGAGTCCCCCAGACAACCCCGGCAGAGCTTGGCAGAAGATGTCCTCAGTTTGTATCTGTCTATGAAAACATAGCCAGATGCTGTTCTGACCCCACACATTCCCCACCACTCCCAGAATGGCTGCTGGGAGGGTGTTACTGGAGCAAAATGGTGAGTTCTGAGGAGCCGTATCAGAGTTCTGCATGTGGAATTCTTCTGCTAAGTGCAACCATGGAAGATCTCGGCCATACTCATAAAGTGGTTGGTAAGTGCTTGGGTAGTTCCTCTTCTCAAACATTAAAAGGGCATTTATTTACCACTTTAATTACATCCCACTTTTCTCCCACTATTGAGATCCAAGGCAGCTTACCACATGCTTCAAAAACAGATAAAATAAAAATTACAAGTTATAATATTAAAATACAGTTTCACAAATTATCATACAAAAAAACCCAACTAATTTTAAAAGCATAAAAAAAAAGGGGGGGGGGAAGAAGCCAGTACTCTCACCCTATTAAAACCCTCTTCCTCAATAGCCAGTCAGTTGCCAAAAAAAGAGGTTATTGCCTGCTGGCCAAAGGGCATCAGAGAGGCATACTAGCCTCTCTCAGAAAGGTATGGCAGAACGTGGGAGCAGCCACCAAGAAGGCCTTATCACATCTTCATCCAAGCAACCTGAGGTATCTATATGCTCCATTTTTACTCTACCTCATAGCAATCCTTTCAGCCACTTTTATTTTCAAAGCAACCATGGGCTGGTACTTGGCTAGCCCAAATCTACTCTCAGTACTCCTTTATCTACCCCTGTCTACCCCTGTTTTCCAGCAAAATGATAAAAGACAAAGTTAATTTGGTAATGATCATTTGAGGAACCACAGAAACACTGTCATGTCATGAACAATGTTCAGAAAGAAATTCTACAGTCGTTAAGGTGGGAGGTAAAGATTGAGCAATGAAGCAGCAGCAAAGAAGACAGAGAGAAACTTGCAAGGCAATGGGCAATTCGACAAGGCCCTGAAGGATGTCCAGAATATCTTGGAGTAGTGAAATGTGTAAAATGATCATATGCATCATTTTGTACAAGAACCACCAGTAAATATATAAGTAAAGGAAGAAACAGAAAAAAAGCCTGAAATAAAGCCAAAGTGTCTTGAGGATAGCTGTGGTGTGGGCTGAATTTATTTATTTATTCATTCATTCATTTATTTTTATAGGATCACATTTTCCCAAAATGGAATTCAAGGTCACAAAATGAAACTAAAAGTATGTAAATCTGAAGCATATGATAACTGAGCATTCAATATGAGATTCTAACCTAGCATCCAGGGCCTTCAAGGTTTAGCTGGATGTACCTTCCAGAAATAGTTGAGGCCTGGTTGAGTAGTTCAAGCCACAGTATTATTTATTAATTTAGTAAATAGTTATAGATAGAGTACTGAGAAAGCTTTTCCATGACCAAAATTCTCTGCTCACTCAGTGGAAAATTCCTGTGTCTATATGAACAAAGGATAAAACAACTTCATTGGGCTACATTCCAGAACATTCTCACAAGGATTAGTAGACAATTTCAAATGGTTTCTTCAACTGTTTTTCCCTAGAACAGGCTCAACTTGTGAATGCTTAGGCAGCTGTTGAAAATGCTGCATCACTAGTGCATTTTCCCTGTTTAAAGGTTTCATTCGGGATCCAAAATGGTATCAGAATAAAGAATCTAAAGTTGTATTTATCATACCTTGGCACCTGCTGAATAACAAAAAAGCATGCAATCTTAAAGGAAGGGAACATGCAGAATGGCAGCCAGTGAAGTAACAAGGCAAGAAGAGGACTGAAGATGCAATAAATAAATAAATAAATAAAAAGGAAAACAGTAGGCTGACAGTTTACAGTCTTATGTACAAGTGTGTACACATGTGAAGGCATGTGCATGTTTGTTTTCTCTGAGGGGAAACTTACATGCAAGGGATTCCACTTCCCAGCCTTCAAAGGCAGCAGAAAGAAGATAATTAAGAAAGTTAAGAAGGAAGTCATATACTACCAGAAGAAGTGAACACAACTGCAAATCTGACACAACTACTATGCTTTCCTTTCGTTTTGACATGGAAGATGCTGAGGGATCAGGTCCCACTTAAGCCACAACCTCTAGCCCTGGGACCCTGTCTCTCAGTTTTAGTATTCTGGGGAACAGTGTGGTAAATACTCAGGACCTTATTGCACACTGCAGTTTAAACACATACTCATTAAATGTTTTGCACACTGTTTTCACTGGAATACATGGTAGCAAACACAGATGCTTGTACTTGCATAGATTGCACAGATACTTCTTCCATGGAGCTGAGTTGGCCGCAGCCTCAAAACAAGTGTATGCTTAATGGCAAATACAGATCTCATACAACATATCCATTTATGATCCTGAGAAACAGTCTCTCAGACTTCACAGCAAACAGGTTCCAGGTATAAACCAAGGGAAGGCTCAGCTGAATACCTGCATTGGGATGGTGTAATTTCAGCCAAAAGAAACTGCTGAGGTAGTATTTAATAAACACATACAATGCAAGTTAGTGGTAAGACTTTGCCATGGAACATGAGGGTCAGGGGTCTTTGGGGTGCTATCCTAACAGATTTGAATGAAAAAGAAAGTTAATCTCATATGTAAAAAGGTTAATTAGAAAGCAAGAATACATAAATGTGAAGGAAAAACTGCAGTGATTCTTACCTTGCCTTTTGAAATAGCTTTATAAGCAGCCTTTACTATTAGATAGGACCAAAAACAGTGGAGAACTTGAAGTATCAGAAGTAAAATGATAAAAATCGACAAGGCAGGGAAGCCACCAACAATTTCAGGAAGTTCAAACATTATTGTGTTCAATATCCTAAAGGAGAGAAGAATAGGAGACAAGGGAGTTGATGCAGCATTAGCAAAAGAGGTTTTATTTATCCATGCAGCTTTCTTACTCCACGCAGTGTCCTACGAGACCATACAGCAGAGCATTGGGGGGGGGGGGGGGGGAGAGAAAAGCACTCTTCATTTTATTTGTTGATTGTGGCCCACATGTTGCCCCTCCCTGATTCAAATGTACTTGTCTAGTCTTCCTTTAGTTCAGAGGCCTACAGGATGCACACAAATATTTTCTAAGTATCTTTTAGTATCACTTTTCCCTACCCAGGGCCACACATATATACTCTTCCATTCCAGTATTCTCTGAAGATGCCAGCCACAGATGCTGGCGAAATGTGAGGAAGAAACTCTTCTAGAACATGGCCACACAGCCCAAAACCCCCACAAAAAAACTATATTTTAGTGTGTTTGAATTCATCCTCTTTCCCCACTGTTTCTTCACATACATTAATTGAATTCAACATTTGCCCTAACCTGTTACAGTTACTTTCTTAAGATGTTGCTGATTTTTTTTAAGGTTATGTCTCTTTCTCTTTAGGAAATAAGTGCACTGTATACCAAGAAAAGTACCCAAAGTTACCACAACTACCTCATCTTTCTATCTTAAGGAGAAGGCTACTATTCTGTACTAACAAATGAATACATGCTAGTAATAAATAATAAATGACAGCAATAAATGAACCCATGGCTGTTGCAGGCCCTGCAATACTTATTTGTTTCAGCTAAAATTTAATAGTAAGTCCACTCACATACTTGACTAAAAGAAGATAAAATCCTGTATGGGTGAAAGCTCAAATGCAAATCAAATGTAGCCACCAGATGGCTTATTTAGCAAGTTAAACTTGCCTTCCTATATTGTACTCAGGTACTGACAAAACCATCTTCAAGTCTTCCTTGCCTAAACAAACCCTGTGAAATTCATGAGGTTGCCATAGGTCAACAGGCAACTTGAAGGCATGTGTGCACACATGCAAACACACACAGACTGATTTGGAAAGTTAAATTAGTTAGGGAACTTAAAAACAGCTTGCAGCCCAGCTTCCTATCGCCAGACATAGCTTGGGAAAGTTATATTTTTGCACTACAGTGCCCGGAATCCACCAGCCCACATGAATAGTAAAAAATAATGAAGTAATATAGTTTTAAAAAGAAACACACTGTTTTACAGAATGAAGAAATTCATTACACAAAGAATTCATCTTATGTAAACTCCCTCTGCTGCTGTGCAAAGGAAAGTTTTGGCACAAGTGAACTGATGTTCAAGGCCGGGCCAAACTTCCTCTGCAACACTGAGCAACCACGTCAAGGTATCTATTAACCAAGCCCATCTTGTGTGACAGCAACCATAAGGTCTCCCAGCTAATTAAACTTGTGCACTTTCAACTCATTTGTCGCTCAATCTCTTTGAGTCACAAAGGAAAGACATACCAATAGTTGTTTACACTGACACAGTGAAAGATCCAACTAATCCCAGGAATTGCACCAGGAAAATGAAAGCACATGTCTGTTTCTACAAAGTGTGTGTGGCTGCGAGGAATCCTAGGTAAACAAGGAAGTTTTTGCAACATTCCTCATCCAACCATAATGAAGGAACCCTGGTGGCACAGTGGTTAAATGCCAGGACTGCAGCCACTCACAGCCACAAGGTTGTGAGTTCGATCGCAGGCAGGGCTCCAGGGTCCACTCAGCCTAGCATCCTTCCGTAGGTTACTAAAATGAGTATCCAACTTGTTGGGGGCAATTAGCTTACACATTGTAAACTGCTCAGGGAGTGCTTAAGTGCACTGATAAGTAGTATAGGAATGTACTTGCAGTAATAGTAATAATAATAACAATAATAATGTTTTTGTTGTTACAGTTATTTAAGGTCATTTTAACCCTGCTCAACAAATGTGCAAAACATATTAACATGTGCTAATAAATATCATCGACTGTATAAAGTGGGGAAAAATGGCACCAAACTCTGGATTTACTCATTAATTCTATCTGACACAATTAAAGCCAAATAACAAGCATTGATAATACATAGTTTTATGCTATGCAGATCTAGCCAGTCAGCTGAATGGATTTGCAATAGGCAAATTACCCAGGTCCTGTTCAGATCTAGCCAGTCAGCTGAATGGATTTGCAATAGGCAAATTACCCAGGTCCTGTTCAGACACTGTTCCTGTGGAACAAGTTCGTCTTGCAAAATAATTCTCAAACAAAATGACTGGCATCTCACACTAATACAACTTGCCCTTTGGATAGGAAAGTGCTGATACAAGAATTCCTGATCCACTGGCCATGCTGGCTGGGGAATTAACATCCCAAACATGTAGAAGACCAACAGTTCTCCATCTCTGCTTAAGGGGGTTAATTCTTTATATCTGAACAGTGTGAAAATCACAGTCATCACTTTCATACAAGGACTTTTTCAAATATGATATTTGTGGGAAAATAGATATGCAATCAAGCATGAAGATCACATGACAGGAGCATGCAGCTTATCAGCTTCTGCACATACTTATACATGATGTTCACATATAACAATGTACAATTTCCTCTCTCCATTCATCTCTGTAGGAAAAGTGATATGAGAAAAATGACTCCAACAACAGCAATACCCATGAGTATTTTTCCTCCTGGATTGAGTTAAATCTAGAACTCTGCATCTGTTTGAGAAATGTCATTCTCGCCTCTGCCTGCATTTGCACTGGCAAAGCCTAGATGAACCTACTTCTCACCCCACAACACAATTTTTAAAAGATGGGACCCAGGCATATTACCCTAGTGCAGATCCTCAGTTTACCTGATACTGTACAAGACAGCATGTGACTATTACCACTTTTAAGATACAATTGCACTGAGAATGAATGCAACATAAAAAAAAACTCTGCTGTGCTTGTACTGAATGTCACCAGGTTGAAAAAGAAACAACAAGAAAAAAGATTAAATAAAATATCTAGGGGTTAGAACACAGTACTGCAAAATTTACCAGGCAACTTGCATTGCCATTGTGTTTTTTACTTCTCAAACTCCTTAGGATGAATTTCAAAGGAAGGTTAGATGTACGATTAGGCAAGGGCCTCAGGATCAAGGCCACCCACAACTGTTTGTAGGAATTGAAATCATTGTGGAAAGTGGCAAAACATGCAATTTGAGGTGACTGTACAGAATATCTGTACTCTTGCCACCAGAGGGAGATGAAAAGTAGAAATTCTGCAAATGGCATTTCCACTCATACAAGTTATTACACCAAAAGCTACCCCCACATTATAATCATAGGTTCAAAAAATACACTGGCCAAAAAAAGGGAGATCATTCTAGTTCCAAGCCTTGGTACTACTTACTAACTATGTGAATGTATTACTGGGACAGCCTCAAACAGGTGTAGCCTCAAACAGGTGTAGTCTAATGCAGTGCTTTCTAGGCTATCTGATGTGGAGGACTGGCAATTATTTTTCCCCACCAGGTCTAACGGATGTGCATACTCACTTACAGTCATTCTGATTCGAACCAATTTCTTTTCACAAACCACCTTAAGAAATGTCACCCAGGATTTACCTGACAACTGACGTCCGACAACTCCCTTAGCCAAATTGATTCTTCAGTGTAAGGAGGCAACCATGGATCTTGAGAGTGGCAAACATACATCCTACACTAAGACCCTTTACCCCATTTTTGCCTAAGCTATTCCATGAAAGAAGCAAATTCACTCACCACAAAGGATATATTCCAAGCCTTGTAATAATGAAAACAATAGCAAACATGAGGAAGAGGAAATCACACAGTCTTTGAAACTTGCAGTAGTTTGCCATTTTTGCTGCCTGTAACAATGAACAAACAAAGTGTTATCACCTTTATAAAATATTGCCTGTTTATTTGTTTTTTTGCAACAGACAATTAATACCCAAGTACACATGACACTGCACTGTGAATCTTCCAGGGATTCATGTAGTATCTCATATAGTATGATGAACAAAAGTTGATACTATTCACTAGAACTTACCAGCGTTTTGGACATTTCTATTGCAACATGCAATTTTTAAATTTCTCAATTATAAATGATTTGAGGTGTGTATCCCCTATCATGTCCAAACCTAAATATGGTTATTCAAGTGTACTTACTTCATAGTACTCACGTGGTTAGTTAGTGAATGCTAGATTGCAGCTCAAGCCTTTCAAGTAAGGGTTATGCCTGAAAAGGAAAGCCTTTTACCTTTACAGGGTTCCCCTTCTTTCTGGTCCCCTCTGCCAAATTTGGCCTATATATGAAGTTTCAACTTGTGCCTTCCTCTCTGCCATGCCTTCTTGTGCACCAAAACATATATTGAAAGCTTTTTTTCAGACTATGTTTCAGGCATGGTATACTGGGGATCCTCTCATATGAGTCCAGCACTCTGATATACTTTAACTGATATTGTCCCATTGTACGGAATGCGGAAGTTTGTAGTTTGAGGAAGCACTAGAGCTCTCTGGCTGAGAACATTGCATGTCCTTCATCAAACTACAAACCTCAGGATTCCATAAGATGGAACCATGTCAGTTAAAAGTAGAACAATCAGATTGTTTTCTTTTTATAGCTACCATTTCAAACAGCAGTCCCAAGGCATACAAAGCAGAATAACTCCAGAAGAAAACATCCATTTTTCATGAACACACATTGAAGAGGATACATTAAATAAACTCGTTTCCTTTTCAATCGTGCTCTTGGTCTCCCTGGTTTTAAATTAAATTTAAATTAAATCTGCAACATTACAGATTGAATTGTGGTTGGGTTAGGCCTTAAAAACGCTAATGAAAACCTATGCATCAGATATGACTTATACTCATTTCCCAAAACTATGGTAGCGAGTTACAGATTGTTTTGTATTGTGTGTTTAAGAGTTGAAATTCAAATACTGTAGCTCCATGTGTCCACAGTATGAAAATCCTGCCAATAAGCAACCAAGTGCTGCAAGCACAATAACGTTCAAAGCAGCTTATAAAAGTTTTAAAAACAAGAGGCTATGCCAAATACATGTTAAAAGCAGGAATAAAACATGATACTAAGGCTGCAATTCTATGCACACATACAAGGGAGTAAAACCCATAAAATGCTGCAGAACTTACTTCTGAGTAAACATGTCATAATATATTTGTGCTGTAATATAACAGAAAGTAATCAAAAAGATGTCTTTAAAAACAAATATTAAAACCAATCTACAATCCTACAATTCTTTATTAAATGTCTGAAACAGGCAGAGAAGTAACCTGGCAAAATGTAACATGGAAGGTATAGCATGGTCTTGTAGGTACCTTTGTGTTGCTCTCTGGGACAAAGAACTGCCTCTGAAGCCTATTATGCCAGGCATGTGGAAATGAATAGTTTCTTAGATAATTATGCCTAAAGTCACCAAAATCCTTACTGCATGAGAAAAGAAAGCCTAAATGGAGCCAAAGTGTAGGGGCTTACTCTGTGCCTCTTTGTATGCTGTCATAAGGGAGCTGGTCATAAAAGCATGCCTTTTTGTCACACAGATTTTCCCAGCATAAGAAAAGACACACTTTTATGATTGTCTTCTTTGGGAAGAGAATGGAAGCAATATAATGGAATGTGGAGAGGCACAGAGAAAGCTGCTACTCTTCCACTCAGTTTTGACTTTCTTTTCTCATGCAATAAGGTTCTAAGGGCTCATTCCCACTTCGCATAAAATCCGCGTTCGAACCCGGCTCTGCTCTGCTAAAAAAAGCGATTCCAAAAGGCCCCTCGTTCCTACTATGAAAAGGGACCTCTTTTGGAACCACTTTTCTAGCTGGGAATGCTTGTCGTTCCCATTAGAGGAGCTGGGGAAGGTGGCAGCCCTTCAGCCAGTCACCTCCCTAACCCCCTTCCCACCAGACCCCCCTCTTTCTTCTTTTCCCCTTCCTTCCTTCCTTCCTTCCTTCTCTCCTTCTCCTCCTTCCCTCCCTCCGCCGGCCAGCCTGCCTGCCTACCTGGCTGCTGGTGTGGATCCTAGAGGTGGCTGCTGCAGCAGTGGCTGTCAGAGCTTGGTGCTGGCCCTCCCCCTCCTCCTCCTCCTCCTCCTCCTCCTCCTCCTCCTCCTCCTCCATGCCGGACCGTTCTCTGCTGCCTTGCCTCCTTCCCCTTCTCTGCCCCAGTAGGCCTACCTTAGAAGGAGGCCGGGGTGGAAGGAGAGAGGCAGGCTGAGACGATGGAGGATGGAGGATGTGAGTGTGTGCCTCCCCAGCGTCTATGCCTCTATCCTCCCAGCCTGCCTCTCTCCCCTTCTTTGCGGGGGCCCAGAGGCAGGATGGAAGGACAGAGGCATGCATAGAATCATAGAATCATAGAATCATAGAATCATAGAGTTGGAAGAGACCACAAGGGCCATCCAGTCCAACCCCCTGCCATGCAGGAACTCCCAGTCAAAGCATCCCCGACAGATGGCTATCCAGCCTCTGCTTAAAGACCTCCAAGGATGGAGACTCTACCACACTCCGAGGGAGTGTGTTCCACCGTCGAACAGCCCTTACTGTCAGGAAGTTCCTCCTAATGTTGAGGTGGAATCTCTTTTCCTGCAGCTTGCATCCATTGCTCCGCGTTCTGGTCTCTGGAGCAGCAGAAAACAAGCCTGCTCCCTCCTCAATATGACATCCCTTCAAATATTTGAACAGGGCTATCATATCACCTCTTAACCTTCTCTTCTCCAGGCTAAACATCCCCAGCTCTCTAAGTCGTTCCTCATAGGGCATGGTTTCCAGACCCTTCACCATCTTAGTTGCCCTCCT
The DNA here is from genome assembly GCA_034509955.1 of Urosaurus nigricauda. Classification (NCBI taxonomy): domain Eukaryota; kingdom Metazoa; phylum Chordata; class Lepidosauria; order Squamata; family Phrynosomatidae; genus Urosaurus; species Urosaurus nigricauda. The sequence continues at coordinate 166,429,970 of JAOEGL010000001.1, read as the reverse complement.
TTGGACCCGCTCCAGTTTCTCCACATCCTTTTTGAATTGTGGTGCCCAGAACTGGACACAGTATTCCAGGTGGGGCCTCACCAAAGCAGAATAGAGTGGCACTATTACTTCCTTTGATCTAGACACTATACTTCTATTGATGCAACCTAAAATAGCATTGGCCTTTTTAGCTGCTGCATCACACTGCTGACTCATGTTCAACTTATGGTCTACTTGGACTCCTAGATCCCTTTCACACATAGTTTCATTCAGCCAGATGTCCCCCATCCTATATCTGTGCATTTCATTTTTCCGCCCTAAGTGCAGAACCTTACATTTCTCCGCATTGAATTTCATTTTGTTAGCGTTGGCCCAGCTTTCTAGTCTATTCAGGTCATTCTGAATTTCAATCCTGTCTTCTGGAGTATTGGCTACTCCTCCTAATTTGGTGTCATCTGCAAATTTGATAAGTATGCCCCCAATTCTGTCATCCAAGTCATTAATAAAGATATTGAATAGCACTGGGCCCAGGACAGAACCCTGTGGGACCCCACTGGTCACTTCTTTCCAGGATGAAAGGGAGCCATTGTTGAGCACCCTTTGAGTTCGGTCAGTCAACCAGTTACAAATCCATGTAATGGTTACCTTGTCTAGCCCACATTTTACGAACTTGTTTGCAAGAATGTCATGGGGAACCTTGTCAAAGGCCTTACTGAAATCAAGATATACTATATCCACAGCATTCCCTTCATCTACCAAACTGGTAATTTTATCAAAAAAAGAGATCAGATTTGTCTGGCAAGACTTGTTTCTCTGAAACCCATGTTGGCTTTTTGTGATTATGGCATTGGCCTCTAAATGTTCACAGACTCTCTGCTTAATGATCTGCTCTAGAATCTTTCCTGGAATTGATGTCAGACTAACTGGACGATAATTGTTGGGATCCTCTTTTTTCCCCTTTTTGAAGATGGGCACAACGTTTGCCCTCCTCCAGTCTGCTGGGACTTCTCCTGTTCTCCAGGAGTTCTCAAAGATTATTGCCAATGGTTCCGATATTACATTCGCCAGTTCTTTTAATACTCTAGGATGTAGTTCATCTGGTCCTGGAGATTTATATTCATTTAGGTTAACCAGGTATTCCTGTACTATCTCTTTACTTATTCTGTGCTGAGATTCCCCTATTCTGTCTTCTGCTCCATTATCCTTAGGTTGACCACCCTTTGCCTTTTCTGAGAAGACTGAAGCAAAGAAGGTGTTGAGTAATTCTGCCTTTTCTTTGTCATCTTTGAGCATTTTGCCATCTTCTGCACGCAGTGGCCCTACTGTTTCCTTCTTCTTCCTTTTGCTTCGGACATACCCAAAAAAGCCCTTTTTGTTGTTCTTAACCTCTCTAGCCAGCCTGAGTTCATTCTGTGCTTTAGCTTTTCTGACTTTACCCCTACATGTGCTGGCTATTTGTTTGAATTCCTCTTTCGTGATTTCCCCATTTTTCCATTTCTTATACATGTTCTGTTTAAGGCTTATCTCAGTTGAAAGTTCCTTAGTCATCCATCCTGGCTTCTTGAGACACCTCCCATTTTTCTTCCTCATTGGAACTGTTTGAAATTGCGCCTTCAGTATCTCCTTTTTGAGAAACTCCCATCCGTCTTGAACTCCCTTCTCTTTTAGTTTTCTTGACCATGGGATCTCCCCCAGTATTTCTCTAAGTTTATTGAAATCAGCTCTCCTAAAGTCTAGAATGCGTGTCTGACTATGCCTGGCTTCCCCTTTCCGCTGTATAACAAACTCCAGGAGAACATGGTCACTTCCCCCTAAGGATCCAACCACTTGCACCCCATTGACTAGGTCATCCCTGTTGGTTAAGATCAGATCTAAAATAGTTGATCCCCTTGTTGTCTCTTCCACCTTTTGGACAATGAAATTGTCTTCCAGGCAAGTGAGGAATTTGCTAGACCTTGAGGATTTGGCTGAGTTTGACTTCCAGCAAATATCCGGATAGTTGAAGTCCCCCATCACTACTACATCTCTCCTTTCTGAGTGTGTGCTCATCTGTTCTAGAAAGGCATCATCCAATTCCTCTGCCTGAGTCGGGGGTCTGTAGTAGACTCCCACAGTAACATCCCTGTTGTTTCCCTCTCCTTTAATGTTTATCCAGATGCTCTCCACCTGGCTTCCAGTATTGACTTCCTGGATCTCTTCACTGGTGTAAATATCCCTGACATATAATGCTATTCCTCCTCCTTTCCTGTTTGGCCTGTTTCTCTTAAAAAGGTTATATCCCTCTATTTCTACATTCCAGTCATGAGACTCATCCCACCAGGTTTCAGTGATGCCTATTATATCATATTTGCTCTGTTGTGCTAGGAGTTTGAGTTCATCCTGTTTATTTCCCATACTCTGTGCATTAGTGTAGAGACATCTAAGAACATGTGTTCCCTTTACTTGCTGCCTGTGCAAATTTTTTTGCTTCCCACTGTTGGGTCCTTGCACTGTTTGCCTTGTTCCCTCTATGTCAGTTTGATTATTTTCTCCAGCCCTTTTGCCTTCCAAAATAATGTCTCCCTCCCCCATATAACTCAGTTTAAAGCCCTCCTGATCAGATTTTTGAGACTTTTGGCAAAAATGTTTTTGCCAACTGGTGTGAGATGCAGCCCATCCCTTGCCAGAAGTCCCTCCTCATGGAACCGCAGCCCATGATCCAAGAATCCAAACTGTTCTTGGCGGCACCATCTACGGAGCCAGTTATTCACCTCTGCTATTTTCTTCTCCCTTCCTGGACCATGCCTTTCTACTGGGAGAAGAGATGATATGACAACCTGTGCATCCATCTCTTTCAGCTTCCTTCCTAGAGCCTCATAATCCCTTATGATATTCTGAAGGCTGTGCCTTGCAGTATCATTGGTTCCCACATGAACCAGAAGAAAGGGGTGTTGATCAGTAGGCTTGACAAGTCTTGTCAGCCTCTCAGTTACATGATGGATCTTTGCCCCAGGGAGACAACACACCTCCCGAGACATCTTGTCAGGCCCACAAACCATTGCTTCTGTACCCCTCAGCAAGGAGTCCCCCACAACCACCACACGCCTCCTCCGAGGCTTAGCAGCGGCTGTTCCCTTTCGTGGTACTCTCAGTCTCCCCTGCTCTGTCCCTGATGTCTGTCCCTGCTGCTTTTCCTCATCATCTCTGATAACAGAGAGAGATTCAAAGTGATTCTGTAGCTGCAAGCTCACAGAACGAACCGTGGTTTCCCTACTTCTGCGTGTAACTTTCCTCCAACCATCTCCTTCTTTTGTGTGTGAAGTGACCTCTTCTTCCTCAGCAACTTTCTCTGTGTGTTTCCTGTCCAGGACCATCTGGTCCTTTCTGTTCAAGAGAACCTCCTGCTCTCTGTGATGCTGAAGTGTTGACACCTGGGCCTCCAACTGCTGAACTCTTCCTTCTAAGAGGGCTACCAACTTGCACTTGGTGCAGGTGAAGTTCCCCACATCTATAGGCAAGAAGACAAACATCCCACAGGTGTTGCAGGTGACTGCTGCAGGTCCCTCAGTGTCCATAGTGAGAAGTCTTAAGGAGGCAATGAAACAAGACTGTGGGCTTCTCTTGTAAAACACCAGTGTAAAAAATCCCTGTGTGGCTGGCCTTTGTCCCCAAGCTCTGTTAGTGAGCTCAATCAACTGGGCCTATAGGTATCTAGAAAGTTCCTGGCTGCTAGCTCCTTCTAGAGGCAAGTCCCTGATTCACTTCCTCTGAATCCCCACAGCCCCTTAAGGGTATAGTGGGAAGAAAAGTATAAATATTGAATGACTTTGTCCTCACTGTGTTCAGGCTACCTTCTCCTCTGTACTTCCCCCCTGCCTTGGCTATCAAATATAAAAATGAGTATGAAAAGAAAAAATTCGCGCGCCGTAAGGCGCGCGCCTCTCCTAAAATGAGATTTCTCTTTCCTCCTCCCCAATGAACCAATGAAATGGCTCACAAATTCAAATTTTAAGGTCTTACCCAATCAAAAGGCACACAGAGAAGCACAGGTTTACCTTGAGGAAGGTATGGCCAGAAGCCTCTCCTAGCAGTTATATAAAATGAGATTTCTCTTTCCTCCTCCCCAATGAACCAATGAAATGGCTCACAAATTCAAATTTTAAGGTCTTACCCAATCAAAAGGCACACAGAGAAGCACAGGTTTACCTTGAGGAAGGTATGGCCAGAAGCCTCTCCTAGCAGTTATATAAAATGAGATTTCTCTTTCCTCCTCCCCAATGAACCAATGAAATGGCTCACAAATTCAAATTTTAAGGTCTTACCCAATCAAAAGGCACACAGAGAAGCACAGGTTTACCTTGAGGAAGGTATGGCCAGAAGCCTCTCCTAGCAGTTATATAAAATGAGATTTCTCTTTCCTCCTCCCCAATGAACCAATGAAATGGCTCACAAATTCAAATTTTAAGGTCTTACCCAATCAAAAGGCACACAGAGAAGCACAGGTTTACCTTGAGGAAGGTAATGGAGGAGGTTTACCTTGAGGAAGGCATGCACATCCTCTGTGCTCCTGGCCTGCCTCCTTCTAAGGTAGGCCTACCAGGAAGGAGGACGAGCAACAGAGAACGGTCCGGCATGGAGCAGGAGGAGGAGGAGGAGGAGGAGGAGGGAGCAAGTACCAAGCCCTGACAGCCGCTGCCACTGCTGTTGTTGCCAGGCCCCACACCAGCAGCCAGGTAGACAGGTAGGCCGGCCAGCCAGTGGAGGGAAGGAAGGAAGGAAGGAAGGAAGGGGAGGAGAGGGCAGCAATCCAAGGGTGGCAGTGGGGAGGGAAACCCGTGGGACCCAGGAGGAAGAGGAGGAGGGCAGGATTGAGAAGAGGGTTTAAAAAAAAAAAAGAACAAAAAAAGATTAATCGATTGAATGCTTTTGCAACTACTTCCCAAGGCAAGTAGTTGCAAAATCACTCAATTGATTAATCTATCTTTTTTTTTTTTTTTTAAAAAGTACAAAGGCAGCACTGATGGTGGGGGGGGGGAATGGTGGATCTGTCAAAAATGGATGACATTTTTCTTCTTATTATTATTAGCTTTATTTATAAAGGGCCGAATGTGTACATGGCGCTGTACAAAAACCAAATAAAATCAAGAATATGTAAAAAGCCTGCCTATGGCGTACAATCTAGAGATTAAAACAACAAGTTAAAAACATCATAAGAAACAAGTTAAAACAGCAGATATCAAATATTAATATTTTCCTGTCATTTTCCCCTCCCCTCAGGAAGAATCGATTCTGAGCACTTATTTGCTTCGCTTCAGAATTGCTACTGTAAGGGAGCCCCGGGTTATTTGTGTTTGCTCCGCGTTTTTCCTGCTGGAATCGATCCAATGAGGATCAAAATCAAATTCCAATGGGAACTAGAAACATATACCTTGCATCAGGAGCCAGACCTTTTCGTAGTGGGAACAAGGCCTAAGTATCTTAAAGACCAGCACTTTGAACTCCTCAGAATATGGTCTGAACTCATGGGCAAAAAAGAATGGCTGCTTTGGGGGCATGGTGTGTAGACAACACATGTCCTGGGATTGGACAGAAGCTCTGGAGCTTCCTAATGTGGTCTCGGGCAGCCGGAAAAAGGAGCACAGAAAAAGCGCTCCTTGCCAGGGGTCCATTCGGGACTGAGATGGTGTCCTGCTTTCAAAGCAGGCCACCTGGTCACCACAGTCCAACCACGACTGGGGACCGACCTGGGCTAGAATGGCCAGAGCCCACTCCAAGCCACCAGTCCAACCTTGTCTTGCAGAATAAAAACAATGTTGAAGAAGAAGACCTTCCATGAGTCACATAGCTATTTGGTATAAGAAGGCAGTCTTAGAAACAGGGCTCAGAAAAGTTATTGCTTTGCAATACAACTCCAATGCTGGCCCATGCACAGGCATGCTGGCTGGGGGATTCTGGGACTTTGTGGTTAAAGAAGTTATTTTCTAAACTCTATTTACAGCTAACTGAATGACTGTAGGGCATTCTAGATTGGCAAAAAGAAGTGTGTTTATGGCTGCATGAAAGTCTAGCCTTTAGATGAGAAAAAGGGAAAGTGTGCCATGAAAACACTTTTTTTTTTTTGCGTTTTAGGAGAGAAGAAGCGCCTTTAAAAAGGTGCTGGTTTTCCAGCTTCTTTTTTAAAAACTGCGGAACAGCGCAGCTCCATCTAAAGGCTGTGGTGCAGCTGCTAAGCATTAAGGAAAAGGCAACTTCATGTCACACTTTCCTGCCAATCTAGAAAGCCCCTGTGTTACCTAAATAAGCATAACCTATACGTGCAGCCTAACCTGAAATGTTTATTAGAAAGCAAGACCCACCCTCTTCATGGGTCTTATTTCCAAGTAACCACGTGAAGGATTGACTCCTTAGACAAACAGCACACTTACAGACCAATTTCAATACACCACTCAACACAGCATTCAGTTTCAGTACAGCCTAATTTCACAGGGGAATACATCCTCTTTCTTTAGAACAATCGGTTTTGGGAAAATACTTTGAAGGCAAGCAAAGACTAATTATAGACAACACTCACCTCCAGCACAATATCAACTGCATCGTGAAGACAAATAGTTAAGGTCCCCACCCGTGTGAAATTGACTGTGTAGGAGGTGGTTAGTAACATGACTGCTACAATGTGATGTGTAAACATGATGCCAAAGTCCTGGTGGGGACAGAAGGGAGTGGGAGGAGAGAGTGAGAGAGTTAAGTATTTGGATTGTCCATCATTGTGATTAAGATAAACAGCAAATGCAAGCTCTGCAGAATTTTACCATGAAATAAATACCAATCATACTGTAATCTTTGTAGATTAGCTAACTTCGTAGCAACAAATATAAAAACACAGATAAATAGAATAACATAATCACAGAATCCTAGAGTTGGAAGAGACCTAAAGGCCCATCCAGTCCAACCCCATTCTGCCATGCAGGAACCTACAATCAATGCACCCCAGACAGATGGCCATTCAGCCTCTGTTTAAAAACCTCCACCACAAAACACCACTGCCTGTGATGGCATCAGCCCACTTACTTACTATCATACTAGGGAATTAAGCATGCTGATATTAAGACTGTCACCTCTTTATTTACAAAAAATACAATTTTAAGTAATACAAAATAGGGGAACACACTCTTCATTGTTATATGCCACAGGGTACAGAGAGGTCAGAGCCATGGGTTCTCATTATGCTTGGAATAGTCACTATCTTAAAAGTTTCTACCACTGTGCATTAAGTAGGATTAGTACAGCAAAAAACTGTTTTTTCCCCAAGGCCAAGTAAATCACTCTGATTATTCTGCAATCACTGCTTGGTCCCCAGTTAGAACCCTGTTACTTTTTCAAAAATCTGGAAACACACACACACACACACACACACACACACACTGTACAGAATGATTAGAAGTTATGACAAATGCAAAAGGCGTAGAAACTGCCAAGGATGCATGAGACACTAAATACTAGCAATGTAAATAAAGTACTACATCATTTCATTCAGGTAGCTATAATCCTTTAAATACTGGCCTCAAAAAGATAACATCACATTCTAAAAAGGCCATCTGTTATCCTACCAAAACTCAGAAGACAAATACATAAATTTGACTGATGTCAACAAAATGATATTCCAGGATGACCATAAGCTTCTTAGTAGCCCATTCTCTCCCCTTAACTGTTTCTGTGCTCTGCAAATGCTTAGGGATGTGTAAAAACAAACAAACCAGATTACACACAAACCAAGACCAGAGTACTGTGTGTATATATATATATATATATATATCAGAATTCAAGTTGAGGACAGATTCCCCCCTCATGCCAGACTATGAGCTGATTAAAAAAGAAAGTTCATCAGTCAGGTTATTTTCACAGAATGCTGAGCCGATAATATGCGCTAGACTGAAAATATTCCTCATTAATCTTCAGTCAGGCAGAGATAATCTACTGGAATGTATACCCCACCAATAACAGAAAGGGGCTTTTCAGAATCGGCAGTCAGTTCTATTGGAAGCTGTTTTCCTGCCAGGAATGTGCTGTTAAAGTAAACACTAGCGTAAGGAAGTCTCTGTTAGCCCTTCATTTTCACATGATGAACCAGTGCCACTCCAGGATGACACTATTGCTAAATGTGATTGCACCCACCCACCCAGTCAGTGAGTGAAATCATCTCCACTAGTTCCAATAGGCAGAATTTTTGAAGTACATCAGCAAATTCTTGGGATCCTCAAACATTTTTTCTCCCTCCCCTCCCCCCTGACTAAAATGGACAAATGTGGCCCTGTAATGAATGAGCCCTGTTATTTGGATCCAGGCTCTTTCTTTGTTCTACTCTATCTTCTATTTTGTTATCTTTAGAAGGCAGAGTGGGGTGGAGTGGGATGGGAAGCCAACAAAAAATTCATTTGCACCTCTCTGCTGGAAAGAAGACTCCTTATTCCCTAATGCACTCATAAAAGGAAATGTACAAGAGCTCTAGCAGCTTCCTCTGGTTTGAATGACCCAAGAAAGCACATTTTCAGATGGACACCATACCAGAACACTATGGAAATCTCTCCTCTTTACTGCAAGATGGCATGGACTTACTCCAGGGGAACTGGAACTTGTGCCATGGGCTTTCATACTGCACAATCATAGCACTATCATTCCACTTTAACCACCATGAGAGTTTGTAGTTTGGACCTCCCTGTCTGAGGAGACCAAATAGCCAATCCCAGGGTTGGAAGCAGCCATAGCAGTTAGAGTGGGTACACGGTCCTATAACTGTGTAGTGTGAAAGGTCTTTTGTTTCGGGATAATGCCTGGATAGGGCTTGGGTGTACATTTGCTGAAAGCTTTCGTGCTCACATATATTTTTTTAATTTGTAATTTTAATTGTCTTATGTTTAATTTTGTTTTAAGGGGGGAATTTGAGACTCAATATTGAATTGGATATTTTAAATGTGTTGAGAGCCGCTTTGATTGTCTTGTCACAGAAAAGCAGGATAAAAATAAAACATTTATTTATTTATTTATTTATTTATATTCAGAGAGAGATCCCACATGTGGGTGACTGATTTACCAGTTGGGACAGAGAACAGTAAAGTTGCCTTGAGCTTCTCTGTGAAAAATAGTGCCTGGTTCAGAGTTTGGAAACACTAATTTTCTGGTTTTCAGCTCTCACTTGCCATGCTGACTGGAGGACTCTGGGAGTTGTAATTTCAACAGTAACTTTTGCAGGCTCCAGTCTGACTGCCAAATGAAGGGTGCATGCCTGAGATTTATTGCAGTAGGAAGAGACACCCCTATTCCTCCTCCTGCTGCTATCAACTAGCAGCATGGTGCAACAGAAAACATAGGCTGCCACCTACACAAGTGTTTTTGTAACTACTTGAATCAGCTCTTATTTCTTGAGGGAATAATAGCTGATCAGTATCACAGTCCTACAGATAATCTCACAGACGGCTAATAAACAATAATATTTGTAGTTGGCACAGTGTTCAGATTGCTGTTCTAATAAGTCATATCACAAATGACTGTTGCCTGTAAGGTTTTCCTCTAATCTGTATGAGAATGTGAATACAATTGTTAACATGCAATTGATATTAAAGTACAATTGATATCAACGCTAGTCCAGCAAAGTCAGCACATCTTGTACTTTGTCTTGCTGCCTGAAAGTGCTCATTAACAGCTCCAACTACAGTCAGTACTAAGGTTTTGGAAGATGTCACAATCAGAAATAAAACATGTTGTTTCAACAGAAATATACATCAAAATTTGCTGACAAAGTCCTACTAAAGTAAAATCATTTAAAAAAAACAATAACACATACACTTATGGCTCTTACCTTTCTTTTGATGTCAATGAACTGAGAAAACATTACGGACCAATAGTATGACAGTTCAACTATGTAGTAGTAATGAACCTCAGGTAGCAGGGGCTGAAAGATGATGATAAAGTTAAAGGACATTAAAAACAAAACAAAACAAAAAAGACTGAATACCTTTAATTGTAGTTCCACGATTGTTCATCTACGAACGCACACAAATGGGTCATTCTGTGCCTCCACAGGATATCCCATTTGTGTGATTCAGAGACACCACAAAGAAGAACTTAAATGACTTTGGAACTAGTAACATCAAGGTGGAACAGGTAAACATCCATTTTCCTTCTGGTTGTAGGGCTACCTCATAATTGGGATCTCACCCATGGAAAATCTGGATTGCTAAAAAACAGTTCATTCACATCTTAAATCTTTACATCTGGGTATTTCTCAGTTCTTGATGACAGTAAATTGCTTGAAAATGCAGAAGGCTTGCGAAACATGGCACAGGAATCCTCTTAAAAAAATATTTTCTACCCATGCCTTTCAATTCTGTTTTCTCCTCCTAAGGATCTTCATCAGAATTACTAAAATATGAGCTTTGATGTCAGATTCATAAAATCTAGATGTTGAAGATATGCTTCTGTACACAAATTGCTAAAAATAAACAACCATCACTTCTGCACATAGTGTAATTTAATGTGGTTTAATTATGCAGAAACTGTTACCCTAATTAAAAAGATGCTTTTGCCTTAGAAATGACAGTGAAGCTGAATTTTATTTATTTATTATTTTGATTACCCACGTTTTTCTGCCTATGAGTTGGTTGAGATGTTAATGAGTTTTGCAGAGGAAATAGACTTTATATAGCCCTGATAATGTTTTATCCTATACAGTACCTTGTAAATTGTCAACACTACAGTCCAAGCATACACCTTTTACTGAAATATTCTTGTATATCACATAACCAGGATGGAGGGTTGTAGTCTAAAGGTTTAATTTAATTCCAAAACTTTTCAGTTTGCTTTGACTTTCAGTAGCACACCTAGGAATGTCCTCAATGCTATCTTGTATCTTCACTTCTTGACAGGAATGCTTTTATTCAGGGCTCTTAACCTGGCCTCTTCCAGGCAGCCCTTCTGCTCTAATTTTTCTCAGGTTCCAATCAATGATCTTTCTTTCACTACTGAGCAATGCTCAGACCTCACTATACTGTTTATTTTTTTAAAGAGGAGCAGAAATCTGCCTTCCTTCAGTTTTTTTCTGAAGTTTTTAATACTTCTACAACTTCATGTTCCCTCAGAGCATACTGATACCTAGCTCTTATTTCCCAGTGTCCTCCTTTGGCTCAAGCCCTATCATTATTCAAATTCACAAGTAGCAACGTACAATATATTTTCCTAACTGGTGTCATCAATTACAGTACGTTAGCCAAAGAGCTTCTGGTACTACTGATTGCCACTTTAGCACTAGAGCTTGGATGAAGTGTTACTCATTCTAGGATTAGCAAGATTTCAGAACTCAAATTCTCCTTTTTCAATCCTACACAGCTTGGGTCCAGACTATCTGAAAGAATGCATATCCTTATATAAACCGCATGTGCCTTAAGATCTGCAAGGGAGTGCTTTCTCTCAATCCCATCACCTACACAGGTGTGGTAGGTGGGAGAGAGTCTTCTTTGTGGTCGCTCCCAGACTGTGGAACTCTCTTGGCCTGCTCCCTGCTCTTTCCAACAGCAGACAAAGATGCTGGGGAGGGGGATGCAGGTTTTTTTAAAAAATTCCATCATGTTTAAAATGCGTTTTAATGCTGTTTTGTGTTTTTGACTTCTATTTTCAAATTAGTTTAATTGTATTTTGATGTTTATATTAGGAGTTTGTAAAACTGTATTGTGTTTTTAAGGTGTTATACTAGGAGAAAGACGAGAAATTCAATTAATTATTTAATTAGTTAAGTTTTGGTTGTGTATCACCTCAGTGGTTAAGAAGTGATAAATAAATAACTTATAATATGTAATAAATTTACATGCTATGCATGTCAGGAATTTCTCGCTTCTGCTGTTTCTCTGCCTCTGCCTCACACATATCCCCCCCAAATACACGTCCCACTTCCTCTTCTTTATTATGGGCTTCATAGAAGCAACAGTGAAAGTGTGTAGTAAAGTCAAAAGGGTAAGGGGGGGGGGAGTTTTTTCTTTCTCTCACACCATCATGACCCAGATACCAACAGCATGAGGGTGTATGTTGGACTATGATAGCTGCAGCTACTTCTAGGGCTCCTGCAATTTCAGTCTTGAGATTTTATTTTCATTTTCATACAACATAACAGCTAATAATAATAATAATAATAATCTTTATTTCTAGCCCGCTCCTCTGTGGGTACAATCAGAGCGGGGTACAACAAGATTAAAACATACAAATTAAAACACTTCATTGACCCATTCCCAGCCACCCACCCCTTAAAAATAAATTAAATTAGCAATAATTTAAAATCCACAACATTAAAAACATTAAAAACATGATTCATCCTCCATAGTTCTTACATTGAGGAGAAGATAACACCAGGCAAGGGGTCAATTTATAGGTCCCATTCGGAGCTGGGATCTAAGAGGTGTCAGGGAAGGCCTGCCGGAAGAGATGCGTCTTCAGAGCTTTTTTAAAGCAATCAAGAGATGTTATAAGGCGCATCTCATCCGGCAGACCATTCCAAAGTTTGGGAGCGGTTGCGGAAAAAGTCCTCTGGGAGGTCTGCGACAGCCTAGTTTTCACCGGCTGTAGCAGGTTCCTCCCAGAGGATCGGAGTGTGCGGGGGGGTTCATATGGGGAGAGGCGGTCCCTGAGATAAGGTGGACCCAAGCCATGTAGGGCTTTAAAGGTTAAAACCAACACCTTGTACTGCGCCCGGAAACTAATTGGCAGCCAGTGGAGAGCCTTGAGCACCGGTGTTATGTGCTCTCTCCTTGATGTTCCAGTTACAAGCCTGGCTGCCATATTTTGGACCAGTTGAAGTTTCCGGGTTAAGCACAAGGGTAGCCCCATGTAGAGCGCATTACAGAAATCCAGGCGTGAGGTTACCAGAGCATGTACCACAGTTTCCAGGTCCCTCATGTCCAGGAAAGGGTGCAGCTGGCGTATCAGCCGAAGCTGATAACAGGCACTCCTGACCGTCGCATTCACCTGACAGGTCATGTGGAGCGACGAATCTAGGAGTACCCCCAGACTGCGAACACAGTCCTTAGAGGAGAGTGTGATTCCATCCAGGACTGGAGACTGTATTCCCAAGCCTGGTTTTGGGCCTGTGACTGTTAGTACCTCCGTTTTGTCTGGATTCAGTTTCAATTTGTTTTCCCTCATCCAATCCATTACCGCCGCAAGACAGTCATTAAGAGGAGAGACGCCATCTGAAGTCTGTGCTGACGATCTGGACATGGAGAGGTATATCTGAGTGTCATCAGCGTACTGAAGACACTGAGCTCCATGCCTCCGAATGACCTCACCCAGCGGCTTCATATAAATGTTAAATAGCATCGGGGACAGGATGGCACCCTGAGGGACGCCACAATTAAGCTCAATTTTGGAAGAGCAACTGTCCCCGAGCCTCACCCTTTGGGATCTGCCAGAGAGGAAGGACCGGAACCACTGAAGAGCGGTGCCCCCGATCCCTACCTCCCTCAGCCGATCCAAAAGGATGGAGTGATCTATAGTGTCAAAAGCCGCGGAGAGATCCAAGAGCACCAACAGGGTCACACTACCCCTGTCAATGCTCAAGCGGAGGTCGTCAGCCAGTGCAACCATGGCGGTCTCAACTCCATGTCCTGCCCTGAAGCCGGTTTGAAATGGATTGAGATAATCGGTTTCATCCAAGACAGCTTGGAGTTGGGAGGCGACTGCTCTCTCGATCACCTTGCTCAGAAATGGGAGCAAGGACACTGGTCTGTAGTTGTTCCTGTCCAGGGGATCAAGGGAAGGTTTCTTCAGGAGAGGCTTGACAGCCGCCTCCTTCAGACACGGTGGGACCGTGCCCTCCCTGAGGGATGCATTGATCACATCCCGAAGGAATGTTCTCAATGAATCCCCTCCTTGGACGACCAGCCAAGATGGACATGGATCGAGGGAGCATGTCGTCTTCCGAGTACTGCCAAGGAGCTTGTCCACGTCATCGGTACTCACCGATTGAAACTCATCCAGTAAACTGACAGCAACGGAGTTGCTGGACACCTCGCCAATGGATTCTGACAAAACATTGGCGTCCAAGTCGTCTCTTATCCGAGAGATTTTATCTGCAAAGTAGGTGTTAAATGCGTCACAGCAGGCTGTCGTCGGGTCAAGTAGGGGATTCGGCGCAGGAGGAACCTGAGTCAGTTCCCCCACCACCCTGAACAGCTCTGCTGAACGGGACTCTGCAGACGCAATGCGTGCAGAGTAGAAGAGTCTCCGCGCTGCACGCAAAGCCTCCCGATAGGCGCGAAGATGCTGCCTATGGCTCTTCCTTCTTTTTACCTGAGAAGGGTACCCAATCCAGCACTGCCTTGTGTTCCACAGCCATGGACTCTACAAAGAAAGAAAGAAAGAAAGAAAGAAAGAAAGAAAGTTGAATCCTGAGAAATGCAACACAATCTTCCATGCATCTGAGCCAGAGTAATTCAGTGTTTATTATACAAGACCAAACCTGGAAACCTCCCCCCCCCCCCATTATCAGTAATTTATCTGGTTTTCTTTCCAGTACAGGCCCTAGAATCTTATAAGTGTGCAAGGAAACAATGTTTGTTCCTTCACGTTTTTACCTTTAATATCTAGAAGCCTGAAGAGCAAAAGAGAGTGGTAATTTCAGCACTATGATCTAGCAACTGTTGTAAGTCCTTTCCTTTAGGAAAAAAAAAACCCAACCATCATTTAAATATTCTAGAGCAGTGATTCCCAAAGTAGGTGGTATGGCCCCTACGACAAGAGAAACCAGCAGCCTTTATGACCATGGTGGGGAAGAAGGTTGCGTTGCATGTCTTTTCCGGGTCCCTTAAAAGCACCACAGAGACTTGCTGATTACTTTGTGTGATGGTGTCTCCCATTGTTCGCCTGCCCATGTGAGCTCACTCCCTTAGTCACATCTTTCACTAGTAGTGGCAGGAAACTCTTGTGAGACTTGGATTCAGGGAATCGTTTCTGTGACTTGCAGTGATGCTGTTTTGGGACAGACTGACTGAATGGAGGGAGGAGTTAGAGCATGAAGTGGTGGGCCAGAAGTGGTGGCAAAAAGAAGCTTTCAGATCTGTGACACTGCTTAAACTTTGTGAGCTTTACCGAGACTTGGCTAACAGGTTGGAGATGTGCTGCTGCTCGTGCTTTCTTTTATTGGACAGTCTAAAAGACGAGTTTAACAGCAGAAACAATGTTTATGTTTGTGTGGGGGGGGCACTTAAAGCTTTTGGAAAGAGCCCTTTGCCTTGGGGCAATTCCTATACTGTACTTAAAATCTCTCCCTTTCCCTGTTCACACCAGTTCCCAGTCCGGAGCATGTGGCCTCTGTAAACCACCAATACTCACACTGGCCGCACTCCTCTCTGCCCTGATAAAGAAGGATTGAGAGTTCTTCTTGGCCAGGGAGAAGCTTATCCCTTTGCACTTGGTCACCATGGGAGCAGAAACCAAACAGCTGGCTCAGCAGCGACTGAGAAGCTTCTTGCCCACACTGCCCTTTGCCACAAGGCTGGTACAGGTGTGAGGCTTCTCAGCCACTGTTCAGCCAACTGCTTGGTTGCTGCTCCCAGGGTAACCAGGAGAAAATGGAACAGCAACTAAGACTGGCTGTTTTAAATTTACGGTAGAACAGTAGACCTAATATCAAAAAATAGGCACTGGGGAGCATGAAGGTTGTTGCCCAAGAGGAAAGGGGGCGGCAGCTGAAAAGGTTTGGGGACCACTGTTCTAGAGGGCTTGTGTATTCTCAGCAATATTTTTTTCATTTAGCCAAGCATGCTCTAAGCATGATTTTTTTCCGTTTTAGAAACTGTGTTATTCACTGCAACAAACATGTAAGTAGCCCCAACAGTGACCAAATGTCCTCCTGTTCATTTTTATTTTTAGCCTATATTATTCTTCCAGTGTTGTCTGAAAGTACAGCCTTCATTTAGCATAAACTGGTTTTTATTTCACTTTTGTGGTGATAAACCTGAATCAAAATGTCAAGAAACTCTACTAGTAGACAGAACATCTAGCAGTAAAATTACGCCAAGGTGAGTTATGATACACTACATGATACAGTTATGATACAAAAAATCCAAATAAAACTTACCACACAATGGTCCTTTCCTTTTAAGTGAACCAATAGTTAAAGAAGATCTTTTTGGTTATTTGCACAGCACTTGTTTTTTTGTTTTTCTTCAGAATGCAAGAACATAAAGGTTCTTGCAGATTTCCTAACTATTTGCACAAGCCTTCAGATTATTTATTCCACAAATGCAAGAACACTGAATCCCTTGAATCTCTGAAAAGCATTTGTTGACATAAAGACTGGTATTTTCTTATGCCTCTATTGAATATAGACATTACATACAGTACTACAGGCCTGATTCAAATATATAAACAGGAAAGTTGATATTCTGGTATGCAAACATGTTTTTCCATCTTTCATTTAATAAAGGAAGATAATTAAGCAAAGTCCAATTTCCTGTAATATTCAAACTCAAACAAATAAGGTTTATTTGAATTTGAAAAGATCTGAAACCTTGATCTTGGTTAGAAATTATGGCCTGATCTTGGCTTCTTCTCACTAAGCAAAGATTAAAATATGCCACAGTTCCCTAAATTTAAAGGTCTCAAGAAACCCTGGCTATTTTAAAATCAGTAGTATAGAATCATAGAGTTGGAAGAAACCATAAGTGCCATCCAGTCCAACCCCCTGCCATGCAGGAACTCTCCATCAAAGCATCTCTGACAGATGGCCATCCAGCCTCTGCTTAAAGACCTCCAAGGACGGAGACTCCACTACACTCCGAGGGAGTGTGTTCCACTGTCGAACAGCCCTTACTGTCAGGAAGTTCCTCCTAATGTTGAGGAGGAATCTCTTTTCCTGAAGCTTGCATCCATTGTTCTGCGTTCTAGTCTCTGCAGCAGTAGAAAACAAGCTTGCTCCCTCCTCAATATGACATCCCTTCAAATATTTGAACAGGGCTATCATATCACCTCTTAACCTTCTCTTCTCCAGGCTAAACATCCCCAGGTCCCTAAGTCGTTTCTCATAGGGCATGGTTTCCAGACCCTTCACCATCTTAGTTGCCCTCCTTTGGACCCGCTCCAGTTTCTCCACATTCTTTTTGAGTAGAAGCTTACGGAACAGGAGAATAGAATGAAAGTTCAAGAGCTGGAAGCTTTAAGGCTGTTATTAAGAAACCTTGCAAATAAGGCTGTTTTTAACAGCTTTAAGGCTGTTAATAAGAAACGGTCACTATATAATGATATGTATGTGTATGTTACCTGGATATTGGAGAACCAAAGTAAGATTTTGTTTTTTAAAAATGTATATTTTGGTGCTTTAAAAGGAGGCCCTTTTCGCTGAAGGTCAAAATCAGGATGATCTCCTACTCCTGTGGAATGCTCTTGCCTCCACAGTACATCAGACCTCAAAACTAGCATGCATAAGGCATTTATCCTGAAAATCTATCATTTCACCCATGGGTTCTTCCTAGCCACATACTGTTCAGAACTTACTCGTATGTTGAATGACTGTCGTTTAGTGTTTCCTTGCTTCATTGTGTTTTTGTGAACCCCTTTAAGAGTTGTGCAAACGAGAAATAGTACAGAAATATTTCTAATAAATAATGTACAATAGTTGATGGTCTAGTTCAGATAAAATGGAAAGTCAAAATGTTGTCAGACTCCAGTAGCATACTCTGAGATCATGCTCCATACTATCTAAAGCAGGGGTTGGCAAAATGCAGCCTGTGATCTGCATGCACCCCCTCCCCCCTTTTTTTTGTGGTCCCCAAGCCTCCCACCAGAGGTTAAAATGTTCCAGAAACATTTTTTTCCCTTCCAAAATGTCTTCTTTGGTGTATGGAGGGCATTTCTACCCCCAAATGCCCTCTGGGGGGGTCCAGGCAGGACCAGGAATATGGTGAGGATGCCACCATCTCCCCTAAAGGGTGTTTGGAGACATTGTTGTTGTTGTTTCAGTGCTTTCATGGGAGCAGGTACAGTGGAGGGCATGGCTCTCCAAAAACTCATGGGGTGGCTAATGTGGTCCCTTAGCCTTCCAAAAACTTGCCTAGATAAAGGTAAAGATTCTCCCTTGACATAAATGTCTTGTCGTAACCAACTGTAACTGACTGTAGGGGGTGGTGCTCATCTCTGTTATTAAATCAAAGAGCCAACATTGTCCAAGGATTGCTCCGGTGGTCATGTGGCCAGCATGACTGCACCGAATGCTGTTACCTTTCCACTGAGAAGTGGTACTTATTTATCTACATGCAATTGCATGCTTTCGAACTGCTAGGTTGGCAGAAGCTGAGATAAGTAATGGGAGCTCACCCCATCATGCGGTATGTGGGCCTTGGACTGCCAACCTTCCAACCTTATGATTGTCAGAACTGGCGTCTTAACCACTAATCCACCCCCACGGTTGTCTACCCCTGGTTTAATGAATGTAACCCTCTTTGCAAGAAAAATAATATTTTACTTTCCACAGCTGCCCCAATGAGTGCTAGGATATAAAAACCTCAGTGCTATAGTTAGCCCCAACCAGATAATAGACTCTCTTAATCAGTGGTATGTTTGTAAGTGTTAACTCAACAGACTTAATGGATATACTCTAGTTGGGACTACCAACAGTATTCAGGCTAAAATATAAATGGTACCAAAATGACAAAATAGAAGATCAGCCCTACTCCAAACTCTGTCATTTTCACTGGCAGAAGTCATATTTTGTAGAGGTCAGGAACAAAGATCTGCTTTCTGCAGGGATTCCAGGAATGTAAAGGGCCACTGTCCATCTCGCTAAGACATTTCACTTGTAAGGTTTAGAATGCACAGCTTAATAGCTTCCCATTGTAAACTGTATGCACATAATACCAACACAGTGTGAAAGAAGACTTTTTTTCATTTTCTAGCTCTATGTGCTCCACAAATAAATCCTTGAAAGTTCCTGCAAACTTGAAGCAACCTTGAGCAATCATTTCATTGATTAGAATATCTATCTTACAGGAACTTTATCTTGGTGGGCATCTAAAGTATTCAGCTTAGTAGGGGACTTGTTATTGATCAGGACTGAAGGCACAGTTGTTGAACAGCAAGCAAGTAAGCAATTATGTAACACAATTAATGGTGTTGCAGTTAATGTTCTGGGAGGTACAATTTGGCCTGTAAATGTAATTCTTTCCAAAATTGGATTTTTTAAAGCCCCCAAATCCATTTTAGGAAAATGGATATTACCATTTTCTGGTCACCTCCAGTTACTTAAAAATCTATTTTTTGCTAAAATTAGCCCTAGGGAGAATAGCATTTGCCATTTTGGGCAGTCAACACATGTCTTGAGGATGAATGGAGCCCACTTACAAAGGTTCAGTAGAAGGCAAAAATGACTGAATGTTCAGAAATTACCTATCCCTGATCTAACCTTTCAAACCCTTGAACACCTGCTTACCCAAGTAGAAGAAAAATCTAAGCAAAGGGCAAGGTCCTTGTCAGAATCCAAGTGTGGTTCTGTCATGTTGGTTCTGTTCTTGGGGAATATGTATTGAGTGATATGCCTGGGAAGACTGAGCTAGGCAATGATATGTACCATCACTGGTTTATGTTTCTTGGAAATGGTACCTGTCTCTGCAAAGAGGCTAGGAATGTGGAAGAGTTTTAAAAACTTTAAATGATATATTAATGACTTCACAAATTAAATGAATTTAGTAACACATTATAAAAAAAGAAAGGTTAATTCATTAACAATTTGACTCAACACTCAACATTCTGCATTTTCCCACTAATTCGTATGTGCAAAATTCATAAAGAAAAAAACTAAGAAAAGAATGGAAGAAAACAAAAAAGAAGAAGAGGGAGGAGGAGGAGGAGATCAGCATACAATAAGAAAAAGCCATAAAAGTAAAAATAGAGTAATGGGGGGTGGGGCGGGGCGGGGGAATTATAGATTTCAATAAGAGTGGACCAAAGATCAAAATAGATACCCTTGTAGAATTAACTGTTCAATGTTAATAACTCAAAATTCTTCAAAGGTTTATTGTTAACACATTAGCACTAATATTAACATTTCTTCAGAGATTTAATATTAATACATAGAGATTTGTGAAGGAAGGAAGGAAGGAAGGAAGGAAGGAAGGAAAATAAGAACAGCTGGTAGTCTAGTAGGAACGGATACAGTATGCTGTGATGACTATGTTCTACCCACTCACAAGAAGGAAACAAACCTTGGAGCTCACACTTGCTCTTGTATCTAGAGCCAGGATCCAATTGGATCCATAATAAAAGTAAGAAGCCTGACAGTGGATTTTGACGGACATGGGTTCAGTCAGAAACAACTTGAAGGCACACAACAGAAACAGATTTCCCTTGTTCATTAAACATTCACATACTTTCAACAAAGTGCTCTCCCTCCTCTTCCTCCGAGCCTTACATGTTGCTCTAAACTCTGCTCTGGACGGTTTCCTAGCTGCCCAGAACAGAGATTGAGGAGTCTGTAGGGCTACATGGGGAGAAGAAATCTTTCTCCTTCAGAAGTTGCCAATAAGCCTCTTAAATCAGGGCAGGGATCCAAGCCCAATGCATTCTGGAGCGTTTTTGAAAATATCCACATACAGTACTGTATTACATGAGGGAAAACACAGAACATGTTTTAAAGAAAAAAATGGGTCTCCATGCATCTAGCCCTTTTCTTAGGCTACTGAGAAACTGACTACTTAAGTCATTATGCTGGTTCTGACAGCATTTCTTCCATGGGTGGAGAAACATATTTCAATGGAATAGGGCGACCTCCATGTCTTCCTACCAGTTGCTTTGCCATGGCCTTAGATCTGCTCTAGAAGATTGGGAAACTTGATGGAGCACGCTTTGGATTGGTGGGGATGGGGTAGAAGATGAAGATCCTTTGAACTAGCATACGTCTGCTACCACAATGTTGGATTTAAGCCACGGATGAAGTTGGTAACATTACCCCTAATATTCTGTGAGGTCATTCAGCCAGAAATGAGTAAGTGAAAGAATATTCTTTAATTATACTCTGCCTTTTTTCCAGAGACTCAAAACCTGGACTCAAAACCTCATAATAAAAATACAGTACAAACCCTTATGATGCAACACAGGGTGAACTGGTGTTGGCAGTAGAGTCCCATATCACTCTATAAATAAATAAATGTAAAAACAAAAGCAAATACAAAAACACCAAGACAAGCTTTTAATATAGATTTACAGGTTTTTCCTGTTCCATTTACAGAACTGAAGCTACTCACATATGTTGAAACGGATCATCTATGACAAACTCCTAAAATCAATTCTTTTTCAAAAACAATAATCAATGTCTAATCAAAGATAAGATATACAACATCCCATTTCTGCTTCTTAAATTACAATAGCTTCACATTAGCAAGGAAACAACAATAAAGAGAATGGCCTACTACATCATTTCATAACAATTATGAAATGTTCTTAACCACGATTGCAACCATAGTTTTAGATGAGTGATTTGTCCAACCCTGGAACCTCAAATCAAATGTTATTAACCTGTGAACTCACAAAACTCCCACAAAAGCCAAGGGAATAAAACTGTTAGGGTGGATATTTAAGAGCTTAAGAAATGTGACCAAATTAATGGAATAAAATAGATGAGAGTATGTCTTTTACACTTAGGCATTTCCTTGGGAATTCTGACATACAACATGTGCTTGTCAAGCCTTGGACTAAGGGATGGTTCATGCCCAAATATGATTCCCATAAATTAGGGATAGAGAGAATTCTTGAAGACTTGTGGGGGGGGGGGAATTAAAAGGAGTCAAGAAACCCCAACGAGGATCACCTTGTAACCCCCCTCCGCCCCGCCAGCCATGAAGAGAAGCCCCATCCCCAAGGTCCAGAAGTGAAGCAAATTAGGTAAGTCTCCCCAAACTTCCTATTGAGGTCATGGGTGAGGGGCAGCTGAGAATTATTCTGATAGCCAGACTCATGACAATGACATCCTTCTGCTGGACATCTTTCTGCTGGACATCTAGAGGATGCCCAGTAGGTCCTAAAGGATGCCAGCATTATTCTGCATCTGGTTAATCTGCTCTACTACCCATTTATTTGACTTACTGTCTGTCCATGGTATTCTCAGCACTCTTCTCCTGTACCACATCTCAAAGGAATTGATTTTCTTTCTATCTGCCTTCTTCACTGCCCAACTATCACATCTGTATATGGTGATGGTGAAACCAATTGCTTGGGCTATCCTTACCATAGTGTTCAGTTTATATCTCTGAACTTTAGGATTTTGTCTACTTCTTTCATAGCTGCCCTACCCAGTCCTAATCTTCTTCTGATTTCTTGACTGCAGTCTCAGTTCTGGTCAATGATGGATCCAAATATGAGAAATCTTTGACTATTTCTATTTCTCCATTGTCTAGACTGAATATATGTAAATCCTCTGGGGTCATTATTTTTGTATTGGAGCATCTGCCTATAGCCCTGTCCCATTCTCCATAATGGCAGAGCACAAAAGTGGCCACTGACATGTTGTGCCACCATTGGAAACCACGGTACGTAAGGACCCATGGATTTTGCTATCTGCGTGGTGTGTGTGTGTGTCCAGAACAGAACACCTACGGATACAAAGAGCCAACTGTAATTGTTCCAAATCTTTGTAGTTTTCTCCTACTAGTATGGTGTTGTTAGATTATTGATATTCCTTCCTCCAATTTTCATGCCTCCTTCCTCCAAGTCTAATCCTGCCTTATGTAGGATATGTTCAGCGTGCAAATTGAACAAAAATGGTGATAGAATGCAGCCTTGCCTGACCTCCTTCCCAGTTGGGAATCATTCTATTTCTGCATATTCTGTTCTAACAGTAGTGTCTTGTCCTGAGTATAGGTTTCTCATCAGGACAACCTCTTCATAACAAAATACATTATGATTGCACTTTAATGATGGGTAACTTAATTTCTTCTTTGGTGTAACTGTTAACATTTTAGTTAATTTTTAAAATTGTGGGGATATGGTCTCCATCTTTCTAAATGGCAGAGGAGGCCTGCCACAACCACAAACAAGCAAGTGCTGGTTTACATTGTGGCTTCTGCTGCTAAATAATAACTACATTTCACAAGAAGGATTACTTAAAAGGAACTATTTAGCTTCCTCTGAGAAGTGAGAAAAGAAATAGTTACTTTGTAAAAAAACAACCTGTAACTAAAACTTTGGTTCTATTTGCCTTTTCAGAACTATCATTAATTACTTCTTAAAGTAATTTTCCAAGTTCTGTGCCTTTCAAATTAGTTAACATAATAGCTATGAATCTTCCAGCCCCCTTCCCACTCATGTCATCACAGATCATTAAAAAAGCTATATAAGCCATCGACCCTCACCACATCTTGTGGTACTGGAACTTGTACATTAATTCTACATTGTAAAGCAGTTTTTTGTCTTTTGCGTGTAATACTGTCAATAAATTTCACCGAGAGAAAGAAAGAGAAGAAAACCCTATTTTATCAAATTTCTTCCACATCATGAAGACTTTTATAAATGTGTCCTAAGTGTCACAGAACAAATCAGAAAGTTAAAAGAACAGGTTAGACAATTTTTTTTAAAAAAAATGCAGTATTCTGGATATCTAGCAACCTAGTTTAATACCCAGCATGCTAAGTTATATCAAGTTACCCCCCCCCCTCAAAAACACTTTCTGTAACATAAAGAGATGGATTCAAATTTAGTCTCACTGATATCAACTGATTTGCTCAAATTATGACAAGGTCTGGATCCAGCCCAAAAGCTTAAATGCAACAAGCTTCGTTGCCAGTTTCGTTCTGTGCCCAATTACTGCAGCATCCATGATCAAGAACGAGTGATAAACTTCAGTTTGTTAAGAAACAGCCTTCTTCACTCATACATTCCTTTATGCAAATGTCTTGTTAGACCTCTTGTGCCTCTTACCTCTTGATTAAAGTTAAAAGAAGAAAATGGCATAAAGTTTCCTTGATATTCTCCTAGGATTGAGAGAATGGTGAAGAATTAAGTGTGCTACAGGAATAATGGGAAAGTCTCTACATTAGCCAAGTGCCAGGGGCATTTTGCATCCATTGTCTTCTCTCATTATTCTTAGGAAGGCTAATTGAGCTCAAGCTCCTAGAAGTCTCAGAATAATGAGATCAACATAGCTGACTCAAAATACTTCTTTTATCTTACAAAAAAGAAAGGTCAGGTTTAATTGTTGTTTTGGTGGGAGGAGAGGGGGAGTGTAGCAGCATTGTACAAAATCCCACTCCAAATTTTGCAGAAAGGCAATTAGGCTACAGGAATGAAATAACCACCTAGGGCAAGAGGGCACAACTTCTTGGACAGGACAGCACCCATTTTCACTATTACATCCACTGGGAGTTTCCACTGGTCCTTTGGTGATGCACCAGAAATCACACTATGTCATTTCCAGTTCCCATTTCAACCATTTTGCAGCAGATTATCAATTTTTTTTGGGGGGGGGGGAAGGGGGAGCAAACTGCTGTGTTTTCACTTGAAATTACCTAAAATAATCAGAACCCCGCCCCCCCCCAGGACTCAGTTTTTTTTCCCTCTCTTTCTTTGTTTGCTTGTTTTCTTAATGTTCTTAATGTTCAAGTTAAGAGTTAAAGACCATATTGTTTAGGGCAGCATTTCCAGGGAGTTTGTGATTGTGACTGGTAGTTTTGATGCAATATTTGATATCCACTGATTTAATTTGTTTTCTTATGATGATGTTAACTTGTTATTTTAACCTCTAGATTGTATGCCATAGGCAGGCTTTTTATATATTCTTGATTTTATTGGTTTTTGTACAGCACCATGTACATTTATGGTGCTTTATAAATAAAGCTAATAATAATAATAATAATTATTATTATTATTATTATTTAATAGTAAACCTGCTTTTATACTTTTTTCTTTGACTTTTTCCTGTAATTGCCCCAGGTCTTTGCTATTTCTTCAGCTCCCAGAATCCCAGACTACTGGCCAACATGGCTAAGGCTTCTGGGAGCTGAAGTCCAACATTTCTTAAAGGGCACAGTTTGGGGATAAGTGCTGTAGACACTGACCAGATTCAGAGTCAAGGTTGAGGAAAAATGTCTGTAGAACGTCCTGCTGCAACCATGTCTCATCATGAGGATGGTATTCCCAAAGGAACAAACACTGTTGGCTTTGTACCATACATCGTGTTTTTCAACAAGGCCCAAAAGTTCAATTTTGGTCTTATCACTTTTGCCACATGATTGCTGTGTCTCCCACATGCCTTTTTGCAAACTCCAAAGGAACTTTGATATGAGTCTGATTCAGTAATTAATTTTTTATTCTCACAACCCTTTCATAAAGCCCAGCTTTGTGAAGTGTCTCAGTGATCCTTGTCCCATGGACTATTGCTCCCTTCTCAGCTGCAGATCTTGACACCTCCTTTAGCATTGACTTGCTTTCTGGTCGTTTCTTTAACTAACTCCCTTTTACATATTCAGTGGGTTTTGGTGTTTATTCTTTTCTAGGCAGAATCATGGCAGCGTCATAGCCTTTCCATTGTATAATAATAGATTTAATGGTGCACCAGAGGATGTGGAGAGAATGTAGACAGCTGGCGACAGCCAATCAAATTGAAGGCTGGGAATGATAAATAGGTCCACTGGTGACAGTTAGATTTAGATAGATAGGGATGGTTAGGGTTAGAGTCCAGAAGGAAGGGACTCAGTACATGTGAACTCTGAGAGAGAGAGTTGCTAGAGTGTAATACCTGAGAAATAAAGTTAGCCAGGTGGGTGGTGTAGAAATAAATTAAGGAAAGTAACTCAAGATCAGGACTGTGTGCATCCTGGGTATAAGTAACTATTATTCTCTGGAGTTATCTGTAACTGTAACTAAGTGGAACCAAGAAAGTAAAACCTTCACGTAACAAACGTATTCACTATCTCAACAAATTACTCTTTAAATCATTTTTCAAATAAAGTTTTATTACTATTTCAAAGAAAGGCTTGTCTGGGACTCAAGTAACTAACTACACTACTAACCATTAAAGACATATTTTGGGTTGGATTCCCTAAGGAAGGCACCAAAGGAAATTAGCTTCACCCCTAGTTGGTGCTGGGCTGCCATCTGAGGAAAAGTAGTAAGGTGAAGGGGGTGACCTTCACAAAATTGGTGGCAGCAGTGGGATAACAAAATCCCACTGTGCTGCCACAAGAAGAAAGTAACTGGGTGACTGTGTGTCTCCGTCACAAAATTGGTGGCAGTGGTGTGATAAAAAGGCCCATGGTGTTGCCATCAAAGAAATGTAATGAAATGAAAAGAGCTGGTCCCTCACTTGCTGCTTGTTTAGATATGCTCTCCAAAAAACTCTGGAGCATTCCAGAAATATATATGTTAATCTGGGACCATGTGGCACTGGAATAACACACAGGTGGAATTCATTGAGCAATTTATATTACTTCTGTGGGCCATTGGTGTGTCATAACAAGAGGGTTGAATATTTATGCAACCAATAAATATCAGGGGTTATTGTTTGTTTATTCATCTTTTGTACCACCACCACCACCACCACAAATACTACTACTAATAATAATCCCTCCTTCACAGTATTGAATAGCTTGAATATATCAACTTGATAACAATGCTAACTGGATTCATTTTAATTCTAGGTTGTAACACAACAAAATGTGAAAAGACAAAGAGGCTGTGTGGAATAAATACTTCTGTAAGCACATAAATGGCACCAATGTTAAACCTAGGAAGGCTTTAATTAAAGTTTTCATCCTTTGGGGCACAAATTTGTAAAAGTTCAAAAAATGCTTTTAAACCAATGAGTTTCATATATACACATACACAGATATACACAAGACTGCATTGGATCTGTTATATACTGATATTCCCACTGTAGTTTATAAACATAATTAAAATTCTCAAGCTCATTTTAAAGTACATATAAAACTATCCAGCTATCAAAAAGATGATTAAAACAATTCAAGACCCATCCCACAATTCTTTCACTAGAGAAAAACAAAGGGCCTAAACAGACAGGCCAAAATAAAGCTACTTTGGGTCATTTTGGAGGTATGCTGTTTAAGTGATGCATGCATCCTAAGAGGTTGGAAGCCATGCCAAAGCCATGATCCAGTCCTAAGGACTAGAACATGGCTTTGGCACAACTTCTGGCCTCTTAAGATGCGTGTGTCATTTAAACAGCATACCTCCAAAGTGACGCGAAGCAGCTTTATTTTGGCCTGTTCAGGCCCCAAGACTCAAATCAATGTGTGGATGGAAGTGTGCTTGTTGTATGCTGCGGGCTTAAATCTTCAGCAGTGGCTTTTGGAAGCCTCTTACAAAAAACTAAACAAACAAACAAACAAAGTGGGGGGGGGCTTGGATGCCATCCTACATTTTAAAAATCCTTTTACAGAAGTCTCACAACTATGGGGCCAGCCATCTTTTGGGATTAAACATTTCAAAGATACGACATAGCTCCCTTAAAAAGTCGCCAATGCTCACTAGACTGAAGGACATTGGTTGTGAACCTTAAGCCTCAAGCGAGCTTGCATGGATGCAGGGTGCTTTTAAAACTATCTGCTCCAAATAATTAAGGTTTTAAAATACTGACATGTAAATTTCTCCTAGACATTAACAGACACCCCAATCAGCTCCTTTAATGTTAGTGTTATATGCTCTAAAAGTCTGGTTCCAAGTAGCATCTTAACAGCTGCAATGAAGTTTACCTTCAAATTCTGCTCTGTGTCTAACCGTAGTCTGTTGTGGATTCCATGGCATGCACACCACCTTTATGCAAGATGCAAAACATTGTAGTACAGGCAACTTACAAGTTAATCTACTTCCATTTTCTGGCATGTAGAGCATAAAGGAACCCCCAAGACAAGCTCTCCCACACTACTGCTAGATTGTTTTGGAAAGGGACTTCTGGTAGAGATATCCCTAGGATCCACTGTACTTCTGATAAAAATCAGTGAGAGTATGATGTGCCCTAAGAGATGTGGTGGCTTAGTGGTTAAGTGATTTAGACACCAATTCTGATAATCAGAAGACTGGAAGGTTGGCAGTTTGAGACCTGAGTGCTGCATGATGGGGTGAGCTCCTGTTACTAGTCCCAACTTCTGCCAACCTAGCCGTTCAAAAGCATGTAAATGCAAGTAGATAAATAGGTTCCACTTTGGTGGGAAGGTAACAGCATTCCATGAAGTCATAACTTTCACATGACCACCCGAGTCGTTCTGGGACAATGCTGGCTCTTCGATTTAGTAATAGAGATGAGCACTATCCCCTATAGTCAGTTACAACTAGACATTCATGTCAAAAGGGACTACCTTTTCCTTTACCTTTTATGATTTGTCCTGAATATTAGAATATCTATCTATATATCTGGGATGGGGCCTGGAGGCGCTGTTCTACAGTGGCACTGTTCCTTTCTGGAGGGGCAAACCCAGACGGTGGTACTGGAGGACTCCTGTTCGACACCCTGGCCACTGACCTGTGGGGTCCCTCAGGGTTCTGTGTTGTCCCCTATGCTGTTTAACATATACATGAAACTGATGGGGGAGGCTGTCTGGAGTTTTGGGGTGCGGTGTCATCAATATGCAGATGACACTCAACTCTACTACTCCTTCCCACCTCAATCCAAGGAGGCTGTCCTGGTCCTAAACCAGTGTCTGTCTTCAGTAATGGACTGGATGCAAGCAAACAAATTGAAACTTAATCCAGACAAGACAGAGGTGCTCATGGTTAGTCAGAAGGCAGATCAGGAAATAGGGATCCAGCCTATGTTAGATGGGGTCACACTCCCCCTGAAGACACAGGTTCGCAGTTTGGGAGTATTTTTGGACTTAGCTTTGAACTTGGGGGCCCAGGTCTCTGCTGTGACCAGGAGTCCTTTCGCACATTTAAAACTTGTGTGCTAGCTGCGCCTTTTTCTTGAGAAGCCAGATCTGGCCTTGGTTACATCCCATTTGGACTACTGTAATGGGCTCTACATGGGCCTGCCTATGAAAAGTGTTCAGAAAATTCAGCTGGTTCAAAGAGCTGCTGCCAGGCTTTTAACAGGGGCAGATTACAGAGACCATACAACACCCCTGTTGAAACAACTTCATTGGCTGCCAGTTTGTTTCCGGATACAATTCAAGGTGCTAGTTGTCACCTATAAAGCCCTACATGGCTCAGGTCCACACTATATGACAGATCGTTTCTCCTGGTATGAACCGGACCAGAGTTTGAGATCCTCTGGAGAGGCCCTTCTCTCCATCCCAACCCAAACATGGTTGGTGGGAACGCGAGAGAGAGCCTTCTCGGTGGCTGCCCCTAGACTCTGGAACTCCCTGTCCAGGCAGATCAGAATGGATTCCTCCTTGATGGCCTTCCATCAAGACCTGCCTGTTCACACAGGCATTTAAGGAATTGTTATGAGGACAGGCTGGGAGGTAAAACCATTTTTTAATGTTTTAATTGTACTTTTTTTTAATGCTGTGAAGCGCTCTGAGTTCCACTCCTGGGAAAAGAGTGGGATACAAATAAATATAATAAATAAATAAATAAAATGACCTTGGGTTAAAAACCATTTACTCTGAAAATGACCTCGATTATATAAGCCCTTTCCAAATGGAGCTGATCATCAATAGCACTCATATCACATTCTCACCTCCAAATGAGAAAAGGGGGCTTTCAAGGGGGTTTAAAACACCCCACGATAACTATCCTGCCTCAAATAATCCTAAATCTGGGTACCGTCAAGTGTGGAAATAAAATACATCCATCATACTTTATAGCACTGTAATGTATCAGAACAAAGGAGCTGACTTTTTAAAATAGTAGTTATTCTTCATTATGGGGCCTTTGAGCAAGCTTAATGCCTGGCAATAATGCCTATGTTCTGAGACAAAGCACACACCACACACCAGCCTCCATTATTGTAATTGTACTTGGAATGTAAATTGCAAAAATCTTTACATTTTTGTTATTGTATTTGCATATATCAGTATCTGTCTCTGAAACAGATAGAGACACACACTCCATTCATTTAAGGGTTTTCTAAGTTGATTTTGTGCTTGTGCACAAGAGAATGTTCTTCAAATACCCACATCCACTTTAGGAAAACCTACTTTTCTATACCTAGAATTTTGGTTAATGAAGCAAACATGTTACTCCAACACTAAAACAACACATTACCATTTCTGCTAGAAGTAGTGTAAAATCTTTAATAAATTGACCTCAGTATAATTGTGATTATCTCTGGCTTTTCTTTGCTAACAAAGATTCAGGAAGAACTCATCCTACACTTTCTACAAGTGCGATGATGACTAGAAAGGCCAGTCCGAGATAAAAAAGTTCGATTGCAGAAAGTACAGCAAAAAGTCTCCTTGGGTGATGTTTCCAAGTTGTGGTTCTTTCTGTGTTGTCATTTCTCTTCAAGACTCGTTCGATGTGAGTTCTTGAAAGAGACTGCAGCATTGTGGATAGTGCGTCTCCATGCCTCCCAATGTGAGGCCAGGGCACACCATTGTTGATGATTAATTTGGCCGAGCTTGAGATGTTGTTTCAGGGAGTCCTTGTATCTCTTCTTTGGGGCGCCCCTCTTATGCTGACCTGTGGCGAGTTCACCGTACAGTACTATTTTTGGGAGGCAATGGTCCTCCATCCTAGAAACGTGTCCTGTACAGCGCAGCTGCATTTTCGATAGCATGGCCTCAATGCTGGTGATCCCTGCTTGCTCCAGGACAGCAACATTCGTCACATAGTCAGTCCAGTGTATATATAGGATTGTGCGTATACAGCGCTGATGAAAGCATTTGAGGAGTCGTAGATGTTGGTGATAGATGACCCATGTTTCAGACCAATAGAGGAGAATAGACAGTGCAATGGCTCTGTACACACTGATTTTTGTGCTTCGTCTCAGGTCTTTGGCTGATACGCCAGCTGCGTCCCTACCTGGACCGGAGGGACCTTGAAACCGTAGTACATGCTCTAGTAACCTCTCGGTTGGATTTCTGTAACGCGCTCTACATGGGGCAGCCTTTGTATCACACTCGGAAGCTACAACTGGTGCAAAATATGGCAGCGCAGGTGGTCACTGGTGCTCCCAGGGCCGCCCACATAACACCAATTCTGAAGGATCTTCATTGGCTGCCGATCCGCTTCCGGGCTCAGTACAAAGTGCTGGTTATTACCTATAAAGCCCTATATGGCTTGGGCCCAGGGTACCTGAAGGACCGTCTCTCCCCATATAATCCGCCCCGCACACTAAGATCTTCTGGACAGCGGTTATTGAGAGTTCCTGAGACCAGACTAGTGAGTACGTCGAAGAGGGCGTTTTCCATCTCTGCCCCCTGTCTCTGGAACTCTCTACCTACTGAGCTCCGCTTGTCCCCCTCCCTTGCTCAATTTAAGAAAGATCTAAAGACCTACTTATTCAAGCAGGCATATTGTTGAATGGACCTTTTTAGCGTGTAGTAAGCCGCCTACTGTTTTGCTGCCGCATTTGCATTTGCACTTATATTGGGAACACTGCTTTTATTGTTTTTATTGTTTTTATCGTGTATTGTAATGGGATTGTTTTTAATTTATGGTTCTGATGTTTTAATGCTTTTATATGTTGTACACCGCCCTGATCTATGGAAGGGCGGTATAGAAATAAATCTTATTATTATTATTATTATTATTATTATTATTATTTGTTACTCCAGACTCTTTCATGAAGCCTTCCGAATGCACTATATGCCTTTGCTAATCTGTGATCAATCTCTTTATCAATCTTGGCATCTGTAGAGATGATGCTTCCCAGATAGGTGAACTGCTGAACGGACTTAAGCACAGATTTGCCTATGGTGACGTGGGGGGGGGGGATAGTGCTCTTCTTGTGGTGCAGGCTGGTAGAGAACTTCCGTTTTCTGCAGGCTGACTTCCAGCCCAAACATGCCCAAACAGCCCAAACAGCCCATGACTTCCAGCCCAATGCTTCTGTATGGGTGACAAGAGCAGCATCGTCAGCGAAAAGCAGCTCATGGACTAGATAGTTTAGAGTCTTTGTGAAAGCCCTCAGAAGCCTTAAGTTAAACAAGCTACGGTAACATATATAGATGCCATCTTCTTCTTCGAGATCTGCCGTAGCCCTGTGGTGCATCGTGCTAAAGGAGACTGTAAATAGAGTTGGAGCGAGAACACAACCTTGTTTCACACCATTAGTTATTAGAAAGGGCTCTGAGAGAGCATCGCCATATCTGACATGTCTGTGCTGGCTCTCATGTAACAAGATAATCATTTTGAGGAATTTGGGGGGGGGGGGACTTCATAGTCATTCCAGGATCTGCCACAGACCTTTTCTACTCACAGTGTTGAAGGCTTTAGTAAGGTCAACAAATGTTACATAGCGTCTGTTGTTCTGCTCTCTACATTTCTCTTGAAGTTCTCTAAGAGCTAATACCATATCTGTAGTTCTCCTATTAGCTCTGAAGCTGCATTGGCTTTCAGGGAGAAGTTCTTCTGCAATAGTGGGAACTAATCTGTTCAGGGATATCCTTGCAAGGATTTTTCCAGCAATGGAGAGCAGTGTTATATCTCGATAGTTTGAGCAATCAGATTTTGCTCCTTTTTTCTTATACTGGGTGATGGTAACTGCATTACTGAGATCTGATGACAGTTCACCTTTTTCCCGGCAACTCACAAAGAGCTCGTGATTATAATATGATTATATAATCCTATTACAATATGATTATATAATTATATTATATGATAATAAAATAATATAATATGATAATATAATTGTGATTATAATATGAACACAAACACCTACTGGCAATTGTCTGCATTATTGTTTTGTTCTACTACCGTATTTCCCTGAAAATAAGACAGTGTCTTAAATTAATTTTTGCTCCCAAAGATGCACCAGGGCTTCTTTTTGGGGATGTCTTATTTTTCCATGAAGAAGAATTCACATTTATCATTTAAAAAAAAAGAACATTTATTATATACTGTATATATATTTATATACAAAAACTTTGCTAGGTCTTACTTTCAGGGGAGGCCTTATATTTAGCAATTCAGCAAAACCTCTACTAGGTCTTATTTTATGGGGATGTCTTATTTTCGGGGAAACAGAGTATATTCCTGAACATATTTTATGATTCTTTTATATCTGTCTATTTAATTGCTCATTCAGGTCCAAGATCCTGTTTGGAGTAGGTTGAATGTAATATTCTGGCAGCCCACTTCCCATGAAAATCCAGAAAGGCAAAAGAGGCCAGGTGGGCAGAGAAATAAGAGAGCTTTCCTGGCAAATCCCCATCAATGGTTGCTTGGGTTGGGGGAGCCAACCTCTGCCTTTCACCATTAAACTGTGGCTGCTGAGCTCAGAAAAATCCCTGCACAAGGAGGTAGTAGATACTTGCTTGTACAATGACAATGAAACTACTCATGACTCATGCTGGGGTAAGCACTAACATTATGTTCTCCATGTTTCAAATTTCAAAATAACTAAACTACTGAACGCTGATGATTCCCTCATATGCTCCATCTTTTTAATCCTTTCACTATAAAGGATCATGTGCATGCCTCTTGGCAGTAGGAGATTTTGATGGTGTGTCCTCTGTCCTCTTACACAATCCACACTTTATATATATATAATGCATGCAAGCTTGTGCAATGAAAGCCATCTTGACCTACTTTGCCTGTCTGTAAGTACAGGGAATTCTATTTGTTTAAAAGATCCACAGAGTAGAAGTTAATAATTAAACGAAGCCTTTCTCTGAGACACACAAAAACACTTTCCTTCCCAATATGAATCCATAGCTACATTGCTGCAAATATACGGCTGAGGTTAATTTTCATTTGGTCAGGAGAAATTGTTGCCACTTCTTTAAAGGAGGATTTTAGAAATCCACATGGACTTTCCCATTTCTACTAGTAGGTTTCCCTCAGTCTCACTGTGCCACACTTAGTCATCACCTAGTCCCATCACAGTACTATAAAAGGTAAAGATATTCCCTTTTGATGTGATTGTCTAGTTGTGTCTGACTGTAGGGGGCAGTGCCTATCTCCATTACTAACCTGAGGAAACCAATGTTGTTAGAGACAACTTTGTGGTCATATGGCCAGAATGACTAAACGCCAAGATGCCTAGAATGCTGTTGCCTTCCCACCAAAATAGTACTTAATCATTTAGTGGCAAAGAGGCAAATGAAAGGAAGGCATGTCGTCTTTACAGAATTATTGGGGGCAGACACAAGGGGTAAATCTCCCAGAAAGTGCCCCTTCCCAGCCCCATTTCAAACTTCATAAGGCTCACATATGCTTAGAAAATTGCACATGAAGGATGAACATAAGTTCCAACCCCTTGTTTTTGTACTGCACATATACTGCCAATTATGATCCTTAAGGTAAACATCTTCAAAGCAGTTTATATTTAATCATATCTGCCACCCAATTTTTTTAAAATCCTAAAATAAGCTTAGAGGAAACCTCACTGAAACACATGGGGCTTCCTAGTCAGTTATGGCATTATCAAAATTAAAGCCTTACACAGCACAACCCTAAGTCTGTTAACTCAAAATTAATCCCAATGAATCCAGAAAGCAGAATCCTGCTATCCTACCTAATAAAAATGTACATCCCTTGTTTATTCATGTAACAATTCTGTTGAGCGGACCATTAAATATACCTGTTTTTTAGATTGGGAATGATGGCTCATAGGCAGGCATTAGTTTAAAGCTATTAACTGATTTAAGACATTGCACTTAGAACTTTTGGTCTTTTGCATTATTCCAGGACTGAACCATGTGTAGATCTCAGAGCTACAAAGACAGACACAACAAAGATGGGGGGGGGGGTGTTGACAAATCAGCAGGTGTGTATTTAGATAGGGGAGAGTTAAAGCATAACAGGCGCAACAGAGGGCATTCTTATCCTAAACTCTGCCCAAATCAAACACTTACAAAAGCATTCCTTTTATAATACTCTGTCTCTTACTCAGTGTAAGGGATTGAAATATTCATAAATTTCTGAGGCTCAGAAGCATAGTAGTTTTGTTGAAAACAAAAACTAGGACAATCTATCAACATTAATGCGCAGGAAGAGATAGTCCTGGCAACAAAGCCAAATATAGCAAAATACAAAACCATACTCTGCTTTAGCAAGCTGAAAAAAAATTAGTTCTGTAGCCCACAGCTGAGTCTTTGTTATATTCCATGGGCAAGCCTCCCTCCCTAAAAACATTATTTCTAGAAATACCAAAATATACTTTGTGAGATATTCTAAATGACAGAATTTAAAAATAAGTAGTTCATTCAAACTGGGGTATCCGAGTTTATAAAATTTATTTCTTGCCCTTTGCCATAAAATGATCCCTGGGTGGGTTGTATACAAGTGTGCAAATGTGTACAGTATTACTGGCTTCATGAGTTACCTTAACACAATTCAATAAATATACACAGACAAGGCAATGCTAAATATTAAACTACCCCTCAAAGCATTCTGCTCCAATATATTGACCCACCAACAGGTCTATCAGCAAACGACTGCTTTCACCTTCTGCCAAATGCTAAGCAAGAGACTGGCCTCAGTCTAATCTCTGGGGAAAGGGATTCTATGACTGGATTCTAGACATTGTCTGGGTAAGAGGTGCCAGAGGAGCAAAAATACCTGTATCAAGAGACAGCAGCATAGGAAAATGCTGGGGTACTGTTGAAAAGACATACAGACTATGCAGGCAGCTCATTTAATGGCAATGATATGCAACAGAGAATTCATCTAGTTTTCAGGTCTTTAGCAGAAAATAAAAATGCCCTAGTATAAAAATGTGCTGCTAGCTTCAGGTAATATAAAAGCAATCATCAATGGAGTGTTGTTTAGGGAATAGAAATGCTATGTGCAACTTTTCAAAGCAATATCTAGAGCTTGGAAAAGTTATGTTTCTGGATGAGCTCTCAGTATCGCCAAGCTAGCATAGTTGTGGCTGTGTAACATGGGGATTCTGGGAGTTGCGTAAAAATGTACCTTCTCCAGGTTTTGGCAGAATCAAATGTACAAGACACTGCTTCAGCAATTACCTCTCCAGCTGGACACAATGGAGATACATAAAATGTATCATTCCCTTTAATTATTTTCTGCATTGCAAAAAAGCACCCTGCAATAACTGGCGTGATTTGTCATTGTTGTTGTGTGCTGCCAGGTTGCTTCTAACTTATGGCAACCTTAAGGTGAATCTATCAAAGAGTATTCTTGGCAAGATTTATTCAGAGGAGGTTTGCCATTGCCTTCCTCTGAGGCTGACGGTGTGTGACTTGCTCAAAGTCACTCAGTGGGTTACCATGCCCAAGTGGGGATCTGAACTCTGTTCTCTATAGCCCAGCACTCAAACCACTATACTACACTGGCTCAACTGGCATGATGCCTGTCTCCTTTTGACCATTTTCCTTTATCATTTGTTGCGCATGCCCATTGTTCATTTTCCCAATTAAACAGAAAGAGAATTAAATACACATTTTATCCTAAGAACACTGTTTGCATGCCTCATGCATTTATGGAGATGACATAGTGGCTTCAGCAGCCACTGACATCAATCGGCTGAAAGGATCCTAGCTGTGCCCAAGATGAAGCCTTAGGCTGCAGTTCTCCTGAATGCTCTGCTGACAAAAATTCCACCCAGTTTCAATCTGAAGCATTTCCAAAGACCAAAAGGAACAAACACTTACTAGAATTTTAAGATTCAAATTCAATTGTTAGTCCTATCTACTATAGACAGTATATGGAACTAACAATTGACAATTTGAATTAAATTGATACAACTTAAGTAAATCTTAATCAGGGTGGGAATCATGTGCCCTTCCAGATGTTACTGGACTGCAATTCCTAGCAGTTTAACTTGCCATCACTGCCAGTGATGAGGAATATAGGGAGCTGTAGTGCTGCAACCATAACATCTGGAGGAACACATGATTCCCACTCCTGATTTAGGCTTAAAATGCCAGACTGGCTCTAGATGATAGCAGGCAAGGCGCAGCAGTTAAAGTATCAGATCCTAAGACTAGGAAGACCCAGGTACAAGTTCCCACAGATCTGTGAAACTTGCTTGGGTCTAGTGACCTTAGGCCAGTCACTATCTCTCAGACTGATCTACCTCACATGGTTAATGTAAGGCTAAAAATGGGAAGGAGCACCATGCATGCCCATTCTAATTAAATGAGGGAGGACTACTCTAAATGCTTATGGAGAAAAGGGACGTTATAAATGTAACAAATGAATAAATGATAAAATAAACAAACACTCTTCCAGCAAGCTTCTACATTCACAAGGTCTCTCCGAATGTGGACCAATGTTTGCTGGCTAAAAATGAAACATTAACATCTAAGTTGAGCATAACCATTTGCTAGCAGGCATGACTTCTCAGAGGTGTTTTCTACTACCTTCTTCAAGGCCATTTTTAATGACAGCATAATCACAGAGACGTCAAATGAGGGCACATGAATACAACCAGTCTTCTCTGTAACAGTAACTATTTGATCCCCCTTAGCCTCATCATTACCAGCCTTTACTAATCTTACCAAATCCTGCCCTCTTGCTTCACTTGGAATTTGGGACTATGCATACATTAGGTTATTTTCGCTTCTGTAACAATGTTTTTACAGAGTTGTTTGGCTGTACTTTTCTTTTTAAGTTCCTGGTAAGTCTTTTTCCTAGTTTTTATTTTAATTCCAGAGGAAGCAGAAACAATGCTCAGTCTTGGCAACATTTTTATACAACTGCAATGGATATAATATATGCCAAAAGCATCTCCTCCAGGGCCTTTTAGTTTCAGATGCCTTTAATCCAGAAATATGGAGAACTCCAACTACAGTCGTCCCCCGCCTTACGAATCCCCCGGGTTGCGTAAACCCCGGGATCCGAAAGGCAGCGGACCGGCTTCTTATCCCTCGGGATACGAAATATCCCCCGGGATACGAAGGAAAAAAAGCCGCGCGG
The DNA here is from genome assembly GCA_034509955.1 of Urosaurus nigricauda. Classification (NCBI taxonomy): domain Eukaryota; kingdom Metazoa; phylum Chordata; class Lepidosauria; order Squamata; family Phrynosomatidae; genus Urosaurus; species Urosaurus nigricauda. The sequence continues at coordinate 166,392,047 of JAOEGL010000001.1, read as the reverse complement.
CCCCTTTAAATGGCCACGCGGTCCGTCCGCGAAAGCAGTCCCCCGGGTAACGAATGCTTCCGGGATACGAAGATAATCCCGGAACGGATTACCTTCGTAACCCGGGGGACCACTGTACTTTGTTTTAACCAAACAGCTATCACATGATGAATATTATTTCCTACACTGGGGGCTTTTTCCCCAAGACAGCATGTTGGGCAGTTCCTTCACAAGCCTGACCAGTGCCACTGCTTGTATATGGAAAGGTGGGGAGGGAAGGGTGTAGGGAGAGACAAGATTGCTATATGAGACTGGGGTCTAACCACACACAAAACATGATTTTGTGTGAAGAGACAAGGAGGAACTCAGCTAAAGAGGTACATGCTGTTTACTTTAATTCATTCATTCCCCAGTATACTCCCAAAGTTGAGATGCAAGGCAGCCTAAAAAGATGTTGAAACATCTCGGTAAGTTAGAAATATTAATAGACAGACTGCCACGTTTCCATTCTAAATCCCAGCAAAGTGCCTCCTTGCCCCTCCAGTAAACTGCATTAAATCACTGAGAACACAAATGCATTTGAAATTCCATGATGAAAAAGGAACTGTGTGGAGGACAAACAGGATCTGAAGAACATTCTGTCTTCTCTATTCAGAAGGTTCCCTTTTCAAAGCTATTGTTCTTAATGGGTATGAAGGTATGAAGCGCTGAGGCCTTGGTCTCCCATACTTGCATGTAATTAGGCCATGCCCCTGTAAATGTCCTGATATCCCCACAATGGCATTACTAAGGGGGTGCGGACTATACCAGGTGACACCTTAAGGGAGAGGGGTGACATCACGGCTCCTCATACACTTACCTTTTGGCAGAAAGGAGCTGTTTATTTCACAACTACAGTCAGCCCTCCATATCCATGGATTTTTTAATCCACGGATTCAAGCAAATCATTTGCAAATATTTTAAAAATACATACATTCCAAAAAGCAAACCTTGATTTCACCGCTTTATATAAGGGACACCATTCTATTATCCACCAGGGGTTTTGGAAAGAAACCCCAGCAGATAAAAAGGGCCCACTGCATTAGCATTACATTCAGTGGTATATGGGAATTACAATTTCAAGTAACATTAATGAAAAAAAAGCATTGCTAAGGATTCTGTATGGTGTGAAATGGGAGGACGACAATGGGAGGGGTGTGTGTGACACCATGAGTTACTACACCAGGTGACACCAACCCTAGTGTTGCCACTGTATCCCCATGATCCAGCTATATTTGATTATCACATCGCTGGAAGCCAGGATGGGCTGTAGAGGCTGCAATGACCCATGAAATAACAGAACAGGTAGTATTTTAAAAATGGCACACAGATCCCAGAGATGTGCACAGCTGAAAACAAAGCGTGAAGGGGCTTGCTAGAAGATGTACCACCCCCACACTCTACATTTCTTGTGAAAACCGAAAGAAAGATGAGTTCTTGCCAACAGATCAAACAAGACGGAATTCCCTTTTATCCTCTGCTGTGTTCCTAAATACCCTTGCTACTTGCCTGCCCATTTTTGGGTTACTCCAGGTCTTGTCGATGTATTGTAAAGCCAATGAAGCTATCTTCAATAAAATTAGTATTTTTCATCTTCTGGATATCAAAGCAGTCCATCACTTTGGACTTCAAGGGAAACACTGGTCCTTCTGAAAGGCTATCAAGTGTTTCCTATGAAGTCATCTTAGCCTGTGGTAAGTACAGTTTTAAAGTACAAATGCGACTAGGAAAAACCAGACTATGCCCAATGGCTATAATCCTCAGACTCACCGTCTAAGCTGCTCTTGCTTTCCGTGGATCATTCTCCAAGAGAAGTATATATTACCACTCCACTCCATCCCAATATCCATGTCAAACCGCATTCTCAAACTCCACCCTCCCTATTCACTTTTCCATTTCTGTTAGCTCTGTAGACTGGAAGTTAGTGTGAGTTATTTTTGTATGTGTGTTCCTTCATATTCTTTCCAAATAAAGGTTCTCGTGGTTCACTGACACCTGGTATCTCCATCAACAAGTACAGTACTGGGATAGCTGGTCCTTCTCATCCTGAATATTACTCACTCTCACAAGCCAAGCCAGACAATTACACAACATGTCAAAGATAGACTGCTACAAACAGTGGAGGTTCTCAGAGATTTGCACCTTTGTGGGTAACTGCCAGACCTGGAGGGGGGGGGGGTTGTCACACCTTGTCCTCCCACCTTTCTTTCTTTCTTTTGAAAGGCTTCTCCTTATCTTCTAGGGGCCATGGAGGCAATTTCATCAGGTTTTTGTAGGGTTTTGCTCAGAAAAAGACTTTCTAAACCATATGAGGATGAACATCAGCTAAAGCAGTTGATGTGAGGAAATAAATAGCTTAAACCACTGTTAATACTGGCAGCAGGCGAGCTACAAGAGCTTAAAAATAGAGCCTGATGAAAATAATATATAATGGAGAAAGAGAAATGAGATAATACTGATGGGATAGAAATAGATTAAGCTATTGCTTGTAACCTAAATATAGTCATACTTGTGCTGAAAAGTGTGAATTCACAAACTGGGATTCATACATTGCAATGCTGGAACTAACTATGCAGCTTTGTTGAAATCACTATATTGATGGAATGGCTCAATATTGCAAGATAGCACAGCAAGTGGCCCATCTTGGTTATAGTGAATTTGCTGAAAATAGTATCAGAGGAACAGCCAGCAAACAAACATTTCAAGAAGGAATCATTCAAGACCAACAGCACAACTGGGGCTAGCTAAGAAAAGATTATATTCAAGCATTTAACAAAGACTCTCCTGCTTGAGGAACCTCCAGAGCAGTCTGGCTGTTTTGTCAATCAGGACTTGCCATGAACCTGGTGCCCTTCAGAAGTTTTAAGTCTAGATAACCAAAAGGTATCCCTAATCTATCAGAAGAACTATGCAGAAAGCAGGTCTAAACAGATCAAGGATTCTTACCAGCAACCACATCTTAGTGATAACAAAAAAAATAATCAAAAGTTGTACTGTATATGTCTATACACACACAATTACTAAGGACATAGTATCATCTTATTCACTGATTTCATTCCTGAAGGATACAACAAATAATTTTAGCAATATTTTTCCTGCTGCAAGAATGTGTTAGTTACAGTTCAGGACTTACTCTGCACAAAATTTGCACATTGCATTTTTCTTACGTAGGAACCAGGGTTTTTTGCACAGAAAAGATTTTTTTCTACGCATAAAACACTGTTTCCTGCACAGAAAATGATGTAGTTGAGGACTTATGTTGTGCAAAATTTGCTCTTGGTTTTCTTTGCACAGAAAACAGTACTGTCTACATAGGAAACAGACTATTTTTTATTGTATGGAAAAAGCCATTTCCTGAGAAGTGATGGTGGAAGGGTTGCTGTCTGATGTGCAGACAGTCCTGTCTTCTGAGCACAAAAAAACTGAACGTTTTATGCACAGTAAGTCCCATACTGCAAAGATTCTAATCAGTCCAGGTTTCTCCTGTTAGCATTTCCTGACAACACATTTATCAACCAAATTTCCAATATTTTAAAATGTTTTCTCCATCCCAATACAGTACTGGGATAGCTGGTCCATGTCAATAAAGTGTACCACAAAATACTGATAACAAACAACAACAACAAAAACTGCATAATCCCACAACTATTTAACTACTTACTGCAAATTGTATCCCCAGAAGTTGCGAAGGGGGTATTTGTCAATGTAAACCCCCTCTATGAGCTGATTTAGGTCAGAAAAAGCACTTGTGGGTCCCATTCCCACTACATTTTGATTTGAAGTGTGACGCGGGCTATATGACCCTCGTTCACACTCAAATCGACTTCCGATCCTCATCGGATTGATGAGTGGAGGAAAGGATCGGGTTAAAAGCAAATAGAACGGGCTTTCCTGACACTAGTTTTAAAGTGGCGTTGATTTCTTTTTCCAATTATATGTTCTTTTAAATCCTCAGTGCTTACAGTAAGAAAAGAATAAACACTTGGCTCTCCTCTCCAGACTCCCCATCTTCATCAACTGGGAGGTGCTAAGGAAGATTAGTGAGAAGAAAGACTGTATCTTTGTACTGAGTAGTGTGATTAATATACACACATCCATGATAAAAAGTTGAATTAAATATACAAACAAAATCCCTTTTTCCTTCTGATTTCTTCTTTATGGCATTTGGTTACATTGGTGTAACTATTGCACTATGCATGCCTTCATCATATCTGTAATTATATCTAAAAATCCGAAAATTTAGACTTCAGGGCCAAAAAAAAAAAAAGGAATCTAAATATCACAAATGCTTCATTTTTTCTTTGCATCTTTATTATTATTCAGAATACTATTAATATTCTAGGAGATACACTTTTATAGAACATGCGAGTATCACGTAAAAAAATTATGTTGACTTTGATAACAGAAGGATGAGTTTTTCTTTCTTTCTTTCTTTTCTTTGCTACCACAACAATAAGAGTACTGACAGTTTATCAGCAGAAAATATCAGTTTTGGTTTACATCTGATATATTAAAGATAAAAAAATATCTTTAGACAGCTCTGCAGAGAGATCTACTATTCAGAAAGATTTTAAGCTGGGTCTAAGGTTGCCCACTGCTGAAAATGTTTTTTTTCTTTTGTTCTCAAACTTTGGTTCTCCAGCTGTTTTGGATTCCAGCTCCCAGAAGCCTCAGCCATCTTGGCCAATGGTAAGGATCCTGGAAGGTGAAGTCCAAAAGCCTGGAAAACCAATTTGGGAATCACTGCTCTAAAGAGTCAGTGGTTAACTTTGCATCCTTTTTGAGTATGTGGAGAAAGAGAGGGATGGAAGGAGTGATGGATAAGTCAGAGTTTAAGCAATTAATAACTCACTAGTGCTAAAAGCTTTCTTTACAATAATTCCCCCCTCCACCAAAGCCACTCATGTCTGATTTATAAAACTAAAAAAGCCCCTTTGTACCAATTTTTGCCCCCTCCCCTGCCAGTTTAGGTCCGAGGGCTTATTTCAGAACCAGAATGACTTCTGCTTATATCCTGTTTTGAAAGCATAGTCTTCCGGGCCTAAAACAGGCCAGGACATCCCCCCTGACTCCAAATGTTCATCATATGCCCTAGAGTTCATGAGGAAGCATTTTAGCTCCAAATGATGGTGGAGTCTGTGTGTAGCCCACCAAGGTCTAGCAGGGAGGTCTGTGCAAATGCTTGAGCCTCTGAACACTGCTCACCTGATATACACACTAGCATCAAACTCATTCTCCATGTCTGGATCCTTGACCATTCAAAGTCTGAAGACTTATTTTGTAAAAAGTCCCACCACACAAGAGGGCCATTATTGAGGTCAGGGCATGCTGGGTGGGCATGGGTGACTGATGGGACAGGAAGTGAAACAAAGCATCTTGATATGTCCAGCTAAATGATTTTCACTGTGATCAGGAGCACTCCACACTGCAGCATGTTGCTGCAGGGATCACTTGTCCTTTACTGTTTTCCAAGAGATTTGCGTTTTGATGAAATCTTTAATTCTATTCATGATGAATTCCTATTATCTTCATTCCTCCCTTCCCAACATCGCTTTATTTTTATTCTGTTTACAGTTGTTGTTGTTGTTGTTGTTGTTGTTGCGTGCCTTCAAGTCATTTTCCACCTTATGGTGGATTTGTTCTTGGCAAGATTTGTTCAGAGGAGGTATGCCATTACCTTCCCCTGAGGTTGAGAGCATGTGACGTGCCAAGGTTGTCCAATGGGTTCCAAGACCAAGCAGGAATCGAACCCTGGTCTCCAGAGTCCTAGTACAAAACCCAAACCACTATGCCACACTGGCTCTCTCTATAGTATATACAAACCTCATTTGTACGTAACTAACATCTATCACTGTTCATCATTTAAGTAAGCTGCTGGCTATAAATCTTAATAATGAAGGGGTCTTAAGTGCCATCTCACCTGTTATATTTTTACGACTAACACACTATTGGACTTTGCCAGCATGGATGACTTTTTCTTTAATGAAGCACTAACATAGCAGCACAGAATCAACAGTATTATTCTACTACTTAATTCTGTGTAAATAAAAAGGAGTAAGAGAAACTATTCTAAATATACCTTTAGGATATTAACATCTTCTTTTTCCCTGTGACATCTCAGTGATGACTGCCTACTCATAACGTAATTACTTTATAAGATTATAGTTTCCTTCTCAAATAAATTTTACAAAAATTACACTAGGGCACTTCAGCAAAATTAAGGACTTTAAAAAATCTCTTCTATTGAAAAGTATCTCCCTATCATCTGTGCATAAATGTATAATGTTACTCTCTTAAACATGGCTTTTGATAGCTTTACAATTGCCCTCATCAGATACAAATGGGTGAAGTGAGCATTGCAAATTCAGTACAGTGGTCCCCCGGGTTACGAAGGTAATCCTTTCGTAACCCGGAAATGGTCATATCCTGGGGGACCGCTTTAGCGGACGGACCGCGTGGCCGATTTAAAGGGGCCTCGCGGTTTTTCCGTTTCGTTCCCCGGGGGATCCTTCGGATCTCGGGGGAATTTTAGCGGTCCTGCCGGTTTCGGACCCCGGGGATTTCGTTCCCCGGGGGATTCGTAAACCGGGGGACCACTGTACAATGAACTGGGCTCATCCTAGACTGAGTTACTCTTCTGTTTACCTCTTATACGACTGTGCATCATTTATCCCTTTCATTGTGAAGAATTCTCTTCAGTTTTAGGTCTATAAAACTGCTCCCCAATAAACTGGGGATTAGAGGGAATCTAGCATGATAAGGCAATACGCTTGCTACAGACCTTTTCCCACCTGTTTGTTTAATTAATATCCCACTTTCCTCCAAACATGGCACCCAAGGCAGTTTGCAACAAGACTCAAACAAGATAAAGCTAAAAATCTGATGACTGACTAAACACAGTTAAGCGAGGGTATCATAATAAAACACCATCATTTTTTAAAGTATAAAATCATTTTAAAGCATAACAATAAATATAAAAATACAGTATATGCATACCATATGAAACACTGCCCACAACCAATTAATCATCAAATGTCTATTTAATTAAAAAGGTCTTTGTCTGCCAGCAGAAGAGGAAAAGAGACAGGGCTGGCCTAGCCTCCTTTGGAATGGAGTTTCAGAGCATGGAAGAGTCACTGAGAAGGCTCTCTCTTATGTCCTTGCCAGATGGTGACAGTGATGAGATTGGTCATAGAAACAGAGAATCATGGAGTTGCAAGGAGCCTCTATGCAGGACTTCCATCTAGAGGAGTGATGGGCAACCTTTTGAGCTTGGTGTGTCAGACTTTGCCAAAAAACTGAGCATAACTCGGGTGGTGTGTCACTTAGAGGAAAAAAATTATTTTGTGATATTTATAGTTTAAATCACTTATTATAGTTTAAATCACTTATCTCAGTAATGATGGATTAGAAATCCATGACACCCCAGAACAGTAGATAATGGTTGCTGTGGTTAACTGTTATGTGATTACTGGTAATGGCAGGGCCCCCAGAGATGCATCCCCCACTGCGTTCCGCTGCTCCTTGCTCTGCCGGTGGAAATGAGGGCAAAGATCCCAGCTTAACTGGAAGTCCCAGAACTAGATGCTCTGTGATGAACTTCTGTTGTTTTGGCCTACAGACCACTGGCACAGAGTGTCTAATAGGGGAGGATGAAACATTTGTGACTTGTTTAATCCTCAGGACCTGTCCGAGAGAAAGGAACAGAACCACCGCAGCGCAGTGCCTCCGATTCCCAGCTCCCTCAGCCGATCCAAGAGGATGGAATGATCTACTGTGTCAAAAGCCACTGAGAGATCCAAGAGCACCAGCAGGGTCACACTACTCCTGTCAATGCCCAAGCGGAAGTCGTGGCCACAGCGACCATGGCAGTCTAACTCCATATCCTGTCCTGAAGCCAGTTTGAAATGGATCGAGATAATCGGTCTCATCCAAGGCAGCTTGGAGTTGGGAAGCAACTGCTCTCTCATTCACCTTGCTTAAAAAAAGTAGCAAGGAGACTGGTCTGTAGTTGTTTCTATTCAGAGGGTCCAGGGAAGGTTTTTTTCAGGAGAGGCTTAACCGCCACCTCCTTCAAGCAAGATGGTACAATACCTTCCCTGAAGGACGCATTGATTGTATCCTGTAGGAATACTCTCAACGCATCCTCCCCCCCGGACGACCAGCCAGGATAGAAAAGGTTCAAGAGGGCATGTCGTCTTTCACATACTTCCAGGGAGCTTGTCCACGTCCTCGGTACTCACAGATTGACACTCATCCAGCAAAATGGCATCAACAGAGTTGCTGGACACCTCGTCTATGGATTCTGTCAAAACACTGACGTACAAGTCGGCTGTTATCTGAGAGATTTTATCTGCAAAGTAGGTATTAAAAGCATAACAGCAGGCTGTCATTGGGTTAAGTAGGGGGTTTGGCGCAGGAGGAACCTTCGTCAACTCCCCCACCACCCTAAACAGCTTTGCTGGGTGAGACTCTGCAGTCGCAATACGTGCAGAACAGAAGGATCTCTGTGCTGCACATAAAGCCTCCTGATAGGAATCAAGATGCTTCCTATGGCAAGTTCTGTCCGATAAGAGCCGAGTCTTTCGCCATTTGCACTCTAATCTTTGTCCAACCCGCTTCATCCTCCTAAGCTCCTGTGTATACCAGGGCTTATGATTAGAAGCAGGCTGGAAAGGACGCTCGGGAGCAATTGTGTCGATAGCCTTGGAAAGATCGGTGTTCCAGGTATTCGCCAAGGCTTCGACAGAATCACTGGCGTTGCCAACCATTAACCCTCTAAGGCTTTCTAATAGTTCTGCCACCCCGGGGCGGGGGGGAAACGGTGGCTACAAGTTGCATCTTGACCAGGAAATGATCCGTCCATGATAAGGCGGAGGTTTTTATTACCTCCGCCCACGGATAGTCCTGTTCCATACTAAAAACACCATCGAGTGTATGACCAGCACAATGAGTGGGCCCGCAAACTAATTGGGATAGGTTCGCGCTTGTCATGGATTCCATGAACTCCCGAGCTGCGCTAGGTAGGTTAGACAAGCCTGTCTCGAGTGGGATGTTGAAGTCGCCCAAAACCAAAGTTCTGGGCGACTCCAACAACTACTCAGAGACCAGCTGGATCAGCTCGGTTAGGGAGTCTGCTAAACAATGGGGTGGCCGGTATACCAGCAGAATCCCCAAACTATCCCTGGTTTTCAGGCTGAGGTATACACACTCGATGTAGGTTGTTTTCTAGACAGGTTTCCTGGTCAGAGTTAAGTTGTTTCTGTGAACTAATGCCACGCCTCCCCCTCGCCCACTTTCCCTTATCTGCTCACTGACCGTATAACCAGCCGGGAGAGCATGCGCCCACATAGCAGCGCTGGCGTCATCCAGCCAGGTCTCGGTGAAGCATAGCAGGTCGGCCGCGTCATCCAATAAAAGGTCATGGATGATGTGGGTCTTACCTTTGACCGACCTGCATTGCAGAGGAGCAGATTAAGAGTCTGTGGAATGGCTGATATGCTCTCCAAGTTATTCTGGGGAACAGAGGGAACTGAAGAAAGATTTCCGATTTCTGGACTACAGTGTGCATTCTGATTAATGACTGAGCCAAAGTATGGGAAGACTTTAACTATTTTTATGTCTTCACTATCTATTTCAAAGTTATGTCAATTATCTGTGGTCATTATTTTTTGTTTTTTTTAGGGCTTTACCATATGAACCATATTCTCCCAGCATTCAAGCTAGGGAGCATATCACTTATAGAGAAGCCATCACTGCACCTCCTCTCAATTGTGTGACTGGGGCTGCTGTCTACATTGTAAAGGACTCTCTTCCTGAATCTCTCTTAACCCAGCCTCCCTGCCTTATGCCCTACAAAGCATGCCTTTAGATTCCCCGCACCATTTTTTTGGCACAATTCTGGAACTCTGCTACCATAATTGGCACTAAAAAGAAAGAAAATAAAGAAATTGAAAAAAATAAATCAAGGTAATCAGGGCACCTGGGAATAGTGATGAGAATGGGGGAAAGACAGAGGAAGGGACATGACAGCATATGACTTGCAATTGCACAACTGCTCCAAGAGTTATATTTTGCACCTGAAAAGTTGTGTGCTTGCCAGGTTAATTAAAAGGGATGGGTTGGGGAATAGAGCAGCTACAGGCAGGAGGCATCATTATGCAATAAGTATAAACAAAACAACTTCTTTCCTGGTGTAATTATGATTTAAAAGCCACGTGTAATAATAATGTCTGTTTCTAATGCCCGTTTGGCAAATGTGTGAAACTGTAAACCTGCCTTTGCATGTTCTTCCCAGACATTCTTCAGTAATCATTCCAAGTCTTTGTTGTTTTCAGCTAACAGAATTGTAGTAGTACTTTTGAGCTTTCCTTCTAATATTCAATGGTTCACTTCTATACAGAGTGCAGACTGCAACTCCAGAAATTTCTGAGAATTGAACAGCCCCTGAAGAAGGCCAATTGGTGGTAAGGCCAAAATGCATTGGGCTTTTAAAGAAATAAACTTTTTGACCACTATAAAGAACATGAGACTTTGCTTCTTTTCATTTTTCTGCACGTAATGTGCTCCTCTGTTGGTCGTATTGCATTTCCATTTGATATTCTCAGATATTATAGAAGAGGTCTTTTGTTCTTCATTTTTTGTTGTCCTTGCCTGTTTCTCTGCCTTGATTATTATAGCAATTCTCCTTGTCGCTGAACAGCTGTATTCAGGGTTCTGGCCCTATTTCTGTCACTTTTTGAGTCTCATATACCCTTAACTGCTTGAAGAGTTTCATCCATCATTTACTAAGACTTCTCTTTCTTTTTGGCTGCAAATAGTGTATTTTTGCATTCTTCCTTAACAATGCCCCTGGTTTCTGCCCACAGTTCTTCTGGCTTAATGGTGCAAATCTTTTTTTTTTTTTGTATTATTTAAAATTTTTATAGAGATGTTCTTTAGATTATTTCTTGACAATATGGTTGGTTTAGTGGTCTTTAGTTTTACTTTAATTTTTGATATTAGAAGTTTGTGGTCTATGCAACAATCTGCTCCTGGTCTTTTTTTTTTCTCTTTTTTCTTTTTTGCAGAGGGAATGGTGCTTCTCCATTCTGGGTCCAATTATGCAGTCTATGTGATTTCTATATTGGCCATCACGTGATGTCCATGAATAGAGTCACCTCTTTGGTTGCTTGAAGAATGTGTTTGCAATTAAACTGCTGGCCTTGCAAAATTCAATTAATGCCTCTCCTGCTTCATTTTTTTTTTTATTCTAGGCCAACATTTTCTATAATCTTTGATACTGCTCTGTTTCTTGCTTTTGTATTCTAATTGAATACGGCTAACAAGAAGTCCTGTTTTGGTGTGTGATTAAGTTCCTCTTGGAGTACATAGAATCTTTCAGTTTCTTCTTTTTCTGTCTCTGTAGTTGGAACATACTGGTAAACTTGGATTCTATCTAAAAATTAGAAGAAACCTCCTGACAGTAAGAGCTGTTCGACAGTGCAACACACTCCCTCCAAGTGTAGTGGAATCTCCTTTGGAGGATTTTAAACAGAGGTTGGATGGTCATCTTTCAGGGGTGCTTTAATTGTGAGTTCCTGCATGGCAAAGGGTTGGAATGGCTGGCTCTTGTGGTCTCTTCCAGCTCTATGAGTCTGTGATTATGGTTATATTGTTGGCCATTCCTTTACATCTTATTGATATGATTCAGTTAGACTTTGCATTACAGTCGCCCCTTGAAAATCTGCGGAGGGGCGACTGCCATTAATATCAATAGGTCATGATCCCATGGCTCACCCCTTGAATACATGCGCCCCATTCAAGCTTATGGGGCTTGAATATGTGTGAGTTTTGGAACTTGTGGGCGGAGGCGTGTCCACAAGTTCCAAGGGCCAACTGTATATCCACTGACTGCTTTTGCTATGTCTCTCCTCACTATTAATGCCATCCCATTTCTTCTTAGATTTTAATCTCCTCAGTAAAACATTGTGTAATTAGGTGATTCAGAATGTCCCATTCCTGTCCATTTTAGCTCTCTCACCCAAAGTATTGAAAGTTTTAGGCATTCCATTTCTTCTTTTACTATGTTTAGCTTCTCCTGATTCATGCTTCTCACATTCCATGTTCTTTTGTGTTGTGCAGCTCTGGACTTTCCCTTCATCTCTGAGTACATCAACAGCTGAACATCCTTCTTACTTGAGTCCAGCTGCATCATTAGGCAAAGTGCTGCTTGTAATTGTCCTCTGCTGTACCCCAGTAGCTCCTTGAGTGCCATCTGACATGGGAGTGTCATCTTATACCTCTATCTCTTGTTTCATTTTGGACTGTCTCATCACAGGATTTTCACGGTAAAGGACATTCAAAAGGAGCTTACCATGCCTCCCTCTGTGCAGTATTAACAAGAATTAGCTATGGTGCCACTGTCATCGTCTCTGAGAGATCCTCTGCCAGTGTCACCTCCCACTGCTGTTTGGCACATTTGGTAAGGTAGGGTAGGCAGGATGAAAGACTTGATCCATATGGGGCCATTTTGCCATGTTTTGCCTCCCAGAAGCGTTTTAGGCCTAGGATAGTTCCTTTTAAAAAATAGGAAGTGAAGCATAAGAAAGACCTTTCCTACCGTGTTTCCCCGAAAATAAGACAGTGTCTTATATTAATTTTTGCTCCCAGAGATGCGCTAGGACTTATTTTCAGGGGATGTCTTATTTTACCATGAAGAAAAATTAACATTTATTGTTGGGAAAAAGAACATTTATTATATACTCTGTGTGTGTAATATACATACATACATACAAAAACTTTGCTAGGTCTTACTTTTGGGGGAGGCCCTATATTTAGCAATTCAGCAAAACCTCTACTAGGTCTTATTTTCTGAGGATGTCTTATTTTCGGGAAAACAGGGTATGTCTAAAAAGGAGAGAGCAGGGCAAAATGCCCCTCAGAGACGATAGAGGGCATTTGGAGACAAAAGCTTTTTAATTTTGGGGGGGGGGGGACACAGTATGGCCCTCCAATGCCTAACGTAGCTCCCTACTCTCTTTCCTGTATTAAGGGAAAGGGGAGGGTACCAATGAATGGCAAGTCAGGACTTGGGGGCCTATACACATCAGGGGATTCTTTAAGGATGGAGTGAGCTTGTTTTCTGCTGCTCCAGAGAATAGGACCTGGAACAATGGATGCAAGCTACAGGAAAAGAGATTCCACCTTAACATTAGGAGGAACTTCCTGACAGTAAGAGCTGTTCAACAGTGGAACACATTCTCCTTCTTTAGAGGTATTTAAACAGAGACTGGATGGCCATCTGTTGGGTATGCTTTGATTGTGAGTTCTTGCATGGCAGGGGGTTGGACTGCATGGCCCTTGTGGTCTCTTCCAACTCTATAATTCTATAATTAAGATACGATGGCACAAGACAGATAGGCAGAAGAGCACATTCAGAGCCACGTCAAGAGAGAGAGAAAGGAAATTGAGTTAATGCAGTTGTATTTCCTATATTTGAGAATGAAGGGAATACAAAGTCTTAATACAGCAACCATGCTTCAAAAACAGTTAAGTGCAATAACAGGCAGAAAAGTAAACATAAAAGGTATCTTTGAAGCACTAGTCCACAAGCCTCCATAGGTCTTCTTGCCAGTATGGGATGAGGCAACAACTGGAAACCATGGTACACTGAAATCCTGACAAGGTGAAGGCCTGCTTCCAGCGTTCACCAGCACCAATGAAAGGAAACAGGAGACTCTTGCTCCAGTAGTGTCACTTGGGATTTCAGGGGTGCAACTGAACCAGGTGACACCCCAGAAGGGGAGTGACACCTGGTCAGTCCCTCCACACCATCCCCCAGGCCACCCAGTCCCCTGGACATGTGCACATCTTCCCGCATTCCTGTGTATCTCTCAGTTCCCTGCCTGCACACCCCTCTCTCCACACATGCAAGTCTCTATATACATGCAGTCACATGCCCCCCCCCATCTGCACACATGTGTGCTGCTCCTTTCCCCCATGCTCCTTCATTCCCCACACTCCTTCACTCTCTGCGCTTCTTGGCCCTGTGCTCCTTTCCTGCGCACGCCGCTCTGTCACTCCCCTGTGCTCCTTCACCCCCATGAACGGGAAGGAGCGTGCACTGTCCCTGGATGTCTAGCCCAGAAGTCTCACCGCCCCTAATCAGGTGACACCTGGTGCGGGAATGCTTCTGTCAATGGTTTGTCATTTATTAAATTTGTAAATTGGTCCATTTCCCTGATTTAAATAATTTTTGCATTGAGTCTTCAATAAGAGGGCAGTCCTTTACCTTCCATTTTTTAGCCACAATCAATCTAGCAGCTATAACTAAATATTATACTACTCTGCAATATTTTGATTCTTCTTCTCTATTTAAAATTGAATTATATTTAGGAGATATAGTTCTGGTGAAAAGGCATAGTGAATTCCAAACATTTTTTATTGCCATATGAATGTTTATTCAAAGGTTTTTCACTTGTGGACATGTCCATCATATATAATATGGCGTACCAATCTCTTTTTGGCACTTCCAACATTTATCGGATCTCAGGTTATCAATCTTATTTAATTTCCATGGAGTGTGGTACCATGGAGCCACAAGGTTGTGAGTTCAATCCCAGGGGCTCTAAGGTTGACTCAGCCTTCCATCTTTTTGTAGTTCAGTAAAATGAGTACCCAGCTTGTTGGGGGTCATTGGCTTACAGACTGTAAACCACTTAGCGAGTGCTGAGTTCATTGACAAGCAGTATAGAAATGTACACTCTATTGCTATCTGTTCACAATTTTGAAATGATTTTCTTTTAAATCTTGTGATGTCATGAATCTATTGGTTTTGCTCAATGCATTTCTCCATCTTTCCAGTGCTATATTATACCTAATATCCTGGGCCCACTTTATCATTGATGGTTTTATTATTTCCCGTCAAAGCTCTCTTGATAATAGCATTCTGTAAAGTTTAGCTACTATATTCTTATCTCGTGTCCATAATAGTTTATCAAGATTAGTTAAATCATCTTCAAATCCCATCTGAACAGTCTTCAATGCATTTCTTTTTTATCTGAAGATATAAAAACCAATGCAAATTGATATTATCTATACCCTATTCTTCTCTTGATTTAAATTTTGTATCACCATCTGTTCCTTTGCTAAAGAAAAGGAGGAAGATTTCTATAGATTTCTTAACTGTGCATTACGAAGCCGAGCCCTCCCTCTAGTCCATCTGCATTGGTCCAGGCCTCAGAGGGAGAGAAGAATCACCGGACCTGATACCCTTCCCCATCACCTTTCCCTTCTCTTGTGTCGTGTCTTTTAGATTGTAAGCCTGAGGGCAGGGAACCGTCTAATTATAAGTTTATATGTACAGCACTGTGTAAACCTACAGCGCTATATAAATAAAGGATAATAATAATAATAATAATAATAATAATAATAATAGATGGATAGACACCTGAACTTTTGGACGTTGTGTGTGGAGGAGAAGGGAAGGATTGCTCTTTCTCTTGTTGCTTCTGGTAAGCCCACAGTGGGCCACAAAATTTGGACTCTATACTGATTTCCTATTCCTCCCCACTACTTAGTGCAACAAACCTACCACCAACACCCCCCCCCACCATATAGCACTTATATTCATACCTTCTGAATTCAATACTGCAGAATCCTAGATAGACAACAGAAAATGAAAAAACAGTTCTACTCTAGATTCAAAGCTTACTTGTGAGCAGTGTAAAGTTCATATAATGTATTAATGTTCTATATCTCCAAAATGTATTTAGAACAGCCATTGAAAGCTTCTAAGCAATACTGTGAAAGAGATGAATAACTCTGCAGGATACAAGCTGCTACTAAAAGAAGCAAAATAAAAAAAGCTATTAAGCACAGAATGGTAAGGCGCATTCTTGCTAATTTCTCAAATGGCTTTTTTGGGCTCAATGGAAATGAGCCTTGAAAGTAATGGCACAAGGAATGGGCTTTGTAGAATTTGTCCTGTCTCAAGAGCACTATTATTAAGAAATTCTAAACTGCAGTGCCGAAGTTTTGTACATCAAGGTACAAAATCTAAAGCCATTTTTGGATACTAAGAACGACTGCTATTCTTTTTAAAAATGCACAAAAACTGGATATGCACAAAGACTTGGTATCCATTGGGGTTTGATTCCAAGGCCACCCGTGGATGCTCAAATCCCATTATATACTATGGCAAGGTGATGTATATATACATTATATAAAATGGTGTTCCTTGAATAAAATAGCTAAACCAAGATTAGCTTTTGGGATCTTTTTTTTCAAAAATATATTTTCAAGCTGTGGATGGTGGATTTTGTGGATGCAGAATAAATGGCTATGGAGGACCAACTGTATATTCATTGTTTCATGAAGTCTTCCAAGGATCCTATGCCCATCACTTCCTAACAGTTTAGAGATATGCTGTATTGACATAGCATTAGTATCATTAAAAAATAATGAAGTATACCTGGTATCAGCTAGTTCAAACATGTAGTAGCAGTTGGACACATGATTAAATCCAATTAATTTAGATGTGCCTAACGCTGTGTAACTGTAGACATTCTGCTAAGTGAACTGACTCCTTCATTTTGCCAAGTTACTATAGCTAGAACCAGCAGAGGTAATCTCAGAACCACTGGCAATAATCTTTGAGAATTCCTGGAGAACAGGAGAAGTCACAGCACACTGGAGAAGGACAAATATTGTCCCAATCTTCATAAAGGGGAAAGAAAGAAGACCCCAAAGAAGTATCACAAAGTCAGCCTAAGAGCAATACCAGGAAAAATTCTAGAGCTGATCATTAAACAGTCTGCAAGCACTCAGAAAGGCTTGCCGTGATCACTAAGTCAACCTGGGTTTCTGAAAAGAAAGTCATGCCAGACTGATCTTATCTCTTCTTCTGATAGCATTAAAAGCTTGGTAAATGAAGGGAATAATGTAGATGTAGCATATCTTGATTTCACAGTAAGGCCTTTGACAAGGTCCCCCATGATATTTCTGCAAACAAGCTAGTAAAATGTGGGCCAGGCAATGCTACTGTTTGGTGGATTTGTACAGTGGTCCCCCGGGATACGAAGCCCCCGGGGAACGAAATCCCTGGGAGCCGAAACCGGTGGGACCGCCAAAATTCCCCCGGGATCTGAAGAAATCCTTGGGGAATGAAAGGGAAAAACCGTGCGGCCCCTTTAAATCGGCCGCGCGGTCCATCCCTTAAAGCGGTCCCCTGGGAAATGAACATTTCCAGGTTACGAAAGGTAATCCGGAACGGATTACCTTCGTAACCCGGGGGACCACTGTAATTGACTGACCAACTGAACCCAAAGTGTACTCACCAACTCTTCATCCTGGAGAGAAATAACTGGCAGAATACCACAGGGTTCTGTCCTGAGCTGAGTGCTGTTCAATATCTTTATCAATGACTTGGATGATGAAGTAGGAGGCATGCTAATCAAATTTCACACCAAATTCAGAGGGGTAGCTAAGACCCCAGAGGACAGGATCAGAATTCAAAATAACATTAGCTGATTTTAAAGCTAGGTCTGGCTTGACAAAACTACATGTGAAAGGGATCTAAGAGTCCTAGTAGACCACAAGTTGAACATGAGTCAACAGTGTGATGAGGCAGCTAAAAAGCCAATGTGATTCTAGGCTGTACCAATGGAAATATAGCGTCTAGATTGAGGGGAGTAATAGTACCAACTCTATTCTGTTTTGGTCAGACCTCACCTGAAATACTGTGTCCAGCTCTGGCCATCATAATGTAAGAAGGATATTAGCAAGCTGGAATGTGTCCAGAAGAGGGCAGCCAGAATGACAAAAGATCTGGAAATTATGCCCTATGGGGGGTGACTAAGGGAGTTGGGGGTATTTACTCTGGAGAAGAGAAGGTTAAGAGGTGACATGATAGCCAAGTTTAAGTATTTGAAAGGATGTCAAATTGAGAATGAAGCAATCTTGTTTTTTGCTGATCCAGAAACGAGGGACTTTATTACATGATCCCTGTTCTCGTCATGATCATGTTAATGAAAGGAAGTGTGTATATACCAGATTGTGAATGATTCCTACCACATATCCCTTCATTAGCAGAACTGGGCTGTTGCTGGCCCAGCACTCTCTCTTTCATCTTTGTGCTTAACCCCGCCTCCCTGTCCTATGCCCTATCCACAACTATGGAGTTGTGTTAATGTGGTTTAACAAAAATATATATATTAAAAAATAAAAGAAAGTATAACAACCCCTTCCCCAGCTGTTCTGGAATAGTGAAGGGGTGGGGGAGACACTGAAACCACAAGACTATTCAATCCCAGAACCGCCACTGGTTAATTTAGTACACCTGTGGACTAGCACTATACCAGTGCAATTGGGAGTTTATTGACAAGCTTTACCCACCAATGGCAAGGTGCAGGGTAACCATGATTGGAAGACAAAACAGCAACAAGAGAGAGATGGCATAATGCGGTTAATATAGCCAAAGGCACTACTACTAAACTTTTATGTCGGTTTAAAAGCTGCATGTGATAAAGTCCTACGACACAGACGAAGGGATTCAGGCTACAGGAAAAGAGATTCCACCTAAACATTAGGAGGAACCTCCCGACTGTAAGAGCTGTTCAACAATGGAAGACACTCCCTTGGAGAGTGGTGGAGTCTCCTTCTTTGGAGGTTTTTAAACAAAGGCTGGATGACCATCTGTCTAGGATGCATTGACTGTGAGTTTCTGCATGGCAGGGGGGTTGGACTGAATAGACTTTGGGGTCTCTTCCAACTCTGTAATTCTATGATTCTATCTAACTCAATAATAGAAGAGTTCCTTGTTTTAATGTATTTTGAGCTTGTTTCTGCAACTAGAACAAACATAATGTTCCAGTCCTCTTAGTTTCACTCTGCCCTTAGCTGATATAGCTGATTGAAATATAGTGGATCTCAAAATGCAAGAGGCTTCATGGGCAAAGAAAGCTTGAGATTTTGCCTGTGTGCTCTATCTATCTACAGCATGAGTGCTGTAATACTTTTCAGGTCCCATCATCAGTCTACACTTCTCATTCCACCTCTATATAAAAGGTAAAGGTATTCCCCATTGAAAAGTTTGTCAAGTCGTGTCTAACCATAGGGGGTGGTGCTCATCTCCGTTACCAAGCTGAAGAGCCAGTGTTGTCCGAGACTACTCTGTGATCACATGGTCAGCATGATCACACAGCACATTGTTTACCTTCCCACCAGAGTGGTATCTATTTACAGGTATCTATTTGCATTTGCATGCTTTTGAACTGTTAGGTTGGCAGAAACTGGGACTAGTGATAGGAGCCCACCCCATCATTTGGCACCTAGGCCTCAAACTGCCAACTTGCTGATCTTGCAATTGACACAGTCAGCATCTTAACCACTTGAGCCACTGTATATATACACACACACACACATATATAGCCTCTCCTTAGAAGTAAAGTTAGGAATCTGCCCAGTTGGCTGGTAGTCTAAATACCCTAAAGGCACCAGATTCTGTCTGATCTTGGAACCTAAGCAGGGTCAGCTCTGGTTAGTATTTTGATGAGAGACTGTCAATGAATACCAGGTGCTGTATTTCAGAGGAAAGAATTGGCAAAACCACCTCTTGACTCTTATGAAAGAGTCCTTGCCTGAGAAAACCTAAGAAATTAATGGGGTCACCATAACTTGACAGGTAACTTGAAGGCAACATATGAAACAGAAATGGATAGCACAGCAGCAAGAGTAAAATGGCATTGGGGACTGTGCTTGGAAGTCAGCATGGCAGCTTTTTATCATGAAGAAGATAGCTTTCTCTATCTGCTGTTTCCTTACTACTGTCAAAAACTACTGCAAAATTCGGCACCAACGTAACAGACAGATGTACTAGTGTACGCCATCACAAAGGCTCAGCATTCCAAAGTGGTCAGACTATTAATATATAACATGCAGTATACAGTATAACATGGAGTTTTCTACAGCACACATATAAAGTCTAGTATATAATATGTACACACATTCACCTTTAAATGATAACACTTGCAAATTTGGGAAAACTGATTGCACCAGGTTACACTGATGTATGTATGTACTTGTTTTCACACTCAGTGCAGACAGCTCTGTGTTTCCCACAGCAACTATAAATGAGAATCTCAGATTCTGGTCTCAGCAGGAGCTAATTTTTAGCACAGAAGGAGTGAGGGAGAAGTAACAGTTTCTGTTATGAAATCCTCCTCTCTAATTCCAGATGTCTATGATTAATTCAGTGCTGAGTGCAACGAGTGCTCAGAGGTGCAAATGAATGTTACTCCAGATGTTCTGAGGCTAAACCTTGATGCTGAAAACAGATCAGCCTACACTTTAATTGTTCCATGAGCTTCAAATCTGCACTCCTTTATTGCAAAAGGTTTACTAAGGCCTTGTACACACCGCCAGGATGTGATGTCCTGGCAGCTAATTTAGGGCAAAATAAAGCTGGGCGCCCAAACATGTGACGTTGCAGCTGCGTCACAGCTATGACGGACTGCCCACACAGCGGATGTCGCAGCTGCGCAGCAGCACCCAGATGGAACTGCACAGAAGTGATGTCATAAGGGCTGCAACGCAGCCCTTACAACATCAGAAAAAGGAGCTGCTCTAGGCAGCTCCTTTTTTGCTGTGCAGCGTTGCAGTTCTGTCTGGTTTCTGCTGCGCTGCTGCACAGCAAATAGGGACATCTGCTGTCAATAGTATCCAACATGGCACCCCTTCTAGGATAAGAACTGAGGACCATGTTGCAAAAGTTTTATTCCTACTGGGTGATTCAAGGTGGTATAGGACTCTATTTCTCTATTGCTATCCCTATTGCTCTATTATTCTATTTATCTTACAGTGTTCTGGAGGCTTGCGTTCTGTCCCACATATTACTGAACTCTATATCAAGAGTAAGCGAATGTGGTCTGCCAGGTGTTTTCTGGCCTATAACTTCTGACAGTCCTAGTCAGCATCATCATCAGTGGCAGGGGATTATCTACAATCCAGAAACAGCTGGGGGGACTAGAGCTTCTCAACTCTGATTTACATGAAATTGTTGAACAAACTAAATGGGATTTCATTCCACCTGAAGGAGTGGGTTCATATAATCTGATTTATATCCCATCCTTCCTTGAAGGAGCCCAATGTGGCTAAGAACCTGTATTAAAATGTTAAGTTGCCATGAGGCTAAAATGATAAACTATAAATGTCTATAAATTATCATAAAGAATGAAGCACTTCATAAAAGTCTTTCTATCTTCAATTGAGAAAAGGTTATCTCAGTACTCTTTCATCCTTGGAAAAGATCACAGCAAAGTCAAGAGACACTACAGTGGCAATTACTATTCTATCTTTATTGACAGTTCTGTTATCTACAAACACATGCTTTGAAAGCCAACAGGCAGAGTTTGAGCA
Source organism: Urosaurus nigricauda (assembly GCA_034509955.1). Classification (NCBI taxonomy): domain Eukaryota; kingdom Metazoa; phylum Chordata; class Lepidosauria; order Squamata; family Phrynosomatidae; genus Urosaurus; species Urosaurus nigricauda. The sequence continues at coordinate 166,370,633 of JAOEGL010000001.1, read as the reverse complement.
TTCTTTTACCCATCTCCTTGAGAAAGCAAGAAAAATATGATCAATCTTTGTTAGCAGTTAAGGTACAATTTCTGCCAGCCAGTGCAAGAAGTAGGGATCAGACCATTTGAAGAAGCTGCACAGTGTCTGAACCTGCCCCACACTTCCCCTGTAGCCTAGCTTGTGGTGGACTTGGGAGTGAGATAACACACTTATCTTTTGTCTCTAGAAGTACATAACTTTTTTAATTTTATTTTTTTTAATACACATAGACAATCTTTTGCAGGAAGAGGGACTGGTTAGTGCTGATCAATTCTTGATATTGGGGATGGAGAACATCTTTCACTCTAGAAAATATCTGGTCCATGGACTGACTAACCCAGCCCAGAACAAAATGGGAATTCTGGGGAAACTGAGAACAAAAGCTTTTGCATTTAGCCTGAGGTATTTGGACAAAATGTGTAAGTGTGCAAAGGTTAGCATTTAGATTGCCACTTATTCATCAAACAGGTTACACAGGGTACGTAAATATGTGTTTAGAGAAATCTCTGATACTATGACACATTGACAGGGAACTCAAATGAAACCACAACACCCTGATGCTTAGATCTGATACTCTCCATTCAGCGGTACAGCTATGAAACATGGACAAATCACAGCCAATATGTTCACCACATGACAGTATAATCTAAATATATTCAACCTTAAATAGGAGTAGTAGCTCACTTCATTTATACTCCAATCCACCTCATAAAAATCTAGGGCAGTTAAAACTGTACATAAAAACAATTGTCTGTGTAGGCTTTTAGCTGTTCTTTACTCTTGTAAGGAAAGCTGGGATAATAAACTACATGTGATATAAATTTAATAAAAAGTGTTTTTTAATGTAACTGGAAATCTATAAACCATAAAACTAACTTGTAAATGCCATATGTATCCCTGGCCTAGGAATTCTCAGAGCCAAACTGCACGTGTTTTGCTGTGCTCTCTACACAAGCCATCAGCTCTCTAAAAAAAGATTTCCCTTGATGATGTATTCTACATACATTACTAAGCTAAGCGTTTTGGAAATATCTTGTATATAAAATCACATTGCAACTGATACTCAGTACAGGCAGATAGTCATCATGTTAATTCTGAACATGCAGAGATTCACAGCTGCATATAAAAGGCCATTATCTAAAATAAGACTGACCTGTGAATGTGGGTTTATAAGCATCCTGGCCTAAGAATATAGCACAAACTCTCCCATACTTCAGAAGCATAAATGAAGGAGAGGAGTCACTGATGAATATTCAGAAATAAGAACTAATCAAGGAAGATAACTGTGACTTTTCAAAACTGGGAGAGGGAAACTGTGGCCCATGGCCTGCATGTGGCCCTAAATGCTATTCTGTGCCTCCCACGACCCAAAGACACATCCAAAGTCATCAAAGCAATTTTTAAAGGGCAAATTTTTTCCTGAAATTACCCCACTGCCTCCTTTGTACTGATTTTGCTCCATAACACTCCACGTCATCTCAAGATTGAAAATAGGCCAAATGAAACTAGAAGTGACACCACTTTATCTCACTTCTGAGTCACCAAAAATTTACCTCATATCATGTTGAGGGGAAGTGAAAATTTACTCTCATTCCCTGTGCAGTTGCCTCCATGTTATAAAGCCTATTGTCTAAATCTCCTTATCAGTCCCTACTAGAACAGAAACATGTAATCTATGGGAACTTGGTAAGTCAAGTCTTCTGCAAAATCCATTGATTCAATGGGTCTATTCCAGTTGAGACCAACAACTGGTCTTAGCTTCACTTCATGATTTTTGGGAGTTAGAGCGGAGATATAAATTCCAAGCCAATGGGGTAGTTATATATAATAAAAATTTCCAAATTATGCAGGTGTCCATAGATCATAGTCCAAATTACGCATCTATCCGTAGATCACAAAATACCAATAAAATCTTTCATCATTCTGCAGCCAAAGCAGATGTAAAAATGGAGGAATGCACATTCAAGATTCTCTGTTTACCAACATAAAGAGAGAAAGAGAGAGAGAGAGAGAGAGAGAGAACACCATCCTTATCATGTTCTCTTTGATGTTATCTTTAAGTTTCTACAAATCTCCACTATATTACGACACAAGAATGCTGTAGTTTACCCGCTAGAGGTTCTTCTAATTTCTACAGACTTCTTGTAAATCCCCTTTACAGACTTTCAGCATCTTCCCAATAAAGCAATAGAATGATGGCAAACAGATGCTCAACAGAACTTTTCTTGTATGTACAGATGTGCTATGTACAAGTATCCTTCATTCAGCCCAACATCATAATCATTGTAGAGGTTATGTATGCTATATTTGCATTAAAAAGCATGGTGTAATGGTTTGAGCATTGGACTAGAGCTCTGGAGAGAAGACTTCAATTCCCTGCTCAGCCATGGAAGCCCTCTGGGCGACCTTGAGTGAGTTACAGACTCTCAGCTCCAGAAAGCCCTGTGATAGGGATACTCGAGGATTGTTGTAAGTCAGAAATGACTTGAAGGCACATAACAACAAATATTCAGAAGCCCCCAGACTGGATGACATCCTTCTTCTCCAATGGTCCTTTCAGGAAAACTAATCATTGTCTAGGATATTTAGGAAGGCCAAATATGTAGCTAAATGAAAACACAAGGGACATTAACACTAACTCCATGGAAACTATGAGAACATTTACTGACAGCAGTTACACTGAGTCTCTCACTAAAAGTACCCAAAAGATGACATCATAATCAGGAATGTTTTTATTCAGGAGGATTATGTAGAAACACCTGAATTAAATCAAAACTTAGTGCAATTAAGATTCATGCAAAAGACAAAGAACCTTACCTTTTTCAAGAGTCGGGATCCATAAGTGAATATATAAAGATAAAATGTAAATCTCCACCTGCAAATAAAGTAAAACAGAATTATCTAATTAACCTGGTTACAAGCTGACTTGAAAACCTGACTAGAGACCAGCATGTACATAGCCTACACCTATACAATGACATGTCAGCTAAAATGCTTTCCAAAATGGTTTCCAGACCTCATCAATTAACCAAGGTTTGAACGCAGTGAACACTTATGAACAACATTTTGGGCAGAAGCCTACCTATTATGGCACATGAAAAGGGCAAAGAAAACCACTGCACATTCACAGAAGAAAATCAGTCCCAAAAATCCTTAACAAGATGAAGCACAGGATAAGTCATAAACAAAAACAAGTTTGGACTGAAAAATGGGGGATTGTGAGGATGTCAGAAAGTAGGAGATGGAATGAGGTGATGAGCAGCAGCTTTCTGGAATTTGAAACATATATAGTAACACAAACACAGATAATTCATAACTAATCAGGAACTCCCACAAAGGGTCCCTAGGGATTCATGGAGGTGCTCCATGATTTGAGATGGAGCTCCCATTCCTTCTGACCAAAGGAAACAGTCTCAATCTTTTAAATCTGTAATTACTATTACTGTACCATGTTGATTACCCCATGAAGTTAAACACCGATCTTAAAATACCATCACAACACTAACTGTGCTGCAATATTAGTTCTTGCTGTGTCTAATCTTCTGATACTATAGCAAGTCTCTCTCTCTCTCTCTCTCTGGAATCCCCACCTTCATGTTAAATGTGTGGGGGTCATTTTAAGCAAAAAGGGGAAGCAAGAATTTATTAATAAACTAATACATAGATGATGGGGCAGTGTGTGTGTACTTATTTTAATTGTTCAGTTTAATAGTAATAAAGCCTGGCCTACCTCATACATTTCTGGATGTAAAAATCCAGCTCATTCAAGTGTGAAATTATTCTAACTGCCTTGTATTTCAGACTCAGCACAGCTTTAGAGGCAACAATAGGGCCAAATGCTTGTCATTTCACCACAGAGTTGCTGGCTCCTATCGCTGATTATGTCAATATATTTGCCTCTGTAGTAGTATTTGTGACTGCAGTAACCTCTTCAAAACAATGAAAGCATCATGATGAAGTGATTCTTCGCCTTCAGTTATGAATTTTAAAGCATGCAGGCAAAAAGCCATCAATGTGAACAAATGTTCTGAATTATAATTGTGATTGATTTTATCTTGTCCTTTCCTTAGAGCTCACAAGACAGTATTTAGAATAATCTGAAACCAATAGTGGTAAAGTTTTAAAAATCCTTCAAAACAAAAGCAGACTAAACAATAGTGTTAAAACAACAGTAATATAGAAATAAAAACCCTTACTGTATGCTGACTTATCTCCAGACAGCTTCAAAGGCCAGAACTGTCATTGTGATGGGCAATTTTAAAGAGTTATAACGCCTGCAAATCAAGTTACAGTATTTGCAATTTTCATAGGTGACTGGAAGGAAAGGTGGAGGAAAACTGAAAAGTATCCAAACTCACTACAGACATTTCTAAACATCCTGAAATGTTTTATTTATAACAACCACAATAAACAACTGTATGCAATAGGATCTTGTAACACCATTGAAACTAACTGAAAGAAAGAAGCTGCTAGCATGAGATGCTACCAGCTCCTTTCTTTCAGTTAGTCTGCAAGGTGCAACAAGATCCCTTTGCCTACTGATTTTCCAGACTAACATGGCTGTATCTTTGAATTCTACCACAGTAAGTAACTGTCTCAGTGGAATGTGGACAAGATCTCAGGACTGAGGTTTATCTTAAAAATCAGAAACAGAAGAGTTCTCAGCTTCTGAATTCTTAAGGCCACTTCACTCTGGATATGGTAGGTTCATTTCTTAGGTACTAGGTATTCTTAGGTATACTGACCAGATAATCAACTAGGAGTCCCACAGTCTTTGAGGGCATATGCTGGAGAGACACGACTAGACAAGATTCCTTGGTGCAATGTGTTTGGAAGTGTCAGGTTCAGAGGATGACCTGCCTCACCTGAAGTTCCCATTCACCCAGCCTTTGAATGGGTGTGGAGGAGAGAATAGCCATTCAAAATAGGTGCTATTATAGCAGGGGTGGAAAGCAGCCCTCCAGATCTTTTGAGATTTCAACACCGCAAAGCCATAACCAACACAGCTAGTGGTTAGGGATTATGGGAATAGTTGCGTTTTAATCTTTACTCTTTATCTGCCTCTTTCTGTGAAAACATTCCTTGCCACTGTTTTTATTGGTGCTATTATGGAAATGACATTTAGAATAGGCACACTTGGTATCATTGTTTGCCACCATCATTTAATGTTTAATGGTGGGATTTTAGCTATATACTATGAGATTAACAAGTCTTGTTAAACCTTTTACCAACTGTTTGCTATCTCACTGACCATTAATTGACATCATATGATTTGCAGATGTCATAGTGTACAACATAAACAAGGGCAGTCTCACTTTGGGCTGTGATTTCTGAAACCAACCACTAGAAGACAGGGGTGGAATCAGGTTGCCTTCTAGATGTTGTTCCACTGAAACATATTCACTACTGGCTCTGCGGGCGAGGGCTGATGGGATATCAGGTCCAACAGCATTTGGAAGGCTACATAATTCCCAGCCCAGTGTACAGATTTCTGCCACTGGTGATGATATATTAATATCATCATTCCATCTCCTTTTTTAAAAAAAAAAGATTACAATACTTTGTGACATTTATTTTTAATGTAATACCTATCTTAATAGTTCTGTTATATTTAGCTTTGGGGATTAAAAAGGAAGTGGTTTCCCTTGAGGATACAGATGAGGACTTTTTAAATTAAGGCATAAAATATGTGTGTGTATTTGTATTTAAGAGTTTTTTATGATGCTAAAATTTTAAATCTTTATTTTTAACCTTTTATACTAGATGGGAGAGGGAAGACTTGGAGTGGTAAAAGTCTCCTTATTCTGTCACCCCTATCCAAAATATGTCAGAACATGTTTGGGTTGTATGAAACATCTATACTTATTAGAGTTATGAAATGTTTTTGCCCAAAACATCTGTATTTGCCACAACTCATGTGTGGTGCGAACCGAACGAATGTGAATACCCTCTCCTATTCGCGCACCACCTATCTCTACTGAGGCACTGTTATCTTTGGTAGCGTGTTTCAATTAGTTCAACAGAGGCCAAGTGGTAATTCAAAACATTAATAAAGTTTATTTGTAAAATATAAAATAAATTATAAAATATAATTAAAGCTTCGTTTGTTTTGTTCCTTAGTTACAGAAGTTCCTTCAAAAATAATACTACAGCCACTCAGGCAACCTTATCACCAGTATTAAGGCCAAAATCTTCCTTAAAACCTCTGGCTTGTTCTGAGCCTCCCTTTCCTAGACTCCCTCAAGCCTATCTAGTCCCTACTGGACTTCTCAGACCCTTCCCTGGTCTATAAACTAAGCTATAAATGTTCTCTCAGGAACCCTAAGAGCATACCCTCCCTCCGAGGTGTCTCTTCCCTCAAAATTCCAACAAAAATAAACCCCCTTTTGCACTCTGTCGAGGCTCTTTTATAGCCCTGCCCAGCCAGCTTCTCATCGGCTGGACTCCTGATGCTCTGTGATTGGCTGTTTCCTCAGCTTGCTCACTACATCATGTAAAGCTGTTTCAGATTTATGAAATGTTTTTATGTCCACTTTGCTTATATCGATCAGGCAAACTCTGAATAAGTGATTCAAAATAGTATGTATACTGTATATGTTTAGCTGCTCCAGTTCACACAAAATCAGTCAGAATTTATACAGATTATTTCTTAACAACTTGTGGCCAATTCCAGAGCTTGGTTATAGCAGTTCCCTAAATTAGTTGGAAATTATTGATTTTACATTTATTCAATCATTTCTTTGAAGACCATCTAAAAATCTCACATCTGCACCTAGCGAAGATGTTCCTTTTGATTTTCATGTTCAAGTGCTCTCTGTGTAAAACTATTAGTAGCCCTGAGCCATGGAAAGTTTATTCTAAGTTGATAATGTAGTTAAGAGCTCCATCCCACAATTTCTCTCTCTCAATTTAGACATCAAACTGTTGTGCGATTTTTAAGTCATTTCCAGTGTATAGCAATGCTAAAGCAAATCTATCACGGAGTCACCTACCTCTAGCAAAACTCAATGCTTAATTATTAAACCTCATGTTTTTTAACAAGTGGGTTTTACCTTAGTTAGTGAAACTCATTAGTACTGATTTGGTGTCACAGCTTTTAAAGCAACTACAATAGCCCAGCGGTCTGATTTTGTTTCATCTTTACTGTCCCCACCAATATTTTTTTCTATACAATTCTATAAATTATCTTCATGCAGACAATTATTACTCAAAAAAACCCACTGCTAATAAGCAATCTCAAGATCTGACTATGGCTTTGTGTTCTGGCAAGTCAGTGAAAAACACTGCAATTTTGAGTACCGACTATAAACTATGGACTCACAGCACAACAAAGAATCTTCAAGCTATGCATCATGAACTTGCATGAAGGATATACATAACAACGAGGAACAGAACAATGAGGAACAGCCTAAACTGGAACAACTTCTACACTTCATGAAAGACCCTGCGGTAAAGAAGAGCCGTAGCCAAGGACTGCTGAGATTTCGTTCATTGTCAAAGTTCACCGAGGCCACTGTCTAAGCAGACATGGTAAGAACCCGGAAAAGTAAGTTTTCCAAGTTCTCTGTGGCATGCTTAAGATTGCATGGAAAGTTTATAGATAGTGGCTGGCTCAGAAGAACTAGAAATGCATTGTGACAACTGAAGGAGATATGATGAAGAAGAATTGTTTCTTCAGAAGAACATGGTCATGACTGTTTTAGCTTACTTTATAAACAGGCCAGCAACCTATATGCAAAGACAGAAGGCTGAGTGAACACACCTTGAACAATCATGCCTTTATCATGGCATCTTCAGCTTTCTTACGAAAAGAAACAACTCTACCCCCCACCACTGTTATCTGCCTATAGACAAAGTTTCAGCTGCCAAACTTGAGCTACCTGTAGAACTGCTCTTAAGCAACACTCCTCTAAGACACAAACATTAAAATGAGCAGGAAATGGAACAGAAAATAAGCAATAAGCAATCCACGCAATACACCTTAGATGATTAATAGTTTAAAGAAGAGCCATGGGATGCAGTTTGGGATGGGGTAAGGAACTGCCAGAGCATAAGCAGAAGTAGAGGGTGTTGTGAGAAAGGGCACTTTAAACCTTTCTGCTCATGGTAATCTAACCCCATCTTCAGTATTATTATCCTGGGATGGGAGTGGGGGGGATGACATAAAAATGTACATCCCAGGTAAGCATGGAAAAGGTGCATTACTCTCAAGGTGGGGGGAGGAGGAGGGGAGAAAGCCTTTTACACACTAAAAGCACATTTTGAATTTGAACCATTAAAAAGTAGCTTGAACTGTTTGAATAGCCATATCTTTTGATGGTCTGTTCAACAGAATTGGAACCCCCCTGAAACATCCAGGATGCAATATTTCTCTTCACAATTCAGACTGTCCTATACAACTAGAAACCTTCCAGGATCTCAAGTCTATATATGATGGGAATTGGCTTTGGAGGTGGACAATTTCACACAGAGAAGTGAGACTGTACACATGATGGAAAGGGATTTTAGATGATGACAATAACAATACCACATCCACACATCAATGCCAATATTTATACATCAGGAAGTGTGTGTGGAAGGGAGGTGAGGAGACAAATTATTTAGAAGTAGAAAAATCCTAATAGCTGGGATGAGTGGGGAATGTGAGCATCTCTCCCAAAATACCTTGCCCCCTGACGACTAATGTGCTCAGTGGCCATGGAACAATAGTAGGACCCTGACTTCACAGCAGAGGTGGGAATTTGTGGGCCTCCAGATGTTGCTGAGCTGCAATCCCTACTGACTATTCTGGAAGTTGTAGTCCAATATGGAGTCGAAGGCTTTCATGGCCGGCATCCATAGTTTTTTGTGGAGCTTTCGGGCTATGTGGCCATGTTCTAGAAGAGTTCCTTTCTGACATTTCGCCAGCATCTGTGGCTGGCATCTTCAGAGAATGATAGCCTGGAAAAGGATTGGATATATATATCCTGTGTGACCCTGGGAAGGAAGGGGTAATTTATTGTTCTGTTGCTAATGGCAGTCCTCAGGTTGGGAGAATATGCAAATAATTCATGCTCATTGTCTGCTGGGAATCCCCTGGCCTTAGGCTGTTGCTCATTTGCATAGGTTGAGTCTTGACCTTGCTGTTCTTCAGGACTGGTAGCCAAGCCTTGTTTACTCTCAGGGTTTCCTCTTTCCTGTTGAAGTTGTCTAGGTGTTTATGGACTTCAATGGCTTCACTGTGCATTCTGACATGGTAGTTGTTGGCATGGTCCAGAATGTCAGTGCTTTCAAACAGCATTTTATGCCCAGGATGGTTTATAGCATGTTCTGCTACTGCTGATTTTTCCGGTTGACCCAGTCTGCAGTGTCTCTCATGTTCCTTGATTCTTGTTTGCACACTGCGTTTGGTGGTCCCTATGTAGACTTGTCCGGACGGAATGCAGTAGACTCCTGCAGCTGTGAAAGGGTCTCTCTTGTCCTTGGCTGAACGAAGCATTTGCTGGATTTTCTTATTCGGTTTGTAAACCATTTGAAGGTTGTGTTTCTTCACCACTTTCCCTATTCTGTCTGTGACTCCTTTGATGTATGGTAAAAATATCTTCCCTTCGGGTGGTTGCTTGTCTTGAGTCTTCTGGGTTTTTCTGGGCCTGGCAGCGCTTCTGATGTCTGCGCTGGAGTAACCATTGGCCTGTAGAGCCCAGTCCAGGTGTTTCAGTTCATCTTCCAAGAAGTGGGGTTCATAGATCCGTTTTGCCCGGTCTACCAGTGTTTTTATTGTGCTTCTTTTTTGTCCTGGGTGATGGTTGGAGTTCTTGTGCAGGTATCTGTTCGGATGTGTAGGTTTTCTGTATACTGTGTGGCCCAAGCGTTGGTTTGGTTTGCGAATGACTAGGACACCCAAGAATCGTAGCATTCCTTCCTTTTCTTTTTCCATTGTGAACTGGATGTTAGGGTGGATGTTGTTCAAATGGTTCAGAAATGCAGCCAGATTTTCTTCTCCATGGTAAAGTGTCATCCACATATTGGAACCATGTTGTTGGCTTTTTCGGTGCTGTTTCCAGGGCTTGTTTTTCAAAGTGCTCCATGCAAAAGTTTGCTATCAGAGGGCTCAGAGGGCTCCCCATCTCTCTGCTCGTGGAATCCATTGTCCCACTGGAAACAGCTTGTAGTGAGGCAATGTTCGAACAGGGTTGTGATGTCTTCTGGAAAAATTTGTTGGATGAGTGTCATGGTGTCCATTATGGGCACTTTGATGAACAAGGAGACCACATCGAAACTGATTAGTATGTCTCTGGGTTTTAGTTCAAGGTTGTTGAAACCATTGAAATCCATAAACCCCTGGACAACTTCAACAGGAAAGAGGAAAGCCTGAGGGTAAACAAGGCTTGGCTAGCAGTCCTGAAGAACAGCAAGGTCAAGACTCAACCTATGCAAATGAGCAACAGCCTAAGGCCAGGGGATTCCCAGCAGACAATGAGCACGAATTAGCAGACATTAATCCTTGTTTGCATATCCTCCCACCCTGAGGACTGCCATTAGCAACAGAACAATACATTTGTAAATTACCCCTTCCTTCCCAGGGTCACACAGGATATATATATCCAATCCTTTTCCAGGCTATCATTCTCTGAAGATGCCAGCCACAGATGCTGGCGAAACGTCAGAAAGGAACTCTTCTAGAACATGGCCACATAGCCCTTCCTTCCCAGGGTCACACAGGATATATATATCCTATCCTTTTCCAGGCTATCATTCTCTGAAGATGCCAGCCACAGATGCTGGCAAAATGTCAGAAAGGAACTCTTCTAGAACATGGCCACATAGCCCGAAAGCTCCACAAAAAGCTATGTAGTCCAATAGGTTCTACAGGACTACATTATTCCCACCCTTGCTGTACAGCTACAAAATCTCTTCTCGCTCCTATATACTTGTGTCACTACAGTACATCAGCAACTTTGCTTCTGCTTGATTGCATATCTGAAAGGGATTGCTTTCTTTGCTCGCGATACAGGAGTTAAAATTTCCTAGCAGTTTTTTACACCATGCCAGCATTACCAAAGCTTAAACAAGTCTGGATCAGCAAACATATTTGGCAGAAAAGGAGAAGCACTACTGCAGAAGGATGACTCTTGCTGAAATATGCAAAGTTCCAGAGAGTTTGTACAGTGGGGAAATCTTCACTTTCTTCCCATTCAGTTTTACACAGGGAGATTGGGCAGACTTCCTGATCTTCTTGGCTGCAGTTAAAAGCAGCTGTTTAATATTTAATGTGAACAGAATTACTTGAGACTCCCTCTCTGGCTTTTCTTCGCTAACTAAGATTCAGGAAGGACTCATCCCACGCTTTCTACAAGCGTGTTGATGACTAAAAAGGCCAATCTGAGATAAACAAGTCAGGTTGCAGAGAGCACAGCAAAAAGTCTCCTTGGGCGATGTTTCCAAGTTGTGGTTCTGTCTGCATTGTCCTTTCTTTTTGAGACTTGTTCGACGTGAGTTCTCGAAAGAGCCTGTAGCATTGTGGATAGTGCGTCTCCATGCCTCCCAATGTGAGGCCAGGGCAGGTCATTGTTGATGATCAATTAGCTTGAGATGTTGTTTCAGGGAATTCTTGTATCTCTTCTTTGAGGCGCCTCTCTTTACGCTGACTCATGGTAAGTTCACTGTAGAGTACTATTTTTGGGAGGCGGTGGTCCTCCATCCTAGAAACGTGTCCTGTACAGCGCAGCTGCGTTCTCAATAGCATGGCCTCAATGCTGGTGATCCCTGCTTGCTCAAGGACAGCAGCATCTGTCACATAGTCAGTCCAGTGTATATTTAGGATAGTGCGTATGTAGCACTGATGAAAGCATTCGAGGAGTCGTAGATGTTGGTGATAGATGACCCATGTTTCAGACCAATAGAGGAGAATAGACAGTGCAATGGCTCTGTACACACTGATTTTTGTGCTTCGTCTCAGGTGTTTGTTACTCCAGACTCTTTTGTGAAGCCTTCTGAATGCACTATAAGCCTTCGCTAATCTGTGATCGATCTCTTTATCAATCTTGGCATTTGAAGAGATGATGCATCTCAGGTAGGTGAACTGCTGTATGGACTTAAGCACAGATTTGCCTATGGTGACTTGGGGCTGATAGCGCTCTTCTTGTGGTGCAGGCTGGTGGAGAACTTCAGTTTTCTTCAGGCTGACTTCAGCCCAAACAGCTCTGGAGCTGTTGCAAAGCAGGATGTTAGGTGCTGCAGAGCTGCTTCTGTACGGGCAACAAGGGCAGCGTCATCAGCAAAAAGGAGCTCATGGACTAGATAGTTTAGAGTCTTTGTGCAAGCCCTCAGATGGCTTAAGTTAAACAAGCTACCATCAGTACGATAACATATATAGATGTCATCTGATTCTTTGAGATCTGCCGTAGCCCTTTGGAGCAGCACGCTTAAGAAGATTGTAAATAGAGTTGGAGTGAGAATACAACCTTGTTTCACACCATTAGTTATTAGTAACGGCTCTGAGAGTGCTGGCCCTTATGTAGCAAGATAATCATTTTGATGATTTTGGGAGGACATCCTAGTCATTCCAGGATCTGTCACAGACCTTTTCTACTCACAGTGTCGAAGGCTTTGGTAAGGTCGACATGTTACATGGAGTCCTTTGTTCTGCTGTTTACATTTCTCTTGCAGTTGTCTAAGAGCAAATACCATATCTGTAGTGCTCCTATTAGCTCTGAAGCCACATTGGCTTTCAGGGAGAAGTTCTTCTGCAATAGCAGGAACTAATCTGTTCAGGAGAATCCTTGAGACTAATACTACCTTAAACCTGCATGCTCACCATACGCACTATGGTAATATCAGAGCAAAATTCAGTAACATCAAGGAAAGTGTAAGAAGAGATGTACCATTTCTGTAGATACCTGACATAAATACAATACAACTAGCTAAGTAGGCCAGCAACAAGGATGTACAAATGGGCATGCAAGAAAAGTATGTGTAATTGTGACTCCTGGCTATTTAAACTCTGAACGTCTGTACTGACACGATTGACGTTTTCCATCCAGAGGAAACACAAAAAAGTCCTCAGTTAGGAAGTACTTTGCCACAACTCAGCCAGCTTTACAGCATGTACATATGTAAGTAATATATATGTATATAATAAAATATTTCTACCCACCCTACAGAACAAGATTTCATGGCAGCGTACAAATTAAATTAATACAAACATGTTAAAACAGTATAAAACAATGACAACTTATATAAATATAATTAACAAATTAAAACAGATTAAAGAAGAATTTGAGATAAACCAATTCTTTTGAGACTGGCATTTTATGATATTCCAGTCAGTCATCAAGCTGCTGCATTTTGTATTAACTGCAACTTCCCAGTCTTCTTTAAAGACAGCTCGATGTAGTCTAATCAAGAGGTTACACAAACTACTGTGACTGGAATCCAGAGACATAACCATGTTAGTCTGGAATATCTGTATGCAAGGGGATCTTGTACTACCTTTGAAACTAACTCTGTAGAGGAAGCTATAGCAAGAGCTTTCGTAGACTTGGCCTACTTTTTTGGATGCACCAAGTGTCCAAGGACGTAAACCAAGGAGCTGTACAAATGGCTCCAAAGGAACGGCTTGCTGCTGCCCCTTTGCTCCCTGGATTGGTGCCACAGCAACCGCATGCTGCAGCCCCTATCTATCCAGTGTTTTTACACCCCCCAAAGAAGCAGCAAATCACAGCTCTTTGTCTTGCTGCCGCGGTGGTGCTTTCACTGCGTTTCTTTGTCTTTGTAATACTAAATAATAAATATCCAAGAAATGCCATGAATCCGCCTGCCATCTGATCAGCCTGGTGGCTTCCCGGCAGCTTGTGGGTGGAGTCAGGGTATATGGTCCCCACGTCCCCATTCCACCCTGATGCATACCCTTTTGGCCAGTCTGTACAGCCCCCAAGTCTACAAAAGCTTATACTACAACTTCCTCTACACAGTTAGTCTCAAAGGTACTACAAGATCCCCTTGGATATTGTGGCTAGGTTATCTCTATCCATGAAATGCTGCAACTGGTACACTAGTTCAAACTGGCGCTAAGGACCACAGAGTACACTTGGTCCTTCAGTAACAGATGTAGATAGGAATACTTTCAAGTTATGCAGCTGCTCTTATAGGAAGAGTGCAACCCCATCCTGGACTGTGTCAGTTTGCAGAGACATATGAGTATACTTTAATAGAAGATTTTTCTGTATAAAATATATTAATATGAAGCACTTTTCATAGCCATACTTTATTATGTTTAAAAGGGCAACTCTTTGGAAGCAGATGGTGTGCTGGATGAAGCGTATCAAAGCAAAGGAATGGTATGGATACAGCTTAAGTCTGTTGCTGCTGTCATCATTCCCCAATGAGCAGTAGGTGACTTTTCAGAGGAGAACACTCAGGGCTGACAACCCTCTCTGCTTCAGTCTTACTGTCAAAGATTTCTAGTTTTGTGCTAAGACTCCCTATAACCACAAAGGTGGGACTTCTCACATTAAAGTCCTCATGCAGAAATGTTTGTTTAATTATTTCCATGTGGTGATTTCCAGGTCAGTTGCTGTACTGGTCCACTGCAACAATAACAACTAGGAATCTTGTAGCACTTTGAAGACTCATTTTACTTGACGTATGCTACCAAAGCTTATGTCAAACAGTACAAGACTGTTGTGCTGAGTGCAAGGTTACTGAGCATCCCAAATGCTGAGGTGAATCATATCATCTCTAGGTCATCCTCGAAGGTCTAACACAGTTTAATTTTGGCTGCAGGTGTATCTGTAAAGATGTCGTTTGCTCAAAGCTGCCTTGCTACCATTGAGGCTTCTCTTGCCCCAATGAAATCTGTTCTTGGTACTATTGACAGTGTTGATGAGAGATTCCTTAGAACAAATAGCTCACTGCAGTCTTCAACTGGTTATCTGCTCAAGTGTCTTTAGCTTATCTATTGCTTCTCAGAAGAAAGTACAGTACTTGCATTCACCTCCTATTTTCTAAATGTGGAACCAAGACACTGGCATGTAGTAACTTGGAGATAAACCCAAATGACTTCCAACCTCTTTATCTATATAAATTTTCCCTGGGCACATCATGGTGATGATGATGATGATTTTTTAATTAACTTTATTTATGCCACTTAAGACAATGAAATCAACTTGTCTCATAGACAGGCCAGCTTTAGTCTGTCTAGTGTGAACACTGGAAAAAACAGAAGGTAACACAGACAGTTAAAACAGTCAAAATTGCCCATGCTGGCCTGGACCCTACATTGAAGGCAAAGTCTGAGATGATAACAGAAGCACATATTTGACATACCTTGAAGGAAAAGTTTCAATTTGTTCAACATGATGATGTGGATACATTGCTTTTAAAGGTGACACCAACAACTTGTCTGATAGACCCATACCCACTGGAAGGAGAACAGAAGAGGCAGTATCTGCTGGACTTAATCCCTCCTCCCCCCCCCCCCCCCCCATTTCCATTTCCTTGTGTGTCATGTCTAGATTGTAAACATGAGGAGGGCAGGGAACTGTTTTTTCATGTTCTTTTTCTTGTTAAGTACCACGTACATTGATGGTGCTACATGATTAAATAACAGCAACAACAACAACGTTCAGAAGGTATAGCTCGTGCAAAATATGGCAGCCAGAATATTGTTGGATATGCACGTTATAGAACATAAAGTCTTACATGAACTTCATCAGCTTCACACTTGCTTTTGCACTCAACTGAAAGTGTTTGTTTTGACCTAAATCAGCTTGGGGCCAAGATATCTAAACACTGCCTCCTCCCTCATAGGTCAGCCTGAAATTTGAGATCCTTGGTGGAGACCCTGTGGTCTACTGCCCCACCACCCTATGAGGACAGATTTGTGTATATACACAACATGGCTTTCTCTGAAGCAGCACAACACCAGAAAGACAGGCTTCAGTTCTGGGCAAATACCTAGGATACCAGATATGGCTGCTTTAACTGTTCCAAATGTCTGTGGTTTTAAAATTATTTTTACAGAGTTCTTTGTACTGTATAAGGTAATTACCTCAAGGTGTTTATAGTGATTTTAAAAAAAAAGGCAGTTGTAAGATTTATATAGGCCAAAAACCACCAGAAGAAAAAAAGTTGAACTTGAAAGTAGCTGATCTGTTCTTATGATATACTCCACTAGACAATTACAAAGTCATTTCACCTGCCTGACAAGCTGTTTCTCAGCTCGAAGATTTGGAATAGGAAAAGAAGACATACCTATAATATGTGCCAAAAAAGAAAAAGAAAAACAAGGCTCCAAGGAATATTCGTAAACATGTAAGAATATACTTTAAGAGTGGTAGATCTATTACCGCACACAATATTTAACCTGCTGCTAGTGATTAAGCTGCAGAGTTGAACTAAGTGTATTGAGGAGAGTACCCCCTATGGATATGGAATCCCTATATCAGGACGGACTATAAGCCATCAAGAAAACCATCCTGGATGAGGCTAGAGCAGACCTAGCCATCAAATCCTGGCACTTTGTACTTACTTACAATTACTTCACTTTTGGGGATAATATGTACCTCTGAGTCAGTGACACTGCCATGGGCACTCACATGGCACCACAGTATGCGAACACTTTCTTGGATAACCTGGACAATATTTCCTCAGAACATGTACCTAAAAACCTCTGCTCTAAATAAAATTTCCTGATGATATCTTTGTAATTTGGACACATGGAAGGCAATTACCTGAAAAGTTCCACCAGGATTTCAACAACTTCTGCCTTACCATCAATCTGAGTTTGGAATAAACCAACAAAACAAATTCACTTTCTTGAGACCACTGTGCAACAATAGACTTCTAAGCATCACACTGTATCAGAAATTCAGTGATTGCTAAACATACCTACATTCCTCTGGTTTCTACCTAGAATACACAGAATTCTATTGTTTACAGCCAGGCCCTCCAATACGACCGCAGCTGCTCAGATCCACAAGACTCAAAACTCTAAGATGCACAACAGGCATTTCTCACACTACATTACCCACATAAGAGTTAAAGAAACAAATCAACAAGTCAAGATTAATACCCAGGAACCACCTACTACAAGACAGACGAAAACCACAAAATGACAGAGCACACTTAGTGATCACCTACAGTCCTCAGCTGAGGCCACTTAAATGTATCATCAATGAACCACAATGAGTTCAAGATTAAAACAGTCCTCTCACAGGCTCTGGGATTCAAGCCTTTATTGGCCTACATATCGCCTCCAAATCTTAAACAACTACTCACTTACCAAAAAAAAAAAAAAAAAATGCATAACATGGATGGTAATACATGAACAAGACACTGCCACGAATCCAGATGCCAACTTTGTCTTGACGTCTACTCTGAGAGCAGTGTTACAGGGGCCAATAGGATCTCTCACAATGTCAGAGATTCATTTATTTGTTCTTTCTCCAGTGTGATATATGCCATCCTATGACAGCAATGTGCCTCTGCACTCTACATTGGATAGATAGGACAATCTCTATACAAGAGTATAAGTGGACACAAATCTGACATTAGAAATGGCAATATCAAAAACCAGCTGCAGAAAATTTCAATCTTCCTGGACAAACAGTAAGACATTTCATGGTTGTTGAACAAGGAAACTAACTGCAAAGGAAGACTAGAAAAAAAATCTGAATTCAATTATATCCACAAATTCCAATTCATTATCAGAAGGGTGTCATTAGGCACGTGTGAAGAGTGTGGACCACTCCAGGTGAAACACTAAGGAAGGTGACACCACTGGTCCCCAGCATCTGCCTTTTGCCTTTGTTCCGTTATAATGCTAAACAGATGATGTGAGTGAGTGAGGCTCAGTGAGAGGAGAAAAAAGAAACCTCAGAAGTCAGTGTGTGGGGGTGACACCATGAGATACCGCACTGGGTGACGCCAACTCTAGTGATGCCACAGAGCAGAGGTATGAACAAAGGAAATGTCTTCATGGCACACTTCATATATTAATACAATAATCCTTGCTACAGTGCATATAACAAATGAAATCTTATCAGAGAGAGTTTTGAACCCAAGGAATTGACTTCTGGTGAGCAGATTTATTGCTTTCTCACATCACTAAATGTCCACTGTAAAAATCTGAAAGATCTAATTCACCTCACCCAATTCTGAAAATGTAGGGCAAGGATTTGCTTCCTTCTGGATCTTATTACACTCTGTCCTACTCCTACAACTGTATAAATATGCTTTATACCTGAGGCCTTAGTATAATTCTGTACTGCATCTGAAGAAGTGGGTTTATATCCACGAAAGCTCATGCTAAAATAAAAACCAATTAGCCTCAAATGCTGCAACATTCCTTTCTTCTCTTCCCCTCCCTTCTTCCTTTTTAAGTGGAGAGTAGGGAATTCCACCCCCACACCCTCCATAAGTGATTTTTTTTCCAGCAATGCTGCAGAGAGAAGGCATCCTCAACTCATGTTCAAGAGACCAGCACCAACTCTGAACCTGACATTCAGGCAAACAGAATAAGGAGCCTCTTTGAATCACGATGAGCTCCTTTCTTGCTCCCGACCACAGCATTCCCCCTTTCCTGTGAATTAGCAGCTTGACTTATGACATCATCCTGCAGTCAAGTCTGACTGCTAACATGATATCACTGTTACTAAGAAAAACAGCTATTTTGAACAAGCTAAATGATGCCAAAGAAAGCTCTGCAGTCAATCAGAGCAACAAACTGCAATGAACCAGTAATAGGTTTTAGGGGATTTCCTGCAAGCTCCCTCCTGACAATGTTTATATTGTTGCTAGTATTTCTATGTCTGCTCTGTTAACAACAAAAACGAGCGGTATCCCTAATGTGGATGTCACCCAATGTGGGGAGTGGGGAGGGGGACAGGGGAGGCGAACTGCCTTGCTCTCCCACTCTGCCTGACCACCCCGTTGCACCCCCCCCCCAGCCTCCAGAGTTCCATAGGGCTCTGTGAGCTGATCTGCCCCCCATCATCTGCCACTATTGAGGGGGTTGCTGTGACATCCAGAGGACTCATTTAGGATCCAGTACAGGTAGCTGTTAGGCAACCAGAAAAACACTCTTGCTTGCTTGCCCAGCAGCTGTGCCAGTCCCTTTTGGTGTACCCAGTGGGTGCGTGGGGTGACAGCCAGTGCAGTCTGAAATCCCTACACTCTCCTAATGATGTCATTGCCAAAAACACCGTAACGTAACAAGCTCTCAAGTCAGTACACACTATCATTTACAGTCCTTGCAAATTAAAAGTTACCTTTCAAGTAATATATAACAATTGCACACCACTGGCAGGTTATATGTTGTTTTGATGATTCTGTAAAGCTCTGTGCAGAACTTCCTGCATTATATAAACAAACACTTATTATTACGTATTACTTCTATAGCTCTTAAAACTAGACCGTGGCCAACATTTCTTGGAATCAATTTTCTTCACAAAACTGCTAGAATTGTTCTTTTTCTTATTTTGCCCTCCTGCCCAGAAAAAGAAGGCTACTTTACACAGTTTTCTTCAAATATTGTTCACCAAATTGTGTGTGCTCAAGAGAGAAAGACACCACCTCTACCACACCTCTAGCAACCTGAACATTGTGGAGTATCCAAAAATACACACTGCTAATGCTCACAGCAAACATGACAGCATAAGCTATACTGCTGTTCCCAGAGTGTTGCTCACCTGAGGGTCTCTTGGAAAATTTCTCCTTCCCCCTTGAGAAACTTGGAGATGAAGACTTTTCAGTGTTTTTAATCAATTTAAATCAAACCTGCAGATTACTTCTTTCGTTTCGCAGGCTCTCCCCTGTTCAAAAGTACTTTTGGGATGCAGTTCAAGCAACACAAATAGCAAAGCTGTCAAATAATTTGTCTTACCGCAGTGGAGAGAGGAAGGCAATGAGTCACTATGTATCTCAATACAGAATTTTAAAATAGTGATGCTGTGGTAAAGAAAGAATATACTTTGGCATTAAAATGTTTCAATCGTGCCACTCCTAAGGACACTACCACATTTAATTTGTAATGGAAACAAGGGGAGGGACCTGAGTAGAAAAGAAAAGAGTAGAAAAGTTGGTGTCCCAACTCATGAAAGATGGTGCTGTGTATGAAAGAAAGAAATCAAAATCCAACTATTTCTTCATTTACAAGAGGGAGGATAATTACAAACTTGTTTTTAAAGGCTCTACCCTTTTCTTAAAGTTTTAGTCAGTACTAAGAGTCTCTCACCACTGCACAGCAATTATCTTGGTTAGTTTCTCTATGTCAAAGGGTCTATGCAGCAAATATGGGGCAGATCCAAAAGACACAAGGGGTATTCTTCACACTGCAAGATGAAGGTACATGCCCTCCAGCAAGCTGCAGGTAGTCTAGCTCCTCAACCTTTAATCTCCTGGGACTAGTTCTTGATAAGGAATTATGCCAGTGGGCTTATGTGAAGGGAAGTTTATGTTACTTTACTTCCTCTGCCATGAATTCCCTGCTGACTGCATTCCATGTGTAAGGAGTAGTGGACAACAAACATTTTCTGACTTCAGCCTCAAACCTGGAGTGACTGATAGTTGTTATCTTCCTTGCACAACACATCTTCCAAAGGTTTATGCTTAATCTGGAGAATGGTTTCTATAGGACCTCAATTGGAACAGGGAGGTAGATGGAATTTTCAAGGGAAGTTAATTATTGAAAAGATGAAGCCTAAGAAACAGTCATGGGTAAAGAAATAGTTCACACTTATTCACCTGCTTAAACATTTAGCAGCCCTGCTTAAGACTTCAGTGCAGAGCGAGTGAAAAGCAGCCATTTCCTCCAAGTTTTCTCAATGGGATTTTGCTGTGACTTCGGCTGTGGGTTACCTGACCTTTCAGAGATTCGGGAATGTCCACTTGTTTACAATCTTCTTTTCAACCCACTGCAGAAAGATCTCACTGCACATTGAACCTTGATTGGTAGGCAGAATGGAACAAAACAGTCCTCTTAGGATATTTTTTGAGAACTGGAAAATTACCCATAAATTCTCTCCATGTAACATTGGAAAGAAGAGGTAGCACTTCCTTTTCATATTTCCAGCCTACTTGAAGCACATAGCTGGAATAGTGAGATTCACAGGGAAGTCACAGGGAAATCTATTAACCAGACATTCTCCGGAATTCCATAATTAAAAGGTTTATTTAAGCCTAAAAATGGAGGGGAAAGCAGAATTAAAGCAGAACAACGTATGAACTTGGGTTCTTTGCCCAAGGTAAGCAACCTGGTGTCCTCAAGAAATGGCCATTGGTTCCTATCAGCATGCCCAATGGTCAGTAATTAGTAGAGCTGTGGTCCAAAACAGCTGGTTGTCTACTTCCATCAGGCTGGGATGGCACCCAACCTCTGGCTGGCTCCAATGAGAGACAACAAATCAAGTAAAAATCACCTCACTTATTTTTTAAGTGGTGGGAAAGTGAACAAGGGAGCCCAACCAGTGAGGGTCCTGTTTCAGAATGTGGTGACTTCTGAAAGAAGAACCTTGAAAGTGGGTGCTTTACACAACTATCACTTTGCCAAGGCTGGAGCATTTCCTGGCTGCCACATTAGACTACAATTAGGCAGTTACAATTTTTAAAGCATCCAAATCTCACCTTGTTGATTCAAACAGAAACGTGTCAGACTAGCCTTGAAAAAAATGAGTTCTCGTTTTAGGAAATTTTTAAAGAGGCAGGTAGTGCCTGCTTAGGTCCATGCAACAGGTATAAACCAGGAAAGCAAATAGATGGTCATACTGATTGGCAGCCTGTCTTTACTGTAATGCTGAACTTGCTCTACATCAGATTCTATACAAAGAAAAACATGGTTCAGGTTTGGAGGTTAGGCATATTATTATCAAGACTGACCAAGGAAAAACTGTCTACAAATGGAGAATGTGATATGCCATCCTGTGCCAGGATTCGAAATCTGCTACTCTACATTAGACGAACATGGGGTGTGTCATCTGCTCCAAAGTATTTTTCTTAGACCTGTGCCATCACGCAATGAACTCATCCCCACCCTCCTCAATTCTTTCTTTATAGTATGAAACACCTGAAATGACATGACAATACTTAAAAGATCACATTCAAAATCTGCTGTACTCATGTTCTTCCATTAAAAGGTCACTCAGATATGACCACAAGGGTAAAAGCAGTACTTGTTGCTTTCTTTCTCGGTGGAAAATGTAAAAAGGTAACAAACTGCAATGTTTAAAGACTGAGGAAAGATATTCCCTCAGAAGAGAGACACCATCTATCTGATTATAATTGTAGGTTCTATATATAATTGTAGATTTAATATATATATATATATATATATATGATTGTCAGTGATGTTTCCAAAGTTAGAAAATTCTAAGAAGGGCCCTCCCTCCATCCATCATCCAACCTCAGAGAAAGAGAAGGGCAGGCCAGCTCCATCAGGCCTAGCCAGAAAAAGAAGAAGGCCCTCCCTTCAATCCATCTGCCATGGGTCCAGGCCCTAGATGGAGAGAAGATCTTCTGGACTTATTCCCCTTCCCAACTGGCATTCCCTTCTCCTTTTGTGTCTTGTCATTTTAGATTGTAAGCCTGAGGGCAGGGAAATGTCTAATGAACAATTTGTAAGCTGCTCTGAGAGCCTTTAGGCTGAAGAGTGGAGTATAAATACTCTAAATAAATAAATAAATCTCTTTGCCACATTTGTTGAAGTATCAAATAATGGATCAGCATTTTAAGCACATATAATGCTACGCCCCAACTTCATGACACCTTGCAACAACTCGCCACAGTGAACACCCATAACATGGCCACATTTTAAAACACTCAACTAAGAAATGGTTGCAACATGGCAGTTTAAAGATTTCTTCTTGACGTGCCATTTAAAGCTCCACTAGTCTGCAGCTAACATAATTGGCTTCATGACTGATTTTGTTCAGAGTTTGTGTTGCTGCTGCCCAGAATACTTTTTACTTGCCCACAGTTTTATAGTATTTTTCAGCTTAGACCTGCTGTCACCTTGCCTGCAACAGTTCATCAAATCTGGCTGAAGTGTGTGGCTCCAAGAACAAGTACATGATATTAAAAAGTTAGCATGAGCCATCTTGTCTGCCAACCTTTGTTTTAGGATTTTTTGTTTTTGGCTATGTGCCAACATATTTGGATTCATCATTTCCCCTTGGGTTGCTTCAAAACCTGGGGAATTTCCCTGATTATTCCACACAAATGTTTGAAATATACTTCCATGGATGCTTTCAGGCCAACTTCAAGAGAGGATTACAGTGGAATCTTTGATATCTGTTGGGGTTTGGGTTCAAGAACCCCTGTGGATTCCAAAATCTGTGGATGCTCAAAACCCATTAAATACAGTGGCACAGTAAAATAATGTCCCTTATATAAAATGGCAAAATCAAGGCTTGCTTTTTAGAATATATATTTTAAAAAACATTTTCAAAGTGTGGATGAAGAATCTATGGATACAGGATCAACTGTATTTCTCTCTTGTCAGAAGGCAAGGTGTATGTGGTAGCAGCCAGGATGTCGTTGCATCTCACTAACTGACCCACAATGAAAGGAATATAAATCTATCTCACAAACATGCCTATGAGGAGCGCCTTAGGGAACTGGGGATGTTTAGCCTGGAGAAGAGAAAGTTAAAAGGTGATATGATAGCCCTGTTTAAATATTTGAAGGGATGTCATATTGAGGAAGGAGCAAGCTTGTTTTCTGCTGCTCCAGAGACTAGGACACGGAACAATTGATGCAAATTGCAGGAAAAGAGATTCCAGCTCAACATTAGGAGGAACTTCCTGACAGTAAGGGCTGTTCGACAGTGGAACACACTCCCTCTGAGTGTAGTGGAGTCTCCTTCCTTAGAGGCCTTTAAGCAGAGGCTGGATGGCCATCTCTCAGGGACGCTTTGATTGGGAGTTCCTGTATGGCAGGGGGTTGGACTGGATGGCCTTTGGGGTCTCTTCCAACTCTATGGTTCTATGATTCAAATAGTTTGGACCTTACAGGGTGAATAGAGTAAGTGAGAAAGGAAGTAGCAAGGAAGAATTAAACACCAGGTGCTCTTGCTGCTGGTTACCCACCCCAAAACCACTTGTTTGTTACAGACATTTAGATGTTGCATGAAGCTTGCCCCCCTTTTTTTTATGAAAGCCAGATTCACTTATCTGTTTATATACATAATGCCTCACCTTTCTCCCAATATAGGACTCAGGATAGATCACAACATACAGTAAACAAAATACAGCTAAAAATGAATGGCTGGAATCCTGTACATGAGTTCCAAATAGAGTAGAACCATTGTTGAATGATAAGTGAACACATAGCTAAATCCCACTCATTTAATGGGTTTACTCTAGTTAAGACTAGCAACAACATTCAGGCCAATAATCATAATTATAGTTTTAAAAGATTGAAATAAACTCTCCTAATAAAATTTAGCACTGGTTTAAAACTTTGAAAACATAACAATGAGAATAAAAGTATAACACCCTCATTAAAAGATACTTCTGCAGCAACTCATTAATAGTTCACAAAAGTAGCAAACGTTTTCAGCTCAAAGCTTTCACTGACTTATCAAAATTATACGGTTATTTGATGATGGGGCTGTGCAAACTGGCAGTAAGCGCTGCCTTAGGGTGGCATGGCATTTAGACAATGCATGCCCTGACACCACCCCCAAGCTGGCATCACGCCACCTGCCTGGCCACAAGGCACTCCTTTGGTGCAGCGTTGACACGCTATACGCCAAAAAGAGCACTGAAAATTGCTGCCACCGCAGCAAGGGCATCCTTTTTCGAGGCCAAAAAGAAGCAGCATTTTGCCACTTCTTTTTGGCTCGGAAGAACGCTGGATTGGGGCCACAGCATGCCATTGCTGCAGCCCTGATCTGGTGCTCAAAGGGGCGGCAGAAAGCATTTTTTTCACTCCTCTGTTTCCTTCTGGTTTTGCTGCTTATAAATCAAACTTCATTTTTTAAAAGAAACAAAGTCCCATAATATGCTTACTTCTGTTGTCTCACAGGTCACTGAGCAGGAAGCAGCAACAGAAGACATGAATATTACAAAAGCCCTGAATTAGAAACAGTGATCAGCTGAAGAGACAGCATTTCCTGGCAAAGCCAAAATCACAGAAAATGAAGGGCGCCTTCAACAGACATCTGAATAATCTGGCAATGGACTCCTCTGCTAAATTGGCATGGTACAGAAATATCTTCCTGTATGTTACCTTTGTGAAGGCATCACTGTATAGTGAACACATCCCAAGGTGCTTCACAGCCTTCCATCTTAATTCCTAGAATAACTCATCTAGATCTGTTCCACATAGCACAGTGGTAAAAGAGACTAAGCTACAGATCAGAAACAGGATTTGAAAACATTTCCTTTCTGAGGCTCCCAGCCAACATAGTTGATCCAAAACGTGCAGTGCCCAAATGCCACACAGTTTGAATCTCCCCTCTCCCATGAATGTACAAAATGGCCTTACGCAAGCTGCTCTTTCACAAGATCCTCCTTCCTGCCAACCTAGAACAAGATTTACCTAATGGGTAAATATTGTACAGATTACAATTTACAGGTGATGCAGACAGATAATGTATTCAAAACACTTTTGCAACACTGAAAATTAGCAGTCCCAGTGTTCAAGTACTGTTTTTATTGTTCTCTACCCACATAGGAGGCTGTGGCTTCACAAAGGAAGGAGACATGCTGGATTCCAAGGAAGCATCTTCTTTGAGTTGCAAATGGACACTAAATTTCCTTGACTTTGAAAATCTACTAGTGACCATATGCCCAAAGGGGGAGGTACCAGCCTGCAGATAGCCCTACCTACCCTCTGAACCAAGGCCAGAAACAGAAAATGCAGGCCTATGACTAACATCTTCATTTTTGTTCTCCTGTTTGCCTGAAGAAACCAATGTGACTTCAAAATGCACATGTAATTGTGCATTTTGGTTGTCCCAATAAAAGTATTGTAAGGTGTCATTGTTTCAATGTTTTCAGAATAATTAAGTATTAGTAATATCTTATGTAATAATTCTTAGTAACAATTATTTATTTTCACAATTAGGAGGAGTCTTAATTAACACAACTCCAATGCATGGTATCCTGATTCAGGCGTGGAGCTGCACCAACCAACAAAATACATAGGAAGCCTTTGGCATTGGAAAGAGCACTGTTCAGAGACTAGAGCACTGTGAAATTCAAAGTTAAGCTCTCTTCATTTCAAAAGCAATGTACTAGCAAATAAATATTCACTGTTTCAGCACTTTTATTCATTGCAATGGCTTATATTATACAACAAGAACACAAAAACAAAAAAGATTTTACATCTTTTCAGAGGTCTTATGGAAAATCTAATTACCATTTTTCAGAGGAAATCATACTGCAAGGCTAACATTATGGACATTAAAAAAATCAGGAACCATGATGTCTTCTGAAGGCAACATAATGTAATCCTACACATGTCCTACACATTCTTTCCTCTGAGTTGGAACTGATTCCGACCAAGCATTCACAGGATTGCAACCTCGACCTTATTCTCACACTTACAAACATTGGGCGGAGTGGGGTGGGTGTTTCCTGAATAATCTTTTTGTTTCCTGAACACTCTTATTAAAGCTATCTTATGACAGTTTTGATTAAATAAAGAACAACTATAGAATTTTACTGAGATAAGCTCCTCCTCGTCACCCTGATCTTGGCTCTGTTAGCCCCCTGCGTCTTTGTGCTTCCTCCTCTTCCTGTTCCTCAGCCACCTGCACTCTTCCTTCCCTTCCTTCACCCCCCCCCCATCAGCCAGGATTGTGGCATTTTACCCTGTTGCCAAATGTGAACGGAATCCCGGGGTAAAATGCCACGATCGTGGCAAATCAATGCCACGGATAGAACGATCCTGGCAATCAAATGCCACAGAGAGATTTGATGGTGGCATTTGAGGGAAATAACCCGGTTCCCACACCAGGTTATTTTTGAGTGCGAAAGGGCCCTAAGAAAAACAGACCCAGTTGCTTCTCCCTTCCCTTTTACTTACTGCAGACCAACACAGTCAACCTTAACAGGGGCTAAAAGCTGGAAACTGAGGTAGCTTCTTTCTGGAGGTAGGGAACTAGCTGAGGTCCAACAGCAAAGTTTACTGACCTGTTCAGACTGGTTCCTTTTAGATGCTAGACCAATTTAACTAAGTACGCATCCAACTGGCAACTAATCCACAGACTTTCAGGTAAGATGTAATGTATGATGCATTTCCTTGGCATGCAGGTCATTCTTACTTTGCAAAGTACATTCTACTATTCCTGCCCCCTCCTCCTCCCAAGATCATCCTGTTAGCTTCAGAGCCAGTCTTGTATAATGGCTGCAGCTGGCTTTGGATGTGAGAAGTAGGCTATACAACTAATGTGTTCTACTGTACTTTTGTTTTGTTTTATTATTTTTAAAGTACTGTAGCAGTAATCTACAGCGACTTTTCTCAGCATATCCAAAATTATTTTACCTTCCAAGTATTAATCAGTATCGTGCTGGGTTTCAAAGAAGAAAAAAGGGAAGAGTCTATTGTCGACTTTATGGCAAACCACTGGAACAATCTAAAGAATCCAAGATCTGAGGAACAAAAAATAAATAATAAAAGAAGTTCCTTACGAGCTCTCGCAGAACCTTCGAAGAATGCTTGGCTTTTCTTGATTGCGTCTTTGTCGAAACCAACGCTGAATACTGCGAACATCCCAGTCCAACTGTTTGGACAGCCCCTCAAGCCTCTTCTCATCTGGATGCTACCAAATTTGTAAAAGAGTCAAGAAATTACTCTTGTGCTAACATTTCAGATATTAGTTTCATATCCATGTGCCACTAATCACCAGCTACAGACTGAGTCAATAGGGAGGCATGTTGGTTTTAAAACATACCATTTGGTTTTCATTTAGACAACTTAAATAATCACCAGCCTTTGTTTCTGGGTTGTCATAATAATTTTAAATTATATTTACTGCAAAGCTAAACACACTGGACTGAATTAAATAATTAAAATAAACTAAAGCAAACTCAATGAATCCATTGGGCAGTATTTGCTCTTTCACCTCAGACAGCAAAATGGATCTGAAAATAAAACAGCGAAGGAAAAATGAGCTAGAAAATACTTAAGAAAAATTGGTGTGATTCAAATAAATGTCATAGTCAACTGACAGAGGCTAGAAATTATGGTTTAAATTCTACTGTTAGTCTCAACTAGAGCAGACCCAAAGAATCAGTGGGATTTACTTAAGTTCTGACTTGCCAGGTTCCAGTAAATTCAGTGGGTCTATTCTGGGTGGGACTAACAATTGAATTTATCCGATTACCTGCATATAAGTCCTATTGAAATCTGTGGTATGTAAGACAAACTGATGCACATTCAACTGAAGAAAGCCCAAGTAGAAATGGATGGGAAAAGAGGTCAAATTTAGCCAACAGCTTCCATGTTTAGCAAACATAATGAATATTCAACTGCCAGGCAGGAAGAAAAGCATGTTAAATCCAAACCACATGTTCTAAAAAAAATTGCTAGTTTGAGTGTTCCACCACAAAAACAAATTACCTTGGCAACACAGCATGCAATCTTAAAAATGCTACTCATGAGCAGGTGCCCCAAATGGGTATGTGGGAGCAGAAAATGAAATAATCAATCCTTTAATCTCACTCCTGTTATTGATACAAGAAGTCTTTGTGATCAAGAGACAACTGCACTGCTTTCTTGTTCAAATGGTACTTTTGTAATAATTTCAGGTGGGCAGCAAAGCAGCTTAACTGAGTACCAGGGGCAGAACAGCTGTTTTGTGGGCTGCATGTAAGTCAAATACAGAATCACACATAAATCATTTGCATGGAGAATACATCTTGTTAAATCCAAGGCTACCTTGCACAGAAAAGACATGAGCAATTGCAGACCAATGTGAATGGAAACAAAGAGCAATAATGAACAGGCACCAGCATGTCCTGCCATCCCCTCCCTGAAGTGGTTTTGACTTGAAAGAATACTCTCAGAGAGAGTTTGCTCCTTGTTAAGCCCTTTATCAAAAGTGAAACAGCACTACGAACCCTGCAATCAAGGATGCCTGTCCTCTATATAGGAAACTGGGCAAACCACATTGCAAGCAATAATAATAATGATAATAAAAAACCAACCAAAACCAAGTCACATTTTTCTTCTTGGAAGATGCTGAATATAGAACAGGCACTGCAACTGAATTTAAGGTTTAGAACAGGAGTGGGAATTCATTGGCCTACCAGACATTTTAGACTCTTAATGTGAATAGTCCCTTCTCATGGGCCAAATAAGGAGAGTAGGGAGGGAGGGAGTATTTGCACATTTTCTTGTTCTCAAGAAGGTGTCAACATGTTGAGGCACCCTGTTGAAAAAAAAAGGTCCATTCCTGTGATGTCTTTCATATTTCAGGAGTTTATCATAAATTTTTAATTTGCACAAAAGACATTGTTTCCTGTGCAAAAAGCAGGTTGGGTTTTTAGGCATAGATCAAGGTTTTTGTGCAAATGGAACTTTTGACAGAGTACTAAAAAAAATGAATAAATCATCAAAAATATGCCTGAACTCTTCTAAGTCCTCTCAGAACACCTGTCCCACATTGGAGAGAAATTTTGAATTTTTTTTCTCTTATGGGTGACAATGAGATAAGGAAAGATTGGCATCTCTACAAGTGATGCCCTCTGTGAGTTAAAGTCCAAAACATCTAGAGGATCAAAACTTTCCTATTTCTGGGAAGGGGAGTGTGGACAAGTGTCTCAATGTCTTTTCCCTTTGTTTAGATCTTAACACAAGATAGCAGGACCTGCATAAGACGAAAGGCAAAAAACATTATCTTCTGTGGTTCCAGAAATAATATTTATCTCCACAATATTTATGGACAAGAAGAATCTAATGCAAGCCTCACTGCAACAATTCAATTAAATGTCTGAAGTGTGACACGGTGGCACACCCCATCACTATAGTTCCATATGTATAACTTTCCAGACTACTATCATGGTCATCTAGCTAGCTTTTACTTGGCTCTTGAGAATAATTTGTGCATATTGATAACTGCATTCTCTAATACATTTCATCACTTCAAGGTATGGAATTTAATGTCTATAATATTTTATTTTTAGACTGAGCTCCATTAGAGTTTGATTTATATTCAACAGTTTCCACAGAAACTTGGGGTCTGAATTCTGCTTTTCACAAAGCACCTCAATGCACTGTACTCCTTTGTATTACAATACAAAATTCCATATGTGATTAATGTCAATCATTTTATGTTGCCAAATGGATGCAAAAAGGGATTTTATGCTGAAAATACAATCTTGGTTTGTTTCAACTAAATATAGTTAAGCTAAACCACAGAGTTTTATGGGTCATGCAGCCTTCCAGCTGGTCTTTCCTACTACACAGCAGATCAATTGTATGCAAGTGCTCTTGTCTCATTAAAAACCCACAAATAAAAATAAAAATTAGCCATATAGCACCTATGTGACCAACTTCAGCCACAGAAAACTATCTTTGCTGACCTCAAAACTGGGAGGACATTATGCAATTTCCCCTTGTAACCAAATGATCAGATGGGCTATTCAAGATTCCACTGTTTCCTTAGCAAATTTTTGTCAGGAGGGACAGGTTTTCACTGTCCTGACTCCACAGCAATCTCTACCTCTTAGTGGGCAAAAGAGGAAATATAAACCTCCTAAGTACATTAAAAGGTGAAGAGAAAACCTGTGTGCTTATATTTATGTGTGTTTCTGTGCACATGCCTCAGCAGCTTTCTTCTGCCAGCCCACACTGGATACAGCCCTTGTGGCTAAAAAGGCTGTATCCATCCAAGAAGAGAAAAAAGAAGATCCAACATGTGACCAGGTATTCAACTTATAAAAAACACACATCTTCTATTAACAATATTATGTGCTTCAACTCTGTGTTGCAGTTTTGTCACTTAAGAAGCTTAGGCCAAGACATATTTCTGCCTGGGGTGGCAGGAAAGATGGTGCACCTTCCCATTTGACATAGATTAACCCAGTTGGACTGTCTATGGAATGGTGTTTCAACGACTGAGTGCAATCACAAAACATGAGACAAAAACATAACTTGTCTGCTATATGCCTATATTTTACATTCTGATGATAATGTGAGGGAGCTGGAAATGCCCAGCAAGAAATCACTGCTGCCCAATATATTTGCCTCACTCTGCTTAAGGACACAGGTAGCCTTCAATATCATATGCTTTTGATAACTTGGTTTGGCATAAATCATAATCTATACTCAGAATAAAAGTTAAGAGCAGTAAAGTTTTAAGTGGATGAGCCTACTGCAAAGACTATCTTCCTGTAGCCTGACAGCTACTTATTCAGAGGAAGCTTCATTAGTTGAAGTATCAAATGCATACATTCAAAGGCTATGACTTCTACAATCCAAAGCACAATAGGAGGGCAGAAGAGATTGCTCTGCAGACTCATATGGCAGGGGAGCGTTTTCAATAGCCTTTTTTTTTTTTTGGCTAACTCTTAAAGGATGTAAATCTGTACACACTTACCTTGAAGTGAGAATAATTAACTTAGCAGGACCTACATCTAGTAACAGAAATTCCTAAGATTGTCCTTTTAAGAACCTACATGCTGCAAAGCAGCATCTTGTTGCCATTCCAGTAAAAGCTGGAAAAGAAAGCCAAAACAGAGCTGGAAAATCTGCTAGACAAAAGACATGCTTTGATGACTGTCTCCTGCAGGAAGAGAAATGATGCACTACCAATGTCATGCAATAAGGCACAGAGAAAGGTGCTACTCTCCAGCTTCATTTCGCCTTTCTTTTCTCCTGTGATAAGGCTCTGTGAGACATCATTCACATTTCACTGCCAATATGGCATCACTCCAAGGCCTAGAGAGGGGAAGTTCCAGCCCAGATGGTACTTTACTGAGTACTTCCTCAAACATGAATTATATCTCTTACATTTAATGAAGAATCTCTCCTCATTTTTCCAAATTACTTTGAATACAAGTATTACAGGAATATACTGTACCTTTGTAATCGCTGTGAAGACCTTTTCAAGAATAGCATTAGGCTGAGCTTTTTGTGGTCCGTTGGCCTGAACCTTTAGGCCTAAGGCACAAGGCTTGGCTATAAACCTACAGCATAAAAGAGAGAGAAACACACAGAAAGTTAAGATGTAATGGACAGATATTCAAAAGAACTCACATTGATTGATTCAAAGAAGCAGGATTTCCCTTTACAACCAAAACAGTCCCGTAATTGTTGAGAGGATAAAGCAAATGAGATCTCTGCAGAAGCTAACTATATAAGTAGTACAGTAGTGATTGTCCACTACTGGTGATGTAAATTGCTCCACAGACCTTCATGCTTTTTAGCTTAAAATTTCAAAAGAATATTAGCCTCTACAGCTGTGATTTAAACAGAAACATTTACAACTAGAGAGGAACTAGCTGACATGTCTGATAAAAAGCGAACCAGAAAAATGATGCAGTTAAAGAAAAGAAAATAGGAATATACAGTAATAACCAGTGAGTGCTTAAACACATTTTACATAGAACTCCTATAGAGGCCAGAGTGAGACAGACAATAAAATAGAGATCAGTGGGTGGATGAGATGGAGGACAGAGAATCATAGAAGGTTTCTCTCACCAGTTTGCTGAATATGCAAGCAGAAAAGAATTTCAGCTTCAGTAAAGAATGGTAGAATACACATACCACATGACAGATAAATACTCATGTAAACAAGATTGTATCAGGGCATTCTTCCTGCACATTTGTCTCCCTGTCAGCAGTCTCTTGGTTGATTGGATATTCTCTCCCCCCCCCCCCGCCCCCTCTTGCTCACTACCATTCAGTTATTTTGCTTCCTCTACACTGATAGAAGCAAATCATGGAAGGATTTAATCTGAAAAGCAAGGATGATGCCCCATACACTACATTCATTTCATATACTGGAGTAAACTAGGCCAGGGAGATCAACCTCCGTGTCCTGCTTTGGCTCCACAGCTGCAAAATCTGTTGAAAGAGTTGGTAGGAAAGGCTTTCAATAGTGCCCTTAAGAGCTGCATGATGAGCAGACAATAATCACATGCTTTTCACATTCAACAGCTGAGTCTACAAATTAGATAAGCTTCAGTCTGTGTGCTGCTGCTAAAGGGAAGAGAGTGCTGTCAGGGTTGGATGAGTAGGCACAATTTTCTAGAGCTCAGGGGTTGGAACTGGTGGCTCTCCAGATGTTTTTGGAGTGCAATTCCTCTCATCCCTCACCACTGGCTACTGGCTAGGGCTGACAGACATTGAAGTTCAACAACATTGCAGGGCTCACCTTGGTTATCTAAAACTGAGATACAGAACAAATCTCGCATGGCATAACGTTTAATCATGAAATCAACATGTTACAGTCAACCAATCAAACCAAAAATTGAAAAGGAACTGTTTGCAATCATTTTGTTCAGTAATGTGAGCTAGGCATGTACAACAAATGCATATCAAGCTAAAACCTGGAGGTGGGTGGAAAAGGGAGGACAGAGGTAATGTGGGCAGCATAAAAATGATGGTAACCTAGTGTATCTAAATGATAGGATAAGAGCATAATCAGAATCTGCAAGATGTAGCAATAATAAGGGTTGGGGAAAAATGAGAGTTTCTGTGTACTACAGTGCTGAGGAACAAGTGGTCCTCCAGATGTTGCACTCTAACTGCCATGAACTCTAGCCAATACAGTCTATGGTGGGGGCTGATGGGAGATGCAGATTAATTTCTGTAGGGCCACATGTTCCCCAGTGCAGGTGTACCTCCCAACTCAGAATGGAGTCCCCTAGCTGTTACACAGTTAGGGATTACATTCCACAGAAGAAATCTTGAATATAAATATGTATCAAATCCGTAAGTCTCATTGTTCAGCCCTAAGGAACAAAGGAAGTGCACAAACTCACAAAGAATGTCTAATTTGTTAATCTAACCACAGTTAGGAAAGTAAGGCTTGATATTTGCACCAGTCCAAATTCCTAATAAAACTGATGATAGAGAGAGGGCTTTGCTCTCATTTTTCCCAGATTCCTGTCTTGAACCAGTTCAAGCAGTCAGAATATTATGTTCCTCGTCTACTATTAATATTTCAGCTGTTGAAATATTCATCTTGACTGCTCTTACAAACGTTTCATTATGAATGACACATGCATGCACATCTCACCTTCTCCCCTTTATTATACAGTGAGAAAAATGATGTTGAAAAATATAAATGTAAAGGTCATCACCTCCTAGTTGCACTGGGATTGTTCCCATCAACACAGGAGTCCTGAATTTAAATGTTAAAAATCCTTATCTCAGATTAAACAGATCTTTCCATAACCCTGATTATGAGCCCATCTAACTTGAGATTTGGCATGATGGTGGTGAGCGGAGTGTGTACACACAAGCATATGAGTGACACAACTGAGAAGCATGATGAAGACAAGATGTCAAATATCATAAGAAAAAATGACTACCTTTTGAATTCTTTTCTACAAACCTATTCCCATTTTTACTTCCTTTTAAAAATAAAAAAATAAAAGCTGCAACTTCCATATCATGATAATCTCAGACAAAGGGCAGGATACTAATTTATTTTCCAGTTTACAGGCAACCTGAGACAGAGTCCTTCCAAATTACCTGTCAATGGCGAAGCAACATGATAGCATCACTACAAGAGCAAGAGCTCACAGTATGTAACACAGGCATGTTATCTCTGCGAAGGAAAATATGTACTTCATGGGTGAAGTCTACCCCAGTACGTGACTTTGCAAGAGAGGTGAGGAAACCTGTGGTCTTTCAGATATTGTTAGATTCCCAACTCCTATAAGGCCCAGCCAACGTGGCCAGTGACCAGAAGTGATGCAGGGTGTTGTCCAGCTGTAGCATCTGCAGCATCTGGAAGGCCACAGGTGTCCCATTCTGATTATAAAAGCATTTTTTTTCCACTGGGGAAAAGGCCACTAAAAGTCTAAAGCCAAGTCCGAATAACATAGAAACAAACAAGATATAATGTTTTACTTATTAAAATGATTGTCTTAACAATATCAAATGCTTAAAATATAATACAGTCCAATTTCCTAAAGAGCAAAGTCGTGGAGGAACAGAGGATATAAGGGAGAAACAAGTTGCAATTTTACTGGTATTTTGAAAAAGACACACTGTTCTTTTCCAACAGTTTCACAGCAGATTTCCTCACATCGCCTACAATATGCTATCTAAGAGGCACACTTCTGTTAGGGATTTGTAAGCAGTAATACTCCAATCAGGCAAATAATAATAATAATAATAGCTGTGATACTTGTCCATAAAGAATTTAGAAAAAAAAATGTAGGTCACCAATACCATCACCATCACCCCATACACACTATAGCAAGAGTTTAGATAAAAAGAGGGGGGGAACCTCACACTGCACATGAGCACATGGGTTGCTGTTCAGGTTGCCCATAATTATTTATTTCTTCCATGTTTTTAATAGTGATTTGAGTTTTGGATTAGGACTCTTAGAAGACCTTGAACTCCCACTCCACCAAGGAAATGCCCGCAGTGAACTTGGGCAAGTCACAAACAAAATTAGCAGTTGTGAACCAGTGGCTGCAGCTGATGACCACTGCATCCATGTTGTTTCACTTCTTGCAACTGAACTGCATCAAGTAGTACATTAAACTTGATATACTTGACTATAAGTCAAAAGATTTATGCCCAAAAATTGACCCTAAAATCCGGGGTTGACTTATATATGGGTCAATACAGTCACCATGGGTCAACATCGACTGGATGGCAATTAACAACAACAACAACAAACAGTAATACTGCTTAGAAAAGTCCTAAAAAAGCAGCCCGGATGCCCCACTCTCTATGTCTCTACAGTGATTTCTGAAAGTGCTGCAGAAGCAGGAGTGTTTGTGTGTGTGTGTGGGGGGGGTATTCCCTTCTCAATCTGATGTTAAAACCTTTGCTTCTTCCTCCTCCACATCACTCTGACCACCAAACACCCTATTTCTCTCCACTTTCTTCACTTCTCCATCCAATCTTAAAATCTTCTCTCCTCCTCCTTGGATTTCCCCATTTCCGTCCACCTTCCAATCCAATGTTAAAATTCGTCTTCTCATCCTCCTCCTTTGGATTTCCCCTGATTACCAAACAACCCGATTTTCCTCCACTTCCTTCTCAACCTGCTGTTAAAACCTTCTCCTCCCCTAAGTTCTCCCTTCGACTTTTATCCACAGGTCATATCAAAATCCATGATTTTGGTCTTAAAATCTTCGCTCAGTTTATACATGAGGTCAACTTCTACATGAATATATACGGTACTTCATTCCAGACAATCAACCAGAGTAGCCCTATCCTGATGACTATCCCAGTGACTGTAGCTGAACACTATCACTTGTCAGCAACACCACCTATGGATTCCAGTTTGCCAAACTCAGACCTGAAACAGGGAATAAATGTAGCCTCATGGTCTCATGCTGAAAGCAGCAATTAACTAGGTAGCCAAATCTTGCCATTCCCTTTGAATTCTACCTCCCTACATTTTCCGTGGCAGGGGAGAGGGCTTTGGGAGTCTCTATTATTCATTCTTCCTCCTCCTAGTTTCTTCTGCCAGTCACCCCCAGTACCAAAAGCCAAGCATACACAATTATCCTTATACTTCCTGTTAAGTTTTAGAGTTAAGTCCATTGTATACATTCAGTGTCTTACAAAAGAGGACATGTTAGCACTGTTTGACCAGAAGTCCTTATCATCTAATTTATCATCTCAGTATCCATATACTGTATGGTCACCCCTCTGTTTTCACAAACATGGAATCTGCATCCCTCGTCCATTTGTGGGCAGCAAATGGAGGGGGACAAAATGGGGCACATGCTGCCATTCAAGCCAATATGGTTTGAATATTGGCGATTTTTCATTTTCGCGGGAGGTCGCTGGAATGGATCCTCCGCGAAAATGACTGTACTGTTTTGTTAGCTCACATTCTTCTGTTAAAGTAAAATGCCATATCTTAAAATAGCAGTGCATATGAGTTAGAACAAGAGTTTCAGAACAGAAAATACAGATGTATAGCAAACTAAGTACTTCACAGCCAGCTGGTTAACATCTGATGCAGCATCAAAAATAGCTCTTGAGATCTAAGCTTTCCAAAACAATGGAGGTGGAGAAGAAACATTTGCACATTTACGGTTATTATTTATTTTTTTATTTACGGCATTTATACTCCGCCCTTCAGCACTAAAGGCTTTCAGAGTGGCTTACAATTATTATTTTTAATTACTGTATATACTCATGTATAAGCCTAGAAATTTTCGTACAGATGTTCTGCAACTAACAGACTCATATTTCCTATGCAAATGGTACCAGTACTGGATCCAGTTTTGCATCTTCTCTGTCCTTCCCCCAATGCTAAACATAATATTTTGTTAGCTGCCTTCAAGTTGCCCTTAACTCATGGCAACCCTGTGAATGAGATGGCTCCAAGCCCCCCTATTCTCTACTTCTCTGCTTAGGTCTTGTAGATTCATGCCCATGACTATCCATCTGGTATGCAGTCTTCCTCTCTTTCTACCTTCCCCAGCATCATTGTCTTTTCTAATGGGTCGTACCTTCTCATGATGTGGCTGAAGTATGGCAGCTTCAGTTTAATCATCTTGACTTCCCCAGAGAGTTCAGGCTTGGTTTGTCCAAGGACACATTTGGATATCCACAGTATCTTCAGCACTTTTCACCAGTACCACATCTCAAATGGATTAATTTTCTTCCTATCTGCTTCATCCACTGTCCTAAATTCAGGCAATTTTCATACAACGCCCCCCCCCCCCGGTAATAATGATGAGCATGACAGGTGTGACAAGTACTTCCAAATGTTAAACAAGTGGAAGGAAAATGTTCTCATCATAGTTGAAGGTAATTTGGAATAGAACTCTTACAGTAAAATGGATACATAGAAAACTCCAGCTCTATGACTCAGTTCACATATGGAAATGGATACATAATGATTGGTTAAAGTACAACCATGCAAGGCTTGTCCAAGTGGCATGCTGTTTGTACATCATGCTATTCCATCTAGTTTCGCTGCACAGATGCAAGGGAAGAGAATGGGGGATGGATTAGAGTCAAACAATTTCAAATGTTATGCATCATGAGACAGGCACCACTTACATAAAAGACAGGAGAAAGTATTTTAGCACAGAGAAACAGCACTGAAAAGGCATGCTTTGGGCATGTTCACATCATAAGAAGTTGTGGTTTGTTGTATAAGCCATTAACTGCATGGCAAAAGACTAAACAAAGCCAATGTCTATCCTGTTTTTGGTTTGTACTGTCCCTGCCTCTTGTTAACTCCTTGGGATGGGAAGAATATTTGAAGATTGTGGGGACACCGGGGGAGGGGGGGACACCCGGGGGAGGGGGGAGTATCTTCTTGAGTATCACAAAACCTAGACAAGAAGCATCTTACTGCTATGCCTTTTTAATTTTCTTCCCTGAGCCTTTGAATAATTTTGAGGAATAACCTTGCCCCATCAATCCAGATCATGACAACATCCTGTGGGATGTCCAGAGGACTCACAAGAAGTCCCTTGAGGATGCATGCAACATTATTTGCCAGCTATCAAAACACAGCTGGCAACAATGAGCCTTACCTGTCTGCACCCCATCCCTCTACATGGCTGCGTAGCATGTTGTGGGAGGCTGCTGGGTAATTATTGTTGCCATCCATGTTCTGGTAGCCAACTGCATGACAATACAGGCTTCCTTCAAAATCTCCCAGTGGTCTTCTAGTAGTTCCAGAGGACAACATGATCTTTATCATGCTCCAGCTATCAGAAAATAATCTGTGACTGACCCTGACCAGGAAATGTTGTGTCAGAGGAACCCTGAGTAAGGAGAGGGAGACTTTATCCACCTTGTGAGAATGTCTTTAAAAACTGCAGTTTTCAAATATATTCCTGCAGCAAGGAGAAAAAGGTTAAATTATTCATTTTCTCCTGTAGGAATGAATAATTTAAACAAGTGTATCCCTATCAGCTCCTGTTTCAGGGTCAGGAGACAAGCCCAGGGCAATCCATTGTTGCATGTTTGGATATCCTAACAAGCCACTGTTAAGATAAATCAAAGTCTGTAAGCCTACAACAAATCATGAGTAAAAAGTACAGTCTGTGGCTGTTTAACAAACTGTGGCTTCTTAGCATAGGTAGGATCACTCTTCACAAGAAGCCAGATTTCAATAAACCACACCACACACTGTTTAAGATGTGTTTCCTATCACAACGACTTGTGGTGTGGCTCACTGTGATAAGTGAACCTGTCCCTGCTAAGAAGCCATGACACAGCCACAGATTATAATTTTAACCCCTGATTTGTTGTTGATGATTTGGAAGATCGTAGCATATAGCAAGTGAATCAGGTTCTCTATTAAGCAGGTATAACAGTGATAAGAACAAGAAGAAGTGGCAAATGGTGTATGAACTAAATAGCTTTCAACTTTCTTGTACAGACCAAAGAGTATAGATAGAGTTATGGAATTCTGTCTGCACAGAAATGTAAGAAAAGCTAGTATAATAAAATAAAATAAAAAGTATATATATAAATTATATGATTTGTAATTTTTTTGTACACATATAATGGCAGTAGTGTAAATGTCCCAACTATACATGTAAACCTTTAAGGAAAATGACAGATGGCTTTATAATTGATATAGCAGACGACAGAAGTACAGAACTGAGAGAAGCAGCTTTCCTTTTATGATCGCAATAGTGATTACAGTTTTTCTGCCACTATAAGGACTTTAAAAATGCAAGTCATTTTCATGTCATCTGCTATTTGGCATCACTATCACTCCCAAATTCAAATGACAAGGGCCAACAGAAACAAAGCTCAACCAGGGCCACTGAGAAACAAAAGGGAAGAAGTGTCAGCATACTTGGGAGAAACCCCACAAGCAAAATAGACTGACTGAGACTGCCAAACAGCCATGGATTACAGTATGAGGAGGAAAAGGAATGCCCTACTTGAATCTCTTAGATCTTTAAGTACTACTTTCGTGAACGTGTTTTAACAGATAAATGATCACAGCTGCCAGAATTCTCGTTTGAAGCTTCAAATGGAAAATGTTTAATTTTTTTTTGCTGTTCAAATGTAAAGGCCATTTATCCAGTATTTTTAGAAATATACATTATGTAAATTTAGTTCCCCCAAAATGCCAACCAGCACTGCACGCAAGGCACAAGCAATCCTGTTGAACCGTTATCAATACAAATCAGGCTTTAATCAGCAGCCATCTGCTGACAAAGAACTAGTATACATCATTTTTCTTGAAAGCTTTTAATACTGTAGTGTCCAAACCAAACTCTGCCCTTTTAAGCACCTTTGAACTCCACTGTACTGTTTTAAAGTATGGTTCTAAAGCATTCAGCTACTCAAAATGACTTGTCCATGTTGAAGTCTCTGGAAGCAAAAAAGTACATTCATTCCGATGATCCCACTCTGTCTAGGATTATTCTAACAAATAGTATCCCCCCCTCCCCGGATTTGTTTATTTATGTCCTGAAGTATATTATCTGCACAGCAGAAGACTGCAAACTATGTTTCTAGGCTGTATAGCCAGTTCATGTTTATTACAACAACCATTACACATGTTCCTTCAGAAAATACAACTTTCAAAATCTGAAAATTAAAATCTTGATTAGTTAAACAACCAAGAAAAGAGACAAATGCTTTCCAAAACTCTCTTTATTTAAAGTTAGTTTATTTTGCAGAGCCAAATGTAACTTTGCCACAACTTCAGGTGTTCATTCACGGACCTAAATCAAAGTGGTTTCATCTTGAATATGACTGCATACTAGCATTATTGACAAGTGTGCAACTACTGCAGTCATGCTTCACATTTTAAGGTATATATTTAAAATACTTTGTGTACTTCTAAAATAAGAAAGCAATAACAAGATACAACAACCAGCTCAGACAATTTGAACTCAGTTGCGTAGGAGAGGAAGACGTATGACTGTGTTTCTGAACCATCTGAACAACATCCAAGTGAACATCCAATTCACAATGGAAAAAGAAAAGGAAGGAACATTGCCATTCTTGGCTGTCCCGATCATCCACAAAATGAACCAATGTTTGGGCTACACAGTATACAGAAAACCTACACACACTGGCAGACACTTACACAAGAACTCCAACTATCACCCAGGACAAAAAAGAAGCACAATAAAAATTCGTAGACCAGGCAAAAAGGATCAGTGAATCCCTCATCCTGAAAGATGAATTGAAGCACCTGGACTGGGCTCTATAGGCTAATGGTTATTCCAGCATAGACAAAAGGGCTGCCAGACCCAGAAAAACCCAGAGGAGTGAAGACAAACAACCACCCAAAGGTATTTTTACTATTCATCAAAGGAGTAACAGACAGAATAGAGAAATTGGTAATGAAACATAACCTCCAAATGGTTTACAAACTGACCACCAAAAAAATCCAGCAAATGCTTTGCTCAACAAAGGACAAGAGAGACCCTCTCGCAGCCACAGGAGTTTACTGCATACCGTGCAGCTGCAGACAAGTCTACATAGGGCTCACCAAACGCAATGTTCAAACATTAATCATGGAACATGAGAGACACTGCCGACTGAGTCAGCCAGAAAAATCAGCAGTAGCAGAACATGTTATAAACCATCCTGGGCATAAAATGCTGTTTGAAAACACTGAAATTCTGGGCCATGCCAACAGCTACAAGGTCAGAAAGCACAGGGAAGCCACTGAAATCCACAAACACCTAGACAACTTCAACAGGAAAGAAGTAACCCTTAAAGTGAACAAAGTTTGGCTACCAGTCCTGAAGAACACCAAAATTAAAACTTAGCAAAATGCAAATGAAAACCACCTAGGATCAGGGCTTTTCCCAGCAGACAATGGACCACTAATTAAGCAGACACAAATCCTCTTTGCATATCCTTCCACCCTGAGGCCTTGCCATTCAACAACAGAACAATATGCAGATTAACATGGAAATCACTTTCTCTCAACCAAGGGTCACACAGCCACGCTCTTCCATGCCAGCATTCTCTGAAGATGCCAGTGAAATGTCACGAATAAATTCTTCTAGAACACGGCCTGATAGCCTGAAAAACCCATAAAAAACTGTATTTAAACTATTTGTACCTAATAATCATTTCAAATGTATTTTCTGAGAGGTCACAAAAGTAATTTCACCTTAAAATAAAATGTAAGACTTTTCACTTCTAAACAAAGACATATTAAAGATTAACAATTAAAAAAAATCTGTCCAGAAATAAGTGGATTCATGCTTCCTTTAAATTAAAAAAAATGTATAAATAAATAAATAAAGTTCATTTTGTTGTTGTGTGCCTTCAAGTCATTTCTGACCTATGGTGGCCCTAAGGTGCTAACCCTATCAGATTAGTTCAGAGGAATTTTGCCTTTGCCTTTCTCTGAGACTTAGAGAGTATGACTTGCCCAAGGCCACCCAATGGGTTTCCACAGGCAAGCAGGAATTCGAATCCTCGTCTCCAGAGTCACAGTCCAACATTAAACCACTACACCATGCTGGTTCATCTTACATATCACATATTAGGATGTAGCTAAAACTGCCAAACTGGGTGCCCCTTTGTAAGAGCTTGACTGTCAGTGTTGATTAAGTTTACCTTCTCATTCTTATTTCAAATAATTTATATTAAGCAATAACATTGATATTTAAAAGGTAAATTAGCAAGAAGACTAAAATTACAATCTTCCACAATATTAAGTTTAATGGCTATTTGGAAGCAATAGCAGACATACAAAGCAATCACATGGATCTTCCCGATCAGCATTCCCTTCCTTTCTGCCAAATACTGTACACAGTCTGCCATGAACCAACAACATGGTGCTTAAGCTTCTGCCATTCCTGGATCAGGACTTACTAACTGTACAATCCTCTCATATAACATTAGATTACACACAGTTTATGTTTGTAATGTCAAAATCTTTTTGAATTTGTTGGCATCTAAACTCATTATGGGGATGTGTCATTTGGTGCATGAAACTTTAATCTTCCATTCCTTCCTCTTGCTCTCCCAAATACTCCATATTCTTGGGTAATTATGAGCCCATACAAATAGATAAATGAGTGCTATGAATCACGGTTGTTGTTGTTGTTGTTAACTGCCCTTCAGTCGACCCCGACTCATGGCAACCATGTGGATGAGACATATCCAATAGCCCTTGTTCTCCTCTGAGCTAATCAGGTCCTGTAAATTCAGATCCATGACTGCTCTGATTGAGTCTATATATCTGGTGTGGGCTCTTTCTATTCCTTTCCACCTTTCCTAGCATTATTGTCTTTTCTAGTGAGTCATGCCTTCTCATGATGCAGCCAAAGCACAACAGCCTCCGTTTGATCATTTTGGCTTCCAGGGAGAGTTCAGGCCCATTGTGTTCAAGGACCTATTTGTTTGTCTTTGTGTTCTGATCGGTGTTTGATCCAAGGAACGGGAGCTCTTTTACTATTTTGATTTCCTCATTGTCTAGGTTGAATTTATGTAGTTCCTCCATAGTTTCTCCTACAGAAATGTTAAAATATGCTATTGAAGCACATTGTGAAGTGATGTCACACAGTGGATCTTTGCTATCCGCTGGGGTTTGGTTCCAGGGCCTCCTGTGGATACCAAAAGTCTGTGGATTCTCAAGTCCTACTAAATACAATGGTACAGCAAAATGGTATCCCTTATATAAAATGGAAAATCGAGGTTTTCTATTTGGAATTTATAACTTTCTTGGATATTTTCAAGCCGTGTATGCTTGAATGCTTGGATAAAGAAATCTGTAGATGAGGAGAGCCAATTGTACAATATTTTCTAAAAGGCTATGCACACAACAAGCATGCATGGTTACACTTTGTTGTTGTGTGCCTTCACACAATGATAGGCAAACCTATCATGGGTTTATCTTGGCAAGATTTGTTCAGAAGAGGTTTGTCACTGTCTTTCTCTGAGGATGAGTGCATCTACTGGAAGAAAATGTATCAAGCATCAACAAAACATTTCCTAATTATGTATGGACTGTGTTCCCAATCAACTTTCAGCATATAGTTTTTTGTAATGCTTTCGGGCTATGTGGCCATGTTCTAAAAGAGTTCCTTTCTGACGTTTCGCCAGCATCTGTGGCTGGCATCTTCATTTCTTTGAAGATGCCAGCCACAGATGCTCGTGAAACGTCAGAAAGGAACTCTTTTAGAACATGGCCACATAGCCCGAAAGCTCCACAAAAAACTATGGATGCTGGCCATGAAAGCCTTAAACTTTCAGCACAATTTTCAACATTTGCTTTAACCCATCAACTCACATCTCAAAAGTAAAAAAATTCATTAGGAATTTTTCTAATGGAAGAAAGAG
Source organism: Urosaurus nigricauda (assembly GCA_034509955.1). Lineage (NCBI taxonomy): Eukaryota > Metazoa > Chordata > Lepidosauria > Squamata > Phrynosomatidae > Urosaurus > Urosaurus nigricauda. The sequence continues at coordinate 166,326,236 of JAOEGL010000001.1, read as the reverse complement.
TTCATTCCCAGCATTTGATTTCATAAACCTCACAGATGTACATGAACTCAGTCTGCTTTGCCAAACAGATTGACAGAACTAGGTCAAACCCTTCTCTAGTGGCTCCAGCCAATCTCAGTCAATTTGCTGTACATCTGTTTTTTTTAAAGTATGAATTCCAGATCTCATGGTTCTCATCTTCAAATCACAAGAACCACTATCTCATGTAAAGGTATGTAGGAAGCTACTTTTTTAAAATTCACAAATCTTCATCCTATCAAATCTTTTTCTCTTAGCACTAGATGTTTTTGTTAACAGGGCAATGAAAATATCACAAAGAGGGAAAAGGAGACAGATAAATATCTGAAAACAGCAGATGCCGTTTAGCTAGTTGTACAAGAAAAAGAAAGGAAAGGGGCAGAAAAAGAATTGCCTTATAATTCTATACAAGAGAGGCCTACAGAAATGTATGTAGCTTTTAGTGATATTTAAGAGCTGACAGCCAGTGTGGTGTAGTGGTTTGAAGGTCACCATAAGCTGGAGTTGACCTGAACAACGTTTAAGAGCTAGATCTGAAAACTGAAGAATTATATCTCATTTGAATATTTCGTTTGCCTGTTTACAAATACGGTGTTGAGGAGTTTTCACATTTACCTTCTCTAAATTTCAAATCATGATTAAAAAGTCAGAGAGTGCTGTCCCCCTCCAGTTCAAAAAAGTAATTTTTGGGGAGACAATTTTCCAAACTTTCCCAACCAGCATAATAACTATCTGCACAGAATTGTAGACAAAGTGTGGCTTCCTCACTGTAACTGGGAACTCAGTTTTCAAACAGTTCTCATTTACAAAGAAGTTACTGTATATTGCCAAAAGGTCTGAGCAGATGGGCCAGGGAAGCACAGGCAGGCTCATGCTTTCCTGGCCCCGGTGTTCACTCGGTTTGGTCCCTGGGTCAGTGTGGGGATGGGTAGCTGTTTGGACACCCATCCTCGCACTGACCCAGGGACCTAATACCAAAACACTGTTCCTTATCTTAGCGGCCAGCAGTCTGAGAAGCCCGTCCCCCAGTTGTTGCATCTGACATAGAAACAGGGCATTTGGCTGCATGCAAGTGACCAGACGCCCCGTTTCCACACCAGGCACAGCAGCTGGGGGACTCCTCAGATACATCTCTGGACATTAAGGTAAGGAGCATGGGTGGGAGTAGAAACAGCCCAGTTTTGCAGCAGAGTTTTAAGGAAAGCCAGGACTTTTTTTTACCAAGCTGATCAGGCTGGATCCTCTGGATCTATTTCTAAATAGGCAGGATCAGCCCCAATCCTGCCACTGGTGTTTTGGCCTGAAGCATCTAAAGTAGACGATGTAAGGCCAGCCTGTGCACACAACCCCACTGTCAACGTTGCAGAGACTAGGGGCAAGATTAGGGTTGTTGTATTGTCCAACTGACAAAATTTTAGACATGTCACTAGGTACACCAATTCCCAAAGCAAACATGCCTTCTTGTGGCAACATGCTTACTAATGAGCTACCTGTATTTTATGAATAGTTTACAAAGGTTACATCCTTGGAAAACGACTTTCAAAACTTCCCAGCTAGAATAGCCAGTGGCTATGCTGGCTGTGAAAATTCTGGGAACTGTAATCCAAAAAGAAGTTTCACCCTTTCTGTTTCACAAGAAAGATTCTCTGTGTACGTATACATCCTCATCCTTTAGTAGGAATCTTCAGGAGGAGGAAAAAAGCTAGTTTCCTTTCTTGATTCCATCCTCTCTCTTCTACAAGTTGAGGCTCTTCTTGGGAGCTTCCAAATTGTTGCACATTTGTCAACTCCCACTCCACTTCTTCTTAAACTCAGATCCCACCCAATCCAATAAAACTAAACCCCAGTACCCACTTTTCCCACCTATTCCCAGGTCTCATTTTGATTTATGATTCTTTTAACAACAATTATTTATAAGGAACTATAATATAATAAGTTCCCTTTCTGACTATCTTTCATAAGTGGTGTTCTGCAATGTACTCTAATACCTCATGGGAATAGAGCTGCCTGTCTTTGTGTGAGTTTCTATAAAGCTTGACAGAATCTGTGTTCAAGGCTCTCTGCATTTTTGCTAGAGGCCCACGCGTAATCAATAAACCCGTTCTTTTCTACTTTGAAGGGTCTCTAGCCCCATTGTTTTCTGCTACAAGTTTACATTCCACAAGGACTTGGAAATGTTTGCATAAAGTTTAGCACGAGCTTTTGGGGGGGGGGGGAGATAAAAAAGTGTGTAGGGGGGTCCCGAGTCTTTTTGCCTGGAAAATTGGAAGAAAAGTGGCTTAGGGGATATGTTCTTTTGGAATTATGAATAAAATATATGGCAAGGAGTTCACATATTCACCCCATCCGCCCACCCATTTCATTATTATTGAAAGTTATGTAGCAGACAGACATTTATTTTGTTGTTGTGTGCTTTCAAATCATTTCCAACTTATTTCCAACCCTAACACAGACTTTTCTTGGCAGGATATGTTCAGAAGGGACTTGTCAGTGCCTTCCTTCCTCTGAGCCCGAAATAGTTTGATTTGCTCAAGGTCAACAAGTGGGGATTTGAATGGTGGTTTTCTTAGTCCATTATTGAAACCACTACACTAAGCTGGCTTATATAGTATCTAACATTTTAATTCCTGGTCTTGGTTTCCTTCACACGTTTTAAGGAAATAAGAGGTTTAGGTGTGTTTGGCAGTGTGAAGGACTAGAGCAGACAAAATATTTTTCTTTTAAAAAAACTAATGTTGATGTTTTCTTCTGTTTTTAATGCCCCCCTCTACTTTTCATAAACTGACATGAGCAAAGAAGTTTCTTATGGCACAGGTGTTCCATACAATTACTCTTAAAAAGTAAATGTAATTTGTAACTACTGCTTGAATAATAGTACCTTTAATATACCAAAACAATACTTTATGCCAAAACAAGTTATGCATAGCAAATTTTATGCTTCTTGTTAGATTTCAGAATTCTTACAATATAGTATTTCTTTAAAATATTCTAAGAACATCTAACCATCAATTTTAGACATACAAAGCAATTGTGGAAGAGGCCATTTGGACTTAGGGTGAGTAAATGGAATGGTGACTAAATCACATGCCACCCAGAGTTGAGAAATTTCACTACTGTGTAGCTTTGTGCTATACTAAATCCATTCTTCATGGCCATATCTAGCTTGTATCTCCATTTGCAGTGGGAGTGCAAGCACAAGAATTGACTTACAAAAAAGTAAGAAATAAAATGGGGATTATTATTATTAAACTTTGTTTATAAAGCACTGTAAATTTACACAGCACTGTACATAGAGTAAAATAAAATAAAATAGAATAAAATGGACCTGCCCGTGGCATACATTCTAGAAAATGAAATATAATACAAAATTAATACACAATGTCATTCACCAAAAATATACAAACAACAGATTAAAATAAACATCAAATAACAACCAAGTAAAGTCAGGGAACACTTCTCTGAACAGAATGGTTTTTAAGTCAGTATTAAACTGGGTAAGGAGGAGATGAACTGTGCTTGAAAGGGAAGGAGGTTCCAGGATCTAGGAGGACAAGAACAGAAGAAAGACAATTTGCCTTGGCCCGCAAGAGATCATCAGAGATCTTAGTGAGAGCCATCTCTGCAGAGTGCTGTGGGCGAAAACTGGACTGAAAAGGATCTAAAATTGAGTTACTGTATATACTCATGTATAAGTCTAGACATTTTAGTCAAAAACCTGACCTCAAAAACCTGCATCGACTTATCCAAGGGTCAATGTAAGTGCCCTATTCTGAGGAAAGAAAGAAAGAAAGAAAGAAAGAAAGAGAAAGAAAGAAAGAAAGAAAGAAAGAAAGAAAAAAGAAAAAGAAACCAGCCTCTGATGAAACGCAAGAGCTTAATCTGTCCTGGAAGTTCCAATTCCCCTCTGTTCTCTCATCCACCCAGCCTTTAGTGTGAGCACAAACAGTGATGTTTGCTTGAATTTTGTAAGTTGTTTGGCATCATTTTCCTTTGCTTCATTCTTTACGTCCTTTGCTACGTGCCCCTACATTTTACCCTCAACTTATCCACGGGTCATAACAAAAGCCATAATTTTGGCCTCATAATCTATCCTCGATTTATTCATGAGGTCGACTTCTAGTCGAATATATACGGTAGTCTCAAGAAACCCTAGTCAGTGAGAGTAAACAACTTGTTCCAAAACCTTAGAGAGAAAAGGAAGAAGAGAAATAGGATGATAGCTAGACAGAGAAGAAGAATCAAGAGAAGATTTTTTAAAAAGAATAGTGGAGACTAGAGTCTGCTTTATCAGCTTCAAGCAAGGAAGGAGGAGATTCCTGAACAGCCACACAGCTCTATGGCACTTGGTGGCCATCCTGGTGTGAAGCTTCAGCGTGGACATATGCAAGCTATGCAGACCATACTGCTAACACATTCTTAAAGACATGGTAGGAGCCCTGGTGGGGCAGTGGTTAAATGCCTGTACTGCAGCCACTCACTCAAAACCAGAAGGTGGTGAGTTCAAGACCAGCAAAAGGGCTCAAGTTCGGCTCAGGCTTGCATCTTATTGAGGACGCTAAAATGAGTACCCAGATTGTTGGGAGCAAGTAGCTTACAGTTGTAAACTGCTTAGACACTCCTTAAGTGCTATGAATTGGTATATAAATGAAGCTGTTTGTTCGTTTTTGTTTGGTAGCCCGGATGAGAAATCTGTACTTAGGTCAAGACGCCACAATTAGAATGGAGTTTGGAAAAACAGAATGGTTCCCAATTGGAAAAGGGGTCAGGGGCAAGGCTGTATTTGATCACCCTACCTGCTCAATTTGTAAGCAGAAAATATCATATGAAGCACAGATCTGAATTCAATAGAAGTGAAGAAGAGTAAAGATTGGAGGAAGGAACATCAACAACCCAAGATATATGGATGACACCATACTATTAATGGAAAACATCACAGATTGCAACAATTGTTAAAGAAGGTCAAATAAGAAAGTGCAAAGGTGGGCTTACTACTGAACATAAACAAGACAAAAATAGTGACCATGAAGCAGCCACATGATTTCAATTTGGACAAAAAGGAAATCAAAATAGTAAAAGAGTTCCCATATATTGGATCAAACACTGATCAGAACAGAGACTGCAGCCAAGAAATAAGAAGACAACTAGGAATGGGAAGGGCAGCAATTAAAAATATAGGTAAGATCCTAAAGAGTAAAGATATACATCTGAGTACAAAGGTTAGAATCATCCAAGCCATTATATCTCTACAGATTTTCAAAAATTTATTTATTGCACAATAGTAAGGACAAAAAGCTACACAAGGGCAAGCCAGCATTGCTAACAAAATCTTTGAGCCTATTACAAAAGTATCACAGACTATACTATCACCCTTGTTTTCTGCAATGAAGGTAAAGCAGAAGAAAAAAAGTTCCCTTCACATGTAACCCTGTAAAGCACGATGTTACTGCATCTAAACCAGGTGTAAGTTGCTACTTTACTTCTGGACTGTTCTTAATTTAACTTGGTTATTTGTGGAGAAAATGCTGTAAAGGTTGATGAGTTACATTATAGCTATTATATCCATCTGAGTTATGCTACGCTGGTGCCCTAATGCTTCTGTAGGAACACTCAAGGGGAACTGAACAGCTAACTTCAATAAACATTGGCTATTTTTACGAATGTCAGTGAAAACGATGCTCACATTTCCTATACAAAAGCTTTTCTACTATGTTTAATATTAACATGCTTAAGTGGCAGACTGCAGGCTAAAAGTGTTCTTTGTGTAACTTGTGAATATGTCTAGTACTGTGGTTTTATACAGGATGCCAATATACTCCTAGTTACTAGCAAGACAACTTAGTTTTTCTGGTCAATTTGTTAATTTGAAAGACACACATTTTCATATTAACTGAGTAGCATTGTACCACCTACTTATTCTACAATAAATATTTTACAGGTTTCTTTTATTTATTTTAAAAGCAGTTTCTGAATTAGGGCCTTTTCACACTTGGGTTTAACATTGAATGTACTGTATATGAATTACACAAAATCGCTTAAATTTCATCATTCTTCCACCCTGAACTAAAACTGCCCCACTTAATATAGTGCTACCTGAATGGCAATGTATCAAACATCATCTTCATTTGTCAAGAATTAATCCATCAAATGCACTGAAAGGTCAATGATAGAGTAAAAGTACACATTCTCCTATTAAACTTTTGTGCCTAGGGACAGAAATTAAGACATTTCCAGTACAGTGGTCCCCCGCCTTACAAATCCCCCGGGTTACGAAAACCCCGGGATCCGAAGGCGGCGGGACCGGCATTGTATCCCCCGGGATCCGAAAGATCCCCCGGGATACGAACGAAAAAAAGCCGTGCGGCCCCTTTAAATGGCCGCGCGGTCCGTTCGCTAAAGCGGTCCCCCGGGAAACGAAAGCTTCCGGGTTACGAAAGGTAATCCGGAACGGATTACCTTCGTAACCCGGGGGACCACTGTACTTGAAAGCATTTTTTTAAACTACACCTCTCAGTACAGATGGTTTTCCATACCCATGGATTCTTTATCCATGGATTCCACCATCCATGGCGTGAAAATATTGTGTGTGTGTGTGTGTGTTCCAAAAAGCAAACCTTGATTTGGCCATTTTATGTAAGAGATGTAATTTTACTATGCCATTGTATTTAACAGGACTTGAATATCCACGGATTTTGTTATCAATGAGGCATCCTGAAACCAAACCCAGAGGATATCAAGGGCCCACTGTATCTCATACAAGCTTGTGGCCAGAGGATTCTGGTAGTGCTAGTCCAGAAAAGTAGCAAATCAATGTTTGCCATGTTGCCCAAATCAAGGAAATTATAGGGGTTTTTTTTTATATCTACGAATAAGGATCCCTATCTCCTGTTTAGAACCTGTTTTCAGAGTAATGCTGCATCTTGAACAAACCATACCTTACTGATTTGGGGCAAAATGTCAAGCAACAGCATCTTACCAGAAAACAACCAAACTTCTAATCTTATCCCTCCGTGTGCACAGGAATGGGATATGGGAAGGTACAAGCAGGCACAAACAGGAGACCACAAAGCTATCTGTTCTCCATAAACATAATCAAGTAGAGTCAAAATTAACCACCAGCTTCAAAGAGTTTCACAGATTACCTTAATTGTTTGTTTATGGGATTTTTAAAATTAACAAACCAAATCTAGTTTTGATAAACAAAACGATATAGAAGAAAAGGATTAAGCATTCCCCCCATAGTTCCACCTCTGCAATCAAATTTACACCCACAAACCTTCAGCTTTTATTTCCTTCTAAAAAAGAAGAAACAAAATCTAGAATAAGCATTGATCATGGGCTCTGCCAGTCCTACTGAGGTGTAACGCTATAGCAACAAGCAAATGTCAGTTAATTCTACACAGCTAACCAGGCTCTTATGTGATTTTTCTTTCCTCCCCCCCCCCCCAAAAAATACGTAGCTTTATGTGATACTGAGACATCTATCATGGGCCCTACATCTACCTCAAAGAAGCTCACTTTAAAATTCTGGAGGGAACAGCCATGATAGTAATGCTGTACAGCTGCTCAGAAGATTCTTTAATATCGTATTTCTATTTGACTCCATCTTTCAGTGTCACTCCTAGAACTATATAGCTGAACAGCTCTGCTAGCCAGTTCAAACCTGCAAGTGAAACTGAGCTACATTACCACTTCCTTTATCTATCCCAGTGGTTCTCAACCTTCCTAATGGCATGGCCCTTTAATACAATTCCTCATGTTGTGGTGACCCCCAACCATAAAATTATTTTCATCTCGGTTCCTGAGGCCATAGGAAATATGTGTTTTCCAATGGTTTAGGCGACCCCTGTGAAAGAGTTGTTCATCCCTCAAAGGGGTCATGGCCCACAGGTTGAGAACCACTGATCTATCCCATCTCTTGACATGTTTTTGGAGCACTCCCACAATCCAAACATGGTCACTCTTATTCTGCTCTTTTTCTGTTGCTAATAGAGTTTACATTTTATCACCTGGATATTATTATTCTTATTATCATTATTAACCTTTGTTTATATAGCGCTGTAGGATTACACAGTGCTGTACATATAAACTTATAATTAGACGGTTCCCTGCCTCAGGCTTACAGCTCTTTGTCTCTCAGAGTCCACATGGCCAAAGAGGAGTGGCCTCTGCCAGTGATGATATCCCTCCAGACTATCTTAACTGTCAAGAATTTTTTTAAAAAAATCTCAACAAAATGTAAGCCTGTGACTATAACACTGGCTACATCTGTAGTTCAGAAATAATCCAATTTAACACCACTTTAACTGCCGTGACCCCATTCTATGGAATCATGGGGTTTATAGTTTGTTGTGGCACGAGAGCTCTCCAACAGAGGCTAAATGTCTTACAAAACTACAATTCCCAGAGTTCCAAAACACTGGGACATGGCAGTTAAAAGTAGTGTCAAAGTGCATTATTTATGCAGCAGGAATGTAGCCATTGCCATTTTTTCCTCTGGTATGATTTTTAACACCTTTGCCTGATGAAGCCACCAGTGGAGCTTCGAAAGCTCACATGATGTATTTGGTGCATTTTTGGTTGTCCCAATAAAGTTACTGTTGTTTTGTGGATTTTGGATGTTATTGTATCCTGTTCTTATATACTGCACATATGCTTGAGTAACCTCATCGCAATTCCCCTAAAAACTAAGTCTGCATTTTTCCTTCAGATTCTTATTTCTCCCAGCCTGTTGCCTACTAGGCCTAAAAGCAGCACCTTCTCCTCTGAAAAGTTCTCAGTCACAAGGTACCAAGAAGACGGAAACCACTCTTTTCTCAGTCCCTATATAAAATATAAGAGTTATGGAACTTTGCCTCAGTCTCTCAATAACACATAAAGCCTCTCCAGGCCTAGTCTCACAGGTGAGGCAACTTGTTCTCATTACAATACAGCACATATCATCCTTAATTATGGAACAGATCATTCACACTCTACAAAGAGTTTCTGCAGTACATTTTGCCCCTAGAGCAGCTGCTCATAAGAACAGAGTTTCACAAACATCTTTTCCGACACACACAAGGGGAAATTGAGGTTGCTATCTCTTTATAACAAGCAATACTATAAATGGTGTAAAATTGAAATATTGACATGGCACTGGTATTCAGAAGGAACTATCTGGCATAGGCATCATTGTGAATATATGAAGAGCACCGAGTAATACAATTGTTTGGTGTCCTGGGCTATTAAATGTGCCAGATCAATAAAGTATTCACTCTTTATCAGTGAAGAACAAAGGAGAGATTATAGGAAGTTCAAATCGGCAAGGAAAGAGTAGGTGAATTGCTCTGTTCAAGACAGAGAATACCAGTGAGCAATAGAAAAAGCAAACCATTGTTTGATAGAATGGAAAACCTGACAGGGCTGTTTCTTGTCTTATAATATGGACCAGTTTGTTTCTTATTATCTTTATACTACATGTATTATTTAGGATTGGATGTTATCAGACTTACATATTTTAAAAATCCCTCTTCTGTTATAATCCTCATTCTGAAAAAAGCTTCACATGGACAGAACCCCGCAAGTATATGTGTGTGTGTGTGTTATATGCCTTCAAGTTAACTAATGACTTATGGTGACTCTATGAATTTCATGGGGCTTTCTTACGCAAGGAGGACTCCGAGGTGGTTTTGCCAGTTCCTTCCTCCAAAATATAGCCTACAGCACCTAAGGTCAGACAGGATCTGGCACCTTTAAGGTAAGTAGGCCCTAGGTAATTTCTATAGAGAAGAGGATTGTTATAATTGATTGCAAGCAGGGTTGAGGAAGAGAAATGCAATTGCTACAATACCCCCAAATAACAGCCTGAGAGGAAAGAGCAAAAGGAACCTGTGCCAGAGCTTGAGCTATAACTCCAAGTCTCCAAGCCAATGTGATGAGTAAGACATTCTCAAAGATGCCACACATTAGTGTTAGGCTGCTGGAAAATCCTGCTGTGACTTTTTCACTTTCAGAGAACCTAAACATACTAAGGGGACAAAAAAAGAAAGAGGGCATTATCAGCAGCAGCAGCAACAACACCATCTTACATACCTTCCAAGCCTTGGCTGTGCTGAGAAAACTTGCCCCAGATGCCCATCCTGGTCACCAAGCAAGTTCAGCACTCATGGTTGCACTACTGAGATTACCACACCAAAAGAATCCTTTATAGCCACACAGCAGGCTGTACCTCTCCCATTCCCCTCCTTCCAGGTGGACAATCCTATGAAACAGGGACATGGGGAGGAAACACCTTTTCCAAGCACCTTTTCCTTTCCCTGTTGGCTTGCACTAAAAAAGAAGGTAAGCAGCCATGGATTTTTCCCATTTTGGCATTTTCTTTTTTCTGCAAACATTTCTCTGCTTGCCCTTTTCAGCAGGAGGGAAACAAACTACCTCATCTGACTTTGGATCAAAACAGACTGCAGAAATAATCCATTTTGAGACTACTTTAACTGCCCTGGCTCAATGCTAGGGAATTCTGGGAACTGTAGTTTTGTGAGACATCGAGCCTTCTCTGCTAAAGAGCTCTGTTACCACAACAAACTACAGTTTGCAAAATTTCCTAGCACTGAGCCAGGGCAGTTAAAGTGGTCTCAAACTGGATTATTTCTGCAGTCTGTTTTGGCCCATAGTTCTTTCTTCTTTCTGGGAGATGACAAATGTCCAGTGTGGAGGTACTGCCCCTACATGTCAACACTGGAAGGGAATCAACTACAAAAATGTTCACAACCTGGCCCCCACCCCCAGAGGTTTTGAGAGACTGGATTTCCCTTTATTAGGGTAACCTAGTTGTAAGCCTGAGAGCAGGGAACTGTCTAATTACAGATTGTATGTGCAGTGCTGTGTAAATTTACAGCACTATACAAATAAAGGTTAATAATAATAATAATAAGAAGAAGAACAACAACCCTATCCCCACTCCTCTGAAGGACAAGGAGAATGGAAAGTTCTATGGCCCCTGGGATATGGTTTTGCAGCCAAAAAGAAATATCTTCCCTTGTTGGAAGGAATATCAACAATCAAAGATATGTGGACGACACCATACTACTAGCAGAAAACATTACAGACTTAGAACAATTATTAAGGAAGGTCATAGAAGAAAGTTCAAAAACAGTTTTAGTGGTGAATATAAAAAAACAAAAACAATAATGACCATGGAGGATATACATACAATGAAGAAATGAAAATAGTGAAAGAGTTCCCATACCAAGGGTCAAACATTTATAACAATGGCAACTTTAGTCAAGAAATCAGAAGACAACTAGGAATGGGAAGAGCAACTATGAAAGAACTAGAAAGAGTAAAGATATGCAACTGAACACTAAAGTCTGAATCGTCCAAACCATTTTATTCCTTATCACCACATACGGATGTGAGAGCTGGACAGGGAAGAAAGTAGATAAGAAGAATATCAACTTATTTGAGATGTGATGCAGGAGAAGAGTGCTGAGGGTACTGTGAGCAGCCAAAATGACAAACCAGTGAGCCCCCGAACAGATCAAGCCTGAACTCTCCCTGGAAGCCAAAAGGCTGTTGTACCTTGGCCAAATTATGAGAAGGCATGACTCATTAGAAAGGACAATAATGTCAGGAAAGGCAGCAGAAAAAGAGGAAGATGGCACCCTAGAACAACAGGGTGGGTCGAACGACCCGTGGGTCAAACGACCCTTTCATAGGGGTCACCTAAGACCATCGGAAACACATTTTTAGGAACCAAGACCATCTGTTGGGGGGTCACCACAACATGAGGAACTGTATTAAAAGGTTGCAACATTAGGAAGTTTGAGAACCACTGCCTTAGAGGGACGGACTCAATTACAGATATCACAAGTATGAATTTACAAGACCTAAGCAAAGCATTGGAGGACAGGGGTTCTTGGAGGTGTCTCTTCCACAGCGCTGCCATGATTTGGGTTGACTCAACCACAAACTAGGATCATCCACCCACCCTTTATATCAGATGCTGCAAAGAGTTGCCCCATCTGTGGAAGGCCTCTATGCACTTCCATACATGTGCTCGGGGAGACATTTCTTTTCAGGTGAAACTGGCAAAGAATTCACCGTATATACTCATCTGTAAGTTGAGAAATTTATGGCCAAAATTGATCCCTAAATCCCAGGTCGGCTGATTTATGGATCAGTGTGGTAATATGATAGGATTACTCAGAAGAGCAGTTTTTTTCTCTCTTTTGAGCCCAACAGCAAGCCTTGAGTGATTAACTGCTTTTAAGCAAACAGAGTCCTTCTCTGCTTGCTGCCACTGTCTGGGGACTGAAGGTTGAAACAAAAAGCCTCAATTAAAAAGCTTCTTGCTACAGGCACACATATGCACACTGAAGGAGCCTCCAAGTTTTACCCTTGACTTATCCACAGGTCATGGCAAAATCCACAATTTTGGCCACAAAACCAGCCCTCAACTTATACATGAGGTCAACCTATAGTTGAGTATATAAGGTACTTCAAAAGCTCCATAGCAGAGGACAGTAAGGGAAAGAAGAGCCAGAAAAAGTAATGTTAGAGGGGAGAAAGGAATACTGTACAATGAGAAAGGAAATGTGTGCACATTTCCCAATCTATCCCTCCTGCATGAACTGAGAGATTGCACTATGCCACTTCTTAAAGCTCAAAGTGGCTACTTTGATGGAAGTGCCAAATAAACACTACAAACCCTGACAAACACAACAATGATAAGAAATAAGGCAACAGTTTGGGAGGAATGTCACCTGTCATCAGAAACAATCTGAATGGCATTAAGGGCAGAAGGAAAAAAACCCTGAAAATAATAGACATTCTCACTACAGAATTCCTTCACTTTTGGGGTTGGTTGATGCTTACTAAATTATTACTTACTAGTCCTCTAAATGGAGTTGATAGATATACAGCCCACACCAGAAGAAAAAACTAACTGAAAATAATAGACATTCTCACTACAGATATACAGCATGCCCACGCCATACGCAGGCTCACAATATGTGGACTTGAGGTCAGGCGGACGACCAGCCCTAATATGGTGAATGGGGCACCATTCAAATGAATGGCGCTTTATTATAGGCAGAATTTGCTTTATGCGGGGGGTTCAGAACGAATCCCCGCGTAAGGCAAGGGTACATTTTACATTATTGTGTAGATATAACACAAATTCCAAATACACTCAGTTAATAAGGTAACAATGAGCAATTTTCATATTTTTTCCAGAAAGGAAATTGACTCAATGTGTTTATGACTCACCTTATACCAATTCCTGCTTCAAAAACACAAAAGACTGCCAAGTCAACAAGAAAATTTCTGTAATAAATACTGCGGTGGCTAATATAGCTTTACTAAAAGTAAATAAATAAATATTATTATTATTATTATTATTATTATTATTATTAAGACCTCACTTACTGAATGAATGGAATGCAAACATTATATAGTATTTGTATTCCAAAACTCCAGTTCTCTCTTTGCTTAAACACATACAACTGTATGCCAATTATCTTTTTTAGAAAGGGTCTTTTTTAAAAAAAAAAAAAAAAAAGTCAGTTGTTCCACATGGAATAATACCTTGAAAGATTATTGAAGACACATTTTGATTTAAGGTCCACTAAGACTCTGTGGTCTGTTCAAATGCCACAGCTCAACCTGGAATGTGAGATTAAGGGTGCATCTCTGGACACGTGCAGAATGCTCAACTTCAGTCATTGGGAACAGACAGCCTGCTTCCTCCCATCTATGTTAAGAGCCAGAGATGCTTTTTAAGTATGAGCACCTAGGTTCTAAGCAGACTGAATCCTGCTTTCTTCCTCTTAAAAATTAAAGCAATAGGAATGTTTGAAGGAAATTGGTAGAGTGAGTAGGACGGACAGTTTAAATTTCAGAAACATCCCTCTTCTGCTGAATCAAATAGCCAAAAACCCTGCACCACCCATCTGTTGTCAGCAAAGCTCATGGTCTTTTTATTAGTGAGATCTGCCCCTGAATGCCACCATGCAGGCACACAGTTCACCACAAAAACCACCTGCGTTGGCAGCTTCAGCCCGGAAAGGAATGGGAAAGAAGGTGATCTGAAGAGACCAACAAGCCACCAAAATATGAAGCTTCCTTGCCTTTGTTGGGCACACCTGTCTAAGGACGATCTGCACTGTAGAAATAATGTAGTCTGACACCATTTGTATTGCCATGGCTCCAATCTGCAGAATTCTGGGATCTGTAGTTTGGTTAGGCACCAGCACTCTTTGCTAGAGAAGATGAAAGACCCTGTAAAACTACAACCCCAAATTCTAAAAAGCAAGGATACCATGAAAGGGAGATACAGCTCTTAAAGGAGTGTCAAATTGCATTATTTCTACAATGTAGATGTACCCCAAGCCTCAGCACCCAGTTGGCGCTAAACCTGTTAATAAGGAAGCCACATCCTTCTCACCTTCAAAGAAGTTTTATTTGTACTGCGCATCAGTGTAATGGTTTGAGTGTTGGAATGTGGACTCTGGAGGCCAAGTTTCAGTCACTGGGTGACCTTAGGCTGGTCACGCCATCTTAGCCTCAGAGGCCTTAGCCTTAGTAAAATCCCTTCTGAACAAATCCTGTGAAGAAAACCTGATGACAGGTTCACCTTAGGGTCACCATAAGTTGGGAACAACATGAAGACACAACAACAACAACCCCCAATTCCTCCTGAAAGGGGGGGTGTGTGGGGGTTGTTATGATTAGGAAGCAGCAGCATAACCCCCATAGATATACATACATATATTTGTTGCTGTTGTTGTGTGCCCCCAAGTCGTTTCTGACTTATGGCGACCCTAAGGCAACTCTATCAAGGAGTTTTCTTGGCAAGACTGGTTCAGAGGAGGTTTGCCACGGCCTTCCCCTGAGGCTGAGAGAGTGTGACTTTTCCAAGGTCACCCAGTGGTGTGTGCGTATATATATATATATATATATACACACACACACTAGGAAGAAACAAAAAGACGTTGGATGCAATACACAGAAGGTTTATATAAAAGAGAAGCTGCAATAAGAGAAATGACAAAAAAGTCACTAGGAACAGATGATATTCTATTCGAACTGCTAGGCCTGATGAGGGATCTGTACTGAGGACAAGAGGTTACTGTCAAAACAAACATGAAGAAACAGAATGGTTCCCAAGTGGCAGAGGAGTCAGACAAGGCTGTATCTTATCACCCTACCTGTTCAACTTATATGCAGAACATATTATTTAAAAAGCAGGATTGGAAATAGAAGAAGGAGGAGTGAAAATAGGAGGAAGGAATGTCAACAATCTACAATACGCGGATGGCACCATAATGCTAGCAGAAAACATCACAGTCTTAGAACACCTACTAAGGAAGATCTAGGAAGAAAGTCCAAAGGTGGGCTTACTGTTGCGCATAAAAAACAAACAAAAATAATGACCATGGAGAATCTAGACAAATTCAGCCTAGACAATGAAGAAATAGAAGTAGTCAAAGAGTTCTCATACCTGGGATCAAATATCAATTGCAAAGGAGATTGCAGCCAAGAACTCAGAAGAAAATTAAGAATGGGGAGGGTGGCTATGAAAGAACTAGAAAGGTTTCCAAAATGCAAAGATATACAGCTGAGCACAAACGTTAGAATCATACAAGTCATTGTGTTCCCCATTACCATGTATGGATGTGACTGTGAGAGCTAGACTGTTAAGAAAGAAGATAGGAAGAAAATCCATTCATTTGAGATGTTGTGCTGGAGAAGAGAGCTAAGGATCCCATGGACGGCCAAAAAGGCAAACAAATAGGTCCCAGAGCAGATCAAGCCAGAAATCCCCCTGGAAGCCAGGATGACAAAACTCAAGTTATCATATTTTGGACACATCATGAGAAGGCAGGACTCACAGGAAAAAACAATAGCACTAGGAAAGGTGGAAGGAAGTAGAAAGAGAGGAAGGCCACCTGCTGGATAGAAGGACTCCATTAAGGAGGTCACAGGTATGAATGTACAGGAGCTCACCACAGCAGCAGGGGGGGGGGGGGCTTGGAGAGGTCTCATCCTCAGGGTCCCCAGGATTTGGGATCTACTTGAGAGCAGTTAAAGAGAAAGAACAACAACAAATGTATATATGTATACATGGCTATGAATGAATGTACACGTGTATGTTTATGTATAGCCATGGAAACCTTGGGCAAGTCACACTCTCATAGCCTTAGAGGAAGGCAATGGCAAACCCCTTCTGAAGTAATTTGCCAAGAACACCCTGTGAGAGGCCTTAGGATCACTGTAAGTTGGAAAAGACTTGAAGTTACACAACAACAGACACACAAATATATGGAGAGAGAGTGTGTGTGTGTGTATATATACACAGAGACACTATATATATATATATAATATATATATATACACTCTTTATGGAGAGTATATATATATATATATACCCACTCTATACACTATATATATATATATATATATATTACATATATATTCTCTTTGTATATGTATACACACTATATGTATGCTCTCTCTCTTTCTATACAGTATATATATATGCACATATACAATATATGTGTGTATATATATATATATATATACACTCTCTTTTACATATATATATATATATATACACTATATATATATATATATATATGGTCTCTTTCTATAGATGTGTATATGTACACACACGCTATATATATATATATATATACTGTACACACACTCTTTCCACGCAGTATATACACACACAATATATAAATGCACACACACACACAATATATATATATGATCTCACACAAATACTCCTCTTAATATAACACACTATATATATATATGCTCTCTCTTTCTACACAGTATATATACACAATATATATAAATGTGTACACACACATTATATATATATACTCACTCTATATGTGTATACACACTATATATATATATATACACTTCCTATATATATATATATATGTGTGTGTGTGTGTGTGTGTGTATACACACACACACATACTCTCTCTCTCTATATATATATATGCTCTCACATAAATAGTCCCTCTTAATATATCACACTATATATATATATATATATATGGTCTTTTTCTACACAATATACACACACAATATAAAAAGGCACACACACACACTATATATACACACACACACACACATATATATAGACAGACAGACACATGCTCTCTTTCTGCACAATATATACACACATACACAACATGTGTGTGAGAGAGGGAGAGAGAGAGACAAAGGGAGAAGCAGATGCCCCTGTTGTGTGAGTGACTGTGTGTGTTGTGTGGTGGGGACTAAGGAGGTGCTGCTGTTGCTGCCTTGGGGGGGGGGGTTGTCTCACCTCTCGAAGGCCATGCGGAGGATGAAGAGGGCGAGGGCGAGGGGGAAGGCGAGGTAGAGGTCCTCCACCTGAGGGAAGGCGGCCTCCTCGGTGCTCTTCAGGTCCGCCCAGGTGACGTTGTGGGGCAGCCAGAAGCGCTCGTTCCAGAACCACGCCAGGAGACCCCCTCCTCCTCCACCTCCACCGCCTGAACCAGAGCCCCCTCCTCCTCCTCCTCCTCCTCCTGCCATCTTGGCTTTGTGGACTAGCTGCCTCTCACTCAGTCAGTCAGAGTCAGTCTCTCCTGCTGAAGCCAACGAGGAGGATGAGGATGAATATGATGCTCTTCCTCAGCAGCAGCCTCAGCAGCCAAGGATGCTCCACGCTCAGATGCAGCAGCAGCAGCAGCAGCAGCAGCAGCAGCAGCACACAGCCAACCCCGCCCAGCCTTAGAGAGAGAGAGAGAGAGAGAGAGAGAGGATTCTCTTCTCTTCTGAGTCTGACTTTGACAGGCTCCGCCCCTTCTGTCACGCGGGGCTTCAAAAGCAAAGCCCTGGTTGGAAGACTGGGGACAGTGCCTGGCAGTGGCGCCCCCGCTACCACACCGTGGCTCCGCCCACTCTTAACGCTCGCGCTCGCGGGTTCTTTTTTTCTTTTTCTTCTTCTTCGCCTCGCGGAGAGAGGAGGAGGGCGCCCCCATTGGCCAAGGCGCGACGATGACGTCGACGCCTGAAGAGGGAAGCTTAGCTTAGGGTTCAAGGGGGCTGAGGAGGAGGGAGCTCTCTTTCTTCTCCATCTCCCTGAGGTGCCTGTGGTGGCCTCAAGGGACTGTCAGTTTTTGTCCTGAATATAAGATACAGATATATGCGTGTGTGTGTGTGTGTGTGTGTGTATATATATATATATATATAATACATCTATTACATATATAATATATTATAATATTTATAATATAAATATAAATCTGTCTATATATACACACACACACTATATTTATATATGTATATATAATATATATATATTTATATATATTTATATATGTGTGAATGAAATTTTAAATACAATACTGTATATATAACTATATATAAATCACTATAAATATACACACAGACAAACACAATATGTATATGATATGCATATATGCTTTATATATGCTATTTTATATATATACAGTATATCTGAATTTTATATTTTAAATTATATATATACATACATATATATATATATACACACACAGTATAATAAAACTAAATCACTATACTATATGGATATAGATATATATATATATACACACACATACTATACATATATGCTATGCATATCTGCTTTATATATACTAATATATATATATATATATATGATCAATGTTTAAAATACAATATATATAATAAAAACTAAATCACTATATATATATATATATATACAGTATAATTAAAAACAATCACAATACCATATAGATATATACACATATACTATATGTATATGCTATGCATATATGCTATATATATATATATATATATATATGAGAACAATGTTTAAAATACAATATATATAATAAAAACTGTAAATCACTATATATATATATATACACACACTATATATATATATGTATATGCTGTGCACATATGCTTTATATATGCACTCATCCCTCCATGTTTGCGGCTTTGACATTTGCAGCTTTGATTATTCACGGGTTTGATTAATATAATGTTCTCTCTAGGAATATCTAGGTCCTCCAGGGCAACTCTATGGTCAACTTTAACTAAAAGTTTCACTGAAAGACCTAGAGATGATGCCTAGAGAGAATACCCTTCTAGGCCTTTGTGGCTCCTCCAGTGCAGTTCCACAGTCAGTATCTGTCAGATGCTGACCACAGAGTTGCACTGGAGGACCTAGATATTCCTAGAGAGTTGTCCTCTCAGGGAAAAACATGGTGTTTTTGTTATTTGCTGTTTTTCCACATTCACACAGTTCCTGTGCCCCTAACCCTAGCCAATATGGAGAGAAAAGTGTGTGTATAGGTGTGTTTATATGTGTGTTTACATCATATATATATCTTATATTCTGAATATACTGTATACAGTTGCCCCTCCTTTCTCTCAGACTTAAGGTCCACAATCTTGAATATTTAACTATGTTGTAACTCGCCTGGAGCCGTGAGGAGAGGTGGGTAAGAAAGAAAATTATTATCATTAATTATTATTATTATTTATTTATTTATACCCTGCTCTTCAGCCTAAAGGCTATCGGAGCGGCTTACAAATATTATTTTAATTAGACGGAGGGTCTATTATTCTTCACGAAGCGTGACCTCCATTATTTTCAATGAGGCACACACCCCATTCATGGCTATGGGGTTTGAATATCAGTGAGTCTCTGTTTTTGCCGACTGTATAATATATACATAACATGTATAATAAATATTTATTATATATAATATGTATAATTAAAAACTGGAAATCGCTATATATATTCTATATACTGTACATATTCATATACTGTGTAAGTCTAGAAATTTTAGTCAAAAAATGGACCCCAGAAACCAGAGTCGGCTTACAGTATAAGTACTGTATTTTAACTATTATTTTTTTAAAAAAGGAACCATCCCCTGGTGAAAGGCAAGAACATAATATGTCCTGAAAGCACTAAAACACCTCTATTCTCTCATCCATCCAGCCTTTAGTGGGAGGACAGTGGTGCCTGCTGGAACTTTGTGAGTTTTTTGGCTTTGTTTTCCTTTGCTTCATCCTTTAGATCTTTTGTTATGTGGCCCTAAGTTTTACCCTTGACATTTCCATAGGTCATATAAAAATCCATAATTTTGCCCCAAAACCTGTCCTCGATTTATACATGAGGTCAACTTCTAGTTGAATATATACGGTATCATAGAATCATAGAGTTGGAAGAGACCATGATGAGGGCCATCCAGTCCAATCCCCTGCCATGCAGGAACTCTCAATATATATGGGTGTGTTTATATATGTGTGTGTGTTTTATATATATATATATATATATATATACACATATATACACACATATATGTAATTAAAACTAAAAACCACTATACACACACACACAAACATGGGTGCATTGGTACATGTGTGTTTATGTTATAAATAAGAAGAAAACTTGTTCTTGAGGGCCATCATCAATACATCACTTAGGGAAGTTCAAGTTCCATTTTGTTTGAAGGAACCGGCGGTTAAGCTGCTTCTGAAAAGACCTTCCCTTAACCCTCTGGACACGAACAGCCATAAGTCACTTTCCCATCTACCTTTTTTGATCAAAGTGATCGAGAGGGCTGTTGCCCTTCACCTCCAGATTGTCTTGGATGAAAGCGATTATCTGGATCTATTTCAAACCGGCTTTAGGACAGGGTATGGAGTTGAGACTGCCATGGTTGCCTTAGCTGATGACCTTCATCTGGGCATTGACAGGGATAGTGTGACCATGTTGGTCTTGCTGGACCTTTCAGCGGCTTTCAACACAGTTGATCAAGACATCCTCTTGGAACGCCTGAGAAAGTTAGGAATTGGAAGCACTGCATTGCAATGGTTCCGTTCCTTCCTCTCGAGCAGATTCCTGAGGGTGATACTCGGGGAGAGTTGCTCAGCTAAAAAGAAGCTTAACTGTGGTGTCCCTGAAGGTGCCCTGATGCTGTTTATCATATACATGAAACCACTGGGCAAGATCATCTGGAGACATGGGGCGGGGTGTTATCTGGAGACATGGGGTGGGGTGTTGATGACACCCAGACATATTTCTCCATGTCTCAGTCTACAGCTTTGACTTCAGATGGTGTCTCTCCTCTCAATGAATGTCTTAAAACAATAATGGACTGGATGAGGAAAAACAGTTTGAAACTGAATCCAGACAAAAGGGAGGTAGAGTCTCGATTATCCAACCTTCGGTTATCCAACATTCTGGATTATCCAACGTCGCTGGGATTTCTTTAAATTTTCTGTGATTTCTTTAAATTTTCAGAGGACTAAACTGTTTATACTGTACATCACAATGCTGATAAGTGATTTCTTTACATTTACTTTTACTGTTATTGCAATAAAACTTCAATACATTTGCAATTCACAGTGATTTCAAGGCTTTTCTTGGACCTTCCGGATTATCCAACATTTTTGGTTATCCAACTATCAGCCGGTCCAGTTTATGTCGGATAATCGAGACTCTACTGTACTTACAGTAGGGGCCCCCAAACCAGGTATTTGGGGACCCCAAACAACCTCCAGTCCTGGATGGGGTCACACTCTCCTCAAAGGACTGTGTTCGCAGTCTGGTGTTCCTAGATCTGTCCCTCCAAATGGCAAATCAGGTAAATGCGACGGTCAGGAGCGCCTGTTATCAGCTTTGGCTGATATGTCAGCTGCACCCTTTTCTGGAAATGAGGGAACTAGAAAGTGTGGTACATGTGTTGGTAACCTCATGACTCGATTTCTGCAATGCACTCTACATGGGGCTGCCCTTGTGCTTAGTTCAGAAAATTCAGTTAGTTCAGAACATGGCAGCCAGGTTGGTTTCTGGTGAAGCCGGAAACGATCACATAACACCTATTTTAAAATTGCTCCACTGGCTGCCCATTAGTTTCCAGGCATAGTACAAGGTGTTGGTTATGACCTTTAAAGCCCTAAATGACTTGTGTCCAACCTATCTTCAGGACTGCTTCCTTCCGTACAATCCACCCCGCACGCTCAGTTCGTCTCGGAGGAATCTATTGCAAGCTATGAAAACTAGGCTGTCTGGAACCACCCAGAGGACCTTTTCAGCAACCACCCCCAGATTATGGAATGGCCTGATGGAGGAGATCTATCACATGACCATCTTAAACAGATCTCTTCTGGCAGGCCTTTCCTGAATAGATAACTTGCGATCAAAGATCAGAACACGTTACCCCTCTGAATCTGCTATAGCCACTGTTTGATTGTTTTTTTAAGGTATATTTTAAACTGTGAATTGTTTAATGGGGGGGGGGGGATACTCGGATTTGCGACTGTACTGTTTTAACTTGTAAGCCGCTCAAGTACCATTAAATACAATGGTGCAGTGAAATAGTGTCCCTCATATAAAATGGCAAAATCACAGCTTGTTTTTTGGAATTAAGATCTTTTTGGAATATTTTCAAGCTGTGGATGGTTGAATCCATGGATGAAAAATCCATAGATATGGAGGGCCAACTTTATATATATATATATATATATATATATACACACACACACACAAACATATATATAATCACACACAGGCATGTATATACACACATATATATGATAAATATGTGGTTTTCAGTTTTTATTTTATATATATATATATATATATATAATGTGTGTGTGTTTGTGTGTTTATATATATATATATATATATACACACACACACACACATACATCCATATATATGTGATTTTTTATGTCTGTGTGTGTATTTGTGTGTGTGTGTGTGTGTGTGTGTGTATGTCTATATAAAATATTTGATGTTAATCGTCCTCATGTCAATCCTGACTCATGGCAACCCTGTGGATTAGATGCTTCCCTATCCTCTGCTACTCTGCTCAGGCCCTGTGGATTAATATCTGTGGCCTCCTGAATTGAGTCTATGCATCCCTTAGGGAAGGTCAAGTTGAATGTCAAGCTGAATCCTGAGAAAATGGAGGTACTTGCAGTAGGTACCCCAAGTCCAAGGATGGAGATTGGTCAACCAGTCCTGGACGGGTATCACACTTCCTCTAAAGGAGGAAATTTGCAGTTTGGGAGTTCTCCTGGACCCATCTCTACAGTTGTCATCTCAAGTAGATGCGATGGCCAGGAGTGCTTGGTATCTACTTCAATTGATACGCCAACTGCGTCCCTACCTGGACCAAAAGGACCTTGAAGCAGTGGTACATGCAGTGGTAATCTCTCGTTTAGATTTCTGTAATGCACTCTACTTGCTACCATTGTACCAAGTTCAGAAGCTTCAACTGGTTCAAAGTGCGGCAGCCAGATTGGTCTCCAGTACACCTAGGTCTGACCATATAACACCTGTGTTAAAATCTCTTCACTGGCTGCCAATTAGTTTCCAGGTGCAATACAAGGTGTTGGTAATTACCTTTAAAGCCTTACATGGCTCAGGCCCGAGTTACCTGCAGGAACACATCTCCCTACACAATCCGCCCCACACACTCAGAACATCCAGGAAGAATTTATTGGAATATTATAATACTAGGGTAAAAACAACTTCCCATAGAGTGTTCACTTCCACAACTCCTACATTGTAGAATAACCTACCAGAAGAGATCTGTCTTATTGCCACCTTAGATGCCTTTAAGAAGGCACTTAAGACGGCCTACCCATCCGATCCTTTATAAGAGATTATGATGAAATACTCCACACCTGATTGTAATTGTATGATTACTTAATTATTTTGCTATTTTATTAAACTAATAAGAATGTCGTAGTTCAATATTAGTATTTTATTAACTGTATTTTGGTATTTGTATTGTGTTATTTTACTGATGTAATCCCACCTCAATCTGTGGGAGAGGCAGGAAATATAAATAAAACTATCATCATCCTCATCATCATTTAGCATGCAGTCTTCCTCCCTTTCTACTGCATTCACCTTTACAAAGCAGTATTGTTTTTCCTAATGATGTCTTTTCATGATGTGGGCAAAGTACAACAGCCTCAGTTTGATCATCTTGGCTTCCAGGGAGAGTTCAGGCTTGATCTGTTCAAGGACCCATTTGTTTGTCCTTTCGGCTGTCCATAGTATCCTCAGCACTCTTCTCCAGCACCACATCCCAAATGGGTTGACTTGCTTCTTCTTTCTCAACTTTTCATCTTTCTCAATGTTTCGTCTTTCTCAACTGTGCAGCTCCAGGAATACAGTGGCTGGTACGATTCTGACTTTAGTATTCAGTTGTATATCTTTGCATTTGTGTATAACTTCCATGGTTATTATTTTGTTTCCTTTATGTTCAGCAATAAGCCTGCCTGTGCACTTTCTCTCTCTAATATAATTATGTAATATAATATGTACTTTATATATGTGTGTGTGTGTGTGAAAGTGATATATTGTATTATATGTTATATATTATAATACAATCTAAATAATAAGTTATGTATTATAATACAATCTAAATAATATATACATATATTAAAAAATAAAAACTGAAAATTACATTATGTTACCAGGACATTCCTCAGGTGCAAGCAGGTAGGAGAGAAAGGGCTACATGTGTGTGTGTGTGTGTGTATGGATGGGGCCAGCTGAACTAGGGTTTGAGCATTGGATGAGGACACTGGGAGACCAGGGTTCGAATCTTGGCTCGGTCATGCAAACCCATTGGGTGATCCTGGGCAAGTCACACTCTTTCAGCCTCAGAGAATGGCAGTGGCAAACTCCCTTTAAAGAAAGTTGCCATGAAACCCCTATGATAGGTTTGCCTTAAGGTCACCATAAGTCAGAAATGATGTGAAGGTACACAGCAATAACTATTATATATATATATAGAGAGAGAGAGCTAGGACCACTTGAGCATGGTCACAGGCTGTTTTCCATGTTTCTTCTGGGAACAGCAGAAGATGACTACTGCCATCAAAGCCATTTGATAGGCATCATGGAGGTGGTGGTACAACATGGGCTAGGGGTATTTCCGGATGGAAGGCCCGCCACACTAGCTTTTAGAAACACTGGACAGCTATTCTGTTTTCTTCTTCTCAATACATTTTCCCCATAAGAAAAAAAAGGGGGGGTGAGGAAGGAGTGTTTCTCTGTGGAAGAAACAGCTGATGCCCTATAAAATGCAGTGGATTATTAGGATATTTTTATTTACGGTCATAGAGCAATAAATAAAAATACTACTTACAAAATTTTAGAACACATTAGGTTAAAACAGTATGAAATTACAGTATAAAAACAACTTGAAACGTAAGCTTATAAAATGCAGTGGAAAAGGCAGAGTGATGAAATGATAAAAGCATGGAACCATACTGGATCCTTGGGCCAAAGTCTTATGTTTGCTGATTGCAGCAGCAAATGGAGCCAGCACCTACCACAGAATCATCATATGTTGAAAAATAAATCCTAATCAGGGTGTAGCTAGAGTGTATACATGCTTATAGTTGGAGTGTGGTGAAGTGTGGAGGTGTGTTTTTTTTTAAACAGGCTGGACGGCCATCTGTTGGGGGTGCTTTGATTGTATTTTCCTGCATGGCAGGGGGTTGGAATGGATGGCCCTTGGGGTCTCTTCCAACTCTATGACTCTATAAATCTGTGGTTCTCAAATATCAGTCCTCCAGGTGGTTTGGATTTCATCTCCCAGAAGCCCCAGCCAGCATGGTCAACAGTCAGTAATTCTGGGATCTGAAGTTCAAAACATCTGGAGGACCAAAGTCTGGGAACCATTGTTATAGATGCTCATTTTATTATTTTTGCATTTCAAGCTTTTGTTTGTTTGTTTCCTTAATGTGTCTTTACTATGCTTTCCTAGAAAATGAAAAGTGCCCCCAGAAATTATTGATATGACAGCCTCTGCCCTCACCCTTAGAATCTATAACACAGGGGACAGAAGAAAAGGTGATTGAGAAGGAAGGGGGTGGGAATTCAAGTACTTTTTAAAGCTACATTATTTACACAGGTATTCTTTCATGGAATTAAATTAAAACACTCCTGAGAGATGGCCATCAACCCCCTGTTTAAAGACCTCCAAAGAAGGAGCCTGGTCCACCTTCCAAGACAGTCTGTTCTATTGTCAAACAGCTGTTAGTTGTCAAGAAAATTTTTCTAATGTTTTGGTCAAGCTCTGGCAAGCTTTCTCAGCAGTAAATAACAAGGCAAACTCCTGCAGCTTTTCATTTTCTACCCATTGTTTGATCCAGTTCAGTCTGCCCCTTGCTGTGATGCTCTTGCTGGAAGGCAAGGGTTGGAGCCACTCAATAGTAACTGAGGCCACAATATGTTGCCTTCCCTTTTTCTACCACAAAATCGGTCCTTATATTCCCAGGTAAATATATTTAGCATCAGGACAACTGAAACAGGCACCATTGTATCCTTGATGTTCTGCTGGTAGTATGATTTAAGTATATTTACAGTGGTTTCTTAATTAGAATTTTTGGCCTAAGACAAATTAATTTAATTAGAATTTTTAATTTAATTAGAATTAAAATTTAAAATTTAATTAGATTTTTTGTCCTAATAGGCATTTTTGTGCTTCATAACTAGTAATATGCATGGCTGTTTAAAAGATGCCTCCCAAAAGGCCATTAAGGCTAAACCTGTGGAACTGATGGACCCCCAAAGTTGATAACTAATACTTCCACCATTGATTACTATTGGCTAAACTGACTAAAACTAGTAGGAACTAGAGTCCAACAGCTCTGGAGGGTCATCACTTCTTCAGCCCTATTCTAAGAAGTTTATCACACTGGGGATAATTTCGGCATTAAAGAGTGTTTAAAGTGCATTTAAAGAATCCAGCAAATAAAGTGAAAATTGTGAGTAATTGCGCAAATGATTATCACACACAATTGCACAAATAGAGTGATATCGGAAAAGCATTGTCACTAAAATCCCGAAAGTAAAAAGATGCACATTAATGCTTCCTAGGTGTTTTGGATATCTCAAGAATGCTCAAGCAGCAGCAGCAGCAGCAGCAGCAGCAACTATTTGGATGACGACTAGAGCGCAGATGGCGGAAGACTCGTCTCTTATCTGACAGAACACGCCATAGGCAGCATCTTCGCGCCTATCGGGAGGCTTTGCGTGTGTGCAGTGCAGAGATCTTTCTGCTCTGCACGCATTGCGTCTGCAGAGTCTCATCCAGCAGAGCTGTTTAAGGTGGTGGGGGAGCTGATACAGGTCCACCCTGCGCCAAATCCCCTTCTCAATCCAGCAACGGCCTGCTGTGATGCATTTAACACCCACTTTGCAGATAAAATCTCTCGGATAAGGTCCGACTTGAATGCCACTGTTTCACCACTATCCGCAGATGAGATGACCAGCAACTCCGTTATTGCCACTTTACTGGATGAGTTTCAATCTGTGAGTACCAAGGACGTGGACAAGCTCCTTGGAAATGTGAGGAAGACGACTTGCCCTCTCGATCCGGGTCCATCTTGGCTGGTATCCAGGGAGGGGACACATTGAGGGTATTCCTTCGGGATACAATCAGTGTGTCCCTTAGGGAAGGTATCATACCATCCTGTCTGAAGGAGGCGGCTTTCTCTCCAGCAGATCCCAAAGGGTGAGGCTCAGGGACAGTTGCTCTTCCAAGATCGAGCTTAATTGTGGCGTCCCTCAGGGCGCTGTCCTGTCCCCAATTCTATTTAACATCTATATGAAGCTGCTGGGTGAGATCATTCAGAGGCATGGAGCTCAGTGTCATTAGTATGCTGATGACACTCAGATATACTTCTCCATGACCAAATCATCGGCTCAGACTTCAGATGGCGTCTCTCCTCTCAATTACTGTCTTGTGGCAGTAATGGATTAGATGAGGAAAAACAGATTGAAGCTAAATCCAGACAAAATGGAGGTACTGACAGTTACAGGCCCGAAACCAGGTCTGAGAATACGACTTCCAGTCCTAGATGGAGTCACACTCTCCTCGAAGGACTCTGTTCACAGTTTGGGGGCACTTCTAGATTCGTCACTTCACATGACTTGTGAGGTGAATGCGATGGTCAGGAGTGCCTGTTATCAGCTTCGGGTGATACGCCAGCTGCACCATTTCCTGAACATGAAGGATCTGGAAACTGTGGTACATGCTCTGGTAACCTCACATTTGGACTACTGCAATGTGCTCTACATGAGGCTACCCTTGTGCTTAACCCGGAAACTTCAATTGGTTCAAAATATGGCAGCCAGGCTTATTACCAGAACATCTAGGAGAGAGCACATAACACCTGTGCTTAAGTCTCTCCACTGGCTGCTGATAAGTTTCCGGGCACAGTACAAGGTGTTGGTTTTAACCTTTAAAGCCCTACATGGCTTGGGGCCATCTTATCTTAGGGACCGCCTCTCCCTGTATGAACCCCCCCCCTTGCAACGCTCCGGTCTTCTGGGGGGAATCTGCTTCAGCCCATGAAGACCAGGCTGTCTTAGACCTCTCAGAGGGTCTTTTCTGCTACCACCCCCAGGCTATGGAACAGTCTGCTGGATGAGATACGTCTCATTACGACTCTAGACGGTTCCATAAAAGCCGTAAAGATCTTTTCCAGCAGGCCTTCCCAGATAATGGCTAACTGTCCCGGCTCCATAAGCCATAGCTATATTTTAAGTTTCTCCAGCTTCCCCCATCTATATTTTAGATGCCATTACCATGTACCAAAGAATAGTTGGTTTTAGATTTGTATCATTGTATTGTTATATTGTTATTGCTTTTAATCTGTGGTAATTTAATCTTATTTTAAGCGGTGGGAGGAGGGATTGAGTACTAATAATTTTTAAATTGTAACTGTTTTAACGTGTTGTACCCCACCCCAATTGCTCACTCAGAGGGGCGGGTTATAAATAAAATTTATTTATTTATTTATTTCCCGCCTCTCCTCAAGGCTTGAGGCAGGGCACAGCATGTTAAAATACAAAACACAATTAAAAATACATAAATGCATAGTTAAAATACAATAATATAAAACCATTAAAATACACTTATAAAAAGAGTTCATATACAGATTAAAAAGTCTTAATTTAAAATTAACTGGATAGCCCTGCTGGAAGAGATATGTTTTTAATGCTGTTTTAAATGCAGTCATTGTTTTCATCTGTCATCTCTCTTCTGGCAAATCATTCCACAGTCTGGGGGCAACAGATGAGAAGGTCCCCTGGGAAACCGTTGCCAGTCTATTCCTGTCTGGTTGAACCAAACATTTCCCAGAGAACCTAAGTGTACAGAGTGGATTGTATAGGAGAATGCAATCCTGTATGTAACCCGGCTTCAAACTATGCAAAGCCAATGGTGAGCGATTGTGGAAGTTGTAGTCTAAAACATATGGTGGGCCAGAGGTTGACCAGGTTTTGTTAAACTACCTGGGACTTTTTGTGTGTGCCTATTATAATACTCATGTTGTATTTCCCATAGGCACTCTGACAGAAACATCTATCAAGAACCAAAACTCAGTGTATGTGGAGAATGTATCCCATACAAACAAGTATAAGTATAGATAAGATGGACAATCATTACATCTTACAGATCCAAGCTTGAGAAGACTGATGAAGCTCTAAAAGATGATGAGAGGGAGATTTTTAAAGATTCAGTTTGGCTTGTCATTGTAGTGTGAGAAGCTATGTCCTTTGTGAGGTTCTAACTTCCATGGAATTTAATTAGTTACAGAACAAAAGAACAAGAGAGTGTAAATACAGGAGTAGATGCATTATCTTCCAAATATTTAGTTGAAGTATTCCAAAATTAAATGCCATTTTAAAAAATTGTTAAGCTAGTTTTCTTTTATAAGAAATCTGCTGCTGCCCATCTGTGACTCTTGTCCTGAGTTTTGAGACCCAAGCTGCACCTTTCCCTTGTATTCAGCTTCTGTGACAAGTTCTTTTCTTTCAGCCTCAGCAGTTTGACTTTCTATTCAATGCTGTAACTGAACATTCCCATTTCAATGAGCAGTGGGCATTTTTATGGCAGCCATTTATATGTGGCACTCAAGAGTCGTCTTCAAAATTCCAAATGTTTTCATTCTCTTCAAACTCTTGTTAAAAATGGCATGTGCTTCCTCTTTCATTGAGGAATGATACAGGAAAGACATAGTGGGATTCCAGGTTTCCAGGAATTATTTTGCTGTTTATTAGAACCTAAAAATTTACTCAGGTCTGGGAAATAAAAAACAGTGTTAGGGTTGGAGCCAAATGCAAAATTGTAGCTCTTGGAATGGATCAATTAGTTTCTGCACTCCAAATGAGCCATACACTGGGATGAGTCACCTGTACAAATGCAAGTGTACAGATTAATTACTACAGATCACTTGTTTTAGGAGTGTAGGCAGAAAAGCCTTTTTTCTGTTTCTGTTTTTAAACAGCTGAGACAAAACCCCTTGCTGGTCTACTTCAAATCATGCAATAACCTGGCAGTAGATCCTAATCCACTCTCTGCCAACCCCTGGTATTAAGGGAATACATGGCCCAGCAATACTGCATGCAAAAAGAACCTTGAGGTATTGTTGATTTTGGATCCTGTTTCTTCTTTTTTCAGTAATAGATTCCTGAACTTGTTTTGCCTAGGGAATGTATTTTATCTAGTGTTGAAACCCCCCATTTAATTACAGGATTAAACTTTGCAGTTAATTTTTTAAAAATATTATTAAATGTGTGTAAGGACCATTCTGATAAATTGGGCAAGTACAGTTAGCCATCTGTATCCACAGATTCTTTATCCATGTATTTGGTTTGAAAATATTCCGAAAATATTCCAAAAAGGAAACCCTGATGTTGCCATTTTATATAACAGACACCATTTTACTATGCCATTGTATTTAATGGGACTTGAGCATCCACAGATTTTGCTATCCATGAGGGGATACCAAGGGCCCACTGTACTCTAATAAAAAACGCCAACATATTATGTTATGGGGAAAGAGGGATCTAGTGAGTTTGCTTTTTAAAGATAGAGCCAACAAATGCCTTGTAGGATTTTAAAAAGAGGGAGGAAATTGTTGTTTCCCTGTTCAAACATTGCCCTGTTATCTCCCCCCTGGTGTGATAGGAGCCTTATATCTAGAAACACGGTAAGGAGATAGGTTCATGTGTTTAACTTATTACATGGATGCTTCAGGTAGGTGCCCCCCCCCCTAGTTCAGTTGTTTTGTGAGACAGATGGTTACGTCTGTATATCTAGCTATCCTGGCTGAATGAGACAATTATTAAATGGGCTACTTAGAGAATTCTCTTCCTGTTCATACTGGGGGAGGAGGCATCACTATAACAATCTGTTTTTTACAAAATGTGGCTGAAGGACGCATGGGTAGGAGTGGAGGGGGCTTGGTCAAAATATTTTACTTCCTGACAAGTAGTCAAGGTGTTCTTCTCCCTCCTGTTTTTGCAGGTTAAAAGATATAAATCGAAATAATAATAAATTATGGTGGGAGTTGCTAGTGATGGGCTCTGAAGTAAGATCTCAACATTTATTGTTATTTAGTAGGTGTTGTATGCTTTCAAGTAATTTCTGGCTTATGGCGACCCTTAGGTGACCCAATCATGGGATTTTCTTGCAAAATGTGTCAGATGGGGTTTGTCATTGCCTTCCTCTGAAGCGGAGAGACTATGACTTGTCCATGATCATCTAGTGGGTTTTCATGGCTGTGGCAATTCCCACTCTAATCTCCTTAAGTCCTAGTCCAACACTCAAACCACTACACCATGCTGCCTTCATGGGAGGTGGAGACATGCTGCTGCATGCCACACCTGGCAGTGCATTGCATGGGAACTGCATTGTATGTATTCTGGTAATAGATGATAATCCCCACTTTAGATGTATTGCAGGAGATACATCTGGAAGTTGCTATGCTTCAAAGTGAGAAATAAGCAACTTTTAAAAACATTGTCCCCTTTCTACCCCAATGCTTACAACAAAACAGCCAGTCATAAAATGGTTTTATTACAGGGTTTCTCATCCAGGGTTCCCTGGAATCCTAGGATTTGGATAAGTTTTGTGACAGATTGTGACTAAAAATAAAATAAAAGATGAGCTGGAGTTCCAATAATTTTTAAGGAGGTCCTTCCCTGAGACCTGAAAATTATTTCAAGGGTTCTTCCAGGGTGATAAGGTTGAGAAAGTCTTTTTTATTATGCAATGTGTGAAAGAAATGTTTTTGTCTAGATACCAACGTGTTGTTGCACTTGTTTCTACATAAAAAGATTACGTAAATAGATGCAGATGTGTAAAACTAATTGTATGTTAAGTGTGTGTTGTTTATACTGCTGAAAGTACGTGACCCATTATGAATATAAATTGGTGAGTTTACATGATAAGGTTGAAGATTTTATGCAACAGAGACAACTGTGCCTATGTGATTGCATGGACTTGCCATTCCAAAGTGGCTGAGTAGCTTTAAGCTTCTGGGAAATACAGGAAGAGCTTCTCTTGAAGATGACAAGATGATTCCATTTTGAACAGCACAATAGAAACACTGTTGGATGCAGGTGTGTCATAATGTCAGTGAATCAGTTTTGTTGAAAGAATATGCATTGAGAAGAGACCATAAAGAGAGCATAATTTTGCATTGTTGCTTGCCTCCGGGATCATGACCAGTGTTTCACAGGTTTGTAGGTGACTCCCCATTTCACAGTTACTTCTAGATATAGATACTGAACCGCAATTACTCAAAATAAGACACTTTTTTGTTCAACTAGAAAAGGTTCTAAAATGCAAAGATATACAACTGAGCACAAAAGTTAGAATCATACAAGCCATTGTTTTCCCTGTTACTATGTATGGATGTGAGAGCTTGACAGTTAAGAAAGATGATAGGAAGAAAATCAATTCATTTGAGATGTGGTGCTGGAGAAGAGTGTTGAGCACCCTATGGACAGTCAAAAGGACAAACATATGAGTCCTAGAGCAGATCAAGCCAGAAACCTCCCTGGAAGCCAAGATGACAATAATGCTGGGAAAGGTGGAAGGAAGTAGGAAGAGAGGAAGGCCACATGCCAGATGGATGGACTCTATTAAGGAGAAGACGGGTATGGGGTTGCAGGAACTAAGCAGAGCAGTGGAGGACAGAGGGTCTTGGAGATGTCTCATCCATAGGGTCCCAATGGGTCAAGATTGACTTGGGGGGTAGTTAACAACAACAAACCCTGGCTCATATTATGTTCTATTGCTTTTTTGCACTTTTCTTCAGCTTTTGTTGCACTTCCAATAAACCTCTATTTCTCATTGCAGGTGAAGCCTAAATTAAATTCAAAGATAAAAGTATGTAGAGAGATCTTGTAGCATCTTTGAAACTAACTGAAAGAACGAAGTTGGCAGCATGAGCTTTAGCAGACCTGAGTCTATTTCCTCATGGTATAAATGTTTTTAGTGCCAAATCTGTACTAAAGAATTCTGGTTGGGAGAGGGGGAAGAGGAACTAATTGAATTCTAACCCTCAGATATTTGCCCTGCATCATTTGATAGTCATTTGACATGTGGGTTGGAAATCAGAGCTTATTTGCAGCTGTGGCAGGCTGTGGTGCAAGCAAAGGAGGTGTCTCATTGTAACTCTTTGGATGTTCCTCCCCTCCCCTGCTGAGGTTGCAAACGTTGTGTGTAAGACAATTTCTCAAGGGCTGGTTGCCTTCTATTGCCTTATTGAAGCCCTCAAATGGGGCTCATGGTTTGTTTCACCACTAATCTCAAAGCATGCCCGTACCTGTTCATTAAGATCCTGAATTATATCTAGTTCAGAATGTAGCTTGTTCTGTTTTACTAGTACCTCTGATTGGCTCCTCCAAATCTCACAAGATCTTGACATTCTTTATAGGCGTAGGTTCAGGCAGATAAATGTGCACAGATGCCTTTAAGCATGAGGTACCACTTAGCCTCTTTCTCACCCATCCCTACCTGATAGTAATGTGTGTTGCATCTTGGCCTGGCTCACTCTGGGTCATAATATATGCATCACTCAATGAACATTAGGGAGAACGTCCTGATGGTAAGGGCTATGGAACAGACAGTCTCAGGGAATGACAGGCTCTCGTTCTGTAGGCCTCTTTCAGGGAGGGATTCTTTAGCTATAGATTCCTGCACTGAAAGGTTGGATTAGATGATCAGTGAGGTCCCATCTAGCAGTACAGTTCTGTGATTGTTAGGATCCCAAAGAGTGCTTGGAAATGAGGGCCTAGCAAGCTTACATTTTTCGTCAGTGAGCAAAGAACAGAGAATTACCAGCAAAACAACAACCAAAACGCCTTCAAGAGACAAAATGACAGAAATTGGAGAGAAGGTTCACTAAGTAAGTCAAAGAAAGGGCTGGCCTCTAATCTTTGGTAGGTAGAGAACAGTACCATTTCTCAAAGGACACAGGGCTATTGCTTAAGGGATGGGTGGGAATGGTGAAGGTTAAAAATGAGGCCTATATTTCAAACACTAGGGACAGGTCAAGTGATCCTTTGTGTTTCAGCAGTCTGATGAGTTGGCATGCAAGCCATTCACATACAAGCACAATATAAAGCTTCTCAGTGAAGCTGCACTGCTTTGGAAAACACTCTTTCCAGGCAGGAAAGGCAAGTAGGACAGACTATCAGGTGATTTCTTCCCCTCCCAAGTTTTTGTGAAATGGATGGCTTTTAGTTTACATATTGGGTGGTTTGATTTTTATAATTTTTAAAATTATTTTATTGTCCAGTCTGTTGTTCTTGTGTTTTATTGTTGCGGGTTGATATTATTGTAGCATGTTTTGGATGTATACTGTAAAGCAGTATAGAAATATTTTAAAAGAAATACAGTACTATGTTTCAGTCTAATTTCAAATAAGTGGGTACCATTCCTAAATTTAAAAAAAGTACCTGCACAAACTGTATTTAACTTTATTCTAAGAACTCTTAGTTTGGTTTTTGCCCTTTGCTTTTTGGGATTTTTCTTTTTCCAGTGTCTCCACTTGCTTTTTTGCAAATCTAGACCAAGTAATACAGTAGGGAGGCAAAACTTCAAATGTTTATTATTTTTAAAAAATTGTATTTGTAACCTGTCCTCTGGTGTGGACTAAATGTAGTTCCATGCAATTATGTAGGTTTTACATTCTCTTTAGCAGATGTAAAACAAATGATTACTTCCTTTATCCTAAAATAAAATTATCTCAAAAACTTGGATTTTTTATCCCCCCCCCCTCCCCCGGTATATTTCATCGTGAAATAGTGCTATGAAAAGGAAGCTGCAATCCCAGTATCTTCCTGTACACAACAGATAGCTCACAATAGCAATATGTAAAATTTGCTGATTCAAATTCAATGTTGATACACTTTCCAGAAAATTTTAGCCAGGGAAAGAATGTGCTTGAGAGGTCTGCCCACTAGTGGACATTCTGTATAATTACTACTATTTTGCCTTGGTTTACCAAAAATAGTTTAGCTTTTCCTCAACCCGCATACTATTAAACAGTCTGTTCGATAGTGTTTTCTATCATATTTACCATAAGTTATAAGGGAGGCCAAATTAAACAAATTATAGAGATTGGATACTGAAGTGAATGTTAGGAAGCAGCAAATGGTTTGCATCCAGTGGTGGCTCTGAATGTGCAGGTGAGGCACCCTATTTTTACTAAAAAATAAAATAAAATTAAAAACATTTTAATGTAGCTCTCCATGCAATGTCTTGTACTGCCCAAGATGGTTCTCTGCAGCAGCTTTTCAGGAGATGGGGTTGTGGAGACTTCACCTGTACGCTAGCTTATACATCTGAATGCAGTGGAATACAAAGGTTATACAAGCACACTTTTGTTAGTCCCTAATACAATGAGTAGGGACTAACAAAACTGTGCACGTACAACCTTTCTACCCCACCCATTGTTTTAAATGCATTCAGATGGCAAAGCTAGCAATAAAAGTGTGGTCCCCCTTATCTGTAACTCCAAAATGCAACACTGTTCACATGGGTGACTGAGGTAGTGGCACCTTTGCTTTCTAATAATTCAGTGTATACAAGCATTGCTTCATGCACAAAATTATTTTAAAATATTGTGCATAAAATTACCTGGAGGCTGTGTGTATAAAGTGTAGTAGTTAACTGTCAACCTGCATTCATGGCGACCCTGTGAGGCATCTCCACGACCCCCTTTCTCCCACTGTTCTGCTGGTGTCATCTGAAGATTTTAGATGGTTGATGGTCCTTCCTCCTGTCTTCACTCCTCCTCCTCCTAAATTTAAGCTTGCTCTTTGTATTATGTTTTCTGCATATAAATTGAACAAGTAGAGTGATAAAATGCAGTCTTGCCTGACCCAATTGCCAATTGGGAACCATTCTGTTCCTCTGTATTCTGTTTTAACAATAGCCTCTCGTCCTGAGTACGGTTGGCACTCCCATGTCTTTAAGGGTATTCCATAGCCTTTCATGATCTATGCAGTCAAAGGCTTTGCTGTAAAGCACATGCCGATTTTCTTTTGGAATTCCCTGGTGCGCTCCATTAGCCATTGTATGTTTGCTATGTGGTCCCTAGTGCCTGTACCCTTCCTGAACCCTGTATACAAAACAAATGAATTTCGTTGTTGAGACATGGATCTCATCTCCAAGATACCTCATCATGTCTATGCAAATATTCAAAAATCCCCAAAACTGTGAACTCTCAAACACTTCTGGTCTCAAGGATTTCAGATATGGGAGATTCAACCTGTACTTGATTTTTCCAAAAAGCTTTTCAATTATTTGAGTTACATGTTACTACATTTACAGATCTGTAATTCATCTGTTTAGTTGCAGTTGTACAAATAGGCCTAAACCATTTGTTAGTCTCAACTAGAGTAGACCCTTTCAGTCAATAGAAACTTGTTCAGTCAACATTCATGTATACTGTGTTGATTAAATAGATGCACAGTAAGCCTTTAGTATGATTTGGAGTTTGGTTCCAGAACCCACTGTGGATACCAAAATCTGTGGATGCTAGAGTGCCATTAAATACAATGGCATAGTGAAATGGGGTTCCTTGTATCAAATGGCAAAATCAAGGTTTGCTTTGTGGAATTTGTATTTGTGTGTGTGAATATTTTCAATCTGTGTATGCTTTAAGACAAGGACAAAAAATCTATGGATATTGAGTGCTGACTGTACTCTAGTTGGAATTAACAATTTGATTTGTCATAACTCATCCCATAGAGTCTGAGTAATCTGATGTAGCAGAGTTAGATACAGAAAAGATCTCTAGCCCTGGATGATAGCTTCCCATCCCCAATCTGAGCAGCTAGTGGTTAGCAGAGTGGACCTGCACCTCAGCCAGAATTTGTGGGACATCATCCGGACAAGGAACAATAATAAAGGAGCCTCTGAAACAAGAAACTGAGCAATCTGCACCAGGCATCTTCAAGACAGACAACTGTAAATCCAGCAGCAGCAGTGATTGTTGTTATTTGTAGCTGTTCCTTCTCTCTGGCTTTTTGTGTACTTCCTGCTCATTGATTATTTGGATTCTTGACCCTAATATTTATCTTTTTGTCTTTTCCTTGTGGAATCAGTTATGATGACTGTTGGCTTCTTGTGACATATTCTAGAATGGCTGAGATTTTGGTGCTGTACCTCCCTTCAAGCTTGGTGAACTCCCTTGATTACCTGTGTATGGCCTGGACAGGTTTGCCTCACCCATAACTGCTTCTTCATTCTATAGTGTCTCTCCTGACATTTGCTGCCTCTAAATTCATGACAGATTCAACCCTTAGTTTATTATGTTCTTTGGCATGATTGCACCACTCCTTCAGAAAATGTGAGGGTCATTTTCCCATACCATTTTCAAACAGATGCACACCTACAACAACATTTTTAAAAAATTAAAGTTGTGTAGGCAGCCGAATGTTTTTGTTTAAAGAGTAGGACTTCCAAGGACTCTGGGAGAGAAATGTTGCCCATCACAATCTATGGTCAAAACAATAAAATTATTGTTTACTGTGCCTATAAAAAGCAGTGCAAGAAACCCATAAAGATTTTTAATTATGATGACAATAGATAAAAAAGAACTCCAGGCTAGGATTGAGCTAGAAAGGACCTGGGAGGACTGGTGGGGAAGTGCTTATGCCCCACCTGTCCTTTGACAGTTTAGAAGCCCTGAGGGAAGACAGCAGCCCAGTCCGGTAGTTTGTGTGCCATTTCCTCCTGAGGATTCCTTCTGTGAACATGGTAACATCATCATCCTGTGGTTTGTTTGTTTGTTTGTTTGTTTAGAATCATAGAATCATAGAAATTTAGAGTTGGAAGAGACCACAAGGGCCATCCAGTCCAACCCCCTGCCATGCAGGAACTCCCAATCAAAGCATTTCCGACAGATGGCCATCCAGCCTCTGCTTAAAGACCTCCAAGGAAGGAGACTCCACTACACTCCGAGGGAGCGCGTTCCATTGTCGAACAGCCCTTACTGTCAGGAAGTTCTTCCTAATGCTGAGATGGAATCTTTTTTCCTGCAGTTTGCATCCATTGTTCCGAGTTCTGTTCTCTGGAGCAGCAGAAAACAAGCTTGCTCCCTCCTCAATGTGACATCCCTTCAAGTATTTAAACAGGGCGATCATATCACCTCTTAACCTTCTCTTCTCCAGGCTAAACATCCCCAGCTCCCTAAGGCGTTCTTCATAGGGCAAGGTTTCCAGACCCTTCACCATTTTAGTCACCCTCCTTTGGACATGCTCCAGTTTCTCCACATCCTTTTTGAATTGCGGTGCCCAGAACTGGACACAGTATTCCAGGTGGGGCCTGACCAAAGCAGAATAGAGTGGCACTATTACTTCCCTTGATCTAGACACTATACTTCTATTGATGCAACCTAAAATTGCATTGGCCTTTTTAGCTGCTGCATCACACTATTGACTCATGTTCATCACACTATTGACTCAAGTAGACTTGTGGTCTACTTGGACTCCTAGATCCCTTTCACATGTTGTCTCATTCACATGTGTCCCCCATCCTATATCTGTGCATTTCATTTTTCCGCCCTATGTGTAGGACCTTACATTTCTGTGTGTTAAATTTCATTTTGTTAGCTTTGGCCCAGCTTTCTAGTCTATTCAGGTCATTTTGAATTTTGGTCCTGTCCTTTGGGGTATTAGCTACTCCTCCTAATTTGGTGTCATCTGAAAATTTGATAACTAGGCTCTCAATTCTGTCATCCAAGTCATTAATAAAGATGTTGAATAGCACTGGGCCCAGGACAGAGCCCTGTGGCACCCCACTTGTCACTTCTTTCCAGGATGAAAAGGAACCATTGTTGAGCACCCTTTGAGTTCGGCCAGTCAACCAGTTACAAATCCATGTAACGGTTAACTTGTCAAGTCCACATTTTACAAGCTTGTTTGCAAGAATGTCATGGGGAACCTTGTCAAATGCCTTACTGAAGTCAAGATATACTATATCCACAGCATTCCCTTCATCTACCAAGCTGGTAATTTTATCAAAAAAAGAGATCAGATTTTTCTGACATGACTTGTTTCTCTGAAACCCATGTTGGCTTTTTGTGATTATGGAATTATCTTCCAGATATTCACAGACTCTCTGTTTAATTGAACAAGATGTATTTTGTTCAGTATTTAAGCTCTGTAAACCATCTTTGATGCCTTGGCAAAAAATGGTATCGAAATGTATTTATAAATATAAAAGTCAAGACAAAACGGCCCAAACATGACCTTGTTAATAAATTCTCAAATAACTAATCACTCCACCTGCAAAATAAAAGTTAGAAATATTGAAAAGCAGACAGAAGGAAAACAAAAGGATACTGTGGCTTCAAATCCTATACCATTTGTCTGAGGTCAGTGCAGCTTTCTCTCAGCTGAAAACATAACTTCTTCCTCTCAGCAATCAGATCAGATTCAAAGCTAAATATGGGGGGAAAATAATGACAATTTTTACTTGAGTAATATGCACAATGTGTCTTATTCTATGATATTATCGTCCTCAGTGAATAACAATAAGTTCTTGATTTACTGCACAATTCAATGAATGTTTACTCAAGACGAGGCTCTCTGAGCTCAGTAGACATTACTCTTTAATAAGTGTATTTAGAATTTTAGGCACAACTTAGAAAATATTTTAAATGTTGGTACTATATTTTTTATTGTTGTGTGCCTTCAAGTAGTTTCTGAATTATAGCGAACCTAAGGGGATCTATTATGAGGTATTCTTGGCAAGATATGTTCAGAGGGGGTTTGCTTTGCCCTCCTCTGAGGCTGAGAGAGTATGACTTGTCCAGTGTTTCCATGGTCAAGCGGGAATGCAAACCCTGGTCTCTCAAGTGTTCTAGCCTAATACTCAAAGCTTGGTATAGACCAAGCTGGCTCAGATGCTATGTTCTCATATACCAATAACTTTTTCTTTTAGGAATTTACAGATACTTCAGCAGCTATTTGTATATTACAAAATATGAGAATCAACCTTCTCAGCTTTGTACTTTGCAGATATGCCGGAGTGTAAACCCTTTCTAACCAGTCTGATTGTCATATTTGGTTGATTTTCATATTTATATGATTTCTAGTTAAACACTAGAAATATGAACCCCAAATTCAAGAAAGTGAGGCGGAAGCTGCAATAAGAGAAGATGAGAAGAATAAATCACCAGAAACAGATGATATTCCCCTCAAACTGATACAATCCCCGCAGGCAGTATCAACTCCAGTGTTAACTAAAAAATGCCAACAAATATGGAAATCAAAACAGTGGTCAAAAGATTGGAGACATTCAATGTATATCTTCATCCACAAAAAAAAAAAAAAAAAAAAAAGGAGACCCCAAAGTGAGTCTGAAGCTACTACAGGGTCATGGCATTAATTTCCCACTCACGCAAAATTATGCTTAAAATTTGGCAACACAGAAATCCTAGAGATCCCAGCAGGGTTCAAGAAAGGCACTAGGGATCACATTGCAGACATGAGATGTGGTGCTGGCGAAGAGTGATGAGGATACCATGGGCAGCCAAAAGGACAAACAAATGGGTCCTTGAACAGATGGCTGACATCTCCAGGGAAGCCAAGCTGCTTAAACTGAGACTGTCATACTTTGGCCACATCATGAGAAGGTATGACTCACTAGAAAAGGCAATAATGCTAGAAAAAGTAGAGAAAAGTAAAAAGAGAGGGAGGCCACATGCCAGAAGGGTAGTCTCAATTGGGGAGGTCATGGGCCTGAATCTAAGAGACCTGAGCAGAGCAGTGGAGGATATGAGGGCTTGGAGATGTCTCATCCACAGGGTTGGCATGAGTCGAGGTCAGCTCAAGGGCAGATAACAACAACAAGTTAAACACTTTCTGCTTTCTTTTTCAAAAGCTAACACTTTGCTGAAATGTAACATAACCTGAGCTAAGCAAAGAGATTTTGTAGCACCTTTGAGACTAACAGCTTTGAACTAGTTGTATATGGCCACAGGAGGTCACTAGTAAGCTAATTATAATTTCCATAGGCATGCATGCTGCAGCAGCAGTTAAAGGGATCAAAAACTTGATTTTACCAGTAGGTTTCTCAAAAACCCAGTAACTTTAGTTGACAGATAACAGCACTAAATAATTTCACAAGTAAGCTTCAGTTATTGACATTCCATAACACAAACGATCTGTCCCAAAGGAATTTGTGGCCTTCAAACGGCAAAGGAAAAACAAAGGATATCTAACACTACAATATTTGTCTGTCTGCCTGTCTGTCTAAATACTGTTCACACTTTTTTCAGCATCTTTGAATTATACGAGTGGGCCTGGTTTGTATTAATGAAAAAAGAGTGCCTTTGCCCATGTGGCCCTAACAGTTGTGCAGGTCTCATTGAATTAAGTGAATTTTCATTGAATTACTTCTTTGTAAGCATGATTATATGGCACCAGTGTGCCGTAGTGGCTTGAGTGCTGGACTGTGACTCTGGAGACGGGTTGAAATTGCTTGGTCATGGAAACTCATTGGGTGACCCTGGG
Organism: Urosaurus nigricauda; assembly: GCA_034509955.1. NCBI lineage: Eukaryota > Metazoa > Chordata > Lepidosauria > Squamata > Phrynosomatidae > Urosaurus > Urosaurus nigricauda. Next base: position 166,284,373 of record JAOEGL010000001.1, on the reverse strand, counting down.
CAAGTCACACACTCTCAGATTCAGAAAACCCCATGAAAGTGTCACCATACTTAGAAAATTACCTGAAGGCACACAAAAACAACACCAAAAGCACAGTTGTAGCTTTAATATCCTTTAAGAAGCCTTTACTTGGGCCAGACTAGATGAGATATTTGTGATTTGTGCAATTACTCAGAGAAAGACAGGCAGGGAAGTTACAGTTGCCAAAGGAAGCAGGATTTGGCAGGTGGACACATAGATGTAGGGGTGCAACTGACCCTGGGCAGGGCAATGTGAGGGATAGAGAAGCTAGAGACAGAGAAAAAACAACAACCCTTATTTTTAATATGTGTTTCATTCTGTTTCATTCCTATTTGGGTCTTGGACTGTAAATCTGGAGACCAGCTCGGCAATAGTCACCAAGTGACCACTGGCAAGTCACACTCTCTCAGCCTCAGCAGAAGGCAATGACAAACTTCCTCTGAACAGTTCTTGCCAAGAAAATCCCAGGATAGTGTCGCCATAACAACAAACAACATTATTAGTCTTGCATTACAATAAAACGAACACAAGTGAATGTCGCAAGACCCTACTATAAATATTTCCATTCTGTGATGAGGCTCTGTTCCGATTACACAGCTGCTCATATGATGAAGTCTCAACGTTTCCTGAGTCAAGTGATACCTTGCATCCAGAAGACAACATTTTCTGCAGCCTCTTTGTCTTTTGCATGAAAATTAGGCAGCACCTCGTGGACTGAGCTGACCTTTCCTGCTGACAGTGTGTGTAATAAGCTCATCACAGCAGGCAAAAGCTAAGAATACCTGCTTAGCAACCAGATCCCACTGTCTTGAAAGCCAGACACTGGTCCTATAGTCCCTGAGAGGACCAACCAGTTGGGAAACTGCAATTGCAAAAGCAGAGATGTGCTGGGAACTATATTCTGTCTGTGTGAGAGATCTGACAAGAGAAATTGCTGCTAAGGATCACACAGTATCTGTTAAAAACAAAGTGAAATATACACATACCTGCACATTGGAAGCACCGTTTTTTGTTGGCCTGCATGCAAGAAATAGTCTCAATGATACTGCAGATTAGACATGCTGAGTGTTGTACTTCAACACAGTTGGAGGGCATCAAGAGTGATGCAGACATTCATCATTATCCTACCATTGGCAACTGGAACAGGGCCACAGTTGGAAATCTTCTGCAAGAGGCTCCCAAATACAGGCAACAATTATTTGCATAATAAATACACTAATTAATTGACATGTTAATAATACAAATAAAATTTAATACATTGGGTGGCTCTTCAGATAGAGGGATTTCTCCATTCCCATTCTCTTATACCAGGGGTAGGTAATTGTTGCTGGACAGGTTAGTGATCATTGGCTATGTTGTCTAGAGCTGTGTTGCTCCAAAACATTTGGAAGGCCAGAGGTTCCCTACATATGAGTTATCCCATTTCTTATCAGACATTGTCCTCTTAAAATCTAGGCGATGCTGAGCCTTCTGGTTTGCTTTCCAAGGACAAAACAGGACCGCAGGAGAGAAGCTGTTTTTTCCTAATGCTGTTGTAGCACTTCTGTTCTCTTCCTGAGGGAGAGAGTAATAAAAGCATGCCTTTCGCCAAGCTTGTCCTCCAAACCGTTGGAAGACTGCAAGAAATATTTGACTATTTGGCAGTGTAAACCACCTCCAAAAGCCAGATGTGATGAACATACTGACGGAAAGCTATATGCTTCTTTTACCCAGGTTCTTATTAGAAGAGCAGGAGTAGTTAGGGTCTGTTGATCAGGACCGACTTCCCCTGCCCCTGTCTTTTGATATGTTTTACTCTGTACAGTATTTATTTCTATACAGGTGTTTATGTATTTCATGGGATTCTCAAGTGCTCTGAGGTTTTAAAAAGAGTAAATGAGATTTTTAAAATGTTTAAATATATAATTAAAAGGAGGAAGTACAAAAGGCAGTTAAGAGATTTTGTGACTGGCTCCCCATATGAGAAGCTCTGTTGTAAGTGTAAATGTTGGGTTGGACTTGAGAGATCCACATTCTAGTCTTCAGGGAGCCATGCCACTCTTTGGCTAATCTTGATATTGTCACTCTCTCTCACTCAGCCTATCCCTCTCAGCCCAGCCTCACAGGATTGTTGTGGACTATAAGATCAATGCTCTGTTACTGTAGCAGAATACAAGAAACACCATCAACAAGAAAAATACACTGGTAGATAATGCCCAGCATCATGGTAGTGTTGTTCTGTACAACATTACTCAAAGGTTTTGTCCCTTTTATTGTCTTAATTTGTCTATGGCTGGGGATTAGTGTAATCTGTAACATGTAATACAGTGGGCCCTTGTTATCCGCTGTGGTTTGGTTCCAGGACCCTCCGTGGATAACAAAATCCATGTACTGTATGCTCAAGTCCCATTAAATATAATGGCACAACAAAATGGTGTCCTATATATAAAATGGAAAATCAAGGTTTGCTATTTGGAATTTATACTTTTGGGGAATATTTTCAAGCCGTGTATGCTCAAATCTGTGGATAAAAAAATCAGTGGATAAGGAGGGCCAACTCTAAGTCAGTTTCTGTTACCTATGTGAGAATGAGCTTTGTCTATTAGTATTCTTTCCTTTTTCTTTTCTTTCTTTCTTTGTTTTTTTTTTTAAGTAAAAATAAAAAGCTAAAACAAAGTGGTAGTGATGGGGATCGCCAAAGGAAGATAGCAGTTTGTGTCCCATACCTCACAAGAGTTTGAGCACTGGACTGTGACTCTGAAGACGAGGGTTCAAGTCCCTACTTGGCCACGAAAAACCATTAGGTGCCCTTGGGCAAGTCAAAGCCTCAGAGGATGTCAGTGGAAAACCCCCCTCTGAAGAAACTTGGAGGTCTTTAAGCAGAGGCTGGATGGCCATCTGTCGGGGATGCTTTGACTGGGAGTTCCTGCATGGCAGGGGGTTGGACTGGATGGCCCTTGTGGTCTCTTCCAATTCTATGATTCTATGATTCTATGAACTTGCCAAGAAAACCCTGTGCTAGGTTCATCTTGGGGTTGTCGTCAGTCAGAAATGACTTAAAGCAAAAAATACACACACACCTCACAAGAGACAAGAGATGCTAAGGGAGAATTGACATTCATATAGAACTTGACACCAAGTTATCACAGGAACTGGAGAAACATCCAGGTTGAGTTTCCTTTCACCAATATGCTTGGGACCAGAGGTGTTTTTGATTTTGGAATATCTATATTTTCATTTACATCTCAGCCTCAGGGGAAGGCAATGTCAAACCACCTCTTAACAAAGCTTGCCAAGAAAACGCCATTATAGCTTGGCCTTAGGGTCACCATATGTTGGAAATGACTTGAAGACACACAATAATATATAACATCGAAATGAGATATCTTGGAGATGGGACCCAAGTAGAAACACAAAATGCATTTATGTTTTATATACATCATACACATAGTATGAAGATTACTGTACACAATATTTTAAATAATTTTGTGCATGAAAGTTTGTATATATTTAACTGTCAGAAAGCAAAGGTGTCACTATCTCAGCCACCTATGAAAACAGTTTTGGTTTCTGGAATGTTTTGGATTTTGGAATTCTGGATAAGAGAGCCTCAACTTGTACGTATTTTGAAGTGTTTCTTATGTTTAATATAACTACTTTTGCTTCTCTCCCTACCCTCCCACCATATGGTGGTGTTAAGAGGGAGACAAAGTTCCAAGAGAAAACACCCAAGGTACCCAAGGTACTGAGAAGACTGGAAAACAACATCTAGGAATAAAGGATTTTAAAGTGGCACCTTAAGCTTTCGGAAAACCAATTCTGAAATAGATACTACATGTATCATTCCATTCCTGTCCCCCACAAATTTTTTAAAATACGCAAGCGGTGGTCCAGTGCCTTTCTACATAACTGGAAGTGATAAACTGCAGTTTAAAGATGTGGGCAGGTTTCATAATGGCTGCAACATGCAGGAGTTTTGAATTTGCTCCAAGTATGAAATAGATCATATGAAGCATCCCTCACCTCATCACTTTTCATCACTTCAAAGTGCCTTGTGATCATTTCAAGGAGCTGACAAGCAGCTGCGAGACTTGCAAAGTCCATGGTTTAGCACCGAGGGGGAAGGGAAAGTGCAGGTTGAATGCAGCTTCCTTGTCTTGCCTTAATATCTTCCGAACACACACCCCACACATGAGTGAGGGCAAAAATTCTCACCAAATGGACCCCCCCCCCCAAAAAAGGCCAAATTAATTACCACTTCTGGTTTCCTCAATGCCACTTTCAGACTACACAATTATAGCACTAGGATTCCACTTTTACTGCCATAGGTGCATCCTATAGAATCCTGGGAATTATAGTTTGGTCAACAGCATCAGAGACGCTTCCAGGCTAAGGATTCTTCTGAATGTCCCTCCCTAAACTAGAATGGAACCATGACAATTAAAATGGTGCTGCAACTGGATAGTGTAAAAGGGCCCCTGGAGCAGTGGTTTGCCTTGCAACAGTCCCACTCCTTCCAATTCCTGAAACTCTTACCCTCCTAGTATCCCAGTTTGGCAGGGGCAGTCCTGATTTATCCCCGGAGGCCCCACTTTTTCAGCTACTTTAAATATATTCCAGTTTTTCTCTCTTTCCTCCCAGTTTTTCCCTTGGTTCTCAGTTTATGTCTGTTGCTACAAACTGAATTCAAAATGCAGAAGTAGTTTGTACTCAATTGTCAGGGAGGGAAGGAAAGGATGAGGCAGAATCTTGCCCTTCCCAGTAAGCTCCAGCAAAAGCAAACTGCTGCAGTTTCTCCCAGCATGTATTCTTCCTCACAGCTTTTATCATCTTGACCAGACCCTGATGTTTCTCGGTAATGTGTCTCAGTTTTCATCTGTGTTGGAGAGTATGCAAGCTAATGAAAATCCTTGGAAATCAAAACTGGAGGTGACTTCCAGGCTGGATTTTTTGCCAATTTTTTTTTTTTGGCAGTGTGATGTAAACTGAGCCCCATGACAGTGGCTATTCTCCCCTCTCCCCATGCTTTAGTATATGTGATTCTGGCCCAGGCTGTGTGGTTAAAAGGGCATATGTGATTTTAAGTCACACCTTTAAAAGAATTGCTATAAATCAGACACATTCCCAAAACTGGTGTTTCTTATAGTGACTAAGAGTGACTCTGTTCATGTGGCCAGTGAAAACAATTCGGCTTGCTATCATGTTGGCATCTTGCATGTTGATAATTTTTGCTGGCAGATGGAGAAAGATTTTATGAAGTCACAGCTTCAAGGCATATACCACGTCTAATGTCTAGCTGGACTGATTGGTTTACCAGGGGGATACAGGTGAAATATGAGAAACCTAATCACACTCCTGCTCTGATCAATAATGTCTGGCTAAAAAGGATGTCTCAGTACTGATTAGTAATGCTTGGCACAAACTGGGCAGACAGAATGCTATCCTCAGCAATGGTGATTGAATTAAATGAATTTGTCCAAACCAATTCTTTCTGGGTGTTTTGCCCATGCTAAAAGAATCTTCTAGCATGATTGGAGCCAAGCTGTTGGAACCATGAAGACTCCATAAAGCCTGACAGACCCTAGATCCTCTGGGCTGAGGGGAGCAGCACCTCCAGAGAGAAAACGTCCAGCTGATGCCTCAGAAAAGGATGGTGGTCCACCTCAAGTCCTCAGGAGCAAAGAAAGTGCTACCCCAAGAGCCTTCCTCTGCACCTCCTCTTTTTGATATAATTTTGATATTAAAGGGATGTGGTAGGCAGGTAGCCAAGAGGGCACCTCTAATGCAGGGAACTAGCCATGCTATAAGGACTTCCATGTCCATATTTGGAGATCCTGCTGGCTCAGCATGGGGGAAAACTGGGCACTTAGCTGGGATAGATCAATTCATATCAGAATCTGCATAATCCCTTCACTGATAGGAGTGATGGTGGATGATAGAGTTTGGGTTTATGCATGAACAGAAGTCTAAAATTAACTCCCTCTAGGAGTGAGATGCCTTTGTCCAGGGACATTCACAGTGATTATCCAGCCATTTACAGACTTCCAGTTCTATTCTTCTCTCCTGGGAACTTCACCTTAATCCGAAAACTGCCATGGGGTATACCTGCTCAGGCACTACCAATTTGGTCTTGTTTTGAAGTCAGACAAACTATCTCACCGGACTCCTCAGCAACTCCTGCCCACCCCAGATCCACAGTGTGCTGATCCACTTTCCTCTCACAAAACCCCCCAACTGGAACCTCTGCTGCAGGAATCAGGTTATCATCCTCTGGAATCCTGCTACCACCTTGTATATCATTAGTTCTTGTATGTGTGCATGAATGTGTGTTTTTGTGTGAAAGTTGATTTCCCATTTGCTGCTATAAATAAAACTAAATTTGGACCATGCATTCTGGAGTTCTGCTTCTAGGAACCGATAGACACAGGGCTGACCTCTGCTTTTCGTTGCCCACAGCCATCTCAGCAGTTTCACTCGAGCTAATCAAATTCCTCTTATTAAATATTGGTTTGAGTGCCCTCTGGGAACCTCCCATTTTGGGTAACAAAGAAAAAAAAAGGCTAGGGCTTGAACTAAGACCGTCCAATGCACTTGGCTCCATGGAAGGTCTCATCATGAGTGGTGGCTTCCTTAGAAGTGAACCATGGCTTAGAGGGAGACCTAAGTCAAAATGGCCTACTATTTAGTACTGAGCATCTGCTTTTGCTGGTGGTGGTAGCTGTGGCAGCAGCAGCAGCAGCAGCAGCAATATATAAGCAACATAAACATTGTATAAGCCTCTGTTTGTGCAAAATTTGTTGCTGAGAAAAATAGTTTACCTCAGTGGACTTTGGGCAGCCATTTGCATATCTTCATTCCTTTTGACTGTCTTGCTGAAAATGACCCTAAACATTGTCTTTGTCTTGCTGTGTGATTATCCTTGTCTGGTGTTGTTCTTGGCTTGCTGTTTTTCAGGTTGTTTGAACTTGGCTTTGAAATATCCAGTTTGGAACAGTGTGGCTGTCTTGTAGGACCTGATTTTACTATATCCTGCTTCTGTCTTGCCCTTTCTGGATCAGCACTGAGTTTGCTATACTGTGCTAAACTGCTGCATATACCCTAACTTTCCTGATTTGGCAGGGACATCCCCAATTGATCTTCTATTGTCCCACTTTTTCAGTTGCTTTTAAAATGTCCCAGTTTCTCTCCTTCTTCCCAATTTCCCCCCTTGACCCTGGCTTATATCAATTGCTGTAAGCTGAGGAGAGGAGAGGAAGGGGTGAAATCTTGCCCTTCCCTGTAGACTCAAGCAAAAGCAAACTACTGTATATGCTCATATATCAGTCTAGAGGTTTTAGTCAAAAAATTGATCCCCAAAACCTGGGTCAACTTATCCATGGGTTAAAAAAGGAACCACACCGTTTTTGGCATGGAAGTCACTGTGTGACCCTTGGCTGAGAGGAAGTGATTTACATGTGAATCTCTGTGTTGGTCTGTTGTTGAATGGCAAGGCCTCAGAGTGTCTATTTAATTAGTGATCCACTGTCTGCTGAGATTTCTCCCCTCCCTCCCTCACCCTGGGTGGTTTTCATTTCCATTTGCTGGGTTTTGATTTTGGTGTTTTTTCAGGAGTGGTAGCCAACCTTTGTTTACTTTAAGGGTTTCTTCTTTGCTGTTGAAGTTGTCTAGATGTTTGTGAATTTGAATGGCTTCCCTGTGCATTCTGACATAATAGTTGTTGGCATGGTCCAGAATTTCAATGTTTTCAAATAGCATTTTATGCCTAGGATGGTTTATAACATGTTCTACCACTGCTGATTTTTCTGGCTGGCCCAGTCTGCAATGTCTCTTGTGATCCTCCATTAGTGTTTGAACACTGCATTTGATGGTCCCTATGTAGACTTGTCCGCAGCTGCGTGGCATGGGGTATGTGGCTGTAGGAGTTTACAACTTCACCAAGAAAGAAGAAACCCTTAAAGTAAGCAAAGTTTGGCTACCAGTCCTGAAAAACACCAAAATCAAGTGCAAGTGCAAATGAAAACCACTCAGGGTTGGGGTGGGGGGGGTCCCAGCAGACAATGGATCACGAACTAAATAGATACCCTGAATCCTTGTCATTCAACAACACACCAAAACACAGATTAACATGTAAATCACTTCCTCTCAACCAAGGGTCACACAGTATATATACCCCACTCACTTCCATGCCAGCATTCTCTGAAAATGCCAGCCATAGATGCTGGCAAAACGTCAGAAATAAAATTTTCTAGAACATGGCCACATAGCCTGAAAAACCCACAAAAAACTATGTTAAATATAATGATAAACTCAGTCACACTTATCACATTTTCCATCTATGCTATTCATGTAAGATGAATACTCCAACAAAACATAAGCATCAGAAGAAATCTTCCTCAAAGTTGTTGTTATTATGTGCCTACAAATAATTTCTGGTTTATGGCAATCCTAAGGGGTTTTCTGGGGCTGAGAGTGTGTGATTCATTCCCCGCTCCCCCAGTGAGTTGCCACTGCTTAGCAGGGAATTGAATCCTCATATCCAGAGTCATAGTTTAACACTAAAACCATTACACCATGCTGGATCTTACCTGCCAGCTCAAATACTGAGACAAGAATTTTTGGGTTCCTTCACTGTGCTGCTCAGTCACCTTCCCACATCTGATTCTGTACCTCAAAACAAATGCACCAATTTTGGCTCACATTTACAGGCACCTAAATGCTATCAGAGAGAGCCAGCATGGCATATCAGTTTGAGTTTGGACTAGTACACTGGGACACCAGGGTTTGAATCCCGGCTTAGCCAAGGAAACCTACTGGGTGACCTTGGATAAGTCACACACACTCAGTCTCAGAGGAAAGCAACGGCAAATGTCCTTTAACAAATTCTGCCGAGAAAACCCTGCTAGGTTTGCCTTATGGTTGCCATAAGTTAGTAATAACTTGAAGGCACACAACAAACAACAAGAAATGCCATCAGAGTGGCCACATACAGGATATTGCCCCAGGGATGCAAAATCCAAGATCGATAATAAAGAATATATCACACGTTCTGTTCTGACTAGCCTTTAGACGATTCTGATGCGGATCAGAGAAGGATAGGGGAGAAGGAAAGGAGAGGCACACAATCTTTAAGATATGATAGAGACAAACAGGAAAAAAATATCCAGAGACCTGCTACATCAGTGCTACTCAAGGTGGTGACACTTTGATTGGTGCTGGTCCATGGAGAGTTTCCATGAAAGAAAGAAAAAAAATACCTGTTGTAGTGTGCTTCCTGGCACACCGAGGGGGTAAAACCCTGTCAATTTCCTGTATCAGAAATTCTGAGACTGTGCTACATTATCTCCTTTGCAGCTATCACAGCTTTCACTAAGAGGAGTGCTTCACGCCAGTGGCTGCAGAAACTAAAGCAAGGCTAAGAAATAGGTTATCAGCCCACAGTTCCTATAATCCCTTACATTTGCCGGGAGATGTAATCCAACAAGAGTTGATGGGCTATGCATCCTACTGGTGTAACCTGAGTTCTGTTTCTATGGCTGGTCATAAAGAGATCAAAGAACATTGGTCTCAATGTGAGCACAAAATTGCAGATCAGAAAAAGAATAGTGGGATTGGGATCCAACCATTCTTCCTTAAGCATGCATAGTCACTTAGCTTCTGTACACAGCTTGGAAAAAACACTGCTTTGGATGACAGCCTCCAGGTTCCCTAGTCAGCATGGGCACTGGGGGTGCTGGCTATAAGAGTCTGGAAGCTGTAGTCCCAAAATATGTATTTGTAACTTTGCATCTGTGTTACTCCCGGTCCCTTGGTACTAACCTCTGAAGCAGTCCTCACCATGAAATTTCCACTGTGACTGTAGTCAGATAAACCAAATTCTTTTGCCCCTGTTAAAATGATTGATTAGAGAAGGCTACTACTTTGAGGCAATTTTCCCAGGTAGGTGTAAAGCAAACTGACTGGCTTGGACAAACAGAAAACTGGAATAAAATGCTTTCATTTTTCAACACAACTTATTTAACATCTTCCATGAATAACAACCATGACTTGGCAAAGCCAGACCTTACATCCCTATGACAAGAAGCTGATTTGAAAGAAACTGATTGTTGAGTCCACCCACACAAAGGACTTAAATGTGAAATATGTTGTCAGAGGAAATGCCACCTAGAACTGGCTGAGAAATGCCAGCAGGGCTATAAATCAATACGTCTGCCTTCCTTGACTTATGGTGCAGAATGTCTGGTCTCGAAAACTGGAATACACTTATTTCATTAATTAAATAGAAGCAAGCACAGAATACAGTATCTCTGATGCAGATGTTTTGTCTAAATGTGCACATTCTATAATATCTTCAATATTTCCTTATTTAATCCAACAGATTTCAACAGTCCTGATGCAGTTTTATGACTCTGCAGAAATTAAAGTTACCATTTAAAAATTTCAGTGACGGGCTGCAGCTCTGTACAGACATACCTGGGAATAAGCACCCTTTAACTTCTTTCAGAATATATGCACAAGAGCTAGCTTGTTTTCAGAGTTGGACTAGGACTCTTGGAGACCAGGGTTCAAATCCTGGTCCACCACAGAAACACACTGTATGAACTTTGGTAAGTCACAGGCTCTCAGCCTAAGAGGAAAGCAATGGCAATCCTCTGCTGAATGTACGTAACAAAGATATGCATAGAATATGCTCTTGTTGGTTAGTTATAAAAAACCAACTCACTGTTGATTATAAATAACCAACTCACTGACCCCCTGCACTGTTTAGATAACACATATTGGCAAGATGCAAAACAAACATAAATCTTGTATTAGTACAAGATAGCACCATAGCAAATAACTGGAATAATGCTGCTAGTTTAAAGGATGGTTAAGTAGCCTTCTGGCTATTTTTAAAATATACATAAAGCCTAATGTATGAGGCACCTTCTGCTGTGATTTTTTTCTATATGCGAATTACCACATCTGTCAGTTGCCCATGTCTATTTCACCACAGAGACATGACAAAAGGGTACAATGATCCCAGCAAAGTTATTGTTGCCTATATTCCAAACTAATCACTAGAGGGCCCCAGTAAATATCCCAGTTCACAGCAAGCAATTAAAGATGCTTACCTGCTGTCTTAACTCCAATGGGTTTTATCTTTTAGATTCATTTCAGACAAAACAAAAACAAAAAACCAACAACTACTTGAGGGCTGTATGAACCCATACCCTCCAACTGTCCCAGTCTGTGAGCCGCCTTGGGTCCCTTTCTGGGAGAAAGGCAGCATACAAATAAAATGAAATAAATAATAGTAAGGGATATTCCTTTTTTATCCTCTGTGGTCCCACTTTTTCAGTTGCTTTTAAAATGTCCAAGTTTCTCTCTCATCCTCCCACTTTCTCCCTTTGTCTTCGACTTATGTCAGTTACTGCAGTTTGAAGAGGATAGGAGAGTGCAGAATCTTACCTTTCCCAATAGACTCAGGCAAAAGCAAACTGCTGCATCTGCTCTTGCATGGCTGTTCTTTCCCGTTAATAACTTTTGTTGTTTTGAATACACTCTGATGTTGATTGGATACACCTGTTCTGGTTTTCATTTATGAAATGGAATGTATGTGAATATTGTAATTTGATTTATTATACTAGATCTATATGGTTTACATTGCTCAGGTGGTATGGGATGGGTGGTATATCCTATAAAAGTGATAAAATTAAATGAAAAATCGAAGGGAAATCTGCCTTGTGTATTTTTACAGATTGTTTAAAACATCAAGATACATGCAAATAGTAATGAAAATATTGCTTATCTTAAGGTTTTGTACCTACCCAGCTGAATCCCACATGGTCATGCTCACAGCCGAAATCACCTCCTCGCCTGCTTAAGCCCCCTTGCCCCCCGAAGATTGGTTCCAGAGGGTTTACCAGCCCTGTATATCCAATTTTGGTGGTGCAAGGAAAACCCTAGTTCTGCTGGATCCTGACCGTGGGAATGCAATCTTTCGATGCTGTCTGTTATTTGGACAAGATAGTTGACAAAATCTAATCCTTTCTCAGTCACTGGGATTTTTAAAAATAAAATATACAATCATAGAAGTTTATTGGACACAGATTTTTCCCCGTTACGGGAACAGGAAGGGGATGCTCGTGTCCGCGTGTGACCAAGAACAAACAGATTTTATTGCACACCAAAACTTCCTCAAAATGGTGCCATTCTGTTCTGTCCCCATTTTGTGCTGAGGTGCGTCATTTGGCTCAGATGGAAGTCTTCTTACCCAAACATTTAACACACCTCAGCACTGAATGGGGACAGAACAGAATGATGCCAGTTTTTGGTGTGCAATAAAATCTGCTTTTTCTCGGTCATGTGTGGACACGAGCGTCCCCTTCCCATTCCCATAACGGGGAAAAAACTGTGTCTGATAAAGTTCATACCTCCATTAATGATGTAGATATGTTGCTGGGCATTAGGTTTTTAACAAAACAAAACAAAAATGGTAACAGAGGTATAAAAATGTGGAAAGACTAAAGATAGGTCCCTACATTATAGAAAAGAAGAGAACTTCCACAGGTTTCTACAATGTTACAGCAGTTCAATCCCACCTTAAGTGCCATGGCTCTGTCCTGTGGTATCATGGGATTTGTAATATGATGAGGTAGAACAGACTTCTCTGCAAGGTATCTCTAGTATGGTACACTAGTTCAGGGGCTCCCAGGATTCTACAGGACAGAACCATTTAAAGTAGTATCACACTGATGTAACTCTAGATAGAAGAAGTATCTGGTATCCTTGAGTGTCATCACAACTTCCAATCCAAGACTGTCCTCTGTGAAACAGGATATACACACACACCCTTGGCATTGTTGGCTGTTAACTCTTAATTGTATGCTGTTATTGGCGTTGTGTGCCTTCAAGTCCTTTCTAACTTATGGTGACCTTAAGGTGACTATCATGGGTTTTTCTTGGAAGATTTGTTCAGAGCGGGTTTGCTGTTGACTTTCTCGAAAGCTTAGTGCACCCTAAAGTTGAACTTTAACTTTATTTATTTATTTAGCGCTATAAAGTTTGCACAGTGCTATACATAGTAAGGTTCAAATAAAATAAGAAAAAAAGATTAAAAATCTGCCAAGCAGTGTGCAATCAAAAACAACATTACATGATTAAAATATCTCTAAAATAATATTAACTAGTATACAATAAAGACAAAGTAAGCAGCAGATTAACAACCAGTAATTTGGAATGCCTCCCTAAACAAGAATGTTTTCAATTCGGCCTTAACAGTGATGTCTGTGTTTATATCACGTTTTTAGGCATGCATCTACCCTTTCCATTAACCAAACAAGCAGGAATTTGTTCTGCTTGTAACATTTGATGTGGTTCTCAAATGCATTTAGCTGGCCTCAAACTGTGCCTTTCTTCCCCTTGATTCAGAGCAGCCTTCTGCAAAAATGGTACTCTCCAGGAATGGGCCACAACTCTTACCATCCCAGTCTTTGCTAGTGTTGGCAGGAAATGATGGACTTTGGAGTCTTAAACTTAGGGCCTCTTGTGTGACCTTGGAGAGACAGAAACTCTTCCATGCACAAGGATTTCACTTCAGTAGAGGTCATCATGGCACAGCCAAAAGGGAAGTGTCTGTGGCAGTTCTTCCACTCAAGTGTTGTGAGGCTGTCCTTGGAATAATTGCTTGTGGCATGGGAGATGCCCTCCGTAATGACAACATGTAAATATTATTAAACTGGGAAACACCCATCCCTATTAATAGGAGATATATTCTAAAAACATTGCTTGTTTATGGTCTTCTTATTAACCGTTCTGCTTTCTGGCATTGATTTACTAACCCTCATTATAGAACATAACTCACTTCTTGCAACACCAAGTCAATTTGTCATTCTCTGTGCTTTATATAGGAGGGGAAGATTTGAATATAAACAATTTTCCCATAATTGCTACACACATATTCTTTAATTATTCAATTGAATTCAAAACAATTAATTTAATAATGAAGGTTAATGTAAAAAAAGCAGTCAGTATAAATATCAGTTTTCTATGGCTCCATCAGCACTGCAGAAATAATCCAGTTTGACACGGATTATTGGCTCAGTGCTAGAGAATGCAGCCTATGTCTTCCTCCCTGCCCCCATTGAATCTTCTTTTTCAGTGGAGAATATAGGGAACATATATACAACATATATAAAACAAAACCAATTTTGGTCATTTTTTTATCACTTATATGACCAGCAGATACAACATGGCCTTTTCCATTATGGGAACACCTGTACACATTGAACAGAGCTTGGAAGCATTACTTTGCTGGGCTTCAGTTCCTAAAATCTCCCAGCAGCATAACCAAAAAACAAACAAACAAAAAACAGGACAAACTTAGAAAACTTATTTATATTTCAGAGGGGAATAAAGTGAATTTTTAACACCATTAAAGACAGTAGAATCAACAGTTTCTTCCATTCTTAGATCAATTAGACTGAAGATCCCAGCCACAGATGCTGGCATAACTTCAGGAATAAACTCTTCCAGAACACAGCTACATAGCCTGAACCCCCCCCTCCCCCCAATAAACTATCAATCAGAGATGTTCTCTCAGTATTCACCTTGCTTTCTTTCTTCTTACTGTTTCTAAATTCTTCCTTCCATAATCTCTTCTTCCAGTTTGTAACCTTCCTAGCTTCATTGCTTTGCTTGTTTTAGTTATTCCCTAGTCCCTACTTAGCTGCTTACAGTTTCTGTAATAATATGACTCCTGATTTCTACTTGTGCCAAAGACATCATCACTAGAATTTATTACATTTCAACCTCAAAAGCATTTGAGTGCTCAAGCAACTAAAAACTATAAAATCCAGTTTGTAAAAAAATGTAAACATAACAAACAGTGAGCCACAAAGCAACTGAAAACTGTGAAACCCAGTTTATAAAAAAATGAACATAACAAACAACCAAAAACTATATAAAAACCAAATAAGATATATATATATATATTTTAAAATGGAAGGCAGCTAAAACATCTTTTGAAAAAGAGATTGCTCAGCCTTGCTCAAAATGTGTCAAGTAAGGACAAAACTAGATGGGATGCAAGAGGTCTATAAATGGATCTCATGGTGTTCAAGCAAACAATAAAACAAACAGCTACTGAACTGGATCAGAGCCATGGTCCTGTAGGAAGAAGGTTTTTGTTGCTATTGTTCACTCTTTCCTCTTTTATCATTTCATCAATCTTAATCACCCCCTTCCTACAAGCTGTTTGCCTTACCAATGGGGAAAAAACCCACAGGACAAGTCTTAGTTTGCTTCAAAAGGACAAATAGGCATTAGCAAGTGAATTTTAATGGAGAAAATGTATGTGTGGTTATCCTCACTCTCCCAGCACCATAGCTATGGTCCAGCTTCCATCTATGTGGTAAAAAATTATTTAATAATGAAAATGTTAGGAGAGTTAAACATGGTTGTTTAATGAGTATGCTGTATGTTTTATGATGTTTTTGTGCATGTTTTTAATCATTTCAAAATTAATTTTTCAGTTGGATTGGTTGTGCAATGGTTTTTAAATGATTGTACTGTACATGATTTTAGCTATTTTGTTTTAACTTGTCTGGATCTCATATTAGGAAATGGTGGGGTATAAAGAAATGCTACCTAAATTGCAAGTGGTCCACGCACAAATTGAATTCAATGGGGAAATTAATTTAGCTCAAAAGAAAGTAGCAAGAGATCTTTGGTAACATAACTTAAGCCTTTTATACAGGTTCTGAGCCAGAAGCACATTCCAAATTAATTTAGTTTATTTATAAAAAAGAGGA